>CM036260.1:15097370-15839045 GCA_020698575.1 Bostrychus sinensis | reverse complement strand
TAATGGGGGTTCAAGACAAAACAAAAAAAATTGTGTTTGCTATGTAGTTTACCTAAGTGGCATTTGTACCCAAATAGTTAGACGTTTATAACCAACACTAATGTCCTGGCAGTAGATATGTGTGCAAAGGGAAACCACAAATGACAAAAGCAGTTTGTTTTATATGAAGTATACTTAAAAATGTAACTAGTGAAATAGAGAACAGATTTATAAGAATAATTTAACCTCAGTTTCAATAATAGAATAAAAACATTATTATAACATTAAAAATAATACGAGTAGAACGTTGTGAACAGCTTCTGAGTTCTTTTATAATAAATAATAATTAGAAACTATAGCAGATCCTTTTTACAGTTATTTTGTAGACAAGTTTAACACAGAAATTAAAATATGAAATCATATACTGTGGGGGTTACTGTAATATATGATAACAGAGCATAAATGTACAATATGTACACAATCTTTCCAACACAGAGTCTTTTCAGACGACACGGAGACAGCTAATGTCACTCAAGTATTCAAAAATGGTGACAAGCACCATGGATCTTTGTTATATTAATACTTTGTTTTGGAAAAAAGAAACAAACAAAAAGCTTGTGAACAACATGTAGTTTAGGGGAAAAAATAAATAAATAATAAATAATGCATTAATTCCTCTTTAGTGGAGGTTATCTCTGCTCTGGATAATGACAAATATTCAATAAGTATACATTAATTTGGATTAAAAAATTTAAAAAAAGTAAAATAAAAAAAAATCATACTGTCAACATAGCCAGTTAAAAAGAAATTGTGAAAATGTTTTGATATCAGATGAACTGTTCAGTCAGACAAACATTGTTAGGATTTAAGACTATAGTCTGTGGAATACTGCAAGGTTCTGTGATTGCTCCAAAATTCTTTTATTATTTTCATTAATGATGTTTGTAACCTTTTTGCTTTGATTGAGATTTATAAAGTTGGCAGATGATAGAAAGGGAACATAAAGCTGCTCAAACCTGGTTTGATATTAACAATTGTCTCTTATAGACCATAATTTATGTTTTTTGGTAACGAAAGCAACAAAAAAGAGATATTTTAAGAGTTTGATATGAAGTTTTATGGGTTGTGAGTGATACTAGGCTAACATGGAAACAGTATATTAATTACATTAAGGTAAAAATATCAAAGACCCATGGTATTTTTTCTAAAACTAATAGATTTACTCAATTCTAGATTCAAGAAATTCAAAGCGTTTATTTATTTATAAGTGTGTTTCCCTGTGCAGTAAAATTCTTATTTGCTGTCCACACTGAATACCACAAAATCTCTGGTGTAAAATAAACAAATAATTTACCAATAGGCAAAAAGGCATTTTTAAATAGCATGCAAATATGATAGAAATATAAAATATGACAATTATGCAAAATATAATAGAAATACAAACAATGTATAAGCATAACTTTATACATAAATGTGTGAGGTACTGTGCCACATCGCGGTGTGCAGTCAGTGGTGAATGAATGACTTACATGTGATCACTGTCAGATGTAAACAGTACATTTACATTACACACACTGTAGAGATGAATATTTACTGTGCTGGAGATCAAAAGGAGTAAAACCATTTACGGAATAATGTGTAATTTTTAATTTTATTTTACAAAACTGAAATGTCCCAACTTGTTTTAAACAGTTTCTATGATCTGAATAAACCATGTGCTTTGGTTTGAAGATCACACCTTGTATTATTCTACTTACATTAAAATAATAATAATAATAAGAAGAAGAAAAAACAGGTGAATTGTTAATAAATACACATTTGGTGTGTTATTGTCTAACATCAAGTGTTTATGTGCATTTATGACAGATATATTGTGCAGTGTGACTGAAACAAGTAAACTCATCTTGACTAAGCGTATACTTTATCAAATATTTATCTAATTCCACTTGGACACACGCTCGCCTAACTGAGTCATTTAACATTTGATGAGGAAAAAATACACCTTACAGATGCTTAGGTCTCATTTTCTAAAACTTTGTAGATGAGTGAAAAAGTTGTACTTCATACCAGTGCTGTGTACGCAGTGTTAGACCGCTCACTACACAGTGATGTGTTAAAGTACAACAGTAAGAGACACAACCCTGCACAACACTACACAAACATCACAACACTACACAAACATCACAGGAGAAGTTAACAACAGTATTACATTTATTCAGTAAAAGATCAGTTTATGTCCTCATCTAGTAAAATGTAAAAACAGTGACATACAATCAAAATAACCTTTCTTTCCTCTTTTTAAATGTAAACCTATCTGTTTCAGTGATTCATATAATACTTTACAGTTTATTTTCATTCAGCACCAACAAACCATTATCAGTACAGTGGTAAGAAATACTACTGCATTATCATAAACCCTTTTAAAGTGTAACAACGGAATAACATTTATTCAGCAAAATCTGATCAGTTTGTGTCCTCATCTAATACATTGTCCTCTTTCTTTTTTTAGTCCTATATATATCTCTTTACATTGATCCACCTTTCAAACTAGCGAAATGAGCCATCACCAAAATATGTTTTTCCCTCTTTATTATCTTTCTTCATTTTTAAAAATGAGGTCTACATCTCTTTACCTGAATGTACCCAGTGCATTACAAACTGTGCATTTTTGTTTACAACTATAGCCGTTAACACTGCGAACTACATTTGTCTAGATTTAAAAACAGTGACACACTATCAAAATAACCTTTTTTTTTTTTTTTACAGGGAAAATAACTAAGAGAGAAAAGTGTCAAATTTAAGTAAAGACCTCTTTTCTGGCTAAATATAACACAACCTTAAGGTTTTTTTTTTTACACAGTACGCAGTTTTACACAGTTTTGTATTAATATGGGTGCTAAAGCTAGTGCTTATCTATAACTCTTTATCACTAATGTGTTTTTGTAAGATTTTTCTCATCAGATGTAACTCTACAGTATGTGTTGAAAACCTTTGATTACATGGGCAACATACACCCAATTACAGATATAAAAATAAATGTTTCATATGATCATAGCGAGTGGGTTTGTGGCATCTACAACAGTCATAGTTTTAAGACCTTCATTCATTTTTTAAGACATTTCTCCTGTATAGTTTTTGAACAACTGCCATTGTCAGCATCCACAGGTCACAACTACCACTTAACTCTGCGGGAGGGCTTCATTAGACAGTAAACTATTGTATTCACAGCTCTCCCGCAAGCACATGGGTTATCTCTGCAGACAGAGGGCCAATGTATTGACTGTTCTCCCGCAAAAACATATAATAAACCTTCAACAGTACACCATTGTATCTGCTACAGAACTGAAAACAAGTAGAGCTATTTTTAAAGGACATCTGACTTGGGAGGATGTACTGAGGACACATGAACAAAGGGTTAGGGGTAGGGAGGGGTATGGGTCAGGGGAGAGGCATGGGTCAAGGGGTCACTGAGAGGTCACAAGGAGGAGGGGGGGCTATCCCCCCCTTCAAAGGGATATTACCATATACTACTAATGTTGTTCGGGTTAGAGACGGCGGCACCGAGGAAAAAGAGGCAGAGCTGGAGGTCGAAACAGCTGAAGATATTAAGGTTCTCTCTGACCATAAAACCATAGATTCAGTGGATTAAAAAAAATACACTGCATGACATCATTCTGTGAGTCCTGCACAGTGTGAAAGTGATAAGTCAATAAATATGAAAAATTAAGTTTGTTGAGCAGCATGGGATGTGATGCCTCCCTTGGTCCTCATCCGGGGCATCATACCTTCAGCACCAGATGGTAGAAGTTCGGATTCAGACCACAGAGGATGTTGTAAAGACTGCTCCACCCCAGCACTGAATACAAAATGTTAAAATACTCCTCTCCATAACAGCATCTTGGTCAGTATCTAAGCTGACGGGTTAACCAGTGGTTCTCAACCTTTTTCCCTAAGTGACCCCTGTTTTACAGTCTTAAAAGGAGACTGACAGTCTTTAAAAGGAGACTTAGTCAAAGTCTTTAAAAGGAGACTAAGACAGTCTTTAAAAAGAAGACAGTCAGTCTTTAAAAGGAGACTGACAGTCTTTAAAAGGAAGACTGACTCAAAGTCTTTAAAAGGAGACTGAGTTAAAGTCTTTAAAAAGATACTAAGTCAGTCTTTAAAAGGAGACTGACTCAAAGTCTTTAAAAGGAGACTGAGTTAAAGTCTTTAAAAAGATACTAAGTCAGTCTTTAAAAGGAGACTGAGTCAAAGTCTTTAAAAGGAGACTGAGTCTTTAAAAAGAAGACTAAATTAGTCTTTAAAAGGAGACTGAGTTAAAGTCTTTAAAAGGAGACTGAGTCAAAGTCTTTAAAAGGAGAATGAGTCAGTCTGGTAGACCGAACTTGGAATTTAAGGCGCTGCACGCTGCAGCCACCTACTCAGAGCCAAGGTCACCGTGCACTATCACCCCGGACTAGACAGACTTTAACCGGGGAGCAGCAGCAGCCAGCAGTGGTGAGCGCAATGATGGTCCTGGAGAGACAGGTAGGACGAGTTTCCACAAAAAGGACCGCTGTATGCTTTTATATGGACTAATGTTTGAGCAAACATTTTGTATGGGGACAGTTTGAATCCAGTTCTTCACTTACATTAGCAAGAAAAACTTTATCCGCCGCGAGCCTGGCCGTGTATTTACCTGGCCGTGCCCGGGGGTGGCGGTGTACCCCGCCTACGGCCCAAAAAAGTTACTGGGATAGGCTCCAGTCACCCGCGACCCCTAACGGGAATAAGCGGTAGAAAATGAATGAATGAATGCCCGGGACTGAGCACGGCTCATCAGGTTCCGCGGTGTGCGCTCAGCTCAAGGGCGTAACTTTGGGTGTAATACTGAGGGGGTTAAACTCTCCACCTATTTTTTTTTTACACATTCAATCATGCACTTTTGTAAAAGAGTATGGTAATTTGGAGTTTCTGTATTAGAAATGCATTATGATATTTTTTCTGTGATTTACTTAGCTTCAGCTATGTGCTAGGCTAGTATCAGTGTCAGTGTTGGCACAACAGCAAGGCTGATTAGTAAATAATGTCATCTCCCCACTTACTTAACTTAGCATTCAGTGGTAAATTGACATTAGTCCTGCACACAGCACATATTCCGTGGCAGCCTCCTTAGCTTTACCTCACACTGGCAATTTAGTCAAATCATCAGCTAACTTGACAATACGACTGTTTACCTCCTCTTGTGCAGTACTTTTTTTTTTTTTTCATTGGGGTTGGCTTTGACCAACACTGTAAAAATGCTGACTGGCTCTTTGGTGCTCTTTTCATAATAGCACATGTTAGAGACAGCCAACTATCACCGCTACAACACCAGAGACTGAGCGACACACAGCAAACAGCCAACGCTAAGGAGAGACAGTGGACCCCCCCCCCCCCCGGGTACGGAGACCCCTAGGGGTACGTGAGCACATTGCAGGAGGTACTTGGAGTTATATGAGCATTTATAGTACCTTTTAAATATTTTGCTTTCAAAGGCCAAAATAAACCTAAATCAGGACTAAATCAGGGTGGACTTACTTTGGATGAACCTGGATTACAGATTGCACCGCAGGAAAACCACAGCACACCAGGCTGAAGACATCCTTCTTCAGGACAGTGGTCAAAGTTCCTGTCTATCTTCTCCCCTTCTGACTTCTAGCACCTTTTTGACCCTTGTCACACACAGTAGATCTTGCAGGACACTGTGGTTAAAGGATGTGCTGGATGTGCACAAAAGGGTAGGCAACTGGAGGGTGGTACAAGACTGCGTGTTGGAGCAAAGATCAAACTGTCCACTGCTGAGCACCTCTAAGAACGAGGAGTTAGAGGGGGGCTTCAGGAGGACTTGACCTCATCTGTGACCGGTATCCAGCAGGAGCCTGAGAATTTGGAGATGCAAAGTAAGTTTAAGAGAATACTGAGAAAAAGAAAGTAAAAAGAAATGCTCTTTACTGATGATGAAAGTCATGTAGCCATAAGAAACAAGTCAACTTTTTCACAGTAATGAGCGTCCACATTGTTTTGATACAACCCAGTAGTGAGTAAGAATGCTATATAAGACATATAAATTACCGAAAAAGAGTCTCAGGCTGGAGAGCTGTCCCAGTCCACCTGCCTCCATCGGTGTATCTGTTGATCTGACTTAAAACACACCAGAGCTCAAATAAGTGACATTTAGAATACTGGGGTGTCATAAAGTAATGTCACATTTATCAGCCAATCAGACGAGAGCCTGGGCTTAAAGAATATATATTCTGTTGCCTTGGTGACTGGTTTACCTAATAACAGCAGTATGAAAGAACAAGTAGCCTACTATTGATGGTTAAATGCAAGGGCGTAACTTTGGGTGTAATATTGGGGAGGTTAAACTCCACCTATTTTTTTTTTTTTTTTTTTTACACATTGAATCATGCACTTTTGTGAAAGGAGTATGCTAATTTGGAGTTTCTGTATTATAAAAGCATTATGATACTTTTACTGAGCTTTACTTAGCTTCAGCTATGTGCTAGGCTAGTGTCAGTGTCAGTGTTAGCACAACAGCAAGGCTGATTAGTAAATAATGCCATCTCCCCACTTACTTAACTTAGCATTCAGTGGTAAATTGACATTAGTCCTGCACACAGCACATATTCCGTGGCAGCCTCCTTAGCTTTACCTCACACTGGCAATTTAGTCAAATCATCAGCTAACTTGACAATACGACTGTTTACCTCCTCTTGTGCAGTACATTTTTTTCTTTTTCATTGGGGTTGGCGTTGACCAACACTGTAAAAATGCTGACTGGCTCTTTGGTGCTCTTTTCATAATAGCACATGTTAGAGACAGCCAACTATCACCGCTACAACACCAGAGACTGAGCGACACACAGCAAACAGCCAACGCTAAGGAGAGACAGTGAACCCCCCCCCCCCGGGAACGGAGACCCCTGGGGGTACGTGAGCACATTGCAGGAGGTACTTGGAGTTATATGAGCATTTATAGTACCTTTTAAATATTTTGCTTTCAAATGACAAAATAAACCTAAATCAGGACTAAATCAGGGTGGACTTACTTTGGATGAACCTGGATTACAGATTGCACCGCAGGAAAACCACAGCACACCAGGCTGAAGACATCCTTCTTCAGGACAGTGGTCAAAGTTCCTGTCTATCTTCTCCCCTTCTGGCTTCTAGCACCTTTTTGACCCTTGTCACACACAGTAGATCTTGCAGGACACTGTGGTTAAAGGACGTGCTGGATGTGCACAAAAGGGTAGGCAACTGGAGGGTGGTACAAGACTGCGTGTTGGAGCAAAGATCAAACTGTCCACTGCTGAGCACCTCTAAGAACGAGGAGTTAGAGGGGGGCTTCAGGAGGACTTGACCTCATCTGTGACCGGTATCCAGCAGGAGCCTGAGAATTTGGAGATGCAAAGTAAGTTTAAGAGAATACTGAGAAAAAGAAAGTAAAAAGAAATGCTCTTTACTGATGATGAAAGTCATGTAGCCATAAGAAACAAGTCAACTTTTTCACAGTAATGAGCGTCCACATTGTTTTGATACAACCCAGTAGTGAGTAAGAATGCTATATAAGACATATAAATTACCGAAAAAGAGTCTCAGGCTGGAGAGCTGTCCTAGTCCACCTGCCTCCATCGGTGCATCTGTTGATCTGACTTAAAACACACCAGGGCTCAAATAAGTGACATTTAGAATACTGGGGTGTCATAAAGTAATGTCACATTTATCAGCCAATCAGACGAGAGCCTGGGCTTAAAGAATATATATTCTGTTGCCTTGGTGACTGGTTTACCTAATAACAGCAGTATGAAAGAACAAGTAGCCTACTATTGATGGTTAAATGCAAGGGCGTAACTTTGGGTGTAATATTGGGGAGGTTAAACTCCACCTATTTTTTTTATTTTTTTTACACATTGAATCATGCACTTTTGTGAAAGGAGTATGCTAATTTGGAGTTTCTGTATTATAAAAGCATTATGATACTTTTACTGAGATTTACTTAGCTTCAGCTATGTGCTAGGCTAGTGTCAGTGTCAGTGTTAGCACAACAGCAAGGCTGATTAGTAAATAATGCCATCTCCCCACTTACTTAACTTAGCATTCAGTGGTAAATTGACATTAGTCCTGCACACAGCACATATTCCGTGGCAGCCTCTTTAGCTTTACCTCACACTGGCAATTTAGTCAAATCATCAGCTAACTTGACAATACGACTGTTTACCTCCTCTTGAGCAGTACTTTTTTTTTTTGGGGGGGGGGGGGATTGGCCAACACTGTAAAAATGCTGACTGGCTCTTTGGTGCTCTTTTCATAATAGCACATGTTAGAGACAGCCAACTATAACCGCTACAACACCAGAGAATGAGCGACACACAGCAAACAGCGAACGACAAGGAGAGACTGCGGACTGGGCCATACCAAGTATTCTGCATGGGCTGCTGGCTAGCCCCCTGGTGGGGGGGGTTAGAGGGGTCTAGCTGGCTAGCCCCGACAAAACTGATTTTAAATTTAAAATAGTGCTTTTATGCATGTCAATTAAACTTCAATTAAATGTGCTATGAGCAGTATATATTTTTTATACAGAAATGACGCGGGCGGGGCAATGCAAAGACACGGAGCCTGCGGAAAACAATCATGAGGACTTGCATGCTGCACTTGTTACCGGACTATTTATTCTGATTTTACAGCTACAGAGAATGACTAACCAAACTTCTGAATGTCCTCTTAACGTTGATTTAAATACCTATGTGCAGGGTGACTCTGGTGGCCCGTTAGTGTGTGAGAACAACAGTACTCACTATATCACTGGAGTGGTGAGCTGGGGCCTTGACTGTGGGGTACAAAACAAACCCGGGGTCTATGCCAATGTCCTCAACTTTAAAGAGTGGATTCTAAACAAAATGAATTAAACCCGTTCTAACTTCAACTTTGTGCAGTTATGTACTAACATTGTGACATTTTCAGGAAAGGTCAGTAATGGGCCAACGTAGTAATAATAAGATTTTAGTGATCTGCTGGATGCATTATCATTGAGAGAAAGATACAAACTAGCCACAAGGGGTCAGCAAAGGAACAAATGATTAGTTTTAGTGGATTCTAAACCATTGTGAGATGTAAGGGCTTTTGTGGCTGAATGAATATAGCATTTACCCCTGAACTAAAACATCTGAGGTCAAGTTGAATACAGTCTCTAACTCAGTTTGCTTTGGAAAAAAAGATTTTATTAGCAATAGAACCAAGCATTTACTCCCAGCTCAGCTTTGAGTTACAAGGGATATTGTTACAAACGTACAAGACTGAACCTGCCAGACAAAATAAAGTTCACAAGTCATTTGCCTACTGTCCTCAAAGTGCATGATTACCATACCCTCTTTTGTCTGTAATTCATAAACTGTCACCGTTAAAAATCTGTTAAAAACATTTACCCTTGGCATTTGTGGACAAAACCTGATCCAGCTGCCTGTCTAATAAACAAACACATACACAGCTGTGTTCAGTGTGACCTCTGTTTGGTAATAACCTGAATTTGGTTTATTTAACCTGGTCACACATGACCTGGTTCATGGCCAAATCCCCATAGCCTACTTTTACTTCCTTTCTTTTTCATTAGTTCATGCTTACAAAAGCCTTCGAATATACTTATTAAATATTCAGTTCCTCCGTCCTCTTCATTCTCAGACAACATGCTTGTGTCCCTCAAAACTTAAATAAAATATTACACATACCTTAACCACTAGTACCAGCTGCACTATTTTTGCTTCATATGACACAAAGTGTAACTATAGAGTCACAACAGTCATTTTAACAAAGCAGATATGAAAAATAACTTAGAAACAAAGTTCTAAAATGGCTCAACCCTTTCCTATGACTAGTTTAAATATACACTGATCAAGCATAACATTATGACCACCTGGCTAATATCCATACACAACAAACTGATGCACTGCTTATCCTGACCTGTAACCTTTATGACCACTGACCGCTGCACCTGTCAGTGGTCATAATGTTATGCCTGATCAGGGTCATTTTAAAAGCCTATGCTTCCTCTATAGCACTTTTGCTAGACATAGACTTGACTGTGTTCTGTATGGCAGCTGTTGAGGAGGAGCTTGTGGACTTCTTCTCCATGGACTTGAATGAGGATGTAGTGCTGGTTGTGGTGATTCTTTTCTGGACAGTTTGGATTTTCTTCCTTTTGACATGTAAGACCTCCATGGCATCCATGTTGACTCCATGTTGGATCGCTTCACTGGTTTCCACCTGCTCAGACGTGTGCTGCTGGTTCTGCTGCTGCTCCATCTGCTGCTGGTACTGCATCTAAAGAAGAGATTTGTGAAATTCACTTGGTATGGCATGGATTATATGCTAACTACAATATTATATTCTCTATGCCAGTGTTTCCCAACCTTTTTTGTCTTGTCTGAGCTTTTTGTCATACCACGAGTACCCAAGATTCTTCATAAGCTCATACCTGCTGTCTTTATTAGAACAAAGATAAATTATACTGACTTCATTGTAAATATTTGTTTGTTTGTTTGTTTTGGTTGGGGTATGTTGCAAATTAGCAACATTAGTTTTTAGATATAAAAAAATAATGCTTCTGATTTTAAATAAAAATTAGAACAGCTCTTATGACATTTAATTATCTGATTGTTATTATCTTAATATTATGTTAAAAATAAACTTAAAAAAGAAAATAATTATTGAATTCCCTCTTGAAACAAGCTATTAAACCTAAAATATTTAACCAAATATATTTTATCAGTTTCACAAACAATTAGTCAACAAGACCAATGAGACGCTTGAGCTTGTCTTTTATTTGTTGTCACTAGGTGAATAATATGAAAATTAAAATACAAATGAAAATTAAATACAAATATTTTCATCTTGGAATTATAAATGAATATCCCCTGCAAAGTGCTCATGTACCCCTAGAGGTCCCGGTACCCCTTGTTAGGAAACACTGTCACATTTTTTTAGTAGAGGTGAAAGAAGTACTGAACTGAACTGTACTGAAAATCTGTACTCGAGTAACAGTACAGGTACTTCAAAATACTACCATTCCATTAAAAGTAAAAGTACTCAACAAAATGTCACTTGAGTATAAGCAAAATAGTAATGAATGTCAAGTAGAAAGTAATTACTGCTCCCACGACTACACCCACAGTACTACTACTGCTAATACCAATTCTATATTGCTCCTGCTACCAGTACTATTACCACAACCATGACTGCTACTACCACCACTATTACTACTAACTTGTGCAGTACTAGTGCAACCGCTACAATTTCTACTACTAAATCACTATTGTTACTACCAACTAAAAATACTATTTTAGAGATTTAAAACATTAATTCAAGGAAATATTTTTACAGCTGAAATTTTGTAAAATTAAAGTATGTTTTAGGAAATGTACTCAGAAAGTACAAACTCTTTCAACATGACTTAGTAAATGTATCTATTTATATTCCACGTTTCACAATTCAGTTTTATATCATCATACTGCATACAACCTAAACCCAAACACAATCCTACACTTAGGATGACAAGGAATTAATGTGAGGTAAATATTTTCTAAACAAAAAATTCAATTACAGTATTTTAGGGTTTTTTGGTTCATTTTTAATATACAGGTGTACTCATAAATTTGACCAGTGTAAAGTGTAATGGAACTTTCTTTTAGTTTAAGTTTTTTACTGTTATTTCATTAAGAGTCGCTGTAAGCCCTAATATTTGTTCTCACTGCTATTCACACAGGAATGCCATTGTACCATTTGTTGTTTCATTTACATACCTGATCTAAGATCTGTGGTGGATGTATTCACATATAAATATATAGGTGTGATAAACCTTGTACCTACAGGAGATGCCCAGAATCTGTCGAGCCAGGCACAATAACTTGAAAGGAATTTTCCTGTAGGGAGTGGTTTAAACACAGACAGTATAAAAGTTTTCTAATGACATTGTTCTGGGCTCACAACTTGCTCTGACACTGTCGGTGTCCATTTGCAAATGCAATAAAACCCACAAAGACAGCCTTCAAGAGTTTTTTTTTTTTTTCCATGACAGAAGTTGCTTGTGTTAACTTACCATCATCATGTGCTGGTACTTAGCAATAGCCTCGTCTGTGCTAACTCCCTCGGTGAGCCCCAGTTCTGCAGCTCTTCTGGCGAGTTCGGCCTTGTGTGATCCGGGAGGGGTCCAGCCCACTCCCCTGATCCAGTTCAGGTCCGACTTGTAGTTCAACTGTCACAAATAGGCAATGGTTAAGTCATCACTAAACTAAATCATAACTCTAAGCTGGTGAAAGAACAAATTGCTCACTGATAGCAACTCACATCACTTTGCAGTTTGTAGGCCTCCTTGGCGTGCTTGACATTGAGTTGTTCAGGGTCACAGGTGTAGTCGTGGAGTTTTTGGCGGTACACCACATCACTGGCCTGAGCCTGGCTCTTCTTGGCCAGCAGGAACTCAGGCTGATCCGCATGGATCTTGTACTGGGAGCGCTCTTCCTTAGACTGGCGTTTGTACTCCAGGTTGCTCTGCAGTTTACTGGCCGCCAGAGAGTGAACCAATTTGGGGTCGTCCTCCACACAGCGCAGGCCGATCTGCTGACCCTTCTCCTTCAGATGGGACTCTTTGTAACACAGCTATTGCACATAATAAATCATTAAACACATTGTAGGGGCAAGTAACAAATATTAAGCATTAATAAATATGTAATTAACTATCTTCTTTTGTTTCAGCTTTTCACTTCTGAGGTGACCACACCAAATCATCTGCCTTCTAGTGTGCAGTGATGTGCATATTGATTTGCCATAAGTTTTACTTCGGATGCCCTTCCTGAAGCAACCCCCTCCACTTATCCAAGCTTGGGAGTGGCATAAAAAGTACACTTGTGACCACTTGTGGCTGGATTAAATATATAATTAACTACTGTATATTGTTATTGTTATTATTTTTATTCTAAAAATATGATTATAATTATTTGAGATAACAATAACAATGTTTATATATCAATGGTGTTTATGAATGTAGAAGTAGTGCTTAGTAAATAATAAACTAATACTTAACTAATGATTTATAGTGTGAGTTACTCTAAAGTGATATTGATTGTGATTTTTGTTTTGTCAATTTAAAGAACAACAACAAACAAAGCCCATAATTGTCATCACAATAACTTACATCACTGGCTATTTTTCTGGAAGCCTTTGCAGTTTGGAAGGGAATAGCATCCAACCTCAAGTCATAGCCTGATGTCTTCACCTGCTCTCCAGACGCCTTATAGACTTTCTACAAGGGAAGAATAAACACACAATATCAGAAACCACCTCCTATAAATGTATGTATACACACACTAGTAGGGCTGCAACAACTAATCAAATTATTCGATTATAATTGATTATTGAAATAGTTGTCAACTAATACAACAATTGTTTAATTGCTAACTGAGGTATTCATAGTTTCTGAAACATGTCCTTTGCTTAGAGTGGAGGTTTTATTACCAACACAGGGCAGTAAAGCCACAGAAAAATATTGTACATTTTGTGTTTTTGATTAAATATATGGTCTATCCAAATGTCCTCTTGAAGCGTCATCTAGCGTCAAGTGATTTCTTATAGTATTATCACCAATATTTAACAAGAACTATAAAACTCCTAAAGTTTTTACGCACTTTACTCATGCTTCAATATCTGATTATTAATAGAAAAATCGTTAGTTACAGCCCTACACATTAGCATAATTAACATAATATTTTGATTACATCACTAATCTGCTGGGCATTCATCTTGGCCCTCAGAAAGTCTGGATCATCTGGGTGTAATGTGTACTTGTGCATGTCGTCGTTCTTTCCTGATTTATACAGCCTCTGTGGACAAAAAAACAAGAAGTCAGCATTTTGATTTACTTTATTAAAAAGGGAAAACAGTAGTGAATAATAATATCAAGTAAGTGTAATGTGCTGTATCACATAAGAAAATGTCTCTCTGATGTACCTCACTGCACTGCTGATAGCTGGTCTTTGCATGGATGATGTCAGGAGAGTCGGCAACTTGTGTGAACTTGAGGCTGTCAGGAAGCTGCCGATATTTCTTCTGCAAAAACAAACACCAAATACACTTAACACTAAAACAAAAAATTTGTATCAGTTGTATCTAACTGACACTTAAAAATAAAGCTGTGAGCAGCTATAAAAGGCCCTCGCACCCCTTACGGCTGAGGCATATGAGTATATCTCATATGCACAAGTTTATGTAGTGTTCTAAATAAACACACTACACTTCATTTGTAAGCTGCTTATAGTCTGTTTTAACTGTGGTTCAAAATGCAAAACTACTAGATACAGTTCCATACAGGGGTGAAAGTAGATTTTTGCTTATGCCGGTACTATAACAAATTATGCCTACAAATTATGCTTACATATATATATATATATATATATATATATATATATATATATATATATATATATATATATATAGCAGAAAAAGCAGATATGAGGTTAAGAATGAATCTTGACTATAAATGAAAAATATAGACATGGCTTATACAGGGTTTAACAGGGTTTGAAAACAAATCAAACGCACCCTATAAAGGCCAACACACACCGGACGCACGTCAAAAAATATGCCCCTATTGTTTTCTATGAGGCGCACACATGGCCCCCGTACTTCTGCAGTAACAAAAACAAAGCAAACAGGTGGCATACATCAGGCTCTGACACCTTCCTCACCAGTCTCCTCCCTGATACCGCTGCCTCTCCTCCTGTGTGTGTGTGTGCGTGTGTGCGTCAGCCCCATGGCAGTGTTCAGAGCGGCCGCGGAGCGCGAGCAGCCCGCAGCCTCCGCAACAGAACTGAAATGAAAGCGGCCAGAACTCTGATTGTTATTAAGTTGCTTGTATTCTGTTTAGTTTGTAGCTCGTGCGGTTTCCTCGCGCTTCCGCGGTGTCCCGTGTGTTAGAAAGAATCTCAGACTGATCCATCTGCGGGGCGTTCAAATGCCATAGGCAAATGACTTTATTTGGAAAGACATGGCTTCGCGATCTACCCGCACTGCTTTTACGATCGCCGGGTTGAGGACCACTGATTAAAACCTTCTCAAGTGTTTGGTGTAATTTTAGGCGGCATTCCAGGTGTGCTTTGGGCTTAAGACGCGCACGCTCAATGCGTTTGTTTAAGGAAGCGAGACAATCAGTGAATGATGAGAGGGGAGAGGGACATTCTGTGCATTAAATCACATCACGGAGCGATCATAAGCCACTAAAAAACACACAGACACAGATATGATGAGAGAAAGCACTGCCTGGTTCACATGCTTTAGCGTCAGATTTTTTTTTCCCCTAAAAGCGTCCGCGGTCCGCGGCTGCTTTCTAATGTGTGTGAAAGCTGCAAAGACCTGTCGGACAGCTGATCTCTTTCTACCCGGTACTGCGTACCCCCTCTAAATCTTATGCCGGTACGTAGTACCGGGCCGTACCGGCTTACTTTCAGCCCTGGTTCCATATATATCCAGATGATTCTGCCTCAGTTTGGAGCCTGTCAGAGCAAAACCCTAGAACAAGTCTGCAAAAGAATCAGGGCTAGATTTAGGCCACAACTTTCAACCAACATAGCTTTTTAGCTTTTTGTCTCCATAGACAAAATAGACAGAATGTGCATGGAAGCATGGAACATGGAATATCCTGTAAGTAAAAGGAATCTCTGAGTTTGGCTCAAAACTGATTCAGACTCTGAAGAAAAAACACACACACAACAGATAAGCATAGACCAAAGTAACCATGAAGCCCTGGGATGAGTACACCTCCTCCGACAATGAAGGCCTCTATGATGATGACTTCGACCTCGAGGCTGTGCTAAACTCTCCACCTGCAGAGAGCGCCCTGCAGGGAACACCAGCCTGAGAGCAAACAAAGACCAACACTTGAGGAGACCAGGCTGGTATGTAGTATATATTTATATCTGTACCTGACAGTGACATGATAGTGAAAATACTCTATATATTAAAACGTGTAGTGATCATCTGTTCTTCCACCATCTAGGCCCCAACAACACCTGAGGAGGGCCAGCTGGTACAGGAGCTCAAAAGGAAGCTGGAGGAGGCAAAAGCCACAGCTCTGAAGACACAGAGTGAACTATAGGAGCTAATCCGGGCAGGAGCTAAAGGTGGAGGTGGAGGCAATGGTGGCCCCACCACAGAACCGTTCAGCTAAACCAAACAAGACGGGCTCTCCGAAACACTCAGGAGGAACAAAAAGAGCAGATCCTGACCAATGAAAAACTTCAGCACCGACTGAAAAAGAGGAGAGGAAGACCACTGAAGTGCTGAGAGTTAAGCAACTGGCCAACGTTGATATGCCCACTAAAAAGCTGCTAACAGCAAAAATCGACTTCAGAAAATGGTTAGAAAGCTGAAAGAGGAGAAAGAGGCCATCCAGGGTGTTGAAGATGTCAAAGAAAAAGACAAAGTTGCCTTCAAAGCTGTGCATGATGCCATCATGGGGGGTAAAGAGGAGCTGGCCAAGATGGTGAACAATCAGCAGAACGAAATTGAAAAAAACAAGCATCAGGTGAACGACCTAACAGCAGCTGTGATGACGGCAGAGGAGGAGGTGGCCTGCCTCATAAATGAAAAATCAGATCTGCAGAGCGCTCTACAGAGCAGCGAGGGGAGGAGGTGGCAGGCAGCGGACATGCGGAGACAGCTACAGCTCACCCTCAGAAAGAAGTGGGGTTTTGAATTGTTATAGTTAATTTGAATAGTAATAGTATTATATTTTATGGGCAGGTTTGTATTTCCATTTCCCTCGCCCTGCAGCCTATGATTTTAGAGCCACATGCGGCTCTTTAGTCTTGCTCTTGCAGCTCCTTGGTCATGTGACATCTGGTTATGTAAAGTCAATTAAAAAATATTTAGACGACCATAAAAAAAAACTGCATCTGCATCATCTTGACTTAACTGTTATAACAGTGCCCACGGAGTCTGACACACAGACTGATTAGAAATGCCCCACACGGACATCAAGAAATATCTGCAGGATGTAACTCTAGTTCTCTAAGTGGGATAATCATTGCAGTATTTAGCACACTTTTTGCTGTTATTCTCTTAGTAACCACCCATATGCTGTATTTCATTTATAGTGAGTAAGTGAGTTTTGTGCATGTTTAATGTCTCCAAATTTGCATTTATTTGGGAAATCTATACAATTACAAAAGGGCTCTAGATTTCTGGTCATAGTAATGTAAGTAGAGTGTAGCAAACATAGGCATATAGCCACAAATGATTGCTGATTTTGTAATATACATCATAAGCCATCATAACTGGAACATAATTAAAATACAGTAAAATGATTTTGTATGTCTAATCTATAATACATGTGTTGTACTTTTGTACTTTTCAATGATATTCAGATTTATTGACATTGCACTTGCACTTACTTCACTTAGGAGCTCTCCAGCCTTTTTGGCCGACTCCAACTGAGGTGCACCAACACCATCCCAGGCCACTCCTTTCATATAGTTTAGGTCTGACTTATAAAGTTTCTAAATCAAAAAAGCAAGCAAGAAAAAAAAATGTTTACATAACTAATTAACTATTCACATTGGAGTCCTATCCTAAGATATACTATTCTCTCACCTCACTCTGCAGCTCGTAGGCTTTTTTGGCCCATTTGACCTTCATGTCATCGGGCAACACAGTGTACTCGTGCAGCTTCTTCCTGTAGTCCTGGTCGCTGGCCAAAGCTTGGGCGTTCTTTGCGGCCACAATGTTGATCATGTCTGGAGTGAGGTGGTACTGTCCGCTGGCTGTCAGGGCGTCTCTGCGGTATTCCTGGTCACTGGCCAGACGACCGGCTTGGAGGCAGTGGAGGACGTGTTGGTCGTCCAAGACACTCTTCACACCGATGTGCTTTCCTTTTTCCAGCAGGTGGTTGTGCTTGTAGTGGTACTGCAAACATTTTGATTATATTTAAACCACTGTATATAACTGTATTTAGCAACAGGGCGATAATTTTGTTAACATTTAAGTGCATCTTAATAAATTAGAAAAGGTGAATTTATCTACAGTATACATTATACTATACTATAATAATATACTATACTATACAGTATTAAATAGATTTAATACTCTAATTCAATGAGATGCACCTATATAACTTTCAAACCAACAGGCCCTCGGTGTTTTTTTATTATGTTGATTTATCTAACAATTTAAACATCTAAACACACAGTTTATTCAGTACATACATCACTAGCAATGCCGGTTGAGCTCTTTGCAGCCTGGAATGGGATGTCCTGCATTGTCAGCTTGTAGCCTTGAGCCCTCAACGTGTGCCAGGATTCTTTGTATTTAATCTACAGTAAGACAGGATAAAAAGCAACTGTTACTTAATGTGGGATAATATGTGCAGAAAGTGTTTATTAAATGGATCATACAAATACTGTGCAAAAGTCTTAGACAGTCTTTTTATGAGTCTATGAACAAAGAGAGGTGTATCAATGAACAAAATAGAAAAAACTAAACTAGAAGCACTCGTAAAACCTCTGCCAATGCATTGGTTCTATCTCAAAATGGTAAAGATGTAGTGCCCAGACCTGGACTAAAAGTATCTTTGGTCTGTATCTCTGCTCTATCTGTATAGACCATCCATTAAAACACTCCTGGATCTAAACAGTGATCTGGATCCACACCAAAATTAATAATTTTGTCCTTGGCCCATTACAGAGCTATTTTTAACAGCCTTTCTTCACATCTCACTAAAACTTTTGCACAGCACTGTAGGTCAGAATAGTCTGCATTACATCACTAAGGTTGGCTGCGTTGATCTTGGCTTGTGTAATCTCTGGCCTCTCAGTTGTTATTGTGTAGTTGTGTTGGTGGCTGACACCTTTCTCCTTGTACAAACGCTGTAAGGGAAAAACACGTTTAGTAAATATAGTAAACAATAAACACAGAGAATCAACCATATTAACTCACTTCATTTGTAACCTGTCCGCTCATTTTGGCATGGACGATATCTGGGGAGTCAGTGACAGATGTGTGCCTGAAGTTGTATGGTTGTTGCCGATACTTTTTCTGTTGGAAAAGGAGCATCAAAATCATTAAAGTTAATGAAGATCTTTACAGATACAGCTGCATCTAAAATAAGTTAATTTATTTCAGTTTTTCAATTGAAATTGATTATATCATATATCATTGTAGATTTGGTACACCTAGAGTGACAAATTTGTATTCATTTTAATTATGATGCTATGGCTTACAGTGAATGAAAATCACACTTTCAGCCTCTCAAAATATTAGATTGCATCATATCACATAGTCATCATAATAATCTCAATAAAAAATTGCACTGTGTGATGAAACTATACAACACATTTGTGTTACTTTTGTGTTACTTTTCTTTCTTTCTACAAATCTTACATCACTGATGAGCTCTGTGGCTTTCTTGACTCCTTCAATCTGCAGAGCACCAGTAGCAATCCAGGCTGCACCTCGCAAGTAGTTCAGGTCTGAGCGATAGACTTTCTGCACAAAAAAAATAAATAAATAAATAAAATATCCAAAATTATATGATATAACATACATCATTTAAAGTAGTAATGTAAATTAGGTGTCTATCTTACATCACTCTGCAGGGCATATGCCTTCTTGGCAGCTTGCAGCTTCATGTCATCGGGCAGAGCGGTGTACTGGTGCAGGGTCAGCCTGTAGTCCTGGTCACTAACTAAAGACTGGGCCTTTTTAGCATGAGACACTTCCAGCATGTCCATAGACAGATGGAACTTAGACAGCGCTTTTGCAGAGTCCTGCTTGTATTTAATCTGAAATGGCAGAGTAAAGCTAAAATGTCATATTGTGTTTGCAATTACATTATATTATCTTCTTAAGCTGAATAGAGAATAGTGCTCCTATTCTCCACTCAAATTAAGGTGGTTTCTTTAATATTGAAGACTATGGCTACACCCCTGTAAATTATTTTCCCCCCATATTATAAAATTGAACCTTTCAATTTATATACCCTTTTGACCATAAATGCAGCATATATAATAATAATAATAAAATATATTTTTCATTCATAATTATTGATGTTTCCATCTTTAAACTGTGAATATTTCAATAGTAAACATACTTCTGTACATTTATGTTAGTAGATCTGTAATGATATAATGATAACTGTTGATTGAAGATTGAAGAAGAAAAAGGAAAAAGTAACTTATTTAAAATTAAATTCAATACAAAATATAAATAATCTGAAAGGAACTGAACCTAATATTGATAACTTACCCTTTTAACCCCATAGAGTAAATGAAAAGATGTGGTAAACCCAGAGTACTCACATCGCTCTGTAATTTAGTGGCATGCACCGAGTGCGCAATGTTGATGTCATCCTGTAGTCCCTTCAGTCCAATCATCTTTCCTTTAGTTTTCTCAAATTCTTCTTTGTACTTTTGCTAAAATTAGAGTGTGACAAGAGGATAGCTGTGAAAACATACTTAGGACTTAAAACTATAACTAAATATTATATTTCACAAGGTACTAGAGACGAGATGATCTATATATAACATTATAACAAAGTGAGGAAGCATGTGAGCCTACATCACTAAGGATATCTGCAGACGCTTTGGCAGACTGGAAAGGAATGGCATCCAAACTCAGCTTATAGCCGCCATCACGTAATTTATTCCAAGAGTCCTTGTACCGACTCTGCATAAAAATATTGCCACAAGGTCAGTTTTATAGAAAGGCATTTGATTGGAGAAAAAAATGACATCTTGATAGTGCGTAACATTATTAGCAGCAGCAGAATGATTTTACCTCACTGATGTTCAAAGCATTGATTTTGGCCTGCATCATCTCAGGCAGCTCTCCACTCAGAGTGTACTTATGCTTCACGTCTTCACCCTTTTCTCTGTATAGCCTCTGTACAGAAACAGCATTACATTTACTAAAGTACTTCAAAACCACAATTTTATTGATTGTATGTTTTGCATTATTATAAGATATATTCATAATAATAACTTACATCTACTGCAAGTTTGTTGCTGAGTTTAGCCTGGACCATCTCTGGAGTATCTTCCACACTGGTAAACTTAAGGCCACTGACATTCTGACGATACTTTTTCTGTAAAAAATACATGAAAATAAGTAAGTGACTGTAGTGGGTTACAATAATGCCGTTCTTTCTACCAACGATAGAGGGCACAATAATACCACTGCTATTTTAATTCACTGAGACAAAGTATTTTTTATAAGCAATGGGGCATGAGAGACACTTGAATCTGCTTACAGAATGGTTATTTATAGTGTGCCTGTTTTCAGTCTGCATCATACAATTTAGATAACTATGTCTAAGGGCTTAAATATCTAGTATGTCATAGTACAGTATGACATAGTATAGCCTTCATATTGTGTGAAGTAGTGTGGTAATGTTTAAAACTTGTAAGTAAGGTCACATGCATTATTTGGATTATTTTGATGCAGATAAATCTTTTAATTAAGTAATTCAAATATATCCAAGAAGAAAACATACTTTCTGATTATATTTGCAAAAACAAACTTTTGCTTTAAATAAAATTGTAAAATGTCTAAATGTTTTTTTTTATTATTATTATAGTTTATTTCTATTTGAATAATATTAGTAACAGTACTTTTACTGATTTTGTCCACTTCTGGGAAAATGTTCTGTATTAAATAGGTTAATGTTCATTACAAATTAAAAAATACTAACTACTCATTTTTGGTGGAGCTGAGATTTTTGGTTTGACTAAACCTCAGGCTGTAATGATGATGCTCTACATCAAATATTTGTATTTAACATACAGTACATGACCATACAGCTGCTGTTTTTAAATCATTTTAAGCATGTAATACAATACTGTATTTTAAGTAAGTATGGAAATATGGCTTTTCCATTTCAGACCCAAGAAAAAGTGACTTTAAAATACTCTAATCAGCAAAGTGATTATGTAAGATATGTGCTGGCGTTAGTTTCTATAATCATTTGCTGCTTGTTAAAGCTCAATATAGGCAACATACTTGACCTAGTTTTTTGCAACACAAATGTCCAGCGAGTCTTTAAATACACCTGACCCATGTTGTAAACCTAGATATGTGCCTTCCTGTCACATGTTATGCAATTATGCTGATCACTTTCTCATGGTTTCTGTTTTGTTAAAATCAGTGAAACAAGCAACTGCTCCATAAATGACAAGAAATTTTCATAAACATTAAAGTTTCAACATTAATTTAAAAAGTAATATTGTAATGATCTTGCAGCTTTTATAGCCATGCATTCTGGGTCATCCTGTTAAAGCATACCTCACTAACAAGCTCGCCGGCCTTTTTCGCCTGTTGTAGATCCAAAGACTTTGAGGCCTCCCATCCAACTCCTTTCATCCAATTTAGATCAGACCTGTACTGTTTCTAAAGACAGAATAACATATATCCCATATTTCAATGGTAAAAACGTGTTAAACTCTTTAATGTTTTTGAAAGACTTACATCACTTTGTAGGCCATAGGCCCTCTTTGCCCAGGATACGTTTAGATCAGTCGGTAAAGTTGTGTACTCGTGGAGGACAGTCCTGTATTTTGTATCTGTTGCAAGGTCTTGAGCTTTCTGGGCATGACTGATGTTCATCATATCCAAGGACACACTGGGGACACATCAAATAAATTAAGTGTAATATAAATACAACTATGATTAATTGTGCAAAGCAATACAACAGCCATGCACAGTAAATGTATTGCCAGAAGTAATCTATGTACATTTTTTTAAATATTCTTAATTTTTAGATACATTTTCTAAAACGTACTTTTACTCAAATACATTTTTAGAACTTCAAAATGAGTAAAAGCATAATTTCTTTGTAGTGTGTAAGTGTGTAACAATAGTAGTAGCACAAGTATAAGCAGTAGTGTTAATTAAAAGTAATAGTAGCAGCTATGGTAATAGCAGCTATAATAGTAATAGTTGGAAGTACTAGTAGTGGTAGTTACATAAGTATTTTCTACTTAAGTAAACTTTACACTTAATGCTTTATTTACTTTCATTCAGGTAATGAATTTGTTGAGAACTTTTACTTCTACCTAAGAAATATTTTTTCAAGTAACAGATTTAGTGTAGGCTATTTTTTGCACCTCTAGATATTACATTTAATAGAAGAAGAAATGCTCATTAAAGCTGCACTACCTGATTTTGTGACTGTTAAGGATGCATTGACCAATCAGAGTGCTCCTGTCCTATGAAAGTGTGTGATTGGTTAAACTGTTCCTTCCCTCACTCTAAAACAAAAACCCTTATAATAAAGCCCACAGGTGACCTCAAAATCTTATTTTTTTCAGATGACTTCTGTTATGCTGTACTAATAACTAAATAATTATCTTTGCCAAAATACAAGGAAAAATAAATCAGTTAGTGCAGCTTTAATGAAGCCATCCATTTGAAATTGTGTTTTACAATGGTAATCCTACACCTGCAAGTGTGTGTTAGTAAAAAAAACAATAACATTAATCACATTGATGAGCCTGACCTGAACTTGTTTTTGGTGTCCTCATATTTCTTTTTGTAGTTGCGGTCACTGTGCAGTTTGGTGGCCAGTGTTGAGTGAGCCATCTGAGAGTCATCGCTGACCGACTTGATCCCAATCACTTTGCCTTTGTTTCTCTCATACTGTTCCTTATATTTGACCTGCAATAGGACATGGCAGTAGTAGGTCCACAGTTTGAGCCACTGTTTTGAGTGTATTATACAAAGATATTAGTAATCCATTACTTACATCACTGGCCAGGTCTCTTTTGGCTTTAGCAGTGAGGATAGACAGAGAGTCCAGACGCAGCTCAAAACCTTTATCCCTCTGCTTCTCCCAGTTGCTCTTGTAGACTTTCTGACAATTTAAAATATGGATTTATGCAACAAAACGTTAAAAACAGAAAATGTGAAATAAATTACATGCAAGCCAAAACCACTATACATCTTAGCTTGCTGCACAACATGTTCACTTCAGAACATGTGCGTCTTGTATGATCTAATTGACTGTATTGGTTAATTAAATTGCTGCATTGCAACACTGACTGCTGTCTTGTTATTCTATATTGTAAGGCAAACTGTTTAAATTAAATAAATTCTGAAATTTCCCTCATCTTAATGTTGATATTGTGCTACATTCAAGGGTGAAGGACTAGCAATGTCGTAAATGTTATAATATGTCATGTAAGTATTCATCAATAATAACCTATAGAAATAATATTAAACCTAAACTTTTTGGAACAAAGCTGAATTTTATTTTATTTTTTTTACTTTTCACTCGGAAGTTCTTGTTCTTCTTGTATGTACTGTAGTGTGAACTTACATCACTCAAAAGTTCAGCATTAGCCTTTGCTTGTCTGAAAAGAGGTTCATCTTTGGTCATGGTGTACTGGTGAATAATCTGCTCTGTGTCTGCTTTGTACGCCAGCTAAAATCAGACAGATACAGTATGAGGTGTTGGTACATCAGTGCATACATTAATGAAATGAACAGCTGCAAAGAAACGGAGGCTTACATCGCTCTGGAGCTCCTGGCTCTTCTTTGCATGTTTAATGTTGAGATCATCAGCCACCTGCGTGAACCTAATGCTGTCTGCCTTCTGCCGGTACTTTGTCTGGTAAATGAAATGACACTAATGAATACAAAACAATCTTTTTCTATTAAGAAAAAATTAGTTGTACTAACATCACTCAACAGGTCTCCAGCTTTTTTAGCCTGTTCAATGTTGAGACATCCCTCAGTTTCCCATCCCACTCCTTTCATCCAGTTTAGGTCTGAGCGGTACTGGTTCTGCAGATCACAAAGACATGAACTATACTTCATCTTCTAAACCATACATTAACTATACGTGCAACTGCAGTTTTCTTACATCACTTTGCAGAGCATAAGCCTTCTTGGCCTGCTGGACCTTGATGTCATCAGGCATCACAGTGTACTCATGCAGTTTTTTGCGGTACTCCAGGTCACTTGCCAGGGCCTGTGCCTTTTTGGCGTGGCTCAGGTTGATCATGTCCTTAGAACAAGTGTACTGGGCCTGGCTTTCCTTGGATCCCTTCTTATACTCAATCTGAAATATAAAAATATATTGTTGTATTGTCTGTTTATTAAAACAAATGTGTATTGCAGTATGTTGTGTGATAACTTACATCACTAGCCATCTTTGCCACTTGAAGGGAGTGTAGAGTTTTAGAGTCGCTTATGTTAACTCCAACAGCCTTTTCCTTGTTTTTCATATAGGATTCCTTGTATTTAATCTGAAACACATGCTTCTGAGTTAATTGGATTTGTTTGCTATTGCAATGCATTAAATTCCTTCAGGTTCTACTTAGTCTCCTCTCTGATGAACAGAACACAGTGTGTGTCAGTGTGTGTTTTGCTTACATCACTGGCCAGGTCCCGGGATGCTTTTGCTGCTCTAACAGACAAGTCATCCAATCCAGTCTCACAGGCTTTAGACTTGGTCTTCTCCCACTCCTCTTTATATTTAATCTAAATTCATATTTATTTTATTGATTAAAAGCATTTTCTAAAATAGCATTATTTTATTAAGTGTGTACATGCCGTATTAGAAGATACAGACGTGTTTGTGCATGCATGTAAGATTAAATTATTGACTTACATCACTGCATAGGGCAGCATTAGCTTTAGCATTTTTAATTTGGGGCAGGTCCTGGGACAGTGTGTACAGATGCTTGGTCTTTTCATAGTCTGCTTTGTAATTCAGCTAAAAGTCACATTCACACAGTGAAGTCAACACAGTGTTTATTAGCATTGTGCTCAGATGAAAATGATTAATAAAGGTTGATCTGACTCACATTGCTGGCAAGCTGGGCGTTTTTCTTTGCGAGAATTATCTCAGGAGTGTCTGTCACTGGTTTATACTTCACCTGATCAATATGTTGTTTGTAGTTTTTCTGCAGTCAAAACAAAACAAATGCATAATTTACTTTATGCCAGAACAAGAAATATTAGCACTTGACTGAACTCACGTCTTTGAGAGGCTCCAGTTTCTTTTGACTTTGGTATCCTGGTGTGAGCGTAGCTTGGTAGTTGTATTCACCATGTTCCTGTTCAGATCCTTGTTTGTAAACAATCTGAAATGGACATGAAAATCAAGGCATTGTCATTGTTGCAACAGAAGCAAAATTGTGTATTTTATGCAAACATTTGTAATAAGATAGTTTTAAAAATGCTTACATCACTTGCCAGCTTCCCTGCTTTGAGGGCATGCATAGTTTTTTTGTCAATTACAGAGCCTTCATAGTGACCCTTCATATCTGATGTGTACTTCTCTTTGTACTTGTTCTATTAAACACAAGTATTTTTGCCTTTAGGATCAAGAACTGTGTGTAAAACATGCTTCCTGTATAATAGTTAGAATAAATAATAACAATAACATAAGGGTTTACTTACATCACTGGTGAACTTGGCGACTTTGGCAGCGTTCTGAAATTGTGGTGTCTCACAGAAATTGATACTGTGACCTTTTGTGTTCTCTAAATCCTTTTTATACTCCACCTAAAAATAAAGATCAAGATTAAATGTCTCTTTTATTGCATTCCATGTTTAGATTTGAAACAGATCCTCAATGGGAGTTAATAGGTAAATATCGCATACCTCAATCAAACACCTAAAGTCACAAAGACAATTTAATCTTTGGCTAAGATTTACATGACAGTGTAATAAAACTCATCATGAAAAAAGTTAGCCAATGACATTTTAATACTATTTACAAAATAAATGGGAGTTCAAAGCCTAAAATTAGTTTGCGGGGATGTCCTGTGGCCTTGAGGATAAGCCGCAAACCTCACGGGACAGGCATCTCAGAGATTTTAAAAATCCATTTCTGCACACTGACAAGGTTAGATTTCCAACACTGGACAGCAGCAGTCTGTTTGTCTGGGATGGTTCTGACATACCTATGCCTATACATATATACAGTATATGTCACTGCCAGCCACACATGTGATGATGACAAGCCTCACCTCGCTGACAATCTTCCTGATTTTCCGGGCATTCTTCAGGGCAAGGTTGTCCTCGGAGGTCAGACTGTGGAAGTGCGATGTGCCCTTCATCTTGTTCATGTCTTTCCTATATTTCAACTGTGGAGGGATAAGAGGTGACGTATGTAAATAGAAAAAAAACATGCATCCACAGCTAAAGGATCATGCGATTAGAGGCACACACTTATACATACAAATGGTCTAATTTAGTCCAGGTTGAAGAATGACAGTGCATTGTTGTATGGTGTACCATTTATTCTGGTTAGTGTTGACAAGTATATGTGATGTATAGGGGCACAGGATTTGACACTGTACTGCTTTGACAATGTTTTGACAGTAAATAAAACCACAGTTACAAATGGACAAAGTCAGGTTGCTTAGGCATGATTAGATGTGAAAAAAAGTAAATCCCAGCAACTATGGGCTTGAGGTAGGGCACGCCCTGGACAATGGCCAGTTAGCCAAAGGGTCCACACACACTGACAGACAACCATTCACTCTCACATTCACTGATTCAAAAGGCAGGAGCTCCATGTGAAAAAAACAACAATGAATAAATAACTGATTACTCACATCACTTGCATTTTCCTGAGCCTTCTTTGCGAGATAGTACCCAGGGGTGATCATTGCAGGGAAACTTCCTTTGCCTCGCTGCTGCTCATATTCCTCAGTGTAAGCGATCTGCAACCAACATTTGAAGTAATACTTATTATTATTATTATTATTATTATTATTATTATTATTATTATTATTATTATTATTATTATTATCTAATTTTCAAGTAGATCATTTAGAGAAATTTTGTGTTATTTGGTTTCAGTCAAACAAAACATTAATTACCTGACTGAAGTGCTCTGCATTTTCTTTGGCTAAAGCTGCTTCTGCCACTACAGCTTCAGTACTGGCTTTACCCTTTATCTGCTGATCATATATCTGCCGGTATTTTATCTGAAAAGACAAAATTGCAAGTGAGGCCATGTTACAATACTTTGGTAATGAGATGTATTTTTTTATTTACATCGCTAGCTTGTTCAGTGGCCTTCTTTGATGTCTGGTATCCAGGCGTGAGATGTGCTGGGAAGCTGCCTTTACCCCTTTGCTGTTCATATTCTTCTGTGTAAGCATACTAAAGAAATAAAGTTGTATTTACAGGCACAGGTGCAATCAACATGGTCATTTTTTATAAAATAAAACTTTGCTTACATCACTAACTATTTGTCCTTGTTTCTTAGCCAGAAGTACCTCTGGGGTGTCAACAAATGTTGTGTACTTTGAAACTCTTTCCTCATGCCCCTTCTTGTATTCCAGCTGCAGAGGAAAAAAACATGATATAATAAACAATACCAAAATATATATTTTAAATATGTAAGAGCAAAATGAAAACACTTACATTACTGGCTAATGTGTTGGCTTTCTTAGCAGCTTGGTAACCTGGTGTGATCATTGCGGGGAAGCTTCCCTTTCCTTTTGACTGTTCATATTCTTCACTATACTTGACCTTTCAGCAACATGAAAACAAAAATCAAAGATCCTGCTCACTGTAACACCACTGTACCTAAATAAGAAACAAGAATGAACACTTCACTTACATCACTGATGTTCTTCTGGGCCTGAGACATAGTTATGATCTCCTGGTTGGTCACCATGCCAGAGTACCATGATTGCTGCTGCTGTGAGAACTCAGACTTAGACTGAAAGGCCTGTTTAGACATGGAAGACACATATGTTAAAGTAGTTTGCAAAATGTTAACTACTATGTTAGTGCTGTGCAAATTATGCCTAAAAATAAAACAGACCCTGTTGTCCCTTATTCAGCACTGGTTTGAGGCTTGGGTGACTAAATTATTTGACTAAATAATTCTTTATTGCTAATTTGATATAAGATAAGTTCAGGTATTTTTTTTGCTGTGTTCAAAAACAAAAGCAGAGCATTATATGTGATTGAATGTATAAGACCACAGTACTATTTTTGGTACTATTTTCTGAAAAGATGCGGTAATAAAATAAAAAGCCGGGGACTTCTTTTGACAGAGGCCAGTTGCTCTACTGGGAGCTCACCTGGCTGGCCATTTGATTGGCTAGTCGAGCCCTCTCCAGCTCCATGGACCTCATGTCATAGTGGAAAGTGGACATAAAGCGCTCACCATCTTCGCGATACTTCAGCTACAAGTGCACATAGATGAAAGCATTAAGCCAAGGCCAGCACACACATGCGCACACTCACTACTTTTATATAGCAATGCTGCCTGAATCGGTATGTGTTAATTAAGTTGTAATATTGCACTTGTACTATGATACTCATGCAACTTCTACTTTGCCAGACTCTTTATTTTGCCTACTTTGAACTCTGTGACCATTGCTGCTAAATATTTCAAAGATAATAATAGTACCCTGTTATTAATAACTGGTGCTCTGGTTAGGATAAAGCAGGACATTCCAGGAAAGATCTAGACTTTTTCTAGACCACCAGAGCTAATAGTGTAAAAATAACAGGATAGTTTAAGTAGGGCTGACAATTTCTAATGAAAAGTGAGTGTAACTTGTGTTTGTGAGTTTAGCTTTGTAAGAGAAGAAAAAGATGGATGTTTCTACAGCTCAAGAATCCATCAAACATGGTTGACTATCACTGACTTAGGTATTGCGCTGCAGTCATGCTTAAGTAAACCCCAGATCATATGCCATGTAAAGCCTTTTATCTTTCTACAGGCGTATAGCAGTAGCTGATGAGCTTGCTAGCCTACTCCTAATATAAGCATGGGAGCTTTGCATAAACCCACAGACACAGACATACTCAGACAGACACAAACAGGTGGTGAGGTAGAGGAGAGGAAGGGATGTGAGGCTGTTTTTCCTGATGTATAATTTTAGTCCCCCAGAGGCATAATGTGGACTAAGGAAAGGGAGGGGGGGTCTTTCTGGACCTCTGTCACAGGTCCAGAAATAACCTGTGCCACACTCTCCATTCCACACCGCTGCTGTCACCATAGACTCACAGGGTCTACAAGCAGCAGTCCACATGTCTCCCCTTGTAAAATGGCAATGAGATCTTTTCGCTCTTACACACTATATGATTTGTAATGACCGCATCTGTTTGGTAGCTATTTTTTTTAGCATTTGGACAAAACAAAAAATAAGCCAACCACAGTCTTCGCCTTGGAAATGTATGAGTGGTCCAATAAATCTGTTTTTCACTGTCAATCTTAACAAGCTCGATGGTGATGGTTTGACAGTATGCAAAGAATGACATGGATGGCCACTTAGGTCAGCCTGTCAACAATTACAACCGGACTCAGATCAAGGCAGAAATATTCTGTTTCATGTTGCTTCTGGTGCGTTTTACCCTTGACGTCATCTGTTCCTCACCTCACTGCTCGCCATGGTTTGCTTCTTTGCGTTGATGTTGACTGGAGTTTCATAGACGCTGGTGAATGTGTTGTTTCTTGGATTGTGTCTGCATTGGCAACAATAAATATGCTATAATAAGATTGAAATGCTAGAAATTAAAATAGACCTAGACTTAAAGACAAAGTTATAATACAAGATACAAGCTTACACAGAGCAGTATGGCCTCTTCTTGTGGCTGACAAAGTTATTGGCGGTCAGCACCATTTTACAGACGTCACAGTGGAAACATGCTTTATGCCAGTTCTGCCAAAAAAAGGAAAAGCCACACCTTATATTAGTATTGTTGATTAACTTGGTGTATGTCTTAACACTTGGCATTTAGAGAATGTTCTAACTGGGTCTGAGTCTAAAAATATTTTATGTGGTAGTTAAAATGTTATAAATGTATCCTAAATAGTCTTACAGTGTGTTATATGTGTTTTGTATTGCTTTGCCGTTTTTTCAGGCAAATTTTAGAAATTATGCCGAATTTGTATGTCTTTTTTTGGCTATTGTAGTGGAGGTATATTGTTTAAAAAAGCAAAATTACAAAAAATGACTCAATAAATGAAACACTCTAACTAACTGTACACATTTTTGACCTCACTAAATTTCTCTGTTACCTGGTCGATGCAGTTGATCTTCTCAGCTGGGTATACCACAAACCCACACCTTGCACAGGACTGCATGGTGGACTCCTGTTCGTATTCCCCCTAAAAATCTTTCAGAAAAAGTTGAGAAAAAGATCCAAAATATCAAATAAAATGATTACCTAAACAAAAGTCAGGCTAGTGAAGCAGCAGGAACAGGCAGTGGCTCTCAGACAGATGGATAGTGTGTCTCTGCTAGTGGTAAACTTAGCTGTGTGACTGTGAAACATTGGAACTGTCTCTTACTTTGACATGTCCCATGATGGACCAGCCCCCTTCCATGTAGGTTAGCGTGCTTAGAAGACAGGCTCAGTCCAGCTGTCTGTCTGCAATGGGACAGGTCAGAGGAGAGAATAGAGTGTGACACAGGGAGACCCTTAAGCTAATTAATGTTATGTCTGCACTCTTACTATTTTATTTATTTGTTTTACTGTAAATATGTGTGAACTTGAAAAAAATATCTCTTACTTTAATAATCCAGTGTTTAAGGTTTTGCCTTGTGAAATTTAAGACCTTTTTAAGTCTTTTTAATGCCACACAGAGTGAAATTCAATGCCAGCATAATCAACAAAAGAACAATAGTCTGTATGAATTTTACACTAAAGAATTATCCGTACTATTCTCTGAAACTTAAGAATTTTATTTTAAAAGTCTAATACAGATGAAAGAACTCCAGTACTGCAATAAATGATACAATGATAACTTTTCTTCAATAAATAAATAATATTTTGTTATTGCGGTGACAGCTGCTTTTTGTAATATTAAAATAATGTTATGACACATTTTTAGACCTAAATGAACAAAATTTAATACTAACTCATAATATTTAATATTTTTAAGGCCTTGAATTTGACAAGATCAAATTGAATACTAATTTAAAACCTTGGGGCTATCCTGGGAGTACTAAGTCATATTTTGGATAACATTATGTTTTAGGCTAACGGTAAAATAAAATAAAATAAAATAAATAAAATGTATTAAATTAAAATAAAATAAAATTATGGCACCAACATTAGTGCAAAGATGCAAAGTGTATGGGACACACTGTAAGCAGTAGGCCTACATTGAAACATACTGTCTACTAATAAAGCAAAAAGCAATTAAATTATACCAATATCTTGCACTAGTTAAAATCATGGTTAAGTTCTTACTTGTTCTGGCTATTCAGTCTGACTTTGACTGACTTTTACTGGTCTGCTTGCTAAATTTGTCCACTCAGTCTCGTCACTCGGGTACGGAAGCGCATAGTAGTCACCAAAAAAAAAAAAAAAAAACTATCTCGTAATTACGAGAAAACATCTCGTAATTACGACTTATTTTAGTTAGTTAGTTTTTTTTTTTTTTTTTTTTTTTTGGTGACTACTATGCGCTTCCGTACTCGGGCACTAAGATCTCAGAGAAGCACGAAGAAAAGACTGACGTACGGCGCTGACGTAGTTACGTATCTCCGAGATTTCTCTGTAGCAAACCAAGCCTACTTTCATTTTCACAAGTTTGGAAAGTGAACAGAAACTTGGCATAAGCTGTAGCCTGGAAAAACTTAACCACGATTTATCTGAAACATATTACTGCCAACATAGCATACTACGAGGAAGAAGAGTGTAAGTTGATGTAACTTTGAAGAAGTTTAGAAGTTGTTTTGTTAGCTTGACTACTGAATTTATGCTAATCGAAAAGCTACAATAGTCATCGTCATTCTAATCTTTTTGAGTAACTGCTTGTTGCCGTAAAATTCAAAAAGACAATTAATTTAATCTAAAGTTTAATCGGTGTAGTTTATTTGTGATTTTAGCCATCTTGAAGTCGTCATTATTGTACTACTAACATGTTATATCTGTCGTATTTCTAATGTTGTTTGAAAATGTAAACACAGATGGCTGGGGAACCTGCTGAGCCTCGTGCACTTGGAGGTGAAGATGAGCAAGGCCTGATGGGAGAAGATGACCAAACAGACGCCAGGCCTGACCGCAGAGGAAGGTTTCTACTTTTTGGGAGGTGACTAACACATTTTATGAAAGTAAAATTCACTTAGCTGCTTTGCTTAAGAGGTAGCTAGAAGTAAAGCAGCCACAATAAAACTACTTAAATGAACACATTTTACATTCATTTAATATTATTATTGAATGTATAATCAAAAAATGGTTATATGGTTAAATGGTTATAATATAATTTGTGTATATAACGCTATATTATCTAACAATGGCAACAATTGCCTTTAAAAGAATAAGGTAAAGTCTAAAGACTTCCTTACTATCTTATTAGTTTGTCTGACAATGAAAACACCATTAGTTTAATCTGTACTTATTGTTTTGACTCAGATTTTAGATTGCATATAACTCACTCACTGTATAAAAAAACACCAGCCATACCGAAAAGGTCAAGGTAAAGAAAAAATACCCTGACAAAACAAACCAATTATCAATGATCTTGGGAGCCTCTTTACAGGTTAATCTTGTGGAACTAGAGTTCAACACCCGTTTGTTCTAGTTTGACACACAAGGTGGCACTGTAGCTCTTGATGTAGATCTATTCCCACATAAAACTGAAGTTAGAAATAATAATCGTTGATATTAACTTTTTTTGAAAACAGACACATTTTAGATTAGAATAAATAGTGAAAGTCTGCATATTTATGAAGATTAAAAAAAATGTGTAAAGCAAGTTTGCCCATAATTGTCTGAAGGAAAATGTCTTATCAATTGTCAATATTAGGTATGTCCTTGTTGGCACACCTAGGTTGGATTTAATGTCTTTATATATATGGGAATTTAGTTTTTATAGATCTTTTCTGTAAGAATGAAAGTGATAATTTGTTATGCTTTGCACCCTTAAAGGTTAATAAGGTTAAGGCTTTTTGGTGTCATGTAAATGGCAGTACAGGTAGATTAGATTCTGTACTGGTCAGCACAGGGGTAACTTTTTGCCCTGTCTGACCTCAGCATGGAGTGAGGTGCAGGGCCCATGTTTCAATAGGCCTTTAGAAAGCACTGGTGCAATGGCAAGGCTGCTGACTCAGGGGGCTCACAGTGTGCCGCCCCCCGACCACAGCACCCTGTGGCCCAGTCCAGTCTCCATCCAGTACAGAGAGCATGTCAGTATCCTAGCACACAGCCAAAAAAAGGTGTGGAGAAACACTCTATTGGCAAGAAAAAACAACGCATTTCAGATGCAGAGTGGCGTAGCCCTTAATGACGAACCCAGGTAAGAAAGATTCAGTCACATCTTACTCCTGTTCCTGTCTTGCTGTCATGTACAGTCTACAGCAAGTTGCAGCCTGTAGCCCTCCCTCATACAGTTGTTAGTTTACAGGTGGGAGGGGGTTGAAAAAATTCTGGATCACATGTTTGTTAGAATATGGCTGGGCCACCTGCCTGTGTTGGTCACTCCGTATTGTTTCTTGCTTGAGTGTCCTGATGACCAGGCTCTTCTGGAACAAGCCTGGGTATTTTGGGCTACCTATAGGCCGCTGTTAACTTGTGTATCTGGATAGAGCTTTTCAAGAATGGAAATATGACAGGTCTGTGAGAATAACAGCAGAATTACAACATAGTCTGTAAATTTCCTCTCGCAATCTACTCTGATTCAACAGAGATTTTTTATATTTTACACTAAAAATGTGCTAGCTTTGTTTTAACATCGCAGTGGAATACTGCAACCAAATTTGGCTTTGACATTGATGCCTTATTTAAACGTGTATGTATACTGTAGCTTCTTTTTTTAAGTTTATGTATATTTTTTTTGTCTTCATCTGCGTCCTGTAAATATGTAATGTTCTGTATATCTTAGGAACAGAATTGACTGTCTTTCCTGAACTAGTAGCTATAGTCTTGATGGATGCTGTTCTTGTTTTAATAATTTGACTTAGTAATTACCAAAAAGGCTAACAATTTTAATGGATTAGTCTTGAGTTGCTATTGAAATTTAATGTTAATGTTATTTCTCCTGCTTTGCTCTGACATTTCTAGTAAGAAAAATAAGGATGGCCAGACGCGGGAGCAGGACTATTATTCTGAAAGCCATTACAGAATTGTTTCACCTACATTCCAGTATAAGATGAGCCACCAACGAGTGGGCAAGTGTATCATCATCAACAACAAAAACTTTGATGAAAAGACAGGTGAGGTGCTCTTTCTTATAATCAATACTCACATTTTGACAGTATATTTTCTAAGTTAATCTTCTGTGCAGGGATGAATGTACGCAATGGCACAGACCGTGATGCAGGTGAGCTGTTCAAATGTTTCAAGAACCTGGGCTTTGATGTCTTTATCTACAATGATCAGACATGTGAGAAGATGGAGCGTCTCCTCAGAGAAGGTAAGATCATTTTCTGCCCAAGACATTTATAACCTTTTCTTGGGTTAAGATTTAAAAGTACAGTCCTGATCTTTAATGGTCAATACATCTTGATGTAAGGTCCACTAAAGCATAAACATATCCAATGGAAATTTTTATTTGACTTTAAGCATTCCGCTTTTAGACTAGAAGCAGTTTCTGCCTTTATCATAGCTTAGGCATATACATTTGAGCTATCCAAGCAGGACGCATCAGACTCTTCTTGCCTGTGCAACCTTGGGCTAATGGTAATATTGGCCACCTGTTCTTGAGTATATGCATAATTTGCATAATTGTCAAGACTAAATTAGTATTTAAGGCTCCATGTAGGAGCTCACTGGTGCTGCTTGAGAATCTGGAAGTAGCTACAGCTGTCACCTGAACCATCAGAGTTACTCGAGCAAAACTAAGTGGAAAATCAATGACCTAGTTTAGAGTAGAGAGGATCATGTATAGACTTGGACCTAGATAAATTCCCTTGATCCACACAGGTAATTGCTTGGTCACAGTAGCTCGGTGGTACACAAAACACTCTTGAAAAAACAAATTAAAAAAAATATTATATTTTTTTGTCTGCAGTATCTAGTTCATTGTGTGTTTATAGCAAAAAACATTTTTACTGTAAAGCTGTTTGAGTTAAAGATCTTGATTGAGGCCAAGCTAAGAGTTCAGTATCTGTCTTATCTGTGTGGATCAGCCTCAGAAGAAGACCATAGCAACAGCTCATGTTTCGCCTGTATCCTGCTAAGCCACGGCGAAGAGGGCATGATCTATGGCACAGACGGAGCCATGCCCATCAAGACAATGACCTCACTGTTCAGGGGGGACATGTGCAAAAGCTTAGTCGGGAAACCAAAGCTTTTTTTCATTCAGGTAAGCAGCTCCTAGAACTGTCCTTAATCCATGAAATGTTTTTCTGATAAAGGTACACAGATACCTTATCATCTTTTGTCAAATTTAGAGATTAGACTGTCCAGGTCAAATAAAAGAGAAATAGTTTCTTTCTGAACACACACAATTTGATTTGTTGACCAAAGGTGAGTGTTATATGCTGCCCAAACACAGTAATAACTACTTACAATGTTTCTCCTGTCAGCCCTTAAAAACAGTTAATTTTTAATTGCTTCACCAGGTCATCGTTGAGAAAGCTACTCAGGATCACAATGAAATGTCATTTCATTTACTCCACCAGGCTTGTCGGGGATCCGAATTTGATGATGGGATACAGACAGATTCAGGTCCGCCCAGTGATACCTTGGAGACTGATGCTAACCCAAGACATAAGATCCCTGTCGAGGCTGATTTCCTCTTCGCCTATTCCACTGTGCCAGGTAATACTGTAAAATTGTATTGTTGTATTTCCTTTATCACACTAAATACAAACTCCATTATCATTATTGTTGATTTATCAGGTTACTACTCCTGGAGGAACCCCGGCCGTGGCTCCTGGTTTGTCCAGGCTCTCTGCAATGTCCTCAATGAGTTTGGGAAGCAGCTGGAGATAATGCAGATTCTCACTCGAGTCAACTACATGGTAGCCACCAGCTTTGAGTCATGGTCTGAGGACCCACGCTTCAGTGAGAAGAAGCAGATCCCCTGTGTGGTCTCCATGCTGACGAAAGAACTGTATTTTAACTAACCATATGACACTTTAGACAAACAGACTAACAAAGACAAGACATGACTAGACTTATTCAGGTATTGACAAAGTGGTCAAGGCATTCAGGGATGTTTCGGGCCCAGCAGAACATTGCACATTTGACCATTTCTGTGTGTACATGGGCCTAAATGAGCACTTCATATAAAAAAAAAAAAAATTCCAGTGGCACTCAGCGTTCATGTGTTGATGGTGACATTTACCTTGGCTCAGATTATCCTTCAGAAACAGTGTCAGATTTATTCTGATCTTGTTGACAGGCTTTGTCAAATATCCATGTTGCACTCCCAACCCAGAAATCTTGCTGCCAGTTTTTGTGGGTTTGGAAAATTATATCTGAAAATGTTTTTCTCCATTTTCCATGTATGTCTGCAGTCAACTTAAAAAGGACCAGTGTTGAACTATGGACAATCTTTTGCTAAACCATTGCAAGTACTTCAGTATTTGTACACGAAACTTTTTAACTCGAGTAAAAAAAATAGTCACCCAGCTAAGAGATTGTGCAATGATTATTGGAGTTATAAAGACTTGATGCATTGTGGAGCAAAATACATTTGGATAATGGATCAGACCATTTTCTGCTAAGTATGTTTTAATGTTTATGTCACAAAAGACAACACAATAGTGAGAAAACATTTTCAACCAAAAAATCTCCATATTGCTTTTCAGTTAAATATTGTAGTATTGTGCTGGCTTGCTCAGGTTCCTTAATGTTTCCTTTATCTTTATGCTGTCTATGCTCAGGACTTTACAACAAATATGCATAATTCTATTGTGTGAAAACACTTCACCTGCAAGTAGTGAAAGTCATATAGTATACTTGTATTCACACAAATATACATGTGATCTGCCTTTGCCCCAAAATTAGTTTCTATAGATTTCTACCCAAAGTGAGAACTTGAGAATGTCCAAAATGTGTCATAATATCTTAAGCAGAATTGAGATGCTTTAAGGGCACTATTTACTGTTTATTAGTGTGTACCTTGTGACACAAAATAGTCTAGCCTATCATGCATTAGCAAGAGTTTGCTGATGCGGGTGGTACTTCAACACTTTTATCTACAAACTACTGTCTTTGAATAGGTACTACTGTCCTAAAGTCTGTCAGGCTCAGAGGCAGCTATTGTTGGTGGTGACAAGTTAAATCAATCATACCCCACATGTTCACAATACACTTACTGTTCATGCTGTTTTTACATTACTCAGTATTGCATGTTTCATCAACAGCCGTTAACTGTTCACCCATTCACTCCTTTTATTTATTTTATTTATTTTGTTTATTTTATTTAAATTTTAATAGTAGTTTTATATGGAATTATTTTACTCATGCACTTGTCCCAATGCATACAGAACCCCTGCATCCTCTCGACACATGGCTCTTTGTGATGTGGTGCCCGACCTGTGCTGGAAAAAAGGTGTTTTCTTCACTTGTTTTGGAATGGAATTGAAAGAGCGTAAATTTGATTTTGAGAGGTAACATTTTAAATGCTTTTCGGTGTTAAATGCTGTTGTCCTCAGGAATATATTTTAAAAGACTTGAAAAATTGATGTACTAAATACTTCCAATAAATTAGCCCTATCTTTTTTACTTGGGGCAGTACTTGCAGAAAATAGAAATGCTTATGTAAACATTGTTGTAATAAAGAATTTATTGTGTAATGAGTTTTTTGTATTTTGTAATTACCCAGAAAGTAACTTGGCTGAAAATAAACAATTTATTTAAAATAAGACAAAAGAAGTCTGTTTTTATATTTATACTATTGGTTACTAATAAGGGGCTGGGATTTAAAAGCCTTTAAATTTGCAGCTAAAATTTTATTTCCTCAAAATGTTTTTGTTTAATCAAAGCCTGGATATTTTAGCAAGATTATAATATTATGTTTGAGTTACAATTACCGTACAATTGTGCAAGTTATTTCTTATTTTTAACCTTTTACTTTAATAATCACTGCTTAAATAAAAAATCTGAGGTAAGGTTAAATTTTATTTTATGTATAAAGTTTTGACGCTGGGCTTATCTGACAGCTAAATATTGTTTTTATGACCTCAAATAATTTATTGTTTCATTCATTGTTTACTGTATGATTTTAATTATACAATAGGGTTTATAGAACTGCTGCCTGCCTTGCCTAGGGTCTACACAGACACTGTACTTACATGTAGTAATCTGGATATTCTCGTTGCCATCTGGTGTTTGTTGGGAAGCTCAACAGGGAAAAATTTGAAATATTGAATACAGTAAAATTGTGAGCCTTTCCCGTCATCACAGTCAGAAATGCCAGACATGTTCTTAAGAAGTTTTTTTTGTTATTATCACAACTGAAGAATTTCCACATGTGAACACAAGTGCAAATGCATGTACTATGACCATATCTGCCTCTGGCCTCCTGGCTGTTTACTCACCTCAGAGAAAAAACACTAACCACATAATGTGATTTTAGAAATGTTATACACAAGACAAGCTAATTTAATGCCTTAAGGAACATGTTAAGGTAGACTTTATTGTTCCTGTAGGGAAATTAGTTCTCTGTACTTGACCACCCATCCATCCAATGCTGTTGGTACAACCTGGCTGTCAGGAGCAGTGAGCGACCAAGAGCAGTGTCTGCGACTGGTCAGGAGTACCTAGCTGCAGAATTAGCCTTTTGTGCATACAGTATTTGTGAGAGGGGGAAACCAGAATAACTGGAGAAAATCCAACCGAGCATGGACAACATGCAAACTCCACAAAGGCCTGATCTGGGAATCAAACTCAGGACTGCCTGTGAGACAACACTGCTAACCACATGTGTTGCCATGTTTTCAGACATAATAATAATCTTGTGTATATTTTACAGGTGAATCAGGAACAGTTACAGTAACTGGTTGTGGTGATTTTCAGTTAGGAGAAAACTCTAACTCTTCAGTTAGAAGAAAACTGGTCAGGAAAATGTTAACGTAAAACATCTGACAGGCTGATTCAAGTCAATCTTTTGGAATAAGAGCTGAAACAGAGAATTTATCCCTAAAAACTTTGTCCCCGGACTCAGTGTCTCCTCCGGTCTATAACACTAACATACAGTATTTTTCAGCACAGCATGGCCACGCACCTACATCACCTGTGATCACTCAAACTGACATGTCCATTTGGGACGTCTTTCAGAAAACCACATAGAGATGTATGTCTTTTTATATTAGGGGGTATGAATGAGACCCCAGTGATGCTTTAACCTTGAATTAGTTTGAAATTGGATCTTGTGCATGCAGCAAGAAGCTCTGCAAACATATGATGTATAGATCTGGCTGGCCTCCTTTAAAAGAAAGAAACAATGCAACAATAAAGCTCTCACCATAATGAAATAAGCCCACATGAAGAATTACATATAATTACTGCTGAGCGAACATGCAGCTTAACAACATACTAACAGGTTATTAACACTGAGTCTACTAATGGCATGCAAATATGCGTTCTGTGTAGATGAATGTGGAAATTCCTATTCCCACAGTTAAAACAAGGTTAAGTGACTTTCAAATGGAGTTGTTTGGTTTCCCTACTGTGCACTTTATTGCAGCCCTTGCCTCACTGGATAGCACAGACTACATTGCTGTGTCTGTAGTATTATAGAACACTTTAGCAAGAGCCCATGAGGTACCCATGAACTCAGAAGGGACAGGGACAGCCCACCAGGTCCTCAGTGTGGATAACTAGGCTTAAAAGGCTTAAAATGAGCAGCATACAGTATAGAGGACATTTCTATGCACATTGAATTACAATAACTATCTTTGACATGAACTACAGGTATTGTGTCTATTGCTTACAACATGTGGCTTAACACTGATAGCACTGGATATTATACTTGTTGTCTTACGCGTGTGAGCATTGTTTTTGCATTGCAACATTTTACATTTCCGCATTTCAATTTTAATCTGATCATTAAGTGTTGATTGTCATCCACAATTTTGCTCAAAGCAGTCTAACCATAAAAGTCAAACAAAAACTCTATTACATTAACTAACTGGTTTTGCTCTTGCATGGCTTTCTAGCACTTTTTAAACAGCCATCAACTAAGTTTGCTTTTCAGTTCTAGTCTATTGCCTTTTGCTGCCAGGGTTTCCCAAACTAAACCAGTGTGTGTTGTGTGGTGTCTAGGTGTCCCACGTGGCACTGTGCAGGTTAGAGGCCCAATCACAGCATAAAAACAAATGAAGGCAGGAACCAGAAACTCCAGTTCTGACAAAGAATTTTCTTGTTACAGATACAGGAAGACACCAGGCTTCCTCAAGCACCTTTAGTTATAAGAGGGAGTCGACTCAGGAGCTCCAGGTAAGGCCTTATTATTTTACTTTTGTATGTTTTTTACTGTTACTTAATTTGTTAGGCTTTACAAAAGGATTAGACATGTGAAAACTACACATCAGTTAGTAACAAATAACAACAGAGCAGCCAGGCTATGACATTTAGCATTTTTTCAACTTTTTGAAATTGCTATATCACTGCATTTTGCATTAGGCATATGTTGTTATAACATTAAAGCGTTGAGCTTTGCCAAATCACAATACCTTAACAATATAATAGTATTTTAACATTATGAATAAAAGGTTTGTTGACTATGCTTTTACGTATGTGCATGTAAACACAAATGATGCACTTTGTAAGTTGTTTGAGAACCATGCTTACCTTTCTATAGGCTATTTTCAAAAAAGAACTACTTGGGAGTGTTGAAAGGTTTCCCGTTGAAAAAGATGATGCCCATCTTAAATGCTAACCTTTTTGTTGTAGGTGTGGTGGCACAATGAGTAAGAGCCAGAAGAACACAGGTAATTTATGAGTTACTTTTACAATTTAATAAGGAAGTTCTATGAGATTTTCTTGAAGAAAATAAACCTTTGGCCAGTGGTGGAGAAAGTACTGGATTTCTTTACTTAAGTAAAATTACAGATAAAAGAGCAAAATTTTACTCAAGTAAAAGTAAAAGTAGCACATAAAATTTTCTACTTAAGTAAAAGTATAAAAGAACTCACTTTCAAATGTACTTGCGAGTGAAAAAGTATTTTGCACATATTCGACAACTAATGAATGTATTAACTGTGAGGGATGATGATGAATTGTACAGATTATACTGATAAAATGAACAAATCAGTGCAGTAGCACAACGTGACGGTGATGCCTTCACTCTATTATTTTGGTGTTTCCGGTGTGTACTACTTTACAGCATCTTTTATATTTAGGTATTCTGCATATCTACAATGAGGCCATGTCATTTTTTATTTTAAACCAAAACTCAAATTACTTTGTACTTCAAACCAATTCCTAAATGTAGTGGAGTAAAAAGTACAGATACTTGCTGTAAAATGTAGTGAAGTAAAAGTAAAAGTACCCCCTGTAAAATCTACTTAAGTAAAGTACAAATAGATTTAAATTGTACTTAAGTAAAGTAAGTAACTTTTTTGTGTATTTTCTCTCAGGCAAAAGTGCCATGTTCTACAAACCGGCTGGAGAGGCAAAGGAAATAAGATCTGGATATCTGTACAAGTCTCCTCCGTCAAAAGGCTTAAAGACAGAGGTAAAAAGGCTGTCAAAATGGCTCCAAACATATCAGATGTGTAGTTTGCATTGTTTACATTGATTGCTGTTGTTTCTTGTGCAGAAATCATGGAAGAAGAGATATTTTACCTTATTTCAAATTAGTGAAAATGATTTCCAGCTTAAGTACTTCAGGTGTCCAGAAGAGAAAGACCGGCCCATGGGAGGAATTGACCTATCTCAGTACGACAAGTAAACATGTTTTGGTCAACATATCTTATTATTATGATATCTAATTGGATTTTTCTCTCTGTGTAAGTATTTCCCTTCTCCATGTGAGTCCACAAAACCACCAAAAATGGGCCTGGATCCAGAAGAGCTTCAAGTGCTCCCCATCCTGTGTGCTGTATCTCCGAGCAGCTGACCGGGACTACTTTCTGATCGGGGAAAACAGGTACGTTATTTTGCTCCAAGATAATAATACATCATGTAATATTTTGTTGGAATAAATAATAAAAATTACCCGTAAATGTCCCAGATATTAAGAAGCAAACATATGATCTGCAGTGACGATGCATTTGAGCAGAACCACTGAGCTCCTGAAATGGGACATCAGTAATTTGAGTTACAAGACCACTCCATTGAATTTAATCGGCTGCACCATGTTAAAACAGTAGAGGTCGCATATATGTAACTAAAAATAAGCCTGTTGTCAAGCTTTTCACCTAACTAATAGCTTTGACTCAAATAAAATGTGTTCATAATACATCATAAATCATGTCCTGTTGCCCTTTACACCACCTTCTATTCTCAGAGTTCAATCCCGATGAAAATATGATGTTGCTTTCCGGTTTATTAGCCACTAAATGGTTTTGGCCTCCATTTTGCTTGTGCTAAATTGTTTCCTAATGTCACTATTTCCACTTCCCATTTGATTTCGGGGATTGGATTTTAAATGAAATGCATGGGGCATAATGTAGAAGTCTGAAATGATGTGCTTCTGAGTGCTCTCATCTGCTTTTTGTTTGTTGTTAGCGATGATGTGGACGGCTGGTTCAATGACCTGTATGAGGCCCTTAAGAACAAACCACACAAGTTTCGCGGTTCAGAGGTAGACCATGATTTCACAGGCAATCCTTAACAGTGTAGATAAGGACGTGTAACTTAAACCATTCATCTTTTTGTTTTGTCATTGTACAAGGAACTCTCGAATGGGCAGCAGATCATTGAGGTAAAATAATCACTACTTTGTTCCTGAATAATAAACAAATCATATTGAATGTTGTCAGTGTCCCTGGTGAACACAAGTAGTCACCTTATACAGTTTGATTACTGTACATGTTTTAACAGGTAATTACAAACCCCATAATGAGGAAAAAGAATACAACCCCTGTGAATGATCAGGTTAGTTTACAATAACTTGGCTAAATGCATGAATGTGTATGATTGTTAGAGTAAAACATGAATAACATATACAAATATTCTTTCTCCCATTACTCCAATGGCTCCTAATTTTACATTTTAAGGGTGGTCAAGGTGAAAAGGGTCAAGCTTATGTTATGGCTTGTGGTCAGCCAACCTTACATACAGCACAAAAATAAGCTTTAATGTCATCTGGCAGTTTTTTTTTTTTCACCTCAAATTCACCTAAATTCAAAATATTGTTTTAGCAGTTTGATAAATATGTAGGTAAAGGACACAGGCACATTATTAGGCACATAATAGGCACATATCAATCATTTTGAATATTGTGGAAATATAGTGTTATATGGATTCAGTACACACAGAGTGATATATTTCATCCATTTATCTTATTTTAATGGCTTACAGCTAATAAAAAGTGTCTTATAAATTTGAATATTACATAATATTACATAATCATAAAATAAATAAATGCTGAAATATCTCACTCTGCGTGTACTGAATCTATATGTATTTCACATTTTGAAGTGACCTACTTAAAATATTTTCACTTTTCCACATTATTCTAATTTATTAATGTGTGCCTTGTAAAACCCAGGGACACTGAACCAATGTGTCACATTTTTCAATATATTTTCACATAAACGCTTGATGCAAAGTTGGGTTAATTGATCTTTTCTTCTTTAGCCAGCTCTGAAATACCGGTCCATGTCTGACCCCCCCTCTCATACAATGGAAGACTTGATTGAAAAACCAAAGGTGCAACAGTCACGCTGCATAAATAGATTCATAATAATGACATAAATTCCTAAGTATTATAAAAAAAAATATGCTCCTGTCATTGGATGGCAGGTGGAAGACTTCTCCAGGAGACGTGCATCAGAGCCTGTGCAACCTCTATATGACTATCCAAGGGCCTACCTAAAATATTTACAAGTAAAATTGACCTGCAAATAATTTTTTCATTAAAAACTTTTCTCATGTAAGATCACAAGGACCATCTTGAGAGCATTTTAGCAATATTTATAACAAAGTTGTTGCAGATTAATTTTAAGTGAAGTGACCTATGTCTTATTATCTTTGTTTTGTGTTTTTCCTTCATAAGGCACAGGAAAATGAAGTAAATGGAGAATCACTGTAAGTATTGTTTAGGGTTTTAGTGTATGCATTTGGTGACAAAACATAATGCAATTTTTTCAAAATGTGTATTACCTAGATATGAGAATATGCTTGAGGTGAAGAAAAATGAAGACGGCTCTCAAGCACTGTAAGTTTAGTCAGAGCAGTAAAATGTATTTGTGAACTGTAAATAAGTCATGTTACAATTAATACCAACAGGGACAAAGAGGTTGAAGCAGCTACTGGCACCCTTACGAAATCCATGAACCATACTTTTGACCGGCGGAAGACACAGTTCTCACCCCTGCCTCCATTTAGTGAGGAAACATATAAAGTCAGGTACGTCATTGATCCCACATTCATTTATTCATTCATCTTCTTCAGTATATTCCTGTTAGGGGTCGCGGGTAATTGCAGCCTATCCCAGCAACTATGGGCCTTAGGTGGGGTACACCTTGAACAGTAACCAGTTAGTTGCAGGGCTGACACAGAGACATACACAGACCAATTCACCTAACACTACCTGGTCCAAGGATCCATCTCAAGAGCACTCGCTGCTTTGCCTACATATACTGTATACTGTATTTGGTCATTGCTGCAATTCCCCCTTTTCTTACTGCCTTATGACGCACTTTGTAGAACGTGTCTACTTTGTGGCCTAGATATCAATATCCCTCGCTCATCATTGTGGTCTTGTTTGTTTTAAATGTGACTCAGTTGACAACAACAATGGTTTGATTCTAAAAGTGTGTACTGTGGACACTTAAAGACTAGCTAAAGACAGAAAGGCAGCCAGAGCCAGTTCAGCAAGTTATGGCTAGATAAAAATTCATTGTGTATACCTGAAAAAACTACGCAGTACTGATAATATCTTTTCTATAAGCATCTAAACAATAACAAAATCCACTTTAAACATTTTGCTTCAGTAGGGATGTTTCCAATTATTAAGGTAATACATCTACAGTATATCCATATGTAAATGACTTTTCTTTAAAAGATGTACTTGTATCTAGTAACTTTCCACCTCGGATAAGGCAATATCTCTCAAGCATGCATAACAGCTTCAAGTTTTAGCAAAATGTTATTTCCATATTCAATAATATTTTTATCCTCTAAGAAAAGTGCTTCTTTTACTAATAATAGCTCCTCGTTTAGTTTTTTAATCATATTGTTTTTCAAAAGGTGCCACTGCTGTGATTTTGCTCTGAGAAGCAGCTATCCTTCTATTATTCTCTTAAATGGCTTTTAAATTAAATCTCTCTTGCTCCTCTACAGTGATTTGGGACTTATTTGCTTCTTTTGTGTCGCATTAGTGAGATATTTAGGAAAGTCCCTGGACAGTTTTTTGCTGTGTAACTCAGCTGCCATGTTGTGTTTTTAGCCCTTGTGTTTGAAGTCTCTAATGACATGACGTGTGTCGATCAGAGGCCTTTAATACTGTGCCAAAATCTGTTGTTGTGTTATCAGCGCGTCCCTCCTTGAAGCGGTGCCTACGGGTCCAGATGGTGCTTTGTCTTTGTGTGATTTCATAGCAGTAATGGGTGTAGTGCACATAAAAAACTCAGCCATGGATTTGCATAGGGGTAATGTATGATACTGTAAACTTACTCTCCGGGTTCATACACTTTTTTGCCTATAATTTCCCATGACTTTTTGATGACTTTTCCAAAACCATTGACTAAATTTCCAAGACCCGAATGACTGAAATGACTTATTAATAGTATTCAAAAAGTCCAGTGTGGTACATTAGAAACTTTTGCTGCAATTTAATTTGTTAAAATTGGAAATTAATCGGTTGGGGGAAAAAAACAAAAAACATTTGAGGCTCTTCCCCCAGAAATATATTATTCCATTAATTTTACTGATTTGCACACCAATGATTAAAAGATAATTATGCTTGGTAAGTTGGTTCAGAACACATTTTTAAAATGTAAATTAAGATATAAAGTAATTATCTAGGCATGCTGGCACAAGTTTAACCACTAGTGGTCAAATGTTACTCAGACTGTTTAAATTCCCAAAACTTTTCACAAACTTTACACCAAAATATAAAAATCCAAAACTTTTCCAGGGCCTGGAAATTGCATTTTAAATTCCATGACTTTTCCAGGTTTTCTATGGCTGTACAAAACCTGTACACTGATAAGGCATAATACTATGACAACTGACAAATTTTGTCATCCAAGTTGATGTGTTAGAAGCAGGACAAATGGACAAGCGTAAGGATTTGAGCATGTTTGACAGTTTGGTCAGAGAATCTCCTACACAGCAACTCTTGTGGGATGTTCCTGGTCTGCAGTAGTCATTATCTTTGGAGTGGTCCAATCCAACAGACGAGCCACAGCAGCTCAAATTACTGATGAAGTTAATGCTGGTTCTGATAGAAAGGTGTCAGAATACACAGGGGATTGCATGTTAGGCAGGTGGTCATAATGTTATGCCTGATTGGGGTATAACTCCCAATACTTTATTTGATGTTTCAGGGGAAAATCGCGTCCTTTGTCCGAATCTAGCACCAGCTCCAGCGACACCGGAGCAATGTCACCTGAAGAAATGTTGGACAAACAGAAACCGCTGGAAAAACAAAGCTCTACAGAATGGTAAGATACTTGCTTCATAGTAATTGACACCAAATTAAGAACAGCTAAACATCTGGTAATTTTGTAGAGTTGTAAGTATTGTAAGGGATGTGATGATTGAAGCACGCAACTAAAGTCCTCAGTCCACAAAAGAGAAAGAATACCTCCTACCTATGAGACCATCTGTCTTTCCTTATTAAAAGGTTGGAAAGGTTTGTAATGGCTGCAGTGAGTCAGTAAAATCAACCGGAGGAGAGGAATGTGGAAACCACACTGACATCTCACGGAGCTGGTCTGGCAGGTTTTTAAGGATCTTTCACACTGCGCTCCTATGTAGACAAAAAAACTATAAAACGTTTGCCAGATCAACAAGATTTAATTAGTGTTTTCATTTAAAAAAATGTAAAAAAAAGTTCATTTTTACTTGACAAAACAAATAAATCTATGCCCACTGTTGTTGTTTAGCTAGATTGACATAGATTTGGCAGCCAGTGTAATCTTTGTGCCGGTCCCAGGCCAAGATAAATGGAGAGGGTTGGTTGTAATAGTAATATTTGCATAGTTTTGTTTTCAGTCAGAATAAATATCTTAATGTGCTTGATAACTTCCTTTACCTGTGTTTCTCCTTGAAGCCTTGACCCCATCAACCCACACGAGAGGGATATTGAGGTCAAACAGGCAGTCTTGAAAAAACACCTGAAACTAATAGAAGTGGATGAAAAGCCCAGGTATGCATGTCTGTGCCTCACGTTCAGAAAGGCTAAAATACACACACAGGTGCCTGAAGCCATAAATCAAAGCAGTAGTACACCTGAAGCAGTGTAAGCTACATGGTTTTACCTCTGCTCGTGCCAAGTGTGTGTTACTAAGAAACTCTGAGATGTGTTATGACAACTGCACACAACACTGTCTGATATATGATTCGTTTAACAGCCATCATTTAAAGCTGCAATATTGACAAATGCAGTAACAATGCCAAATTCTTAAAACAGTGGTGCAGGTTTGATTATGTAATAAATACAAAACATGAATATTTGTGGCAGGACAATAAGAGATGTGTTTGCTTGTCTCAGTGTGTCCAGCTGGACGGGCCAGCCGGCGTGTCTGTTCCACAAAGGTGACCAGATTTTAGCATTAAATGACTTGCACATCGACAGCGTGCAGGAGTACACCATGTTAATCAATAAGTCGCTCAAGAATGAGGTAAAATGTAAATCCAGATTGTATACACATATGTTTTCTGCTATAATCTGACATTGTATTCATGTGTGACCACAGGTAAAACTCACCATCCTCTGTTCGCCTGGTGGTCAGACGCTGCACTCACCCAACTGCCTCTGTGGCGAGTGAAGGTCAGAACAAGACAAACTGTTGGTGAAATGTGCTTTTTTCACCTAAAGGTGATTTGTGCAATGTATTAACCCCTTTGGACAGCATACAGTATTTTCTATCACATATGGATCAGAAACTAGTTCATTAATACATACTTTTATTATATCATATCACAAATAATAGGGTAATGGCTGTTTACCCGTTAATTGCCGTATTACCAGACAACGACTCATACTGTTGTTATACTGTACATAAGTTGTTCCTTGGAAAGAAATCTTACTTTTGAAACACTTTTGCAATGCTTGCTGTCCAAGAGAACAATACACAGCTGCTTTTTTGTAGTTTAGTTTCAAGTTAAGGCAGTTTATTTTAAGTCAACCTGAGACACAAAGGATCTTAGTAGAAAATACCTAACAGAACTGAGGTCCATGTCTGATCACAAATTTTACAGGAAGCGCTGCTACATGACAAGTGCAAATGTCGTCAGCAGACTGATTTAAATCCAGTTTGCTCAGTAGTTGCACTTGTGATGAAATCTGTGGCACGCCATGACGAGTGACATTGTACATATCTGTAAATACAGGATATAGTATTTTCTGTATACATTACTGATGTAACATTTTCGTCCAAAGAAAATGACAGTGTTTTTACTTTTATGAATGAATATGCAAACTTAAACTTAATAGTGTTGTACTTCAAACTATTGGAGAGAAGAGAGAGAGAAAATCTGTGACTCAGACAACTTTGTTAAAATAAAGTTGCACGGTCAGATAAGAAGAGTGAAGGCAAAATAGTAACAATCTGTTTTAAATTATTTTACCAAGCAGTAAAGGAGATTTTCCACCAGCCTTCTTCATGTGATGAGTTTCATAACATGCTGTGTAATAATGTCTGCTATGAACTGAACCTCTTGGCACACTGATTGTCCTTTGCACAATGAGATCTAAATTTTTGTAAACATCTACTGTAATATTATTAAAATATGAAACTTATTATATTGAGTATGAGTGTTCTCAATGTGTTTAAAATGTATTGCAGTAAACTGTTATTTATAACCTTGTCACTTGGATTTACAGGCTTTTGTAAACTTTATAGGCTTTTCTGTACTTCAACATCCAAGCACAATTAACTTTTTTCGAGATGAACACCAGTAAAGCTCTAATATTACATATATTAGATATAGATAGCTCTATTATTATATATTAGTGGCAATTTCATCTAATTCTCTGGCCACCCCTAATTAAAACCAAGAAAACTCAACCCGGTTAATGCCTTAGTTTAAACTAAGGAAGTAAATATATATTATAATAGATTAAAACAATAAGTGGAATGAGACTTCTAAAAGGATATTCTCGTCTTGGGATGTGCGTTCTACGTTTTGTGAATTGCAATTGTTTCAATACTTTCTAATTTTGATAACACACATCTGGGAAGAAGTGATCTACAGTATATATATATTTTACAAAGGGTGAATAACAAAAAATACAAATAAAACACACTTGAAAATATACTTAACTAAAAATTGTAATATTTATTTTCTTCATCATTAAAAGTAATTTATAAAAACAGACAATTTTACAATGTCAAAGCAACACTTACATCAAGCTGTAGGATGGAGGTGATATGTAATTAACTTCTATAGTGTCTGAAATGAATTAAGTTGAATTTCTGTTTCAAGTACAAGTTCAATGCAACCAAAATAACTGAATTTGAATAATACTTGTCAATGTTTTACTCATGAATGCAGATTACTTATATTTAGGCAGTAAAAAAGATGTGTAATCCATGGATATCAGAGTTTAGCCCTAGCTTCCTTCTGCCATTCACTAAAACATGTCTCCATAGCCTTTCTGCTCTCCCACCTGCCGTTGTTCACTGTAGGAATGATCTTCACCGGCCTGAGCCACTGCACAAAACGTTTTAACTCCAGAAAGCTGCTGTGTTCACTGTATGGGATCCCTGTCGAGAAAACGAAAGAAAATGATGAAGCAAGCCATGGGTCAAGGCCACTCAAAAAAATCCAGGTACAATTTGATTTAAAATATATAGTACATATTCATGGATTTTGGTAAGTAACAGTACAAAAGAGGCAAGCACCTTATTATGTCCTTACTTCACTTCGCCTCATGCCTTTTATGTTTTGCCATTTTTGTCCATCTAATAAAATCTAAGCCCATTCAAGTATACAGTAAACCCTCCCACATACAGAGAATGATATTAGTATGAGTTACAGTAACATATGGCTCAGAAAGAACAAGGCGGGGATAAATCAGGGAAGAGAGAGAGCAAAATACTCTTTGTCTGACAAGAAGACAGGAGAAAATTATATACTAGCACAAGCATGAACAAAGCACATAATGTTTTTGGGGCCAGATGGCTGATGCTGCTGACAAATCTATACTGCTAATTTAAATGAAGGGCACAAAGAAAGCACATGATCAAGCCATGTCTGATTAAATTACATTAGATATAGCACTTAAAAACCAAAGTCAATTTTTCATTTTCATTTACCTACATTACTGTATGTGGCCTAAAGAGGGAGCTATAGGGATTTAAGATTGCTTTTGCTGAACTTAAAAAAAAAAAAAAATAAAATAAAAAAAAAAAATAAAAAAAAAAAAGAGTTTATTTGCCGTATACACCGATCAGGCACAATATTATGACCAACTGCCCAACATACAGTACAAAGGCATCAAACCGTGATACACTGTGTCTTCAGAACCAGCCTTAAATTCATCAGTTAAAGCTACCATATCTTGTTTGTTGGATTGGACCACACAGGCCCAGCCTTCGCTCCCCATGTGCATCACCTGCTGCTTCACTGCTGTTCGTTACTTGGACCACTTTTGATAGATACTGACCACCGCAGACTGGGAACACCCCACAAGAGCTGCAATTTTGGAAATGCTCTGACCTAGTCGTTTACCCATCACAATTTGTCCCTTGTCAAAGTCGCTCGAAGACTTACACACTTTTTAATGCCATATAGTAACTTACCATATATGGAGATGTTGCCATTGATCTGAGGCTGTATCTCCTCCACAGACTCCACTTGCTGGCTGAATGTCCACCCGGTCGGCTTGAAGGCCACCAACTTGTCATACTTTGTTGAGAAGCGGGTCAAATGATCTTGTAGTTTCTATGCACATCCAGAGCGGCTAAATTAGTCAAACTTTTCATATTAGGGGCAACAGGATACATTATAGTCCAGTGCTTCAAGGGTACATAGTGTAACTCCCATGCCTCTCTTTTCAGTTTTTCAAGGATACAGTGTTGGTAACCTAAATGCTATTTTTAGGGACCAGTTAGCTTATGTGCCTAGTGATGCTTGTAAATAGCCTATTGCTGCCTACATAACAATACAAGAGTTGCAGCCTCAAAACTTTTTCTATTTAGCCATTTTACCCCTTTCTCAGATTGCATTTTGTATTCTTGGATAAATAAACTTGGATAAACTAGGGGACTTTAATTACTTTACTGGCTATATCTTGCCAAACACTAAATGATACAAAAAATAATTGCAAATATCCTTGTCAGCCATTTTCCAATGTACTAGGTCTAGACAAGACCAAAAATAGGACATTACTGATATGGATGCTTTGTAATGAAAAGAAATAAAAATGGTCTGCAGCGCCTACCTTGAAGGACAGTTGCATCATGGGTAATACGTGGACCTGGGCAGCTTTCCAGTCGGTGGTTATGCGCCGTCTGACTTCTTCTGACTCCAAACAGCACATGGTGTTGTACTTGTCTCTGGAGAGGCACACTTGGGATCCCAGAACGTCCGCCAAAGCTAAATGATGCAAAACAAAAGTGTAAGGTCCAGGACCAAGCCTTACAGCGCTATATAATACATATGGTAGTGACAATTTGTGAATTCTTGCTGGGGATGCCACAGCAATTGATCTGTCTCCAAGTGTGCAGTGATTTGACACAACCCTCTTAATTTATATGGGCTTGGATCCAGCACTAAGAGTACACTGGCTTGTGGGCCCTTGTGGCTGACATTTACACCTAAATTAGGAAATGCTTGCGGAATATTATTTGTATTAGCCAGAATTTTTAAATTAAAAGAGGAGGAAAAGAAAAGCCAACTACTTTCTATGTGGACAATGCTCGTTTTGTACAGAAAGTGGAACAAAACATAATTCATGTGTCAAAAGAGGACAGTCTGACTCTTTATGAGGACATCACACAGATTAATCCAGAAACTCTCCACATGGTGTCAGTATCTTTACAGGACAAAGCAAATTCTCAGATGACCAACTTATAAAAAAAAAAAAGTGGTAACCCTAACCTCTTTTTACCATCGCATACATTGCTGCATTTGTATTATGTCACTACTCACTAGATTAAATGCATAAATTACCATGACATTTTCAAATACAATTAGCAAGCACAACAGGCCACTTCTCATCAACTTGCTTAATTATCAAAAAGATTGCTACATTTAATTTGTTTTGGTAATAATTAGTCACTGTCATCTTAGGAAACCCCAAAGGACCATAGTGCTCCATTTTTTGCCAGATAAAATAAAAGAAGGTTTTAATGTCATTATAGGGTGTTTTGTGAATAAAAATATTGTGCACAGATGTCCTGAATCTAATAAGCCACACTTACCCAGAAAGACCTTCTCCTTCCCCACAGAGTACGAGCCACACACCACCAGGGTGCGTGGGTTGAGTGTCACTAATTCAAAGGCTGTGTTGGCTGCGTAATTTATGACCTCTTGTTGTTTAGGAAAGGTGTACTCTGGGCTGCAATATCTGTTAAAATAAATATGCAAAATGAAGGACAAAAACCACTACCAGTAATGTTTGTGAGTGTGGACTAGGCCTGCACAATAGACAATAGACAAAATATGCAATGTGTAATAGCAATGTTGAATATAACAAACAATATAGCAATTTTAGGATACCCTTAATTGGATTATCAAACAAGTTAAGTTTTTTTATTTTGTCATAACAATTTGATCAAAGGCCCTAGACGCTTCTTTAACATATTGCGACACATTTGGATATTGCTTTTGTTACAAAACTGAGACATACATTATGAAGACCAAGTGAAAACAATACTTACGTGGTATCCAGGTACAGAGTCTGCACCCTGCAGCTCAGTAATTCAGGGTATGTCTCCATTGAAGGGTCAGCTCTAAAATCTCCTGTGTGAAGGACAGTCTGGCCATCAGTTAAAAAGAACAGCAGCATAGCAGCCCCTGGACAACTACACAGACAAAAATATGAGCTCATTTCACAAATTACTGACATGGGAAAAAAATAATATGTAATTAAATTGAAGGGCATTCTCATAGCAAGAAATTAATGAGGTAAAGGTCAAACAAAGATGTGAAACCCTGAATGGACTTTAAACATAGAGTATTAGGCTGCTACGTGAGGACAGATGAGCGCTTACTGGTTTGCTTCCAAGAGGATGACCTTGATTCCCTCCACGATGACCTCTGTGTTCATTGGTAGGATGTGCACATACTGCTCTGGCACCTTCAGTTTGCTTTTTACCAGGTTTCCTGTTATCTGGAAAGAAATAATTTACACTAAGTGCAAAACATTCTCAGTCTCTGGTTTAATGTTGCATGAGTTTACAAACCCATTTGTGTTGTTGCCATCTTAATAGTACTTTTGATATTAGTGCACAAATTTTTTTACTTTCATTCTACTTGACATTGACATAGAAATGGGCATGACGCGTCTGATCAAACTTTATCTGGGCTATGACCCACCTAGCATAAAAGTCGAGTTTCAGTAACCTACCAAGCAGTGACCCAAAATGTCTGTTTTTAGTCCCACTCTCTACTGTGATCCTTCATAACTTTGTTGAAAAACTCTACATGAAAATAGACCATTCAGTTATATACAATACACTTTAAATTTATTTAAGTCTTTTTTAGTATTTATGGTAACCTCGGACAAACTGGGTCACTTTTTGTCTTAAGTTTTTCAATGGACACCCTTCCTGATGAAACTCCTTCCATTTATCCATGCTTAGGACTGGCACAGTTTTTGGCTCCGCATTGGGGAATCAAACCAATCACTACACATTACAGCATATATACAATAAAATTAAACACAAAAATACATCTAACTACTCACATCTCCTAAAAAACTAACAGCTTTTTAAATTTCAACTGTATTATAAACAGCTGTAAAAGCAAATTGGTATTCATTGCTGCCAACTACAGGTACATTTTCATAACTCCGAGCCACAGCAGTGAAGAGAGATAACAAATAAATGAGCCAGCCAGTCGGTATTTTGAATGAGAGAGACTCTGAAAGCAAAATAGTGTCTCTACCAAAAAAAGGAAAGTTACTAGCCAGTATCTTCCACGGTACCTACCTAATGCTTTGGTTAGGAAATACCTGAGACACTAAAATGTTGCGTTCTATATAACAAGAAAAGTATTATTAAATATCAAATTAAGGTTACCAGTAAATGCTTCTATATAAAAGGTCACACTAGCCCCCGAGTAAGCTATTGCTGGCACATTCCAGTACACATAATGGAATAATAAAACCCCTCTATAAAAATACAGACAACACCACTTGGCACGGTCATAAAGTTATTAAGCCTTGACTTACTTTGTTACAGTAGATGGGACATGTTGAGTTTTTATTCAATCCATCATAGTGGTCCGAGTGAAAATGGGTTAGGAAGTATGCAGTGATCCCCTCTATTAGTCCATACCGAAAAGCATCAACAACAAGCTTTGTTCCTATGTAAAATAATTAAGAATTGTATAAACATCAACTTTTTTTTTAAATCACTGTTTAAAACTTATATTTTCCTTACCAGGGATCTTCTTGTAAAATGGACAACGTTGAAATTTCTCTACTTCCCCATCTGCTGTTGCAGTGGTCCTTCTTCTTCTCCATCCTCTGGTCCCAGTTCGTTTGGTTTCTCCTCCTCTGCCATTTTCTACTGAAGTACTCTGTGGGTTTTCTGCCATTGTGTTGGCTTGACTTTTCCTTTGTCTGCCTTTTGTTTGCGTTTTTCCTCCTTGCTTCTCACTCTCAGTTAAGGCAGGTTGTAGCTCTTGAGGCTCAGTCTTAGTTGCTTTGTTCTGAAGTGGTTTGAGCCCAAAAAACACCCCAATATCTGTTTGTTTGAGACCCGTGGACTGACCTGCTCTACTTTGAGTCTTCTGAGGCGTCATTGTTTTAGACAAAAGCACCTTATCTGAATCTGGTATCTCTGATTGAGTAGTGCTGCTTTCACAAACAGGCTTTTCCGTGTTTAAAATGGTCTCCCTCAAACGCTCAAGAACAATACTCTGGGGTGACTGAATGCTGTTTTCACTAGAGCTGACAACACTGGTAGGTGTTCCTGGGTTTTCCTTTTCACATTGATCAACAGCTTTGTTTGCAGCCTCCTGATTACTTTGCAGTGATGAGGTAACTGAATCCACCTGGGCATTTAGTAAAGTAGGCATCTTGTCTTCCCCCTTATAGCTTTCAAATGTGTCAAGTAATTCAACCAAAATGTCATCCTCACTCTCATTGAATGCTACAATAGAGTCCTCATTCTCACTTCTATCTGAATCAATATTAAAAAGTTTTTTTCTAGGTCCAGCCTGACTAAATTCAGGCTCTGCGGGGAGCTCAGACAGAGGGGAGTAGGATATTGCATCATCAATTTCAGAAGAAGGCGCACTTTTGAAAACACTATTACAAGGCTGAGCTGCACTGGCTGTTTTGCCTGGAGTGGTTAAAATATCTGTTTTACTTTCTTGGCAAGAGCTGACAGACTTCTGAACTCTAGGGGAAGACCAGCCTTTCTTCTTCTTTAAATCCTCTGTTGCAGGTGAGCGCAATAGGAGGAGGCCATTGGAAATTTTAGTTGATTTAGTGTGATTATTATGTGGCGAAGAGCTACAAGGCAAAAGATTTCTGGGAGAACCTGCTTGGTCCATTTGATTTTTTAATAGTCGACAGTGGTCGGTTTCTTGTGTAATTGGAGGTCCAAGGTGACTAGTCTCTCTGGTTGTTGTCTGAAGGGGCAGCACATCTCCAGCACCTCGACTTTGGGCAAGCAGTGTGTGGTTGTAGTTTCTGTAATGGTTCGGAAAGGTAGAGGAGCATAGAAGGCCATCTGGGCACTCTGTAAACACATTTAAGGGGTTAAATCTACATTCCTGAAAAGTATTAAGTATTTTTATTATATGTTACAGATGTTAATCACAATGTATTCTTAAGAATATGTTGTATATCTGGGATTTAAATCATCCAAAGCAAACTTGTGCAACAACAATTAGATAAAAAAAAAAGCACTTCAAATACATTTTGAATCATACTTTTACTGCTTTTTACTACACACATATTTCTGATACTATATAAAAAACAGATGTCGTGTAAAAAATAAAGTAATCCTGATTTTATGACCATACCACACTACAAAATATTAGTTTAGTTTTACATTAATAAGCCATCTGCACCTATTAGTTTGAAACAGTAAATAATTGTTTACATGTATTTACCTTTACATGCAACTCTGGAGAAGTCAAGACAGTCAAGAACATGCCATCTTTGAGACTGCACCACCAAAATGGAAAATGGCATTTGACACACAGGACAGTAATCTCCAGAAGATGGTCCCTCGCCATTGTTATTACAAGTTTGGAAAGTCTCAGAAGTAGACGACTTTGAGGGCGTATTCAATGCGTCTAAAGTACAGTTTTCTTCTTTGATTATAACAGGCGCTTGTTCAGATTTGTTGCTCTTAGATGATCTTGCCGTGAGGTTAATTTTGCTCATAGCAGATGGAGTAGGGGAAGAAGTGTGTCCTTTAGATGTTCCTCTCGATGTGCATCTTCTCTTGGCCACAGATTTAGGGGCAATAGGAGATTCCTGCTTCTTCTTTTTCTTAAGAGGCTTGTAATCCCAAATGTCATTTTCAGAGTCGCCGTTCTGTGACATCTGGGGCAGATAAATCCGGAAATTTCCGAGTTAGCAAACAATCTCCTCCAAATCCTTGTTATTACACTCGACTTCACCTCTAATAACATTCCGCAGTTGTATTTAATGCTAGATTCTTAACAATCGTTACAGTAAATGTACCAACACATTTCCTTTACAGACGATGGTCCTAAATATCTACGCGATCATGATGAGCATTCAGTTATAAAGTATAAAATTGAGGTAAAGTTCCTTTCACATGTTAGCATTGTTGATACATTAGCTCCGTTCGCATTAGCATTTGCCGCCACAGAGCTATAAATAGCGGAAATATAGCTAGCTATATGCAGTAGCACATTCCACAGAATTGTACAGTGTACTTCCTTGTCATACTAGGCTACATAAATATTGCTGTATCATAATGAATATGACGCAGATAATTCCCTATATTTTGATATATTTATTTTACATTTAATAATTATTTCTTATTTTTCTTAGCGAAAGTGCCAGTGTGAATTGTCTTGCATTTACGCAACTCATTAGTTGCTGGAATCATGGCTTCCCAGTGCAGCCTCTCTACTTTATTTCCTATCCAAAGTCAGCTAGATTTAGCTCTAGATGACGCTACGACGGAGCAAGAAAAAGAAAACCTTGTTTACGAGTATTTGAAAGAGGTACACGAAAGAGAAGACCTGAAGATACCCGATTTCCAGGAAGGTAAGCCCAGTTTACAGGTCTCGACATGACTTGTGTAGTGTCTCTTTACCTCTTCTCATAGCTCTGCTGTTGAGTCAACCCAGTCTGGAGCTTACTTCCACGATTTTGTATTTTTACTCAATAAATCGCTTGATAAGATTGACAAACTTTTAAACAATTGTTTTATTTGTGGTACCATAACATGACACTTTTTTGTCAATATATTAATTTACATTAAGCACACATTACATATTTTTAACCAAAAGTTAATTTAAAAGAAATTATTTATGTAACTGCCAACTAGGACAACACAGTGTTGCATAAAAGTGTGTGTACATAGTAAGTACATTTAAAAAAACATCATTACCACACCGAGTTTTGTTTGTAACAAAAGTAGCAAAACATTTTCTTCATATGTACGTCAATGTTCACCTGGCTACCAGATTAAAAGGCAATTATTCTTTGCATAGTTAAGTTTTATGTATGCAATTGGATCATATTAATTGAATAGGAAAGGCTTGTGTGCCACACAGGTGATCAAATCGTACATTTGTACGTTTATATACAGCATTTTCCATGATATGTTGATTTATAAAGCATTTTGGCAATATATCTTTACACCAGTAGATGGTGATGTATAGTAGTATGGGAAACTGTGTATTGCAAGATCCTTGGTATATTCATTTTGAACATCCCATAAAGCAGTTTTAGATTGGTTCTTTATTAATCATGAAACATTCTTCCAACATTTCTAGATGGAAGATAAAGTATGGTCTTGGATGACTCTGAGAAACTACGAGACAGGGGTCTAATAAAATGTAATAGTTCAAATAATTCTACACAGTATAAAGTAAGCACTTCAAGTGCTTACTTTAATGTTAGTTGTTATTTTCCCCACAAGTCGGGCCAGAAAGATGTTCCTGCAAGGCTACACTCATGAGACGGTGTATAATAATAATAATAATATTAGATAATTTTTCACATTCTGCATTGCTTCAGGCTTCGAGTGGTTGAACACACAGGGGCCTCTTTCTGTGAACAAGGAGCTATCTGGTAAAGTCGTTGTGCTGGACTTCTTCACTTATTGTTGCATTAACTGTATGCACATCCTGCCTGACCTGCACCAGCTGGAGAGGAAGCACTCTGTGCAAGGTATGCACAAACCATCTAGTTTTAATCTGAAGTGTCTCTTTCAATCATTTATCAGTCAATTTGACATTTAATTTAAAATGTTATTTGTACATTGCTTTGCCGATTTTTTTACAATTGTTTAGTAAATGATAATATGGTAGGGAAAATATATATTAAAGTAGGTCAATTCAGTGAGACAAATCTTAATTAGATTCAATACATACAAAGTGAAATATTTCAAACATATATACATTTTAATTGTGATAATTTTGATGATGTAGTATTATGTAATATCCTAGTTTTATGAAATATTGAAGCTTGGTTTTTACTAACCATAAGCTATAACCACCACAATCAATATAAATAATAAAATAAATTTCACTCTGCTCTGACGTGATAATACAGTAAAGATTCACTTTTGAACTGCTGATATGCTCTGCAATAAACTAATGTATTGATGTGTACCTGTTGGAAACTGATTTGCTTGCTAGTCTGCAAATGAAACAACAGATTCTGATTTTTTTATAGTAAAAAAACTTAATATTCTGCTAGTCCAAATAACATCTTAATAAATATATCATAATAAATAACATCATTTTTATCTTCTTGCTATTATGCTATTTTCATTATTAGTAGAAATAGGATTTGGTGCTTGACTGGCATGGCCTGCTAATGTGTTTATTAGATGACATATTGCATCACAGGAAGTTGACTGGGGCTGCAGCACATCATATCTCAGTTGTGAAGAGATGGAAACTAAAAATAATTCCTTACTGCAGTGTCTGTGGCTAAATTTTGGGCTACTCGGTACTCTCCTATAGCTGATGGCATTGCTGCATATATCCAACTACTTGATGTATAGCTTAATAACATCTGACTAGCCATAACTCCCTTAGACTTTCTGCTTGAGACAAGTCAAAGCTTAACACGAAGGTCAGTAACATACAGCATACATCCACATTTTATCATACGGGCCTTATCTTTGGCAATGCTGAGGGTACATTCTGTTTGCTGCTCTGGTTAGTGAGGTGTGGGAGCTACCCTGTCCAGTCACTCCCACTGTCCACCCATCAGCACTACAATCTGTGCTGTGCCTGGCATCGACTGTGGGTGACGAAATGCAGTCCAGAACATGTTGAATCTGAAGGTAGAACTGCTAGGTGATCTAATTCATGTGTGTAAAAGAAATGTCAATTTGGTATATTTTTAAGCAGAGTAAGTAACACTTTAAATGTGTGATTTTTTTTTTTTTTTTTTTTGGCTTTTTATCCCAAAAGTAGGCCTGGGCATTATAGTGTTTCATACATTTTTTTTTCTTTGTTTATCATATGACATGAATGTTCAATATTGCAATATTGAGGAATGAGGGAAAAATGGCTCTCGATCAAACGCTTTCCCTGGGGACTTTTTTCCTCCGTTGTACCATCATGATTTTGTAAAATACTGTGATACCCAAAAGTATTTTTCTATCCAGAATAAATCAATATACACATTTTACAAATATTAGCTTATCTGTCAGCACAGCCATTTACACGTAGCGTCTTTAGGCATGTGACTCAGTTGCTAAACGCACTCAGCTGAGGACCACATGAATGCAGAATAAAATTAAAATATAAACATTCACACATGAATACAAATTCTCAGTTACAAAAATATTATTCTGATTATTATAGTATTCTGAATTATCATTAGGTTAACCACACAAGCCATTTCATAATAGTTAGATGGTAATTTTGTGTCTAGAATCAAGCACATTTCTTGCCCTCTGTAGTATTATTAATGTTTTCTGCACTTTTGTTTTCCAGGTAGAATATCTAAACACAATGCATTTTCCAGGAAACTGAAAACACATTTATCAAAATATCTGTTATGAAAGTAACACAATTACAGCACAACAAAAGTGTCTCTATGGCTATGAACAAACAAGTATATTTTCAGCAGGTTTAAGGCATTTTGGTGTTGCATAACTTTAAAACATCCGTGTTTACAAGTCCAAAGCGATAACCAATTGAACTCACACAATAGGGACCATGTTGTGTTTTCTTTGAAGAGCTGCAAAATAATCACACTCTGCCTTAAACTGCTTAACATTTCAACATGTTTTTGAGATTTTGCTAAAGGCTCACTGGCTTGACAACTTGAACCTCTGAAAGTTTAACTGAAAATCAAGTCCGCTCTACTTTTTCTCATGGTTTTGGGGCAGACACTCTTATTCGGCGACTGTGCCAGGGGATGTTTGTTTACTTGTCCCCATTCAAGCTTATATAACCTGATGATAGACGGAGTAGTTAGAAAAAAAGATGTTTTTAAGATAAGCACATAGATGTGAGTTTGAACCATTTGTCAAAGTGAATTATGGCAGGGTTTTTATAAATGTGGTAATACTACTTCTATGTATTTTGATGTCTTCTTCTTCTTGTCTTATTTACTTCTTGTTTAGATGGATTGGTAATTGTTGGAGTGCATTCGGCAAAATTTCCAAATGAAAAGGTGAGTGATTATTCGCATTACAACTTCATTAGCAATTAGAGACGTGTTAATTATTGGTGTTATCAGAGTTTCTCACATATTTAGATTAAGTCAAGGGGGGTAATAATAGTTTAGTGCCAATTTCATTTAAAAATATTTTTGATGAGATTTACATATTTTTAATATATTTTTAAATATTTAAGGTTAAAAAAATAAGGTAGATGTTGTCATTGTAAAATAGTTTGTGTTTTCGTAATATTGCTATGATTGCTATTCAAAATTTAAAGCCACATTTGATAAAAACTTAACTATTTCATTTTAGTTAGTTTAATTGCTTTAATATCTAACTTTAAAAATACTTTTTTAGTATTGTTAAAAGCATCAGATATCTGCATTTTTATTTCATTGACTAGACTTTACTAGATTTTATTCTTTGGGATTACTGTCTGTCCCTGCAGGTCCTGGACAACATTCGCAGTGCTGTACTCCGTTATGACATATGTCACCCAGTGGTGAATGACAGCGATGCACAGCTTTGGCATGAATTGGAGGTGTCCTGCTGGCCCACCCTAGTTTTACTGGGTCCTCGAGGAAACCTGCTCTTTTCTCTGGTGGGGGAGGGGCACAGAGACAGGCTAACTCTCTTCACTGAGGCCTCCCTCCGTTTCTATGGCGAACAGGGTCTGCTGAAGACGCACGCAGTTGGAATCAAGCTGTTAAAAGACTCGCTGCCTCCCAGCATCCTGGCTTTTCCGGGGAAAGTGGCTGTAGACAACAGCAACAAGAGACTGGCCATAGCCGATACTGGACATCACCGAATACTAGTGGTGTCTTCTACTGGACAGCTGTTACATGCTATTGGAGGTAATAAGACAATTGTATGGATATGATGAGACTATGATATCATATACAATACACAAATCAGGCATAACATGATGACCACTGACGGGTGACATGAATAGACATGTTCATTATGATTGGCAGGTGGTCATATTGCTATGCCTGTATTATAATGTACAATAGTACAGGGTGTCCATAAAGTCTCTTTAAAATTTGAAAAATATATTACAAAGGCAACTGATGAGGTATCTTAATCAGATTTGTTCTGTGTACTCATTGTTTATCAAAGTTTTTATTCACATACATACTGCTGCCAGACAGTTACAGCAACAACGTTTAACAGTGCACAAAGTCCTACACAAGAACTTGCGATTGTTTACAAAGTGCAACTCTTACAGCCTGCGCTCAAGCCAAATGATAAACCAAGACCAAAAGAGTTTGCAGTTAACACTGGAACGAAGTTCTGAGAATGAAACGTTCCTCACTCGAGTTTGTTTTAGTGATGAGGCAACCTTTCTTGTTTCAAGGAAACTTAACACACATAATGTGAGAATCTGGAATCAGAACAGCCCCATGTGACTCGGGAACTTCACCGAGACCGTCCAAAGTTGAATGTGTGCTGTGGGATCACCTTTGATGAGGCTCTGCTACAGCAAACATGGAAAGAAATCGAGTACCATCTTAATGTGCTTTGTGCAAATAATGGTGCCCATATAGAGGTGGATTAAATGAGGCAAAAAAACTTCAATATCTACTCCTCATTTTGTAATAATTTCCACATATTTGTCTGTTCATTCGATTTTGGGATTTTTTTTAAATTGTAAAGAGACTTTATGGACACCCTGTATAATTGTTGTATGAGGTAATTAATGTTTAGACCAAAAAAATTGTGCTTTTGAGAAACTCTTGAGCATATTATATTTTTCAGACTAACAATATGGTGTGCTGAAATTCAACCCTAAACTGTTTCCCTTCAGAACCCCAGATGTATCTTGACTTAATCTGGAGGAGGTCTATAAACACAATCCACTCAGTTTTGTTATTGTGCAGGTGACCTGGTATAACCTTTGATTAGGCATCATGTATGTATGACGTCCACAAACCCTCAGGAGGAGCAGAGGCAGCGGGAATGTTGTTGTGTTTTGGTGACCTTTATATTTTGAGACTAGTGCTTTGAGGGGAGCATGTGGAGCAGAAACCCAATAATGTTTGGCTTGTTTGTTCATTATTTTGGAGAAATGCTGCATTGTTGTTACATGTAGCAGCAACATGCATGCACAAAACGCCTGTATTTAGACTAAAACCACAAGGACTGACAACTATAAATGTTCTACCTTGAGTTACAAGTCTCTTAACAAAAGCATTACCAAGCCATCAAACTGTTAATGATACCAGTTCTGAGTAATCATTGGCTTTTGACCAAGGACTATAGATATCAGGGTCAGGTTTACTTGAAGTACTGGAGATAAGGGACCAAAATGTCTAAATGCTTTCTTCTCCACCATTTTATTGCATGATGGCTCAGATAATGAGAATCTCCACAGGCGCTTTCCCAATAAAATAAATAATTTACAAATAAAACACTTGCACACACTGATATTGTTTATGTAAGCCACAAAAGGCCTCAGAGGAAGCACATGGTAGTCAGTCAGCAGCACTGTCTCAGACCAACAGAGAGGCTGGAAATAACAGAGACTTGTTCACAACGGGAACTGACAACGACTTAACTGTGGTGCCACAAATACTGGATAGTTTTGTCGCAGTACATAATTTACAGTATATTTCATGAAATGTATTGTGCAAACGTTTTAGTGAGGTCTGCTGCAGTTGATTGACAGGATGCACTGGATCAAAGCACTGCCGTTGAACTTTGAAGATTTGCGGAAGCCAGTATTTGTGCAGTTATTCATAGTACATGATATGCAATATGCCCTCAATTAAAAGACACCATTTTTTAACGGCACTCACAATTTAGCACCCTTTTTAGTAAATTATGCCCTATATTTTTACCTTTACAAGATAGGACCAGTGCCTTGGCAGAGGTCTATGCTTTTAGGGTTTTTCTAGTTTTGATTTTTCTTCTTTTTTTTCAATCTTGTGTTTATTTCTACCTACACAAAATTGTTCAGCCTTTCTTAAAAACCTGCCTAATGGTGTGTCACACAGAACATGCCAGACGCTTCATTTGTGTTCAGTGTGAATACACCATAATACCTTTGCACAGTACTTAAATCTGGATTATCTCGCTATTGTGGACCTTTTGTATTGAATATTAGCTTGTTGTGTAAATAATAACATTGTATTTATGATTTTCAGGGCCTAAAAGTGGAAGACAAGATGGCAACTTTTCAGAAGCATCATTTAACTCACCTCAGGGTGTAGCAATTAAAGGCGACACAGTTTATGTAGCCGACACAGAAAACCACCTGATCCGAAAGGTTCGTATCAAGATGAATGCATTTTATTATTTTGTATTTTTCACAACTAGCTCTCTAATTTGCTTATTTTGTTTCAAATTAAGATTGACTTATTGCAAAAGAAAGTCTCCACTCTGGCTGGAGTTGGAGTCCAAGGCACGGAGAAAGAGGGAGGGGCCATGGGACCTGAGCAGCCAATCAGCTCTCCCTGGGACGTGGCTCTTGGTACAGCTGGTAAGTCTTGAGCGGTTTAGACTGGAGCGTTTTTAGGCTGATAAAGTTCATGAAACGCACTCATCTGTAAAACTAAATACATAGAGCCATGGACGTTGCTTCTTACTACTGAGGCAATATCAAAGCCAAGTCGCAAACCAACCTACCTGTCGCATGATAATCTCACATCTCCACTGCACTGCCTTTATTACTTACCCTTGAGCATCTGTCATATCTCAATAATTCATCTTTTATAACACCTACATTATAAGTCCTAAGCCATACTCAGGGCAGTGAAATAATCTCAGTTTTATTCTTTTATAGGATTTCTTATTTTATACATTTTAGAGAAAATAGTGTGGTGTTTACATAATCATTTTTAATTTAGCAACACATGGGTTACTCACATCTTCATTTGTAAGGAAAGGCTTATGTAAATCATAGTAAAAGTACAATGTTATGTTATTTATTTATCTACTCATTTGTGCATAATGGATACAAACAAAAGATAACAGCTCTATGTTAATTTAGCCTGAGGTGAGGCATTTGCCTTTCTGCAGACTTCTAATACTAAAAACAGAAAAAAACAGCATTTTGGACAAAGCAACTCTATGATTTTCTGTAATCTTGAGACCTACTTAGCACTGATAAATCAACTTGTGTATCTCTGTTTATCACACAGTATTTAAATGATTATCAAAAGCATGTGGTATGAAGTACCGTTATTGCTTTTAACTGAAAATGTGATGATTCATTATTTAGCCCTATTCCATATAATCAGTTTGATTCATTAATAGCATTTTGAAAAAACGCTGCACTTATGTTAAGTTGGAAAAACTGTGCTATTGTAACTAGTGTCGCACAAGCTGATAAACATACAACCTGCTGGACTCAAACATCATGGATCATGGCTGTGTTACAAGTCTTTTAAGTCCCTCTGTTAACATTATTCCAAGCATTCATTGCATATTCATGTTGTGTTCAGTATGACGGATGAATAATTAATTAAGAGGACCCTACACCTTTTGAAATACGAAGTGCTGCAGTAACACTGATGCTGGTAGTCAGGTGCTGCAGTTATCAAACAGTGGATAGATGCTGAGCTCGCCACTGCATTAAAAATACAATTGAACTCTGTCTGTAAGGGTTGTGCATCCATCACAATGAGAGACCTGCCTGCAGATGAGTGCTTTTAAAATGGCATATGGTCGACACATTGCCTTGTATTGCTGACTCTTAATCCTAGCAAGAGCAAAATATACATCTTTAGATACATACAGCTCAATTAAAAATAAGTTGAGGCACTGTGAAAAATGTAAATAAATAAAAACACAATGCAATCATTAGCAAATCTCACAAAACCAAAATTTATTAATAATTTACAATATAACTTATCGCAGTTTAGACAAAAGCAAGTTAAAGTAAAGCTATGTATGATCCAGAAATACTCCCGTCTTTGCCGCCTTCTTTGCATTATACACAAACATTTGTGCCTTTGTACATAGTGATTTATTTTACTATGACAGACTTAAATGATAACCTACATTTTGTGTTTCCATGTGTAGGTGGTGCAGGAGACAATGTACTGTGGATCGCAATGGCTGGGACCCATCAGATATGGGCGTTGTTTCTAGAAGATGGAAAGCTACCCAAAGGAAGGCAAGTACCATTTTAATTAATACAAGTTTCTAATACTAATTAAAAAAAAGATTGAAATCTGACTAGTATTTGCATTTGTGAGCTTACATCTCTGCGTGTTGTTCTTCTACCTAAATAGTGAATCAAAAGCTGGGACTTGCCTGAGATGGGCTGGTAGTGGCAGTGAAGAGAACAGGAACAATGCGTATCCACACAAAGCAGGCTTTGCTCAGCCTTCAGGCCTCGCCGCTGCCCCGGACGAGCCATGGAGCTGTCTGTTTGTGGCCGACAGTGAGAGCAGCTCCATCCGCACTGTGGCACTCAAGGACGGGGCGGTCAAGTCTCTGGTTGGAGCCGAGAGAGACCCACTGGTACTATACTGACTTTTGTAATGCTATTTTTATTTATATGCAGATTGTATTGAGGTACATATTAAAAGAACTTAAAGAAAGTGGTTGAAGATAAGTACTTTACTTTCTGAGTGTTTTCTAAAACACACTTTTTACTTGAATACATTTTAGAAGAGAGAAGAACTCAAGTACATTTAAAAGTCTCAGAATAAGTAAAAGTTTTCTGTTTTTTTTTTTTGGTTTTTTTTTACTCCGGGGTAAAGGGGCTTTTATTAGTAGTAGTGGTAGTACTAAAAGTAAGAGTAAAAGCAGCAATAGTACTTGTAGTAATAGAACAATGAATAGGAACCGTAGTAGCAGTAGTGGTAATAGTATTAGTATTTTGTTAGTGTCTATAATTGAACTGAATACCTAAGCACTTTGCAGTCAGCACTTTTGATTTTGTACTGTATTATCTGTACAATAATAATAAATCTATTCTATTCTAGTTGTAGTTTTAGCAGCAGTAACATTAGTAATAGTAGTAGTCATTCAAGTGGTAGTCATAGTAGTTGCACTAATTGTACGCAGTGGTGGTAATAAGTACAGGAAGAATAATTTATACGTTCTAAAATTTTACACTCAATACAAATCTGCAGCCAAAGGGAACGCATGAAATTTAAACTTTGTTGTCATCCTAAAATAGAAAGTATAGATTTTTCAGAAGCTGTAACTAGAGTGTTTGCTCCTGATCTTTTAATCGCCAATCCTTCTGGTTTATTGAAGAGCTAAAATTAGTCCTTCATGAGAACTGAAAACAAAAAAAAAAGCTTTCAAAGTGATGATTTTTAGTAAACATACATTTTTTTCAGTAATTACATTTATACATTAACAAGATACATTTTTCCTTATAATTGTTTCTTATAAATGTCCCATATTTAATACGTGTTTCTTACTACCTTTTTGTGAAACTCTAAATTAAAGTAAATGTATTATACTGGATATTTAAAAGGCTAAATAAACTGTTTTCATGTATTCCTACAATTTTAATTGTTACACTCACGTATTAGCTGATGATAGGACTTGTTGAGCAGCAACTTGTTTGACCTATCCTGTGTTTTTACCATGGGCCCTTGTTTATATACTTAATCTTTTTTGGTGCAGAATCTGTTCGCTTTTGGCGATGTAGACGGTAAAGGGGTTGAAGCCAAACTTCAGCATCCTCTCGGCGTTACATGGTCTTCAGAACAAAACCTGCTTTATGTGGCCGACTCCTACAACCACAAGGTAACAACTGGGTGTCACAAGGCAGTTATGCGTGCAAGTTCAGAGAAATCTCACACAATCTACTTGTCTATGTCCTCACAGATAAAGGTGGTGGACCCAAAGACAAAGCAGTGCACCACCTTAGCAGGAACTGGAGAGGCCGGAGACAGTGTGGGCCCAGAGTTGAACAAATCCAGCTTTAATGAACCAGGAGGACTCTCTGTGGTCAATGGAGGCAGGACTCTGTATGTGGCTGATACCAACAACCACCAAATCAAAGTGTTGGACTTGGACTCAAAGACTGTCTCACTGGTTAGTATTGATTGCAAATGTGACAAAATTAACTTTTTAGTAAAATAGACTACACAGCTAAAATAATATCATCCAGCCAAACCATGGTATAACAGAAAATGCTATTGTTGCATTTCAAAATAGTGAGACTAAGGGTTTGTTCACACTTGCAGTGTTTAGTTTGCTTCAATCGAACCCTGGTGCGCTTTCTGGGAAAGTCTGGTTTGTTTGAGCAGGTGTGAACACACAATCAGACTCAGGTGCGCACCAAACAGGTGAACTCTGGTTCTCCTGAAATTAGCAAACATTAGCAAACAAATGTAAAAACACTGCTGAAACACCACAGATATATTACGCACAGAGAGAGTCCACAGCCGATATCGCTGCTTTACTTGTAAAACTTCATTAAATACTAATTGAAGTGCGCCGTGTAATGTTATTGGAATATATGGAACTGAAGAGGTGGACTTTTGACCAATAGAAGAGCAGGGTTTCTTCTTCCCAAGTTTCTCTCAATAAATACTGATGCACTGCCCCCTACAGGTGAGGTTTGTAACTGCCTAGTCAGTTCAGTTCATTTGACAGAGCTCAATGTGAACTCAACCAGACCAATGACATCATTGACCCAGGTGCGGACTTTTGCCCCAAAGCGCACCGAGTCCTGCGGATCAGCAAGTGTGAACACACCCTATGATATCACTGTTATTGACTAAACTAATCTACATTTACACTGCTAATTCGGTTAGGGGTCACAGAGGGCTAAAGGTGCTTTGGACCTGAGGCAGTGTACACCCTTTGTGATGTCATTCACTCTCAGGACTAATATTTAGTTTATTTGGTTTAATTTGGGTCAACAGCCTTTTTGAGTAGAGTCTGCATGTCCTATCTCTGCTAATGTAGGCTCTTTCTGGGTACTTTTTGTACAGCACTCAAAAGGCATGTGACTTTGGGTAAAATGGTGAATCATAATTACCCATATCGGTGCATTCAATAATGAGAAAAGGTATTTAAGGTGGTAATCAGGAAATGGAAGGACACGGGCAAAGTTGATGTTAAGGCCAGATGTGGCAGGCCAAGAAAAATAGCAGAGAACATGGGCAAGGAATGGTGAGAATGGTTAAAGACAACCCACAGATCACCAGCCATCAACTTTGCCTGTGTCCTTCCATTTCCTGGTTACCACCTTAAATACCTTTTCTCATTATTAAATACAGTCTATGAAGTTCAAGGCTTAACTAACTAATCTAACAAGTTTTGTGTTGCAAGTAATCCATTTTGAGAAGTTATATGCATTCAAATCAGCAAACTTATAAGGGTGCCAAAATGTTTGCACGGACATTTTTTTCATATTTCATTTAATTTCACACCTAAATACTGCTACACTACAGTACCTAAATACTGCTACACTAAAAATGATTGTTAAGAAAACCCCCTAGAACTAGAAAATGAATGACATACCTCTGTGAGTCAATTATTATGCAACCTCAGAGGGGTGTCCAAACTTATATATACATACATACATATGACTGTATGTATGACCACATTTTATCAGGATTATTTTCACTATCTCTTTCATTAGTTTTTTTTCCTCTGTGCAGTTTCCCATTTCCACAGACTGTACTGATGCCATACCCACCAAGTCGTCGGGTCCAGCCAAAGCCCCCACTTTGCCCAAGTCTGCTGCCAGGAAGCAGATGCCGGCGGTGGCAGTGAGCGCAGGCCAAACTCTCACCATGTCCCTCACACTGTCACTTCCAGAAGGGGCCCGACTCACTGAGGGGGCCCCCAGCTGTTGGACACTCTCAGCTCAAGGTTAGTTCATCTTTTGTTTTTCAATGATTAAGCCAGGACATGCAGTATTCTCCTTAGAAGTAGTATCCTTAATATGTGTGAAAGGCGACTTAAAGGTAAATGACAATGACAATTTTGGCCTATTCCACATATATGTATATAAAATCAAACTGTTAAGGTTATAATTAATGGACAATTTTCATGGCTTGAACTAAGATATACATACAGTATATTGATTGTATTCTAATCCTTAAACCCCAGTTAATTTAGCAAAAGGATGTGGGTTCTACCAACCATCCATAACTGTTTCATCTAAAATAGGGTGGGTTTATGGGATGGTTTATTTCTCCCAACTGGAAATGAAACTCGAATCAACAGGTACCATATTATTTAATTGTAAAAAAAAACATTTTTAGGATGGTGAGCCAGGCTATATTTTTTCAGCTAATTTCAAACTATTTGACACAACACAGTTATAAATTTACTTTTTAGATCTAGATTTCCGTGAGTACATTGAAATCACTTGTTGTGGTTTCTGTACTTCCACATAAAGTTACATATTAAAATGGCTTGATGTGAGCCTCTCAACTCCACCTACTTGACTTTATTTTTAGCAATTTTTGGGTTTGTTCTGTCAAACAATAATGGATATGAATGGTGCTCAACCTTCACATAGTTTTGCTGCACAGTCAAGCGGCTTCCCAGCACCAGCCCACACCTGCTGTGGGCTGCAAAGATACCTGGGTCAGTCAGTCATCTCCGTGGTTCGACTGTATTTATGGCTCAAATATGATTTTTTAAATGCTGTTCTGACCTCCAAAGAAATTGGAGTGGATGAATGTCTGCATTAGGTTCGGGAACAAAAGCGTCTTCATCATCAGGAGCAACACTATGTGCCGCCGTCCGTATCAGCAGGTTATTTTTGGACCTTTTTGATAAGGCATGCCTCGGTTCACATAATTAGCCACTGGCCTATGTTACGCGATCCTCAGCAGTCCGATTATGCCCCAGTCTAGACTCAGATCACATCGGAGCAGGGGACTAGAATTTTAATGGATCAAGTCAGAAGTAAAGACTAGATCTAAATTGTGTTTTTCTTTTCTTTGTTATGGGTTTTTGGTAATGGCTACTCAGGGACGTCCCGTTAGGGATAGGGTTCATTAATCACAACTGGCACAGATTGGCGTAATATTTTCTCACAGTTAAAGCTCTAGCCTTTGACTTTCATTCATCTTTCAGCGTCCACGTTTTTTTTTTTTTTTTTTTTATGGATGTGAACTTGTGTGTGTTTCTAAAAATACTCCTCCCTTTTCAGAAAATTCATGTCCTTGTCTGACTCAGATGAGGCTATTGGGTTATGGGTAATATTTTAGAGAAGACCATTTGTTGTGCTACAGATGCTCAGCTAAAAAATGTTGCCAGACATACATATTTGTCAACCAGGACGTTATCTGTGTCCGCTCTGAGTCATCTCTTTGTTTTGTGCTTTTGTTTAATTAGTTCTTTGTATTAATTGCATTTTGACTACTTCAGTAATTATATTTCAAATTTTACTAAGGTACAGATTAGAAGAACTTCTTCCACCTCTGTTATCAAGTTATTACGTCACCAATCTTCTTTTTAATTCCCTGCAGGAAATGAGTGGCTTGTGGATGGACAAACGGTCACTGGGGACATCACAGATCTGTCCAGGTCTCTGCGCATCACCACCAGGCTTCCTCTCACCCTGAAGACCAAGGACTTGAACGATGAACCGTGCATCACTCTGAGTGTGTTTGTGTACTACTGCTTGGACAGTGGTAACGCCTGCATGATGAAAGCCGCTTCCTTCACTCAGCCGCTCCACATAAGTGCCATTCCTGGAGACGAGGAGGTCACTGTGGCATTCGCCCACGCCTTATAGACATACTGTACTGGCCCGTCACAGTGTCAGCTGTATATTCTGACAGAGTTGTAAGGATGGACTGAAATTATGCTAACGTGAGTTGAAAGGGAGCTTGGTTTGAAACTTTAAATTAAGGCAATTCATGAAAAATAATTTGATTTGGATTTGATGGCAGCAGCACTTCTCAAAGAAGCTGTGACAGCGCAACAAAAGGCTGGAAAAGTAACTTTTACAAATCAAATAAAAATCTGCAAGAGCATTTTGATACTAATTAGGTTATGTGACATTGAGCTATAACTTCCTGAATTGTCTCACTTTTAAGACCTTATGTGTGGTTTATGTTTGGTTGTGAATAAAGTAAAATCAGATTTGCAAATTTCATTAGATTTACATTTTACACAGTGTCACAACTTTTTTTGAGTTTGGGGTTGTAAATGACAGTTAGCATAATATAACTTAACATAACTTATGAAACTTCAAATTAAATACTTTTTCTTACAAAGTATATAAAAACTGTTTTTGATATCTATGTATTACAGACCTAGAAATTTAAAAAATATAAATAAAAAAAAATAATAAAAACTTACATTTAAGCAGGTGGCTAGTGGTAAAACCAGTATATAGTATAAATGCCTAGTTTTTCATTTATAGGTGCAGAAATCTATACTAAACAATCTTTAATTTTTGAATAATTTGATATGCCAGATTGTAGATGGTAGTATAAGCTTGAAATGGTGTTTTCCACAAAATGAATTGTTTTCTCTTCATCTCCAGAGTAATTGCTAATAACAAAAGGAAAACTTGAACAGAGATGAGAATCGAGTGTGTGGTTTATTCAGAATTGGCTTGTTCTGGCAGGACTCATGAATGTTAATGTCGCTTACAATGATTCAATGATGATTAAGGACGCAAACCTCTTTTTATCTCAGCCTGGAGAAAGCAGGATTTAGTGGCAGAATAGCCTATTTTTATGAGGTACTAGGGTAATATACAGTACTGTGCAAAAGTATGTTTTAAGAATAACAGTCCTATTAACAAAGAAAAGTGTATTAATTTACACAAATACACACACATACACTAAGCAAAAAAAAGGGCATTCACTCCTATATTTTCTTTGACAGCTAAACTGTAGTTTACAGAAAACTCGCCTTTAGGCACACTGTTTTCAAAAATATTTATTTACACATGTTATCACAGAGGACAGTGTCAGTGCTGTACTGGTATGACTGATTATGTGGGTGATTATATTTATTAACGATACAAAAGCTGTTCTGAATTTGACAAAAAGACTCTTGTTATCTAAGAAAGTGCCTATTTTCCAAGCATCCTTTGAACTAGTGTTACAGACCGCTCACTGATCATAAGTCCCAAACTTTATTATAGAAACATAACACTTTTACACTCGCACAGAAGAGAAGCTGTAATACAATGCCTGTTTATTGCATAGTGATGGATTTCTAATATGGCATAACACTTTTTATATTTGTGTTGATAAAATGGCCCAAGTGCCTTGAAGAATGGACACTGGACACTATCAAAAGCAATAATATATTTCTGTAATAGTTGAAATGCTTTATTACTGCAAATCAGCATAGCACTTATAGAGAATCGTCTATCAATTAGAATATGGTGGGTTCAGTAGTTCAGTTCAAAAAAAAAGAAATTATATAGATTTCACACATTTCCACAATAATTCAATTAATTTATTGACATGTGCTGGTATTTTAATAAGTGTATTTTTTTTAATCTGGTGTTTCTTTAATTTTAATGAACTGTAACTTTAAGCTGCCTGTGGCCATTTCCACTGTATTATTAAAATCACTGAAGCTTTAATTTTTTCTTCTTGTATACCAATAAAATTGCAAATATTTCCAGTCCATTCTCTATTTTTTTGTGCATCAGTGTAAGGGCCTTCCATATGGTTCATTGTGTAGTAGAGGAGGTAACCTGTGTATAGGATGTGCCCATGTAATTGTCATCAAAAGCATTGCTAATGAGTGAGCTTCTTTCTGGATTTGTCATGGGGCCAGGTTGTATAAGGGCTGACCCCAAATGACACACATTCTCCTTGTTAAATGCAAAACAGGACACTATTTTTAGCATCCTATACAAACATTTACAGCTAATTGCTGGCAGAATGGTTGTTAATATATTGTATAAGCTTGACAGTGTAGTGGAAGAAAAAGCAGCCTTCCTAAGCAGTTCTTTGTGCAAACTATTTGATGTTTTTATTTTACATTTACGCTGCAGTATAAACAAAACAATACAAATTTCCACAACGTTTAGTAACACAGACCTAACAGAAGCCAGAAAGGTTATAATATATACAATATAACCACATTATTATCTAAAACTAATACAGTGCTCTGTTGGTTTGTATGCTGCCTTGTCTACATGGAAGGCCAGAGAAACATAATGATGACACATACTCTATATTATTCTCTCTAAAGTGTTCATAATTTTATATAGAAAAAAACAAAAAACATATAAAAATATATCTTTAAACGCTCATTTAAGAAAATACTGAAGATGCACACATTACCAAACCTTAAAATATACAAAACACTTGACTTCATGGTACCACAAACCATCACAGATCTTATGTATGTATGAAAAAAAGCTGACTTTGAGTGGATTAATATGGGATGAGATAATTACAAAGAAAGCCTTAATTGAGAGAGACAAGAAAACAGAGGAGATGAGGATGCTATTGTTAGCCTCTTCCTCCCCCTCAGCTGCGACCCTCACTGCTGCTCTGACAGCATCGTTAACCCCCCTCCATTGTTTCCTCGACAGGCCAATCTCACAAATTAACACCAAACACATCACACAAATAGGAAATGCTTACCCCGAAAGGTTTTTTTGCAAAGACCTTTTTAGTGACATTGAATTTATTAAGCCGTGAGGATGTGAGTGATCAGATAAGAGGCACAGAACAAAAAGTGTCTAAATGTGTTTTTTTTTTCCTCAAAGGCTTGTGACCTCTGTGCCTCTTATGATGGTCATGTGAAGTCTCGCTTAAATAAACCATTGTAATTCAAAAGTGAGAGGAAATGATAGTACGATGGATATTGTGAAAAAGATGGTGGTTAAAAAGATACCGGGCACTATGTACATTTTCAACCAGAACACATTAAAACCACAGAAAGTATGACAGGATAAGTAGAGGCACTTAGAGAGCGCAGACCTCCACCAAGGCATTAAAGCTCAATCCGAATTGTTTCCTCGAGTTGAATTCAGTGTTTTTCTTTAGTGAAACTGATCCTCACTCCTGTGCTATAGGGGCTAGTTCAGGCTCCTATGGCAGGTGAGAGAGAAACAAACTAAACCAGTTTGTCCAATGTGCATCACTATCACGTCCATTTTTTTTTTTAAAGGATGGCAACAGCCAAGCAACAGAGGTCAAGAGCGCTGCCTTTATTTTGGTCTAAGTGAGGAGGAAATTATACAAAAATCCTCAATCCTCAAAAGTAGGATGTATCAGAGAACTCATGGCATTTTGTCTGCTCATCTGAGTGGATAATGCTTTTAAAAATATGAATAAATTTAGCACCTATTCACTGCTTTTATCCCAATTGAGCAATTTAATGACTACATAAATCTTTTATAACCTGACCAGTCTAACCTTTCTTTGTCCTGTCTAGTCCAAATGAAAAGAACAATTAAAGGTTTTTGGCTTACAGTGCACAACAAGCGAACACACAAAATATTATAACTATACCTGTTTATTACTACCATCAATAAGGTTATGTTGTTTTTTTTAATTGTTGGTCTGTTTGCAAAAAAAGCCCAAAAGTAAGATTTTGATACAATTTCAGGAAATGTAGTAGTATATATCAAGGAACACGTGAGAAGTTTTTTGAATTCTTTACCACTGTGACGTCTAAGGGTTTTGTAGCTCAATGGAAAGAGCATTTACCCCTGAACTAGAAAATTCCTTGGTTTGAGCCCAGGGCATGGCACTATATCTTTACTACTGCGAGATATGGTGTAAGCCTTGGTGGAGGTGTGTGCTCTCTGAGGGCTTAACAAATAATTATAGTACCTAGCTTACTATTTTAATAAATGTGTTAAAGGTCCTATATTATGCTTTTTTTTCCAGACTTTTTTAAAATAGCTTTGGACCCCTTTGTATTAGTATTTCACTTTTTATAACTTAAAACCTGTTCAACACCAAAGCCCCCTGTGCAAGTGTATAGATATTAATTGAAATATGCAAAAACTGAATTTGGATACTTTTGTGTATGTGTGTGTGTATATATATATATGCTGATTACAAAGATGCCTGTCCCATTACAGTGCAACTAAAACTCAGCACGCTAGCAGCCAAATAAATAATTTATTTATTTATTATTATTATTATTATTATTATTATTATTATTATTATTATTATTATTACAATTAATAATAATATTAATAATAATAATAATAATAATAATAATAATAATAATAATAATAATAATAATAATAATAATATTGGTAGTATTTTTATTATAATCATTAGTAGTAGTAGTAGTAGTCTGGGTAAAAAAAAGCCAGTCTTAGCTTTCTTTTGAGGCCAGGATGATAAATATAGCCTGTGTAGTTTGGAACATATACTCCTTTTATTTTAAGTAAGTCATTTCAGACAAGACACAGAAAAAATAGGGCTGGTACTGAGCAGGTTAAAATGGACAGGCTCAGTGAACATTGAGAGTGTTTACTCTAACCGGTGTGAATGAAACAAAATATCACTCCGGGTATATTTTTGCGGTGAAAAAATATTATAACAAAGATAAAAGTTCAAACAAGTCGATTTAGCATAATAGGGGACCTTTAAAAAAATGTGTTCTTTCTAAATTTTGGTACATATTGGTTCTACATAATAACACTGTATCAGGACTGATTAAAAAGAAGCAGGAGTAAAATAACCTTCATATATCTTAAACATTTAATCACCTATAATCAAGCCAAAATTTGAAGACACTTTAAATTAAAAAGGTTGCAAATCTTAAGTATAATTCTAGACTTGCTTTAACTTGGCTTCAGCTCAAGGTGACTTTTTATTGGTCACTTTATTTTACTTTTTGCTGTGCATTTCTGTACAAAAGGTGCTGGGAGTCCCCTGTTGACGATGGAGGTAAACATCAAATGATCTAGTGCAAAATCAGGACAAATAAAACTAACTGTAGTCACATGGTTGAGGTTGGAAAACATGGCAAGTTCTAAATGGGGCCATGGGACAAAAATGTTCCCGCTAAATCACAGTCAATAAAATCCCTAAAATGTGTTTCTGGGCAAATTATGGTCACACTGTGAATAATTGTTTTTGCCGAAGTTAGCTTTTCTGATACCAACAAGAAATTATGATTGGATTTTGATGGAATCTTCAAGAAAGTTCAGTAATGGCCCGAGGAACAAGTGGGAAGTTTTCAGTGTGGTTCTGGATCACGTTTGGATACAGGATTTTTACAGTGTTTTATGGCCACATATGGGGAAAGGGACAAATTATTTATTTTTACATCATTCCAAATGGTCAGGGTTTAGGTTTTGTAATCTAAGAAAATTTGAGAGTGTGACAACCAAACCCATTAAAATAAATATTTAGGTGACACTGAAGTGGACTGTAAAGCCATGGCACAGGTCTGCGCTTCTAGTTCTTCCTGAGCACACCTGGTTGAGTAAATATTAACATTAACATTAACAACACATCCAACAACAGGAGGAGTTCAGGATGTAGAAGCCTGACCTTCAAATCCATCTTTAAAATCATATGCTGTTTGCTCACTGTAGAGGAAAACAATGCCCCTATACTGTTTTAAGCAATTCACTTGATTTCATAAAGGAATTAAGTCAAAGGTTAGTGAATCCAGACAGTCTTTCTCTCATGGAGGTCAGAGGTGGCGTTGTTGTTGTTGGCGTGCACACAGGCAGAGCACTCAAATGGCTGTGAACTATTGATCCACTGCAAGATGAGCTTTGGTATTTGGGGTCAGGTTGGGTCGCAGCCTCAGTTGGGGTTAGTCCTGGTTTAATCCTGGATGAGTTTAGTTCTGGTTTAGATCTGGCTTATTCCTGGTTTAGCCCAAGTTTAGAACTGTTTTTTCCCTAATTTTGTCCTGGTTTTATTCTGCGTTTGTGTTGTTGTTTGTGTTGTCTATATAGCCGTTTACAACACTCAAGGTGACAAAAGTGCTTTCAAATAAAATCAAATTAACATCATAGTAAATATAAAATCAAATCAATAAAATGGTTTCAAGTTGATTAGATGACCTCTGTCTATTCTATACAGAGAACCTCAAGGCCCTGTTTGGGTTTCAGGCAGCCAACAATCCACTCAGAAAGGGTGGGGCGTGGCCATTAAGAGATTTAAAAACTACAAGTAAAATTTTAAAATCAATTCTAAAAGGAACTGGGGTTTAGGGGATTTAGTCCTTGTTTCTGGTCTAGTCAAAATTTAAGCTCAGTTTAGTTTATTAATGAGATTCAGAAAGTCACATATTTTCTGAGGTGATAACTCAGTAAGTAAAGTTTAATGACGGCTGAATTAGAATATTGTGGAAAAGTGAAATTATGAAGCATTTATTTATTTGTGATTATAATGATTATGTAATGTTATGTAATGCTAAATTTGGGTTTTCATTAACTGTAAGCCATAATCATTATAAAATAATTTAAATTCTGTACTGTGTGTGTACCACATTTATATAATACGAGTTTCACTTTTGAAGTACTGAAATAATGGACTTTTCACTATATTCCATTTTGGTGTGTGCCTGTATTTCTTTATCATTTACTGCGACCTTTAAGCCACAAATGAAAATGTTTGGGTCCTGCCCTTCCGTTTAGAAACCACTAACAAAATCAATCATACTTGAAGATATGTTCAAGAAAATGTAATCACTTCTTTGTATGGATGTTTGTGAGATGCATTGACCTCTGCAAAAAATGTGGCAAATTTAGGAAAAAAAAAAAAAAAAAAGACTGGGCTCAGTATAAGCACATTTTGCGGTTTATTTTTCTGGTCCTTCAAGTTTGGCAAACTTGTTTGTTTTCCTCTTGTCACTCCCGTCTCCTATGTTTTTCTTTAGCCTCCTTGTCTTCACCTTATGCTTTTGCTGACACTGATGTTACCCAGTAGAGTGCACTTAATCCACAAATGTTATTCTACATAATGAGAGCTGAATGATAAGGAACAGACACAAAGATATGTTTTTAGTGGAATGTTTTCTGTAAGTAAAAATATACAGTAAAGTATACAGTAGAGTCAAGTTTTAGTGAGGGATGAAAAAATAAAGAAAGAACCTTTACTAGAAAAACAAAATTTGGTTGGAGTAGAGTTTTTCCATTTTGAAATATAGGTTTTGTGGATTTATGAAAAGAGTATTTACCTCTGAACTAGCATATCTTTGAATTTGAGTGCAAACTCAAAGATATAGGCCCTATATCTTTATAATTGTGAGATAAGACCAGTGCCTTGGCAGAGGGCTATGCACTCCAAGTGTTTCAAGTTTTAATTTTTCTTCTTATTCTTTGTGTATTTTCGTACATTGATGCAATTTTCTTTGTTTTTCTTTGTTTATTTTTTAAATAAAGCTAGACTTTTGCACAGTATGGTAGTAGTAGGAAAAATACACGGAAAATACATGTTTACAAGGGCAAGTGATAAAGAAAGGGAAATCCCTTTAGTTCAAAGAGTCACTGCGTTCCCAAATTTGGCGATGGTTTCGAAACATTTGGTCATTTGAACATAAAAACGGCTACAGTCTGTCTGAAATTTGCTTTAATGGCTCAGTGTGTAAAAGGTGTTGCCGTTGTTGGAACAATTTGTCCATGGCGCGCGTGTTGATTGGACGCGAGTGGCAGTGATGTCACTCCTCCTCCTTTGATGTCCTGGCCGCGGTGAGAGAGTCAGAGCAGCTCAAGAGGAAAGTTGACGCACGAGTGGAGCGTTGGTCGGTTACGGCTCTCTTCCCTCACCCGCATTGATGAACACCTTTTGGCGCGTCCCACAGTGCAGCAGCGGCCCACCATGGGGGACGCCGGTGCGAGTTTTACGGTGAAACTGTCCCATAATGGCACTGGGAGCGAGAACGCGTTGGACACTGTGGCGTCCGAGGAGTGGATGGCTGGGATGAGTTTGGTTATGGGCATGATCGTGTTCTTTATCGTGTTTGGGAACATCCTTGTCATTGTGGCTATAGCCAGGACTCAACGGCTACAAACGCTCACCAACGTCTTCATCGTGTCCCTGGCGAGCGCGGATCTCATTATGGGGCTTCTCGTGGTCCCCTTTGGCGCTGCGCTGGAGGTGCGCGGCTCTTGGATGTACGGCTCTTTCTTTTGCGAGTTTTGGATATCTGTCGACGTCCTGTGCGTCACGGCCAGCATCGAAACCCTGTGCGTAATTGCCATAGACAGGTACGTGGCCATCACCTCGCCGTTCCGCTACCAAAGCTTGTTAACCAAAGCCAGAGCCAAAGCGGTGGTGTGCATTGTATGGGCCATTTCTGCGCTCGTCTCATTCCTTCCCATCCTCATGCATTGGTCCCGGGACAGCGTGGACACAGCCTGCTACGAGGATCCTAAATGTTGCGACTTTGTGACCAACAGAGCTTACGCCATCTCCTCATCCATAATCTCCTTTTATATTCCTCTCCTGGTCATGATTTTTGTTTACGCGCGAGTCTACAGGGAAGCCAAAAAGCAGGTGAGGAAGATCGATAAGTGTGAAGGCAGGTTTCACAACAGTTTGACCGGACTGACATCTAAAAAGAGGCCATCCAAAATCCTAGCGCTTAGGGAGCAGAAAGCGCTCAAGACTCTGGGTATAATCATGGGGACGTTCACGTTGTGCTGGCTGCCTTTCTTTATAGTGAACGTGGTGAGGGTGTTTTGCGCAGAAGTGGTAGACAAGAACCTGTTTGTTTTTCTAAACTGGCTCGGCTACGTGAACTCTGCTTTCAACCCGATCATTTACTGCAGGAGTCCAGACTTTAGGAAGGCGTTCAAACGACTGTTGTGCTGTCCCAGGCAAGCGGACCGCAGGCTGCACATCAGCTCGTGCGACCTGTCAAAATGCGGCGGCTTTGTGTCCCCCCTGGAGCCAGGGACACTGGGAATGTGGACTGATTGCACCGGACTGGACAACAGTGACAGCAGCCTGGTCGGGGCAGCTAAACTAGCCCACTCTGAGTCCAACCTCTAAAAGACAAATTTAAGTCAAAACATGAAATATGGACACCGTTGACCCCAAATGTGTGCTTTCCATTAAACATTAACAGGAGCTGCGCGTCAGTTCACATGTACATGAAACACCACAACGTCAATATCTTTAGCTGTTAATTCTAAAGGATAACAATGGGATAAATGTTTTCCAGGCGTAATTTTGCTACAAATTGCCGAGACGTTAAAAAAAATTAAACGCGTGAATGTAAAAGTTTTGCGTAAAATCAAAGGTGCGTTCTTTTGTGGTCCATCTTTTGTGATAGTGGATCAGTCAGCTCTCAGTAAACAAAATCAATCAATCAACTCCATTCAAATAAAAAGCGAGGTTCACCTATCCTCCTCCTCGCAAACCAACAGTGGGAGCCAGAGACGTACCCATATTGCGCACTGAAAGCGTTTTACCTCACAGCCGTGGCAAGTGCAATTCATATGTATTTGTTTATATTAAACGTAATGTATAGAACTGTATTTATTCTTTTTTTTTTTTCTTTTTTTTTACTATATTATGTAAAAAGCCCTGCGAGGTGAAGGGGATGCTGTACTGTATGTGATATTATTAACACACACTTTGTACATAATGTAAGGTGGTGTTTTAATAAGGAATTTGCTCTTTTTTTTTTGTCTTGTCAAAGCTGTTGTAAGGTGTTGACTACTGTGAATGAAACATTGACTGTTTGGCTTAGATTGGAGTAAGTTGATAAAAAATAATGCCAAACATACACATTATGTTATTATCTACATTTTTATTCCCAATTATGGTGGAGAATGGGACAAACTGCTCCAATAATTGTGTTGATGTTGCTGGATGGAACTGCTGTGAGCCACTGGATTGTGATTGGCCCTTGTGGAGAGATGAGGGACCTGATACAGTTCAGTGTTCAATGTTTACAGGCTTCTCTCTCAGCTGCTCCATGGAATATCAGGGTTTATTCATACTAAATAATGCGCAGTGTGTTTTGATCTGTAGATAACTTACATAATATGATGACTGACAGACTATTGCTATTATGGTCAATTCTGTGACAACTGAATATTGCCATCTTTTAAAATGTTAAATTAAACTGCTTTATTCATGTCTTTGACAAAGAAATGTCATTTTCTGTATGTGCTGTGCAAAGGTGCTGTGCTTTAATAATAAATGCAGATTTTTATTTTTGGATTTCAGGAAAGGTCAGTAATGGGTGAGATTTAAAGGTTATGTGGCTTTGTCACAAAGCATTTACCCCTGAACTAGAAGATCTTTGACTTTGCGTCCAGGTCTGGGCACTACATCTTTACCATTGTGAGACAGGACCAGTGCCTTGGCAGAGGTTTGTCCTGAGTGCAGATCTTTTCTTTGTTCATTCATAAAAACCTGCGTAAGAAGTAAGCATTTATTTTTAGTTTTTCCTTAAAAATAGATTCTTTAATGATCCATTTTACTATCAGTGAGAGTCCCAAACTGTGAAACCCATTCACTGACTTCTGTCCAATTAGTCCTGAATGTTCTGACCCCCTGTGTACAGCACTGCCCTTCTCACGGTTTCATTTACAAGTAAAGCCCTACAGGAAGTATCTCAGTAAACAAGATGGCAGCTGGTGTTATGGAGTCACTCTTACAGAGCAGATATTCAGCTTTTCTGGGGAATATTAATTAGCCCTTAAGCTGAAACCCCTTTTAAAATGCATTAGCATGATGTGTTCTGCTAATGGCGCTCTCGCACCAGATCGAGCCATACATTTCAATTAGAGCAGTGCAAAGTGACTGTGCCTGAGCTCAGCCGATTCACAAAAGGTTGGGACAAAATAGAAATAAAGAGAGAATGTAACAAAACATTTTTTATTCTCAATAGAACATAAACAGGTGTTGACTGAGGTGTTAACTGAATAATAGCTCATTTCGAACTTGATGGCAGCAACACAAAAGTTAGGATGGAGGCAACAAAAGGTTAGAAAAGTTTTACTATAAAAAGTTGGAAAGGAGAAGTAGCATCTTGCAATTAATTGAATTAATTGGCAACACTTCACTAAAATGTCTAGGTATAAAAGGAAGATTTTAGAAAAGCATTAAGTCTGTGTTATTGGTACTGATATATTGGATGCTCCTGAGCTACAAGTAAATAACTGCTAAGTGCTTTATTTGTCAATATATACATAAAAGATGTACAGCAAAATTACACAGCTGGTCAGATGGAGGGTTAGTCCTGACTTTGCCATTGCCATGTGCCAACCTGACTCATGTTTTTTTTTTTTTTTTTCTTTAGTAGTAGGGGAAACCAGAGCACCCAGAAGAAAACATACATAGATACAGGAAACTCCACATAGAAAGACCCCAGCTGGTCAGGGAATCAAACCTGCAACCTTCCTATTCTGAGGCAGGAGTACTAACCACTGTGCACCATGCCATTGGAGTAAAAACATTATTATGTTGTCTATGTTCTATTGTAAATAAACCTTTACATTCTGTTTTTATTTACATTTAGTGCCCCAGCGTTTGGAGTATTGGGGCTGTAGATGCATGGCTGAGGTGTATGTACCAGCGTTTAAATAAAAACAACAATAGGAGAGATGAGATCATTAATGGGCTGCTGGCACAGGTCTGATTCATTATTAGGCCCAGTTTGTTTGGCGGGAAGTTGGTGTTTTGAGCAGATTAGCAGTGGGCTCACAGATGGAGAAGCTAATCAGTGGCTCAAAACATAATTGCCTTAAATTGTGTATCGGCAGACATTTTGGCTGCACCAAATTAAAGTAGATGAAACGATACCCGGGTGACCTCTTTCAGCACTGTTTACTGACGCCCAAAGTGTGGTTTACAACAACAGAGTGGTTTAAACACTGGGATTATGGCTGATAATGCGATGAGAGTGCCTATGTTAAAAAAAAAAAAAAAAAAAAAAAAACGGTGCTCTTGTTGCACAATATTGAATTGTGTTCAATTAATTTCTATTTACTCCATTACCAAAACAAGGGCAGCCAACTATGCACTCATTCCCTCATTAAAAGACCTCTATTACTGATTGTAACCTGCATGAACAACAACATTTAACACTATGGGCACAGCTAGCTACCTCTCAAAAACATACACTGTTCAGGCATAACACATGACATAAAATGTTAACACCACATGCAGCCTCATATGCAACAAATGATGATGCACTAATGTTTTTGCAGCTTCAACAAAAGGAGCTCATCTGTTGGATCGAACCACATGGGCCAGCGTCTCTGCGTGTGTTCACCACTGTTTCTTCATGGGCCATTTTTTTAAAACTGACCACTATAGCAGCACAGACTACACAAGGATGGAGCAGACGGAAAGGCCAATGGAGGCACTGTGTACGTCCTTAAGAGGTCGGAATATATATGAACAGTATCACTACCAAACAATCAAGGGAAAACATGATCTCGTTTTAACAAAAAGATGATCACGTTATAATGAGAAACTAACAAGAAACTCTACTATTTTTTAGTTCACTGTGGCAGTTCAACTCTTCCATACTTTTGGAATCTTAGCAATTTCACAGCTTTCCAAAAACAGACAACAAAATTTAACTAAACGGATGCCAAAGCTTGTTACTTGATATTTTCCAGCGAACCAAAATTTTAAATACTACACAATCTATTCACAAACAACATCTAAAAAGAGTGTGTCAGAAATATGAGATGTGATCAAAAGAGTCAATTGATGTGAGTGAATTAAACATGAATGAGGACTTGGCGACTGTCACACATCGCTGAGTCTGACAAAGTTAGAAGTGTTACATAAAGTTATTTGGAAGCGCCTGAAATGTCAGCACCTGGAGATAATTACAGCTGATTGCGAACAATCACAACCCAATCAGACGCCAACTGATATGCAAAACGGATTTGGCAGCTCTGGAGTGTGCCTATCACAACAGAGGCCTCGTTTAATTCAATACTTTTGTCATTCATCCCTATACGCATGGCAAAATATGTTACGTGAATATGACAATGCACAAACATTGAGTAAATGTATTCTATAGTGTTGCTTGTACAAACATAATTCTGAAAAGCTGGGACAATGTGTACAGAATACAATGCTCTGCAAATCTCACTTTATTTTATTCACAATAGAACATAAACAATATATCAGGTGTGGAAACAGATATTTGACTATTTTTAGAAAAGTAATTTATTTGATGGCAGCAACACAATAAAAATAAAGAAACACCAACAAATGGACTGGTGAAATAGAAAAATGGTTCTACAGTCAAATGAATCAAAATTTGAAAAAGACAAATCCACTTGTTTTATAGAGGACAGTGTTCCTGGACCATGTTCATATTTAGCTTCTTCTTCACACGATACAGCTATAACTCTATCAAATATATTCACAGAAACAGTGACTTCTGGGAGTGTTCCTGATCTATGCACTACTTTCCTGTACAGTTTTTTTAGTGCAGTGTCGCTTCAGGACCTCAAGATGCACATCCAATACATCCAATACTAATAATACACACTCTGCCTTTCTGAAATGCAACTTTTTTGTAATTGGGTTTGCCTGCAGTAATTGATAATAAAACTTCCTAAAATGTCTTGATCCTCTGTAAGATTACAATCCCAGGTGATCTTTGCAGCCTAATTCCCAGTGATACGGAGGTGCATTGCCAAAAGCAGGTGCTACACTTCATGCGTCCATCTGTTTGGGTTACCGTGTGAACTTGGCGCCTGGTAGCCTCCATCTGTTGGACTGTAGCTTGTTCCTATTACAGAGGGGCAAATCTAGCTCGACATTTATCAAGGGGCACACAAATTGTAAATGAACACACACTGTCCTTGTTTGTAAAGCATTGGCATTATGGCATTATTTGTTTGTATATAAAATGTTCTATCTTATATTTCCTAAAAGCATACTGTGTAGAGATTTTAGGAAATTCTTATTAAGAGTCACAACCTTGCCAGCTTTATTTTTTACCACTTATTTGTTTGTCATTGAAAAGCACTGTATTCTCTTATGTGGCCTCCATCTTACAAATAGTGTTTCTACATGCTTCCAAACACATTAATGCACACACTATTACTACTACTTTATCATCTTCTACTGCTTCTTGTTAAGAATTATGGATGACTGGAGCTTATCCCTGGAACTACTGCTGCATTCATGTGGTCCTCAGGTGCTCGTCTTTCTGAGATGAGAAGTCATTTTGGATGTGACCATGGGAAGACCAACAAAGTTATTGGTCAATAATGTTATTAATTGGTGCTTAACACAGCTAACTAATCAGATTTAACAATCCTTCTCTACACTAAAAACCTAAATGTTAATAAATTTTGCAAATATAGCTTTGGCCATAGAGCTTGGAAGTTAGTGCCGTTAGTTGGGTAAAATCAACACTATTCTGTTTTTTAGTACATTTTTTGCAACATTTAGTCAAAAAGCTCATGTATAAAATGCAAATTAATAAATCAGACACTTTTCTGCTAGGACCATGAAGCAGATGGCGTCGAGTGGGAAAGATGGGCAGCAGGTCTTGACCCGAGTTCCCGAGTTTTTTTTCTGACTTGTGTAGGCAAGTTTCTGAGAACCAAGCACATGCACCATATAGGCTTGAGGCAGGGCACATCCTGGACAATGGCCATGTTAGTTGCAGGGATGAAACATAGAGACATACACTGACAGACAATCATTCACTCTTGAGTAGACTTGATTGCTCTACCTGAAACAAACATTGGTTAGACTGCATAGTTTTTGTGGAGTCATGTCCTCCCTGTCTTTCATGGGTTCTTTTGAGTACCACAACTTCCTCCCACCATTCAAAGACATACATGTTTCTAAGCATTAGTTCAACGATTGCCTGTTAATCCTCAACACCACCTCAAGCTAGAGGTTGACCAACATATCGGTCAGCCGATACATATCGGGCCGATTTTGGCCTTTTTTTAGACAATCCTGCCCTTTAATAACGATTTTTGGTTAGGCACATGTCTGGGCAACCATGTGACTGAAGGACCCTAGCTTCCCCACCCATCTGGCAGCAGTTTGGGCTCTTACTCTGCAGTTTATATTAAACATCCAAAAATGTATTTTGGCCTGAAAAGCTCAAAATGGCAAAAAAATATGATTTTGCTCATATCTCTGGCATAGAACCTCGTAGAACAAACATTTAAAAAGCATTTTGTAGCTCTCCCCAAGCTCTACTCACACAACAAGTTTGATTGAGATTACCTAATTGGCTTTCATTAAAAACTCATCTTTAACTGAAACAAACAAACAAAAAAAACAATACAAACAAACACACAAAAACAAAAACATCAGTGTTTATCGGCCATCAGCTGGTCTAAATTTTAAAAACCTGCATCAGCATCGGCCATAGAAAAACCCATAGCGGTCAACCTCTACCTCAAGCCCAAAGAAATCAATGAGATCCTTGCTGTGAGGGAGGCGTGCACTATTCTGCTGCTGTGCACCCTAAAAACCCCCTATTAACTGTAAAAGTCTGCAAACCCAAGACAACAAATCCCATATTTCTACTGATCCTCAATCCCTTAAATGTTGGGAGGATTTGAGTACACTTCTGAGAGGATCAAAACAGCCTCAAGTAGTGACCACACAAGCAGGGAAAGCGTGATACTGAACCCATTTTAACCCCAGATGTACTTTTGGGAATAGCTTGCCAGCACAATGAGATCACATCGCGTCTAGGTGCATACAGTCCAGTTATCTGCCTGCCTCCAGACACGCACCCCCGCCATCACACATGCAAGCGTTTACTGTTACAACCGCTCTGCCAAATGTCGTCCTGATAGCTCCTAATCCCTTTTGGAAGTATGAAGTCAACAGGCTCCAGCATTAGGGGATCAAAAGGTGTGGATGTGGAGGAAAATTGCAGGATGCCAAGGATTGTGCCCCTCACAGGAGAGAGGCCACGATGTCCCATTGGTCTTTGTCCAACACGGCGGGTCACCTCTGCACTCCGCTTTATCAGCTATACATCTCTTGTGTGTGCTGACCACTACAGGTTTCTACCTCAGTGCTCCTGAAACCGCCAGGATATCAAGAGAGGGGGATAAAAAGCAACGACACTGAACAAATCCTGCCACCTTTTTTTTGCTGCATGCTTCCTATACTATTCGACCACATGCCTATCTCAAACTAGCAGATAAAACGTGCTGTGCATTCATGTTATGTAAGGAAGAGTAAGAGCTGCAGAGTAGATGAAATAACTTGAGTTTTAATCATCTAAGTTGCAGCCCAAAGCTTGAACCATGGCAAAAAATAAATTAGGTGCAAGTCTCTTAATGTATCTGAGCACTACTTGAGGAAATGACCTTACATTTTCATATGGAAATGAGACGCCAGTTTTGAATGAGAGCAGGATTCACACAAAAGACGGTCTTATTTTTCTGATGGGAAAGTGCATATGTAGACATGAAGACTCCCAGTAAAATCAAATCGCGGCTACATGGAAAGTAGTAAGCCCCAGTGGTGGAAAGTAACTAGATACTTTTCACTTAAGTACATTATTGGAAGACAATGTAGTTTTTTTGAGTAATTGTAATTGTAAATGATAAATTATAAATATGTAAGGGACATTTTTTTTAAAAAGTCTCCACATGAGTAATGATGATAATGATAGTGCTAGTAGCAGCAGCAGCAGCAGCAATAGTAATCGTAGTAGTGGTAGTAGTAGTAGCAGCTGCAGTAGTTGTATTGCAGTAACTTGATGTAATCTGTAATTTATGTATTTTATGAGGCATTTTATTATTTTTGAGGAAAACTGTAACTTTTACTAAGTACATTTTTTAAATCAAAGTGGAAATCAAAGTGGGTAAGAGTGGTTGTAGTAGTAGAAGCACTAATGCAGGGTAGCTCCAGGTTTTGCCAAGTGAAATTTAAGACCTTTTAAAACTTTTTATTGCCATTTAGATAGAAATCTAATGCCAGCATCGTCAACAACAGAACATGTTGTAAATGTTCCTCTCTGAAACTTTATTTTCAAGCCCAAATACAGATTAAATAACTCCAGTGCAGCATAAACACATAAGTAAATTGTAGGTGTGGCATCAGTACCTATATAAAATTAACAAAAATATTTGACAACTTTAAGGCCTACATGAACAAAATTCAATACTTACTCATAAGATTTAATACTTTTAAAGCCTTGATTTTGACAACATCAAATTTATTACTGTTTTAATACTTTTAAGACCTTGGGGCTACCCTGTAATAGTGATGGTGGTAGTAGTTGTAATAGCAATAGTAGTGGCAGTAGCAGTTGTTGTTACTCAAGTAAACTTTACACGAAATACTTTTTTACCTTGACCACTTCTAGTTGAATATTAATATTTACAAATAATGATACTTTTACCTAGGCACAGACTTAGAATACCCCTTTAGTAAGCCCCCTGATGTTTCAGTGCCTTTATCTAAATATTGTATAGTATTTGTATAGAGGTAATTTCAGAGACAGATAAAGACTTGAACACCTGGAGAGCTATTCTCATGGTACTCTGTCTAGAGGGCAAAGAGATTCCTTGTAAATTGAAGGGTGGTCATCTAAAGCGGGTTCCTTATCGGCGAGCTAAAAATAGCCTGTCACTAACCTCCACATTGACCCGAATTGGATAATTGAACCTGTCACTGTGCCTTAAGGTAAATAGGAAATATGTCCAATCTATGTGAAAGAAATACTGAAGAGAACTGGAAGATTTGTTTTCATGCTAAATGATGTGTTATTTTGTTGACAGGTGCTATCAGTTGGTTTGGAGGTGTTTATCTCCAAATGTGCATGCGTAGGAAAGAAAATAGAGAATGATGTTAGATTCGGAGGTGACATTTAAAGACGCAGCAGACAGAACAAGAAATAAAACTGACAACATCTGCAAATAAAGTCAAACATTTGCATGACACAGTGTCTATTGTATTGTTTGTTTTGCAGTAAAACCTATGGGTCAATAAAGTAGTAACTATCAATATTAGTTGGGCTAAAAGAATCAAAAACCCATGCCATATATTATAATCTACACATTTGTTCACTCAGCAACTTCCTAAAAATACATATCTTCTCTTTTCCTTATGGGTTTTTACTTCCAGGGATGTCACAGCAAATTATCTGCCTTCTAGTGTGCAACAATTTCATGTTAATTTGCCATAGGTTTTAGGCTAGATACCCTTCCTAACACAACTCGCTCCATTTATGCAGGCTTGGGACCGGCACAAAAGTACCCTGGCTCTCTTTATGTTAGTTGTGCTACAAGATACTGCAGCCTGGTCAAAGTACACAACAAACAATATTGATATAAACAATCTTTTACTCAGTAATCCCCTAAATATCCCATATTCTAAAAATATCAGTGTGCTTTTTGTGTCAGTCCCAAGCCCTGATAAAGGAAGAGGGTTGTGTTGGTACATCATTCAATGTAAATCAAATTAAATATGGAGAATCTCAATATGAGATCTATGGAGATGGATGGAAGTAGATAATTCACTGTGGCAACCCCTGAGAGAAAGAGAGCAGCCAAAAGGGAAGAGGACCCTATAAGTTTGATAAAAATATGAATTCAATTGTGTTATCTTACAAAATAATCACTGTTACAGCAGCTTCACTAAGACTGGGTGTCTCAGTCACTCTGCTTCCCAACAAATAGAAATCAAATTTTCTGGTACGCTGCCTTATTAAATCAAATCAGAGCCAAGAACAGTGCAAATAGGCTGTGTGCACATTCATGAGGCTTCGAACAACCGTGTACCTGTGTGCTACTCTAAAACAGCCTTAATGTCTGTTTATCAGCAGAGGCAGCGGGGTTTGTTGTCAGCGTTTTATGTTATTGTACAAACTGGTTAGAGGTTAATAAGCTACCCCTTTACATTACTGCTTTGGTAAATGATGAAATGAAATGCCATACACAGCAACGTATACTGTAGATAAGAGAAAGTGAGGGACTCGCTTGTAATAAGATCAAAATTAAACAGCCAGGCAACCAACTCTGCTTTTGCTAGATACAGTATGTAGTTGGTAGCTGGAACCTGTATTTCTTTCATGATCAATAAAGTGTCTATCTGATCTAGTCATCTAATCTAAGAAATACAGTAGTACTCAGACAAGACTCAAGCCATATAACTTCTAGTTCAGGGTCTCTATCCATTGCGTGACAAAGCCTTTTTAACTCACAATGTTTAAGAATGTGTGTGCTTTCTTTAACAAACCCCTGTAGCTGTTTTTATTTTATGTTTTGTACCAGTCCCACATAATGCTCTTGAAAAGGGTGAAACTCCTTTCATAAAATGATGGCGCTTAAAAATGTACTTTTAGGAAATTTGGCTTTAGGAAACTGGCTTGTTCCTAGTGGTTTTCATGTGAGTTTCTGATTTGATTGACAGTGGCGCAGCAAAGTGCACTGACCTCCAACACTGCTGACACTGCGCCTTTTGAAGTGGGCTGTAAGATGAGTGAGAGGTTATCTCCATATCTCCATGCTAAATCGTCCCATCACCTCGACCTGTATGGCACAGCATACTCACTGCAGTACAGAGAACAAGAGATGTTATCAAAACATGACTCAACAACAGGAAAAGTTAAGAGGTGACCCATTTTATTCCCTGGAGACAACGTATATACAACACTACCCAAAATCAGTGTTTTTAAAAACATCTTCATCGTCATCATTTTTACAGACCAATATATCTACAAATGTATACATGATCACAGTTTGTTTATTCGACACAACAGACTGGGGAGAATCATTGCACCACAGGGAAACTCAAATATTTCATTTGCCACAATTACACATACATATACATACAGGTGCAGCTCAATAAATTTGAATAATTTGAAAAAGTTATTTTATTATTTTAGTTCAATTCAAATAGTGAATCCAGTTACAAAAGTTTACAAGCCAGTGTATTTTTTGTGCCAGTCCCAAGCCTGGATAAATGGTGAGGGTGGGGGGTGGGGGGTGGGGGGTAGCGTCTGACGTTAAACCTACGCCAAACTAATGTGCCAGACACACACTGAACACAAAGGGACAAAAGAAAAGACTGAATTTTGTTTTTCCATCACCTGTAGGCCTTATTAATCATTGTTTTACTTTGTGTGTCCTGAATCTTCATACAAGTTTCACTTTGAAGTGAACTAATGACATACAATGACTTTTCCATGATATTCTAATTTATGGCAGTGCACCTGTACACGCATAAAAAACATACTTCGCTTCATTTAAGTCACATTCATTGACAAAGTAGCTTCAACATGGCCTCATTTGTGGTACCAAACCAGATAAGGCATGTTAGTCTAGGTTGCATTTCGGCCAACAATTAACTACTTTGTAATCATTCATGCTGATTAAACCCAAGTGTGATGGGTAATTTTGTGATAAATCCTATACACCAATCAGGCATAATATTATTACCACCAGCATTATTGGCGGTCATAATGCTGTGTTGTGACCACCTGTCCCAACACCTTTCTATCAGAACCAGCATTAACATCTTCAGAAATTTGAGCTACAGTAGCTCATCTGTTGGATTGGACCACACGGGCCAGACTTCACTCCCCACATGCATCATCTGTCGCTGGCTCACTACTGTTCCTTCCTTGGACCAATTTTGATAGATACTGACTTCTGCAGACTGGGAACACAGCTGCAGTACTGCAGATGCTCTGAACCAGTGATCCTGTCAAACTTGCTCAGATACTTAAGCTTGCCCATTTTTCCTGCTTCTAACAAAAAAATGTTCACTTGCTGTCTAATATATTATGCCTGATGGGTGTATATTTACATGCATTGACAAGAACAGTCCAGTTCCATCAAGCAGTGCACACCAGATGCATTTTATAGGTGGGCTTTAAGAACTGCATGACCTCAATCCTTGAGACTTTTACCTCTATTCATTTCAATACAGCCCTAAGGCGTATGGGGAAGAGATGGACGAGGAACCATTCATGACCTATAAAGCCAGCATCTGATTGAGCTGCAAAGAGGCAGGAGACTTATCTTCTGTGACAGCTCCTCAGATCACATCAAATACAAAGGCTTATGGATGTTGGATCGAGCTGCTTGTAATGCCGTGTAACAGAGGAGGAAAGTATCACTCTGCAGGTGTGAGTTCGTGCCTGTAGTTCTAAATCTGTTACAAAACTTTGGGGTCAGTTTGGAGAATGTCCACAAGCCCAGGCAGCCGAAACATGAACACAAACATTAGGAGGTTAAAAAGGCACACATGAATAGTTGTCATGCACGCATAGACTTCAAAACACTAGCACAGTCACAACCATAAAAACACATACAATGAACTGGCATACAGAAAAGAGGACAATGAAAATAAAACGAGTTCTTTGCTAAAAGAAGAACAGCATTGCACTTTGTCCCTGGATATATTTCTGTCTTTCCATTGGCTTTCCTGAGCTACAGCTACGGACTTCCCTCTGATTCTTGTTTTCAATGGACTCAGTGACGCAACAACAAAGAAAAGATCAAATCAAAAGGAATAAAAACATTTTTTGCCTTTTTCCTGTGTATTATGCACACAGTGCAAGAAGAGCTTTGTCTACATTTTAGCTGTTTTGATGGAGAAATGCCATTAATGCAGACTACTACAGGTGCATGTCAATAAGATAGAATTTTGTGATAAAGTGATATTATTTGAGTAGTTTAATTCAAAAAGTCAAATGCATATATTATACTGCTTCATTACACACACAGACATATTTCAAGCATTTATTTATTTTAATGGTGGTGATAATTACTGTACATTCTAACTTTACAAGACAGAATATTGGTTTTCGACTATAAACCATCATTCAAATTTAAATAAATAAATGCTTGAAATATTTTGGGTGTCCTGAAGAAGCTAGAGGTTTCATTTTAAACTGAACTACTGAAATACAATACCTTTTCCACTGTAATTTATTAAGAAACATCTAGCTGTAGATTTTTGTGCAATTATGAAAAAAAGAGGAAAGAGGCAAAAATATTTCAATCATCAAGATATGATTAAAATATAAGAATAATCAATATTTAAAATTCAATTTCTCTCTGAGCTACAAAGAACAATAAATTAACATTCAAAAATCGCCACTTATACACTACACATCACATGGTCAGCTTTCCTTCAGGTTTACACACATTCATAAACATCGGCCTTCGGGAGTTGGCTTTACTGAACATTGCAGAGATGACAGCGTTTTTTTTTTCTTGGTCCTTTAAGTGCTGCACAAAGAAAAAGGGAATAATGATGCAGATGGCGCACAGGGTTCCCACAGGCCACACCTGCGTTTTCTTCTCTTCTCTTCACTTCACATATGGAGTGCTGTGTGGCCGAGCTGAAAACCATTCCTTCAAGAATACATTTGGCTTGTTGGCAGATGGACTTTAGTAGAAGAGGTAGAGGGAATGCAAGTGAACAGCATCCCACTTTGCAAAGATGTTATGAAGGAAAATCTTATGCTTATTTTTTCATGATTCAAATGTCTTGTAGTGACAATTCCCAGGTAGATTTTGCTATACATTCGAGGAGGAGTATTTTTTTCAAAAGGCAGATTTTACAAGGCTCTCTTAATAGACAGACTTGAGCCACAAGGAGAATAGCAAATGTTCTAGTACTCACAGATGGGATCCTGGCAGTTCAAGTATGTTCAGATTAAAATTGTGACAAGCTACTGGCACTTAACAGTTCAAGTGAATTTCTCCAAATAACGGGAGTGGATGACATTTCAAATTCAGCTGGTTTCATAACAAAACTAAATTCCCTTAAATAATTCTTGGTTGTTTATTCGTTCTAAAATGGCCTTGTCACTTCCTCCTTGCGTTGTCGTCTGGATCTCTCTGTTGTTTGATGAGCCGCTCGATCTCTGCCCCCAGTGTCTGCAGATTCTCCTGAAAAACAAAGGAAATTGTGCAACATTTAAGTGAAGTTCGTTCTTGCACTTGCATCTCATTCACCAATTTGTTGTCAATAATTCTGAGTCGTTATGAAAGCAACCAAGTCTTAATTTAGGCCTGTTGATTTACTGTCATTAATTAGTACTTCCTGTTTACTGTCAATCACCTTTCAGCTCCAGAAAGAAGACTCTGGCAGTAAACACTCCCACATTATGCTTTATTATTTAAGAAGTTGTAGGCTGCCTTCAAGTTTGACGGGGGAAGGAAATAATTTTTAGAAAGGTAATTGAACATATAATATAAAAAGTTTACGTCCTCAGTGTTTGAGTCCGAGTTTAAGGTTGTGTCACTAAAGACTGGTCCAAGTCAAGTCCTTAGTACTCAAAGTGGGAGTAGTGAGTCAAAGTCTGAGTCAAGTCATTTGAGTTAGGGAGCAGTCAAGTCTAAGACACAAAGTGTTAAGAATCGAGTCAAAGTCTAGTCCAAATCAATGCAAGACAAGCCCAGGTCAGAATCCTAATGAATCTGAGTAGAATCTGAATTTATTTAGTCAAGTCAAACAGTCCAAAATAAAGTTGAGTCCAAGTTATATTTGTTTTTTTACTAGACACAAGTGTAACTCTTACAAGTCCAAGTCATCTTAAGTACAGACAAGTTTTAATAACACTGTATAAATTATTACTACACCTCTATACCTCAAAGAAGAAAACAGGTCACTATAGCAGTCGCGTAGCTTCCCTTTTTACTGCCAGCATCAATAATCCAACATTTGAATTGTATTTCAAAAATGTCTTCCATCTTAAAAGGGACAAGACAACCTGACAAGCACAGTGTCCCGACAGCTTGTCAAATAAAAGAAGCAGCCATATCAAGTTGACTCAATGTACAGGACTTGAAAAGTTTGGGAAGGATGACCCAAATGCTAAAAACCTTCAGAAGTGGCTACTGGTTTGACACTTTCTGCCATCTCATGTCTCTATATCAAACACACACACTTGTGCTGTCATATATTAGTGAGGTACTGTATTTGTGCTGGCATTTAGACTAATTAGAGCTGCCAAGAGAATGCCAGTGATGTGGGAGGATAGGAATAAGGAATGATGTGAAAAATAAAGTATGTGGGAGCCTAAAGACGCACCTGGGGGACATTACTCTAATATTTCTCTCTAAAATAGCTAAAGCATGTCCCTATTCTTTGAAGAAAATATTTCTATTTCTAGAGCTGAGCCGTGCACATGAATTCACAATTGAAATGTGCTGGTGTTAGCCAAAATGTTAATTGACTGCATCTTTTCTGGTTCAGTAATTATATGTAATGGTCCACAGCTGTCTGTTGGTTTATTGGTGACTGGAAGTGCTGGACTACACTACTGCAATAATTTACATCAAACATGCTGGATTTAAAAATGTAGACTATCTTATTAGACCAGCTCTATGTTATGTGTAGTAAACTAACTGTGTTAGCGCAGAAATTATCCACTAAAATAGAGATGAGCCGATGTGTTTTTTTCAGGGCCAATACCAATACTGATTATTAGTAGTCAAGGAGGTCGATAACCGATAGTTGAAGCCGATATTCATGTGAAGTAAAACGGAAAATATTGGCATCAAAATTCTGAATAATACAAACTCAAACACTTAACTTCATTTAAATCACGTGATGCACACTGGCCCAAAAATACTTTTTCTCCATAGACTTTTATTGTGAAAGAAAGTGTCCCAACAATCCCCGCGAAATGACTCATTTTACCAGCACAATTTGATCCATTAGGTCCGATAACATTTCTTCAGTCTAGAAGAACTGCACAATTGAATTGTTTGATCCCCATTCAAGTTAGCCTGCAGTGCTAACTCCTGCCAGCCTGTGGAAGTCTCTGGCATGCACGTTCCGGGAGGCAGGCTTAAAGGAAACGTTAGTGCACCTGTGCTATGGGCCAGACAATGAGGAACTGATGCGGAAAATCCGGGTATTTTTATCCCTGCCATGACACCCGGAAAGCAAACTTTTTTGGCATCATGCACCACTGAGCAACGTTCGTAGGAATGAACAGGGCCTGCCTCCGATGCTGTATCCAGTTCTCTTTATATACATCCATGTTTGAAACACATCTGCTCTACAGACCTTCTCCATTCAGCAAAACTTTTTTCACCTCTCCACCGTGTGTGAGAGCACTGTGCATGCACAGCTTTCACTGCTGATTGGCTATTACCTGTGTTGTGGCAGCAGACAGAGCGGCGCGGCTGCATCAGAGCCAAAATAAACCAGTTTTAAATTGATCTCTTAATGGCCGTCAGTAAAAAAAAAAAAAAAAAAAAAAAAAAAAAAAAGGGTGACGCGTTTCAAAATGCCGAATATAGGCGCTAATAATAGGCCCGGCCGATAATTGGCCTATAATGGCCTATAAAACATAAATAATGTGTTTGTAAAAAATAACAATGAAATAATGCTACAAGCTAAAAAGCCCACAATACATTTTATATGGTGAAATGTACATTAGCCACTATTGCAAATTTTGGCACCTGACAAGGAACTGACTGTGTGTGTAATATTAGAGTAGGCTATGGCTAGAAAACCTTAGCAGGGTCATCAACATTTAGCTGTTTTGTTTAACCCTTGTGCCCTGCATAAAAACATCATGTTTTCACTTTGCTACCTTATAAAATTGTCACATAAAACTACATTATAAAGTCTATATTCAAGGTTGCGAGTAAGGAATTAATGCTGACAAGTCACGGTGGGGCATATTTATAATAAAATTTAATAATAATATTTATTTTTATTTTATTTATTTAATAATAATAATAATAATAATAATAATAATAATAATAATAATAATAAATATGTATAATAACAATAACAACAACAACAACAACAATAATAATAATAATAATAATAATAATAATAATAATAATAATAATAATAATAAAATAGTCTTATATAGCGCTTTTCTAGGCACTCAAAGTCACTTTACAATTTGGTGCATTATTCATTCACTCCTCAGTCACACTCAGTGGTGGTGAGATACTTCTGTAGCCACATATGCCCTGGGGCAGACTGATGAAAGCGTGGCTGTTATTTTGTGTCTACAGCCCCTCCGGCCCCCACCAAACACAGTCACTCTGACACATTTATACAGGCAAGGTGGGTGAAGTGTCTTGCCCAAGGACACAGCGACAGTATGCATTGCCTGTTGCGGGGCTTGAACCACCAACCTTCAGATTAGTGGGCAAACATCTCTACCTCTTGAGGTACTGAAATGTGTTTGGTTTCAAATAACTGAAGAGCTTATCAGCCCGTCTGACAAAAACTATTGTTGTGTGCACTATACAAATGAATTCAAGATAAGACTGGCTTTGGGGCCTGGTGCAGATGGCATCAAAAGGTCTCTTATTGGCTGTAGGTCAGGGCTGCTGTCATTGTCACTCAAAAATGCACACACCACACACATACACACTGGTATAGATATTTTAAAGCTTCTTAATATCTACAGGGCTATCTGCAAGGTTATCAGCACATCTTTAGGATCGAATATCAAAAAAGCTGACGCAAAAGACTGTCACCTTAAGGGAGGGCATGCAGCAATTACAATTGATTTTTTTTATCGTCTGTCAATTTTTTCAATCTAAAGAAAACTGCAGGGTTAGATAAGGCTCTGGCTCTGGTTAATTGATATTTACCCTTATATTATGAATAACACTATCTGAGTTGGCATTTTGTTGCTATGACTTCCTCACACTTAGAACCAGAATTTAAATACTTAAAACTTCCCTGAACCAAGTAAATCACTGAATAAAAACAAAAAAATGTACAGCTTTTGCATTTTTTCCTGTAGACCCTCACATTACAGGTAGGGCAAAATGTGTAGAGGAACATTAAAACCGACCCTAAGAAAGGGCAAGAGTGCATTAAAGTTTAACTCTGTCAACATTCATTTGCAAGTACACAAGTTTTTGTAATGTTAGCTGCAATTGGCTCACGCTCACCTTCAGAGTGATGTTCTTCAGCAGTGTGTCCTCCAAAACAGCCTGCAGCTTCCTGTTGATCTCTAGCGACAGGTCGAGGGTCAGCCCGCTGTCCGCTGGGTGGGATGTGTACAGGGACGCCATGATTCCCCCTCTGCGGCTCAGGTGGGCTTTGTTAATGTCCGACGCCTCTGATGAAAGCGCCCCTGACTCCTCTCTTAGGACATAGCTCTGGATAATTCTGTAGGGAAAAAAGGTGACGATGTGTCAAAGCCACTTCAAAGGGGGTGAGGAGGAAAAAAAAAAAGAAAGAATTGCTCACGTCATTGGCAGAAGACTGATACAAAAAAAAAAACTGAGAAAAATGGGATTTGCAGCTGGGGTATTTTACAGAGGAATAAATCCATTTTGAGCGTGAAATGCAGAAGACATTACTAGAATTGTAATTTCAACAAGAGACCATTTTGAACTCAATAGACACAAACCGTCATTGTTACTGGAGATTATTACTGCGCCAGCCTGAAAAAGGACGAAAATGAAAACAAGCAGCAATTCAATAGACTGTTGCTCAATTAATAAGCTGCAAATATGGCCATGTTCATATGATATATTTTCATCTCAATAATGATACAGTGTTAAGGTCATGCTAATGTTATGGTAGGGAAACTCATTAATAGCAGTGAAATTCCCATCATCCAATTTACCCAATGCTGCATTCAGGGAAACATACCAAGCGAACTGCCATTGTGATTCAAATTCATTACCGCCTCTCTGTTTCTTTCCTTTCCCTTCAATAGCAACAGACTAGAGAAAATATAAACTCAAAGCTACAGGTGATGTTAAAGGAAATTAGTGTCTGAGTCTGTTTATCAACATTTTTGGAGTGGGTTTACATGCACAAGAGAAAAATAACTGCACTAGACGTCAGGCATTAAGAGAGAGGCTGAGAGGGTTAACTTAAATGCAGGGCTTCTTTGTGCTTGTTGTGTAATCGTCTGTCATTGCAGGTGAGAGGCTGGGCCAGACAGACAGGGTCACGAACCTCCTGTAAACTTCATTACACAGACAAAATATATATTTTTTACCTCAAATAACTGTACAATAAAGCATGCAACTAGCGTATACAAAGCAGAGGTTTATGTTTTGTTGTCATGGGAAAAATACTCCTTAGGCAGTTGGAATCATCTTCATATGTTGCAGATGGATTGGCTTTTTTCTTCTTTACCAGACTTAAGAGGAAGGGATAAATTAATATAGCAACAGGCAAGTGATTTAAATGATTGAACACAAATAGGCAAATAATTACTGTAAGCTAGGTTTTAGAGAGGACAGTGACTTCTGATAAAACAAAATTAAAATGATGTAATAGCACTTAATGTTGTTTTATATCCGTGTTTGTTCTTCGTTTGTTTATCAGAATTCAAACAGCATTAAGCGCTAGTTACTTCTAAAACTATGACTAAAACAATAACAACAACTAAATGAAGCAAGAAATTAAAAGCTATAGCGCTAGAAAACTAGAAACCACAGGCCACCAGCATGTAACCGCTCCCTTGCATGCATCCATACAGCTTGCACAGGCAGAAAGATGAGACTTACCTCTAACTAGACTTTACAAGGGTCCATATTTGGACCCCAGTCCAATTGCGAAAGTGTTTAATAAAAACAAAAAGTGACAGAAATTAAAGATGTGGCGAGATGAGGATGTGATGAATGGCATGCACCACTATGAAAAACTTTGGAAAAAGACATGTGCATCAGGGTGAATAAGCAGTGCTATCTGAAGCTTATAGTACCTCTTGCAAACAGTTTAGATCTACTTTAGAATTAGTTTTTATGATTTGCTCAATTGGCAAAAAAAATAAAAAAAATAAAAAATAAAACACATTTTTATGCATACAGTAGCTGCTTAATTTCACCCCATGTAAGCTACAAAATAAAAGACCATAAGCACTAAAATAGCACTGGCCTCTGCCATGCATTGGCCCTATTTTGCTAAGTGCTAAGTGCTTGCTAAGTGCTGAGACCTGGACTCATACTGGGGATAATCTAGTTCAGGGGTAAATGAGTCTCAGAGCCCCTCAATATCTCACAATGGTATGGAATAAACAAAAACTAATCTCATCCTAATTTAATTTAATAATTGTGTTAGTATTTTTTTAGGAAATTAAATTGCATAAGATTTTTTTACTATTACTTTTTATTCTTAAAAAAACAACTACAAAGCAATGCTGACCAAAAAAAAAAAAAAAAAAAAAAAAAAAAAAAAAAAAATCCTTGGAGGTAGGTAACAATACTGATGTTAGGTAATCTTATGACTACACGAGTCGAACACTAGTTACTGTTTATGAGTTAAAAGGAAAACCCAGGTTTGACAGGACAGAGATCCCCGAGATAACCTTGAAAGGATCCATCCCATTATTCTTAACACATTCAGCAGATGCACATCCACACCAGCTTACAACAAAACCTACTTCCCCTTAGTCCGCAGTTATTGCTGATTGCATCCCTAACGCAGTGAAAGGCTGTCCTCTGCATAAGAACACCCTCAGACCTCCTCCTGCTTTGTCCAGATCATGCTTTGGTTTCATTTGAATTCAACTCACATAAAGATGCCATTTAGGCTCGATCGTGATATTAACCAGGTGAGGGGTTGAAAGACAGACAGTGCCCTTGAAGAAAGCAGTGTTCTTCTTTTTTTAGCCTATAGAACATGTCCATAAAATGTAAAGTATAGTATGTCTAGTACTGTGCAAAAGTTTTAGTGTTTTAATAAGTGCAGATTTTTTTTCAAATAAACATTTCAGAAAAGGTCATTAATGGGCCAAGGACAAAATTATGCACTTTGGTGTGGATCTTGAGTGCTGTTTAGATCCAGGAGTGTTTTAAGGGATTCTGTAACATTTTTAGATACTGACCAAAGATTTAATTCTAGCTTAACTTTCACTTAGATACTTTACCATTGTGAAATATAGGGGCAGAGCATTTATCCCTGAACTAGAAAAGCTTGAGTCCAGGTCTGGGCACTACACCTTTACCATTGCAGGATAGAATAAGTGATTTGGCAGAGGTCTACGCTGCTTTGAGTTTTGATTTTTCCTTTTTGTTTCATTTTTTTTGTAATTTTGTACATTGATACATCTTTTTTTGTTTATAGCCTTTCTTAAAATCCCATCTAAGACTTTTGCACAGTAATGTACATCTATTGTATGTAAAATAATTTGGCTCTGCCATATGATGTCAACAACAAATAAAAGGACTTTTCCGCCACATTTGTCCATTATCATTGTCCCACTAAGCTTGTGTTTCCACATTTCCGACTCCATTTTCACCACCTGCTTGAGGCTTACAGTTATCTTGTCTGTGTTCACCAGGCTGTCCTGGCGGGATTGTAACAGAAAGGCAAAAAGGACAAATTCACATCCACATCCATCGAGTAACACCCCCTGCCTAGCTGAGATTTTTTTATACAGCTATATTTAGCAGCGCAACCGTGGGATTCGTCCTCAATCTTAACTCTTGAATGTAGGTTGAGGCTAATAGATTCAAAGTGTGATGCTGAAAAACAAATGTGTTGAAGAAACCACATTTTTACTGGAAATGAAAAATCTGAGTAGTTTCATTGAGAACTTTTCACAGTGACTTTGATAAACCAATGCAATTTATCCTACTTAATTCTACGCACTGAGCTGAGTCTTGGGGGCTGCTTAAATCTCTATTTGAGGAAGCAGAAAACCCATATACACTAAATTTATTCCAGGCACACAGCTCCGAGCCACACATGAAGGTGAGATGCGATTGCGCTAGTCCTAATGTCCTTCATTCAGTCTCTCTTCAGTGTAGACTTCAGCTTTGAATTGACAAAACATAATTAACAATCCATAGTGATTCTCTGGTGCCCCCGATCCACTCAACTATAAATAGCTCCGACAGAAGTTTGTCACAAATCATCATTAGAAGTCTGGAGATGATAGACAGCGATGGGGAGCGGTAGTGGGGCTAAACAGTGGTGTGAAAGCAAATATGTTCCGTCAAGGTCATATAGAAAACTCCTATAAGTTCCATTAGCTGCACTCCTTTGTATGCAACAATAGTAACAACAAACTGCCACTAAGAAAGTTGACATTACCGCAATGCATGTGGCGCACGTAAAGCCTGTCATAGTTCAGCATATTTTATTAATAAAAAGGAAGCATCTGTAGTAAAGGAGCATCAACAGATTGCTTCCCATAATGTTCTCATTACTGATCATTCATCTACTTCAGCATATTCTCATAGGGGCTCTTCTCAGGTGGCTGGAGCCTATCCCAGCAACTATGGGCCTTGGGTGGGGTAAACCTTGGACAATGGCCAGTTAGTCACAGAGACAAACACTAAGACACACTATGACAACCTTTCACTCTAGGATTGATTCATAGGTGAAATTCTTTACATTCACCAGTTCATTTAACATTATGCATGTCTTTTGGCAGTGGCAGGCAGCCGGGGCACAAGGAGAGAATCCACAGTAACATGGGCAGGACATGCAGACACCTCTCACAAAGATGGTAGTCGCCCAGCATTACGGTTCATTGCTGAGTTATTATTCGTAATTTGAAGGTCAATACTATTTCGGAAATGATACAGTACCTACTTTTTTCCTTGTCATTTTTGGCAGCTTTTCTGTGCCACTCACTTTGTCTTTTTGCGAATCTCCTCCACCAGCTGCTTGATGTGGTCCTCCATGAACTCAATCTTCTCCTGCTTACGGGCCAAGGCCTTTTGCAGACGAACAATGCGCTCCACCAGCACCGTCTTGTCCACCTCCGGAAAACTGTCCGTAACCACCACAGAATGGCCTGACTGGCTTTCGGGGGATCGCTCCTCGACACTACCACCATGCCGTGCATTCAAGGAGCCTTTGTTTAAAAAAAAAAAAAAAAAAAAAAAAAAAAAATTAGGTTGACCTTTTTATTAAAATGTAGTTGTTACACAGTTGAAAATGATGCTTAAAGAAAAAGATTAAAAAATTAAAAAAAAGATATTACCGTAAACATGACTGATACCTGAAGAACTGGAGCGGCTGCCCATACTGCTTGCGTCTCGGTCACAGCCTCCATTTTCAACCTGCTCTAATCTTTTACGAGCTGAAAAAGATCAAGGTAGGGATTGTTTAACAATAACTATAGTGTTAAGTTTCAACAAATGCTAAAACAGACAACACATTTGTCAGTTTTTCAGTTTTAGCATTTAGCAATAAATGATCACAGACAGTTCAACAGTATGACTTTAATGCTCATTTCAATCTCAGCATGAATTTTTTTTTTTTGTATATGGTCAAATGGAATCCTGACTGCAATTGTTGTTACAAAGTAAAGTAATTAATACTTGCCTCTATAAAGACTATTGTTAAAAAAGCTGATTTTCACATATAGCAAATCTGAGAAAGAGTACTAGCAATCCCAGAAGTAATTAATGATTCCACAAAGAAAGCAGTAAGGAAAGTCAAAGCAAGGCATAAATTATAATTTGTCTGAACTCACTGAAACGTCTGCTTGAATAAATGTGAGGCAGGATGTTTTTGCACAGGAGTACAGACTCAGCAAACCTGCACTGCATGAGCAAAAACCTCAAAAATGAATATTTTGTTGTCACATTATGAAACTGCCTGCTTGATGAGCGATTGCCGGCTACCCCAAGAAAATTGTCCTGCCACTCGTACATGTCATCTACTGTATGAAAAGATTCTGCATCCAAGGTAATAGTGCTTCACACACTCGTAAATCTCAAGGTCATCTTATCTTCAGTGCCTCCTATCCCTCTAATTTCTTCATACTCATACTTTCGGGACAGGTGTTTAACATTTGTCAGTCAAGTGCAGATTTCAACATATCCTAAATGCATCACAAAATCCTTTAGGAGTATGTGAGAGGGAATTTATGGACAAAAATATTTAGACAGCAAACCAGTGACTCTTGAATGAAGGAACTACACTGCCACATGAGCAGATGCCAAATGGCTGTCTAACTGCGATCCTGCAGCATAATCACTGAATCCCCATATGTGGCTGCATTAGGCCTCTAATGATACAGCTGCACTGGGAAAGACACCAAAATATTGTAAAGTGATATAAACAGTTACTGTGGTTTTCTAACCTTGTGTGAGTTGTTTTGTCAAGTCCTTGATGTTGGCAGCTTGCTTTCTTTTCTGAGTCATGAGCTCATCTCGCAGCTCTTCCACTCTGGTTTTGAGCTGGGCCACTTCTTTCTGCAGTGCTGTCCTCTCTTCCTCCAGGGCCTGCACCTCCTGCTGCCTCAAAACCTCCTCCTGCTTTAGCTGTCGAGACTAAGAGTGAAAACAAAATCATTTCATTTAATTTACTCAAGATACCTCCAATGTTGTCCAGGTGATTTGAAAACTTTTTAAAGCCATCGTTTACAGAATTACTCTCAAATTCACTACCACGCTTGCAACATATTTGTATTTATGAAAGCTATATTTTTTATTAGGTTGGCAAGTTAGCTTACTCAAAGATTCGGCCTCTTGTTACAAGTGCATGTGGACCTTACTTTTGAATGTTATGTCATGTAGAAAGATGACTTAAATAACTTGAGCATGAATAGAAAAATAATTTACATATTATCTGCAACATCTGAAAGGTTAGACTAAGATTATGTTGCAGTTTGAAATGTTAAGGCCTAGATAATCAAAATTAAAATCCTTTATATCAAGTTTTAATGCCTTAATTTGACATCATCAAATTTAATACCATTAACATAGCCTGTATATTGCATTTTAATCATCTTTCATTATATTTCACACGCAGTATCTTTGTATTTGATTTCCTAACCTTGTCGTCTAGTTGCCGGTTGGTCTCCTCTTGCAGGGATTTGAGCTCTGTGAAGTTGTTGCTGAGTTGATCCAACTGAGCTTGCAGTGTGTTGCTCTCTGACTGTAGCTGAGCATTCTTGCTGCTCAGTTTCTCAGTGAAGCCCAGCAGCTCAGCCTCTCGCTCCCTGCTGCCCTGGACATCATGATGAAGGTCCGACATTTGGTTTGTTAAACTGTCCACTTCTTCACGTAGGGCTGTGATCTCCTGCTGATCACTACAATGCAAAATATTTAGTCAATGTTAATATATAAACTTCAGCAATATTGTTAGGGTCATTAATATAACAATGAAGAAGCTGATAGTAATACATTAAAGTCTAATTAGTCTAATTACCAGTCCTGTGTTATCTTCTATGGTCTCCTAGTGTACAGTGATTCACATACTGGCTAGATGCCCTTCCTGGCACAACCCTCTCCATTTATCCATGATTGGGACCGGGACAAAAAGTAAACTGGCTTGTGACCCCTTGTGGCTGGACCGTAGAACTAATTCTGTATAGTGAAGTTTTATCAGAGTAAAAAAAATAGCTCAAAAAAGCTGGTAGTGATTAGTGGAAAACTTGCTTCATAAATCGTCTGCCAAGATGTAAAAAAAGGAGAAGATCTTTTGCATATATTAATTTGGGTCAACACTGCTCACTTTTGGCACTCTGGCGGACATAGAAAGTGTTTCAATGAGTGGAAAAAACTGTTTCAGTATCAAATCATCTGCAAACGGCTGGCAGAGTCCCACACTCACAAAGGGACTTGCATCCCTCTCTGCCCCCTGTGCTATATCTGTCACTGGCCTATCTCTGAATCCTCTGATATGGTATTCGAGAAAAGGCACAAGGACTGAATTAAATCCTGAGCAGCTCTACTAAAAGCATGCATATATCACAGAAAGACATTACATTTATAGTATTTAAATGAATCTGTCTTTAAAATGGCTGACAGGAATAACTATCACAGACTTCAACTAAAAGGTATATTTTGAATGTTTTAGTGAAAAAACATGTTACAAAGTTTACAGCAATCACCAGTGGCAAGAAACAGTCTAAAACAAGAATAAAACAAGAATAAAACAACATCTTTTAACATTAAAGTGCCTTACTTTACAGAAAAATGTACAAAAAGACTGCAACATGCCTTACAATGCAGCCCCAGAAATCAATCAGAGCAATACAATGAAATTAGGATCAAAACTCAATTACAGGCTTTAAATACCATGTGAATGTAAATATATTGGTCATGTATAACAAAAGCTCAGCCTAAAGATTGCTGCTCCTTATTGATTTGTCTGTTATTTGTGTGTGCAGCATAATTACAGAGAGCATGTACCGTTGTTGCTGTTCTTCCAGTTTAGTGATCTCCTCCAGCTTCTCTCTCTGTTGCCCAATCTCTGCCTTTTGTCTGTTGATGATCTCCCTGTACTTGGACAGCTCATCTTCCCAGCGTGGTCGCTCATCTTCCAGACACTTTAACTAAACAAGAGATAGATAAAACACATAAAACTACACTTCCATAATAGCCTTATGGATGCGCTTATCTCACTAAATAAATTAACAATAATAGCTAAACGTAACTGATTTTGTAGGGCTTACCTTGGTACGCAGTGTTTCAAGTTCATCCATGGATTCCTTATAACTTTTCTTCAGATCTTCTAACTCCTTTGCCTTCACTCTGTGCACCTGTGGGATCACATCAAGTTTTGCATTTAATTTACAGTGACTTATATATTAATTACACATATTAATTCCCATTTGTGTCAATGAAATCTGTAGAAATAATAAAAAGTTATTAGATCAATTTAAGCAAGCAAGCTATAGCTGTAAACATCATTTTAGTACACCTACATTTGCTTTAGACAGCAATCAATGTCAAGAAGCGAGGGTAAAAATATACTTTGTGTTGCATTATTGATAACTGACTTTGCACACTTACTAAAATAAACACATACATGGACTAATTTTGAAATCAACTCAGCAGGAATACCCCCTTAGGAAAATAATGGATTTTTTTTACCACCAGCCTTAGCAATCAGAACAGAAATTTTATAAATACGTTTTTTGTTTGAATGAAAACAGACCATTCACAAATTGGCTAAAGGTAATAAAGGGTAATCACGTATAAATGATGTACACAGAAAAATAAGGGTTTGTGAAGCGGACAAATGGCAGGAAATGGGTTTTCTAGGTTGTTGAAAAGCACATCTTCATATTGATTACTTGTGGGCTGTTTATTTTTGAAGCCTGATTCCCCTCAGAATGGGGTAGAGGGAGAAAAACAGGTGATTGTGTTTAGATTGGTCCATGTCTAGGCCTGTGTGCTAGGCTATGTGACAGCTTATTTCCTCTTTCTATTTAGGTCAAATAAGAGATGTTTACGAGAAAAGTGTGAATGAAGACCACCACTAATTGTTTTGTTTATGCTAGATGTTTACATATACACTTTAAAAAGGTACTGTAAGCAGCATGGACTAATGCAGTCTAAATGAAACAATGGTCTCTTTTGTGATTGGACAATTGACAATGAGGTTTTAGAACAAAAACAAAAAATGTAAACAAAAACAACTTGGACATAATGTAAAACATATTTTTTAATTGTGAATAATTCGCTGTACTATTGTTATCAGTAGGCTGTAACTAATATTTCATTTTAACATGTTTACGTCATATCTTCTATAAAAAATAGTACTGCTCATACCACCTTTAAATTTCTCTTCAAAACAGCAATTCACATGTTTATTTAAAAAAGAAATGTCTGGTGTCCTAGTGTGTGCACAATGGTTGTCACCTCTAATTGATCTGTTTGTTCTTGCTTGTGTTTCTCCAGCTCTCCTTTGGTTTCTCTCAGTTTAGCATCCAGCTCATTGGATCTAATCTCCTCAGACTCCTGCAAAGTAAAAAGAAAGCCTAAATCAATTATAATAATCAATTTAAATATCCAACGATAACTTGGTTAGCTAGTGCAGTTAGTCCATGAGCCAGTTTTTCTAAATACAAGGACAAATTATAGACAGCTCTTTACCACCATCAAAAGGTACAAGGGAAAACTGCTGCTTTTCCCAAAAAAGAAACCTTTTTTCCCCCTCCAGTTTAAAATTTGTTCACTGAATATTTACTCTGCATTAAACAAATAAAACATTGAGTGTACTTTCTGAGGTGAGAGTATAATGTTAAGCTTTTCAGTAAAACATTTGGCACCACAATATGAACTGGTTGTGAAAGTACAGAAAAGGAATAGTAAGCACACAAAAAACTAGTGTTGGATCGGTGTGATAAATGCCACAGACCTGGTATGTTCGGATCATGTCCTGGCAGTTTTTACGGATCTGTTCGGTCTCTTCCTTTGCCTGAGCCAGTTTAGACATGGTTTCTTTCAGTTTGCATTTTGTTTCCTACACATAGATACATACAATCAGACCTGTCACAATTGTCAGTCAAGAAAGGCATTTAAAGTGTTACACATGGCATCGCATTGGTGGCCTTTAGCAACCACTGTTAATGTTTATAAATTTGCATAATTTGCTAGAAGGCTGTTAAAAATAAAAGCATAATTTGTAATGGATGTTCACAAAAATAGCTGTGTCCTAATGATGATTACCTTGTAGCAACATTACTGTAGCATTTGCACCGCCTTTCATTTAGAGCTAAATCACAAGACACATTTAATCATGATTTTAATGGAGCGGCAGTAAATGAAGTGACAGGGGGGTGCCATTTGTATGCTATAAATAGTAAACATGTTTTCAACTGCTGTGTTTTATAGGTTTGTTTACATAAAAATCATGTTAACGTGATATACAGTATGCCAGCAATACAGAAAAATAAGGAATACAAAAACATTGGCAGGTGAATTACCTTGTGGGCGTCAGCTTCACTCTTCAGTTTATTCTGGGCCCATTTGACTTTGATAAGATGTGAGTTGATCTCTTCTTTTAACTTTTCTACTTCCCGAGAAAGTCTATTAACCTCCCCTTCCTAAAAACAAAGTACAACATTATCATAACATTTGATGCCATGGAAAAACTCTAAATACTTGCAATAGTAGTAGTGACCATGCATTCTTGTCTTACACAGACAAGAGTAGATATTTTTAAAGGCTTAAGTGCAGTATTGATTCACTATGCTACACACATTCTATACCTTGGCCTCATACATCTGCTGCAGCCTGCCTTTGTCTTGGGCTAGCTGGTTTCCCCTCAGAGCCTGCCGGTCCACCTCTTTGGTGGCCTCTCTTAACCTTTTCTCCAGACTCTCTTTATCCCGTCTGAGGTCAAGAGCTTCCTTCTCCCCTCGCACATACTTCATGACCATGGCCTCCTTTTCTTGGCGGGCTTCATCACACTTCTTGTTCACCTGAATGCATTGTTACATAGTAAAACAAAAAAGTAATATACAATACTATGTAAAAGACAGGCTATGAAGAAAGAAAGGTGCATCAACGCACAAAAATACAGAAAAATGCAAAAAAAGAAGAAAATTACAAACTAGAAGCAACCAGAGACCATAGATCTCTGCCAAGGCCTGGACTTTACTATTGCGCAATAGTAAAGAAACACTGAAATTGTGAAATTCTTCTAGTTCAGGGGTAAAGGGTCTTTCCATTGAGTCACAGAACCAGTCTGACAATGGTGAAGAATCTCCTAAAACTAATAATTTGTTCTTCTAGTCAGTGAAGTTGGTATTTTTGGTGTGTATCCCAAAATGGTACAGAATCCCTTAAAACACTCTGGGATTTAAAAAGGTAGAGTAATTCAACACCAATCCTAATATCTTTTTCCATACTGACCTTTCCTAAAAATTTCATAACAAAAATAAATAAATAAATGCATGAATAAAATTATATATTTTTTTAAAAGCACTCCTGGTTAACAGCATTTTTTTCACACCTCACTACAACTTTGCACAATACTGTAAATGTTTTTAATTAGAAGTATCTAATCCCAACATCAAATTTTTTTAAGACAGCCTCTAGCAAAAGAGTTTAACCAGGCTCAACAGCTTTGTACCAAGAAGTACCGCTACAAAAAGAAGAGCTTACAGAAACAACAGAGTTCTACTTTTGTTCACTGAACGGTGAAATTAAAAATTGTAAGGTGTAACAAAACTGTCAGGAGCAAAAGTAGAAAACGCATTTTAGCCTGCGTGGAAACTACTCGTTGAAAAATGTGTTTGTCTGCAATATTCACTTACCGAGTGATTTCATCTGCAATAACAACAGTTTGGTGTGCAAAGACCTTGACTGCTGTGTTTTGTTTGTATTAAAAATATGCATAAGGCTCTGTCACAAAGCTCTGTGATAGTCTATGTTTATGCTTCAGATCAAATAATTTGTAGCAAAATGCAAAGTCTTATGGTACTTTGAAAGCAAAATGGAAGCACTGAATTGAATTATAGGGCACAAACCATGGTGAAACTAAAGCAAAAGGGAATCCTGGTGTGCAGTGGGGTCCAACTGGTACCTGTTCCACGCGGTAGGCCATCTCCTTTTGCATTTGCTGAAGGGAGGCCTTAGTCGCATGTTCCTGATGTATTAGCTTGTCTCTTGACTCTTTCAGCTCTCTTACCAGCTCCTCCACCCTGCCCTCCAACTGCAGACACAGACAGTACACACAGGGTAAGCAACTTGTCGGGTAACATTTCAGCTGTGACCACACCTGCTTTTTATATTGTGATGGCACTTGAAACTCAGTGTTGGAAAGAATGAAAGAAGGCGCAAAATAAAGGAAGAGCAATAAATGGTAGTAATACAATGCAGTAGATCTGAACATTATTGTTCCCGTATCCTACTTCTTGCACTAAAAACAAACATATTCAGGCTTAGTGGGCAAGTGGGTGTTAGCCAAAACTAATTACAATGTCTCCCGTAGCAACAGTGATTGTATACCAGACCAGTACAACTGAATAGAGCAAGACATTTCTTTTGAAGCTCAAAGGGTAGAAATACAAAAAGTCAACAGATAAGATTTTAACATTTGGATAAAGCCTGTCTTCGATATGCAAGTATATATAAAATGTCACTTATCAGTTCTCAATGTCGCTTTCATTGTGCCCCTTTGCAGCTTTGTTTGTCCCATCTAATCAATGTCTTTACAGCGTAGCTTCCCATTTAATTAGGTTTCACTATGCCTGGTGTTGCTCCACACCATATGCTCTCTGCATCAATGTAGATTTTATTGCAATAATAAAACCAGAATTTTTTTTTTACATTTTGGGAAGAGAAAGTACAGCTTCCCTGGTATGAACATGGACCTATATTGCTACTGCTACTATTATTAATACACAGATTTTCTTGTTTTGATCTAATAAACTAAACTTAACTTACTTTTTTAATTGTAGCTATATGCTGTTTTTCTGTTTCAGACCGTTTTTTCAGCTCTTCCCTCATGGTATCCTTCTCCGAACAGATGCCCAAGATCAGCTCCTGGTGTCTCTTGTTCTCCTCCAGCAACCTATGCATGCATCCAAACGTACAGAACAGCAGAGTTGCTGAATTAATTTAATAGTTCTAAACATTTTTAGCTGCTAGAAGCAAATACTGTTCAAGATTTCCCCAGTTCCTCTGTATCATTACAGAATAAACTCTTAATTTTCCTCAGCATGCTTAAGGACAACAACTTAACACAGGCCAGAGTGAAACAATGGTGGCAACTGCAATCATGTTGGCTTAACAATATTCATTTAACATAACTAACTTTGAATCACAATACATATGCAAAACACAATAGTTTACCTTTGGATAGCCTTCTCCTGCTGTGCATACTTGTATTGAACACACTTCTCAAAGACGACCATGCAGCCCTCCTGATCTGTGGGTAATCCATTGACAGGAGGGCTTTCCTTTATTCCATTGGAACGTTCATTTTCAGAGATCTGACAAGATAAAAGCTCAGACTCTAACTCATCCAGCAGTGACTCTTGTGATAGCGAACGCTGAATCTGGGAAATCAAGTTTCGGCTGCAGTCAGTGTCATACGGGCTAGATGAGATATGGGAAGGTGCTCGAGCATTGGCACTGGTTTGAGGACTGGAAGCTGGGGAGCAAATAACAATGTCTGAGTTGGGGGCAGATGGGCCATTACAGATCCCAGTTGTCAAGTTTGTGGGTGAGGTCTTTGAAGAGCTTTGTATAGAAGATGACGGACTGTCACCTGATTCTTCATCGTCAACAGGTAAAGGCTCTACAGGAGAACTAGTAACCACAACTGAAGGGTTTTCTGGGCTGTCCAGAGGATTGGCACGAGAATCACTGATATTAGTCATTTGTGTTTCATTAGTGCCTTCAAAAACTGAGGGGGCACTTTCTTTAACATAAGCCCTTGTGCTCACAGGAGGAATAAAAGCAACATTGTTTTCATTTGAAGATCTATCAATGATCATAGAAGCTACACTTGTATGATTAACTTCATCATCAACCACCTCAGTCTCCTGTACTAGAGGTTCAGTGTCTGACTCCTCTATATTTACTTTGTCTGTCAAAGAGTCTGTGATTGTATTGATTAATCCAACATCTTCTTCATCTTTGGCTTGATTGCACTTCTCAACTTCAATTGTCAGGGTTAACTGATCTTCATTTTCTGGGGGAATTGTGTTGTTGTATGGCTGAATCACTGGGGGCACTTCCCCACAAACCGATTCAGCCTCTGATACATCCATCATGCGTAGAATCAAGGCTGGACCAGGCTCCTTTCAGGGACAACTCTGGTTCAAATCTGAGAAATAAAAAACACAAAATTTAAAACAGTTTATGAAGTGTATTAGTAGTAATTGTCCGTAATGTTTTAAATTTAAAAAAGGAAACTATCTCAAAAGGTCAAATGTTACACAATTGGCTCCAGTATAATATATTCAATGGGAGGTGTGGTACCTTGTCACTTCGGCTACGTCAAGAATTCAAATTATTTATTTTTTTTATGCTTAAAATTTAAGCACACAGCACTTTCACTCTTTGCTTTTGTTATTGTTAATGTGAAAAAAAAAGAAGAAAATCTTCCACTTCTACTGTTGTTGATACAATCTGATTAAACAAATTTGTGTGCATATATTAATAAATGCTGGGCCCAAATCTCGTCGGTTAAATTTGCCCCAAATATCAGTTTAGTAAAAATATTGATAAAAAAACAATGGTTTATTGACTTATTTAGCCTTTTAAATATACCATGCGAGCAGCAGCTTGTTTCCTCCCAGATAACTAAAAATCATGGAGGGTGACAGCAGGTGCATAGTCATGTATAGTCTTGTATAGCCATGTATAGTGTTAATAATTCAAACAAGAATAAAAATGTCTCACCATAGCATTGATTGGTTCGAAAGAGGCAGGCCTGGGTGGGTGTACGAACGATTCATTAATACTTAGATTCATTTACAACGATAATCTTTGAGAAAATGCTGCCTTTGGCACAGCATCTAGATGTAAGGCAGAAAATGTAAAAACAAAACAAAACAAAAAAACATTAACTTGTCATATAAATGGGGTGTGCGTAACGCAACCGTATGCCGATCAACACTGCAGCTTAAACACTTATTTTGTATGGATTGCTGTTTTTCATAGCGAATTAAGCTAACGTATGCTACACCTTTAGCTAGCCAAGCTAACATTAGCATCTTTTATCGAAGCCAAAATATTTTGTAACCGTTAAAGCTTTACTCACCGAATTCAATAAATCCATGAATAGTTCAAACCCGAGGCAACAGGGGCGACAGTAAACTTTGAGCTTGCTGTATAGCCAATTGATAGCTCTAACAAGTCACTTTGATATAAGGATATGACACATCAACAAATATGGCCACTGCGAGACAGGAGACATGTTAATACTAACCAATCACTGACAAGGACGAGGTCACGTGGCTTTACGTCATCAAAACAAGAATCTAAATATTTTCATTCGTGGACCTTTACTACCTCTTTAGTTTTTGTATTTATTGTTTTTATATACGTACATATTATGCATTAAACGACATTTTCTGTATTTTTAAGATAAATATATATTTTTTGTATACGTGTAGAATATTTTATTGTAGGCTATTATGTAAGTTTTCTTTTGTAATTTTGTTATGTGTTTGTATTGGATGAATACTGTCATTTGTTAAGATGTTAATAAGAATATTCGTGGAAGTTAATGTTGCACAAAATATACTACTTAAAATAAACAACAGGCTAGTGACGTTCACCTGATAACCCATTAATTAATTAAAGGAGTAAAATCCACCTTCTTAAAAACATTGAATTTTCACATTTCTGTTCTATGTGGAGAAACATTAGAGGTGTCATACAATTCTGAACAACACTGTTCCCGCGTAGTAGTACTCCCATTGTGTAATTACACAAGTAAGCTCCACCTAGAAGCTCAGGTTACCCTGGTGGCAAATCCTTTCGTCAATTTTATTATCATAGCATTTTGTTTCCTTTGTTGTGTTTATATTAGTATAAATTGTCAATAACATTTAGATACAAGTTCATTTAAAATTTGAATTATGAAACCGACTGATGTAATATCGAAGTTAACTAAAACAAAACCAAAAGCCTGAGTAATAATAATAATTTTGTTTTGGCACGTCCAGTGCGCGTTTTGAGTCAGCTGCGCATGCGCCGCACTTCAATCTACGTCGGCGACACGTGCAACGAGGTAAAATTCGTCTTTCCGAAATTAAACTTTTATTATAAGAATGTAATATGTTATAGCAAAAATACAATTTCAGTACGCTTCACACTGCCCATAAAACCACAAAGTTTGAACTAAGCTTGACATTTCAGCGCCTGTGAAAAGTGTGTTCGTTTGTTAGCATAAAGGTTGTAGCGCTCATATGCAGGTGCCCATGAATTTGTTTTTCAGAAAATAAGTATTTTTCATATTTGTTGTAGGTGTTTTTGCGACATGCATGGTTATACGTCGTATAATTTGCTTTCCAATGTTGTCATATTGATATATTAAACTTGTAGCAGCAAACTGTTTGCCTGACACTGTTGTCATGATGAACCACCCTTTCTCGCCAAACCTGGTTCGGCCAAACCTGCCTTTGAGGAAACCTTCGTCAAGCCCCTTGGTTCCCTGCGCCGTGTCGCCTTCCTTAGGACAGGCCCCACTGCTGGGAGCGTCACCTGTGCGACCCTCCCTAGCCAGCAATGGGCAAGGTAATGGACGCCCTCTACCTTTACATGTCATGTTTTTCTTAGCATTTATTTCTTTTCAAAAAACTATTTAATATAAATAAATAAATGTGTATTTTAGATGTTTTGCATTTTAATATATGTTAGATCAGTTAAGCATGTAAGCTGGGCTGTATTTTCCCCTCACAGTTGCTATACAGTCACCATGCAGCTCCATACTTTCACCTGCCAACAGAGCTGTATGTATAATTTTTGAATATGTGTTGTTAAAATTGTTTAATTTATATATAAAAATAATCGTATACAAATTTACTAAAAATTGATATAATTATCAAATTAAGTTTAATAATGATTTTTTTGTCTGTTTTCATTTTATTATAGTTTTTCGCTCACACACCTCCAGCACTGACTGTAAATTTTTGCAATTTCTGTGGGCAGCAAGGTACTAGCTAAAGTTTTATTAATTTGAGATTCATCTATTTAGATTCATTTATAAAAAGCTTTTTTGTATGTTCCATGACAGGAAATTTTCGTTGTAAACGATGTAAGAAGACTGCCTACTGCTCTGTGGTGTGCCAGACTGAAGACTGGAAGGCACACAGACATATGTGCAAGGCTATTGATCCAGAACCAGCAAAGTTAGTTGGACTTAATTATTGGGAAGTATTTGATAAGTTTGTATTTTATATAAAACCATCACTTTTCATTTACAGAGAAAAGCCAATGGAAAGTTGTGCTTCACAAGTGAAGGGCGACATGTCTGGTAATCTAGCTGTAAGTCCAATGCAGTATCAGTGCTTGAAAGAACTTAACAATGCACAGTATTAAACTTCTTTCTGTTGACCTGTTATAGCATATTGACTCAACCAACATCCAGAGAGTCTATATGAAAGACTTAAATTTAAAAGTCATTAAAGGAACAGAAATACAGGTATGAAAAGCTAATTTAACCTTGTTACAATTCTAAGTGTCTGAACTAAATTACATTTGTTACTGTGGTTGTGTTTCAGGCAGCGGTTGTTGAGTTTCATAGCCCTGGGCGCTTCTTCATTGTTGCCCAAACCCCTGAGATTCTTGAGGCTCTACAGACTATTACCACAGAGCTCCAGAAAACATATAGTTTACCCTCAGCGACCACACATAAACCTGTTGTTGATGAGGTGTGTGCAGTGCAATACTCCTGTGATTTGGTAAGTTACTCCCTTCATATAACACTCAAGTCAGTTCCAGTGTCTCATGTACTACCTTGTGCTTTTCTTTTTTTACTTGTGCAGAACTGGTATCGTGGACTGGTGCAAAATTTGGCTGCTGACCAGGACACAGCTCATGTCCTTTACATCGACTTTGGCAATGAGGAGAAAGTCCCTTTCGAAAAAATCAAGCCACTGCCTTCTAAGCTACAGCAGTTTGGTCCTTGTGTTAGTGTCTAGCTCCATGCTGTTATTAAATGTTTATATTTACTGCTTCAGCTTTAGTAGATATGTATATTTCATCTTTCTTTTCAGGCGATAGAGTGCTGTATTGCTGGAGTGGTACCTGCAGCTGGGATATGGTCAGGCAAATGCTGTATAGCTGTACGGCAGCTGTTGGAAGGAAAGACAGTGACTGTTCAGGTGTTGGAAACATTGGAAAATGGCTGTTTCCATGCAGTAGATATCATGCTTTCCAAGGGTAGTTTTTTGCTAAATATGGTTCAGGTGTGACAGTTTTGGTAATGGTGCAAAAGAATAATTATTTCACTTTTTCAGGAAATACTTTAAGCTCTTTTCTATTAGAGCATGAATATGCAGAAAAAGAAACAGTCAATAAAACACCGACTGAACAAGACATAAGTAAGTCTTTGCATGGACAACCTTCCACACAATAACACCCTAATACATGCTTTATAGATGGTATCAAATGTCTAAAATTTTAGATGCTATCTGAAAACATTTTATTTTATGTTGATTCTTTAGATGCCATTGTAAGCGCGTCTCTGGAAAACTTTAAACGACTCTCTATTGGCAAGGATGACAATTTGTGGGCTCAAGCTCCAGAGCCCCTTACGCAAGCAGTTGGCGACTCCTTCTCTGTTGTCGTTACCCATTTTCAGTCACCAGAAAAAATAGTTGTGCAGAAAGTAGATAATGCTGGTGAGGAGTATTTCAGAATCACTCTGTGTTAAAAACTATATCATTTTTTAAAATTAACTGTGATATTTGTTCCCAGGAGTCATACAGGATTTACAGATAAAGCTAAGAGAGCACTGCTGCCAAGCCCCATTCTCCAGTATTTTCAGACCAGCTCCTGAAACAGTTTGTTGTGCTTTATTCTCAGGTACGAGAGTTTGTCTGTGTAAGATGTTATTTTTTCTCCCATATAATTATTGACCATCACTATAAAAACTCAATCTGTTTATTTCAGAGGACAAGCAGTGGTACCGGGTCAAAGTGCTGGCTTATTCATCAGAAGAACGTGTCTGTGTTGGCTATCTTGATTTTGGCAACTCAGAAGATGTGGATTTAAACAGCTTGCGTCCAATTAGTCAGTCTTTGTTGTCTGTACCAATGCAGGCTATGTTCTGTAGTCTAGCAGGTACTATATCTGTTAATTACAGATTTTAGAGATGCCTTACTTTTATATGTAAAACCTTTTTTTTTTTGCCTCGAAAAGGGGTGCAGCCTGTTGGGGAAAGCTGGTCAGAAGACTGCCTGTTGGCCCTGCAGAGAAGAATATCAAACCGAATACTGCGCATTGAAATCCAGGGAGCTGAAGAAGGCAAAGCTTTGGTGACGATTACTGACGAGGCCAGTGATCCACAGGCTAACATCGCTGAGCTGCTGATCTCTGCTGGTTATGCAGCACCCATTGTAGTTAATAGTGATAATGATCAACCAACTGAAACATCACCTGCTCCAGAAGTGCCAGGTAAATGTCATTAGGTCATCATGAACCTAAACAAAATATTTGTGTATTTTTAGTGTATAGGACCTTAGGTGGACCATATGGGTTAGTTTAAATGCTTCACCATTACATTGTGACCATAAAATGCATTTGTGTTGAGTCCTAAATCTGTTAAATGATTATTTATTCTTTAGTGTCCAGCCCCAAACCAGAACCTCTGGCTTGGTCTTGTGCTCAGCTTTCTCCTGAAGGCCATACAGTGGCACTGCGAGCCTGCTGTGTGGAGAGCCCTGGGAAATTTTTCTGCCACATTGATAATCCTACAGGTGATAAAGCAAAATTTGATATTTTTCAGTTTTATCTTAAAATAGCAATCGTATAGAACCGTATACTTTTCTGATGTTTTATGACACATTATATTTTTATTTGGTGTCTATTCTGAATCACATTTTGAATTTTATTTTGTGAAAGTTAAATTTTTAAAGGGAAAAATATTTTTCTGAAATTTTATATTCAAGATAAGCATGCGTTTCTCTATTTGTGTAAGACATTCAGCGTTTAGTGGACCTGGAAGTTGAGTTGAAGCCTTATTGTGAGGCAGAGACTTCACCGTTTGATCCAAAATTGGGAGAACCTTGCTGTGCCAATTTTCCTGGTAAGTGTCTAATGCCCAATTCACACTGAATCTGTTAGGTGGCCTGTTCGACCTCTGCAAGAAATAGACCCAATGCAAGTCAATGTGTGAGTTCACACTGGCTGCGTTGCAGTACGTCTCTGTGTCCGGTGCACTGACAGAAATATGTATCAAGTCTATTTTTGTCGGATGCCAGATCCGTCAGGCATAAAGTTGAACAGAGTAGATCAAGTCAGACGGGAAGTCAGACCTGGGACCAGTGGAGAGGTTTCCTTAAATTTCAAAATAAAAATGCTTATGCAGCCCACATGCATGTCAGAGGCAAGCATGGCTTTTTACAAGCAGCTCTCTACATACAAGGTTATTATCGCGTGAACGTATAACTTCCAGCATGCTCACTGCTCACCCGTGAACTCGAGGTCTTCCCAGCTGGCTCAGGTTGGAGACATGCTGCACAGGCAACACATTCGGTGTGAATCTGGCATAAGTTGCAATACCCCGAACATTTTTCCAGTATGGTCCCAATCACATTTATGTGTGCAAGTGACTGGAGCATCTGGTCTACACTGATCCATAAAAAATCATTATAAAAAAGCTTAGAGGATGCTTTAATGTCAAAAGCTTAGATGATTTCTTTTACAGTATTTTTTTTTTAGTAATTTGAGAGTTTGATTTAATTGCAACATTGCTATTGCGTCTTATTGCTCACATTTATTTTCAGGAAATGGAAAGTGGTATCGGGCTATGGTGAAGGAATTGTTTGAGGATGAGGTTTTGGTTGCATTTGTGGACTATGGGCATTGTATGAGAGTGAAGAAGAGCCACCTAAGATCTATTATACCTAGATTCCTCACATTACCCTTCCTGGCTCTACCTTGCTGGCTCACAGGTACTGTGTCATATAACAATTTTAGAGTAGAAATATGTCGCTCAAAGACAAAGTAATATAGGGTCTGTGTATCTCCAATTATGTTATCAATCTTTAGAAATCTGTAAATAAAGTGGTTGTCTCTGTATGTGGGCTTTCAGGTGTGGAGCCTCAGGGTTCAGAGTGGACCAGTGAAGCCCTGTTGTGGTTTCAGGCTCTGGTTGAGGGTGAAGCTCTTTCAGCACGTGTGCTTTCAGTCTCTGAACAAGGTTACGGTTTGGAGGTGGAGAGCAAAGGCCAAAGTGTGGCCACTGCCCTAGTCTCTGAACAACTAGCCAAATTTCCTGCAGAGAGTGTTAAAGGTAGGGAGGAGGCAGCCTCATCTTCTAACACCAAACAGAATGAAAATGTTATGGAGACCAGGCCAGAACAAGCTCAAAGCAATTCAGATTCAGAGCGTATATCCAGTGGTGACGCTCCATCACCAGTGGAAGGTCTGTTGGCTTTTAAATGTATTTGTGAAAGATGAAAAGAAAGTTAATAAATTGTGTATTGTAAACCCCATTACAGTGCCATCTTTCCCTGTGGACTGGAAGACAGTGGTGCTGCCCGTCAATGAGACCTTTCAGCCTTGCATTGCAGCTCTATCTAGTCCATCTCTTTTCTACTTGTTTGGTCCTAGACAAGGTTCAGAAACATTTCTGTAACCTTTCTTTTGTCATACTTAAGAGTGTATTTTTGCCAAGTATATTTTCTTTTGGTAGTGGGTGAAGAGAAGCTTCAGGAGATGATGCTTCAGTTGGCTGAGTACTGCAACAATCAGGTTTCTCAGTCTTCTCTGGCTCTTCCAGGCAAACCTGTCCCAGGATCTGCATGCTGTGCCCGCTTTACTGGTAAAATACTCCATGCACATGAAGGCTTACAACTGTACCTTAGTCCACAGCTGATAGACATCCACATACGTTTTATTTTAAAATGATATAATTTGAAATGCCATAATTGCATGTACTTGTATACAGTAGTTTAGCGAATTATAAACAGAAAAACATTGTTGCTTAAAGCTAAAGCACAAGATGCTGACCTTTAACAATACACAATAATGTATGGTTTCTAATTATATAAAATGATTATATAATTTTTTGTCAAACATCAAGCATAACAAAGACATCTGGTCTTTTATTAAGTACCTGCCATGATAACCATTATGTCGGGATTTGATTTGATGGTGTGGTTTATGAGGAAGATGCAACTTTATTAGGTGTTTGTGGTAGGGGATTCCCTCACACTCAGGCCCTATCATTCATGCATATTGTTTTAAAATTACAGGCCAGATCAGCACAGAGCTACTTTTGTATGAGACACACACAGTCTGCATCTATTTATCTCCCATTCTTCCAACTAGTTTTATGCTTCCTTCCATGACTTGTCTTGTCGGCTGCTGCCCGTGCACACCTAAGCTGGTAATTTAGTGTCTGCTCATAGATGTAATTACACAGCCGGTGAGAAGTTGAGCGTAGGAGCAGCTCTTCTTTAAACACAGTATAGAAGTAGGAGAATGGCCAGGCATACATTCCATAGCCCAGCTAAAAACAGGGTCTGTTTTAAGAAATAATGATTTTTATTTTTGTTAACACTACTAAGTTCACTAAGTTCAGATTGTACTTTTAATGTAGACTTGTGTGCAATTTTTTGACTGTGCACCTAATAAGATTAACAGTCATCTTTAAAAAAAAAAAAAAAAAAAAAAAAATATATATATATATATATATATATATATAAATATTCATTCATTCATTTATACATACATACATAAAATTAACATTATTAGATGCACTTTTTTTTTCAGTTGATAATAACTGGTACCGCGCACTGGTCCTGGAAGTCTGTGATCAGATGGTTAGTGTTACATATGCAGACTATGGTAACTCTGAGAAGGTATCATTGTCTCATATCTTGCCCATCCCGGCAAGTTTCCTTCAGCTTCCTTTTCAAGTCACCCGCTGCACACTTGTAGGTATGATAACCAGATTAGATATGATAGTTTGGGCTACATTGCTTTTACTCCTTTACTCCAAAATGAATTCTTGCATGTCTACCTCTAAGGTAAAGAGCGCTTTCCTGCAGAGTGGCCGGAGGAAGTGCAAGAAATGTTCATGGGCGTACTACAGCACGGTGTTCTTGCTACTGTCCAGTCATTTGATGGCTTTGCTAACGTGCTCTCCCTGTCTCTGCCTACTGAGAGGGGAGGTGGGCACGTCGACGCCATGATTTTGGACGCACTACAGGCACATTCACAAAACACAATTGGTCCAGTCGCCAATCCAGTATCTGCCAGCAGTGTGACCAACACCGATACTAAAACTAACAGGTCAGAGACTAATACACCACTTGAGATACCAGACAAGGTTGAATATAAAACTACCAATCAGGAGGTTTTAACCCCAGAGCCAGCACCCCTGATTCCAGAGCCAAGCAAAAACACAGTCTGTGGTCAGTTTCATCACCATTTTGTGTTTTACAAAATTTGTAACCGTGGTTTTAACTTTTAAATTTTTTTTTTAAATCTTTAATCTATAGATGATCCAGTTCAGAGAATTATCAAGCATATGGAACCATCATGCACAACTGATGCAAAGACTCGAGGTAAGCATGTTTAAAATAACAAAACAGACTTGCTTTGTCACAGTTATTTTCACTAAATGTCTATTTAAATTTAGATGCAGTCTCCAGCTGCTGCTGCCAGAGTCTGAAGAATAAGGTCAGAATTGTGTTCACATTCATTATTCAGAGAGCTGTAAATAACATAAATGCATTCATACAACTTTTATTAAAAGCTACACATTGCATTAATATAATCCTTCTTCACAGATTGATCAGCTGGAACAACTGATGCAAGTGCAGCTTTCCCTCATCAAGAAACTCATTGCTCAGACAAAGTAGAAAAAAGTACCCAGACGTTTTTCTTGCTAACAAAACTGTTGACTTTACCAATTTCATTCATAATTATGTTAATTTCTGTTTCTGCTACAGTAAAAGCCTCTAAACATGTACTTTTAATTTGTTAATTCTGAAAAAGACACCAAGCTTTTTATTTTTTTTATTTGTAAAGTTGAATTTCAGTCACGTTTTATATGTGACTGCGTTATAATTAGTCTGTGACTGCTCTGTTAAAATGAATACATTTGATAAGTTAGTCTGTCACATAATTGAGCTGTTTAAGCCTCGTTTCTCTTTGACTCCTGTACGTGCACTGTGAGCACAGCACTACCATCTGTTCTCTGTTTAGTCCTAATCATCTGTTGCAGTGGTATGGCCAGCCTCATTTATGTTTGACTCGTGTTCCTGACTTTTCATAAACATCTTTGAAATCATAAGTGTGATTTATTATTATTTTTTCTGTTAAGCTGTCATATCACAACGAATTTGCCAGCCCAATAATAGTCTGGCGGTTCCAAAAGAGCAGAAGCTGAGTAACAAAAGCCAACCCGTCATTAGAGGAGTGCGCGGTTCCTTGAGTGGGTTGGCCCAGGACAAGGCAGAGTGGCTGCAGGTATGCTGAGGTGGGGTCCTGTTCGCCTCCTGTCCCCCGCACAACCCAGCCAGGATCAGAGCAGCGCACAAACATCGAGGGTGTTCGGAGACTGGATCGAGCACCAGGATAGCACGAAATAACGAGGATATTGGAGAACACATGGTAAGAGACTTATCATTTTGTCCGAGGGTGAGCTAGTTTTGCAAAAAACTGCGTGTGGCGGGCGTGAGATGATGATGGGAGGTTAAGTATGGAGATGAACATTACATAAAATATTTTCTCTTCATAGTAAAAAAAAAAAAAGAATTGTGGTTTCAATAATTACAGCAGCCTACAGTGTTATTTGCAATCTTTAATTCAGCCACAGGGGTCACGGTCACAAGCCTCTGTTTTCCCTTTGTGTCGATCCCAAGCCTGGATTAATGGAGAGGATTGCGTCAGAAAAGGCATCCCGCTTAAAACCAAATTTAATATGCAATTCACTGCACGCTGAGAGGCAGATTATTTTGCTGTAGCGGGAAATGATACATTTCGGCTTTAAACAAATAGACAAGACCTCATGCCAAAACATTTCAATTCCAAGTGCCTGCTCAGTACTTAGGTGCGCTGACAGGCGGTCATTTGTTTAGTTTTCTGGAGTAAACTTGGTCAACTGCTGCATGTCCGGGTCCTCGCCTCTGGCCTTCTTTTAGACCTACTGCCCTTGACCCATTTAGCAGTGGGTCAAATAGTAACAAGTTTAAATGAGAAGTTACAGACTAAAAACTATTTTGATTTTAGGCTTGAGTTTAAGTTCACGTAATTGTTACTTTTCTGTATTTATTCTTGTGTGTGGTTCTTAGAGTTCACACATTTACAATTCTTAACTGAGACATTTTGTTTTTAATAAAAGAATTGAATTTCAAAGGCTTTTCAAAGAGTTCTCAGGATTTTGTATGAAGTTGGTCCAAATCTTGGCACTCCTCTCTAATGATAGACTGCACAGTGCATTTTTCAGCCTGTACAAGTGATTGCATGGTCTTCCTACTCATTAAAAATGTCAGGATTTTTTTCATGAATATCTTAACATACCTTACTACCTTGAGTAAGATGTGTGATACTATTTGGTGAAAACATTTTCCTTCACTGCATGCCTTTCTGTATCAGTATTGTAATCTTTCCTGGGCCATTTTTGTTGGGCTTGGACCAAGGGTCTGGTGAAGACAGGGTCGAGGTGTTCACTGACAGACTGTAGAGAGAGATGGACAGATTGAGGAGAAGAATTCTTGTGAAGAAGCAGCCAATTTCAGGAGGACAGGTGTGTAGTGCCAACTGTATATAGTATGTAGACATGCTTGAGCTTTACGGTGTTACCAGGTGGTATTTTTAAAATGCTATTGGCATCTGCTGCTTTAATAAGAAACTATGGACCTTTATGTTATGTTATTACAATCTAGAACTGTTTAGTAATCCAGCCTCAAGAGGTCACAAGCCACTGTACTCTTTGTGCCAGTCCCAACCCTTGATAAATAGAAAGGGTTGTGACAGGATGGGCATCTATAGTGTAAATCCTATGCCATTAATTAATCACACTAGTATAAGCAGATGATTTTCACACAAGGAAAGCTGAAAGGAACAAATATTTAAAACTGTTTAGTAGTCAGTGCTATGAAGTTAAAATAAGTCAGAAGAAGGCCATGTGGTTGGTGTTGAGGATTGGTTTGTTGGTTAATTTGTTTGTTTTGATTTGAGATAATTGTTTTAGTCAGATGTGGTGACATTTTCAGAAAAGGTCAGTAATGGGCCAAGGATGAAAATATTTGAGTATGGATCCAGGAATTTGTATAACAAGTTTCTCTAGAATTGCAAGATAGGGATTTTCTGGGTGCTAAAAAAAACAAAAAAAAAAACAACTCTGTCTAAAAATGTGTCAGTCAAGGAACAGATTATCACTTTTTGGTGTGGATCCGGAGCGTCCCTCTTGCAGTAATGAGAGCTCTTGTTCTCCGGGCGTAGCATCAAGAACGTGAATGGCCCGTCAACAGCACGTGGTGATGTTTATCAGGGCCTGTGGCTTCGGAGCACCACTGCTCGTCAGCTCCTCAGATGTATATCGTAGACCGGCAGACTCCTCTTAAGCACTGCGTCTATGGGGCACACAATTCAATCTCTGTGTTTTTGAAATACACACCGGCTAACCTGTGGAGGGACATGTCCAACACACACTCAGACAGACAAAGGCAGGATATTATGGCCAGGCTTATCAGCAGCCCGACTTAATCAAACCTCGTCTACAGCTTCTTAGCTTCTTATTAGTCTCTCACAATGAGCTTGTTCAATAGAAAGAGAGTTATTCTTTTAATTACGTTTCCTAAAATCCAAATGTTACTTGTCCAGCTGATGCAGACAATATTTTACTCATAGCAAAGTAGTAGAAGTTACCTTTTCTGTACTTCTTCCACCCGCTTACTTCATCCCACAACATGCTAAGAACATGCCCACAACTCACTTTTATAGGTCAGGTGTTAGAAGACATTGCTGCATCACACTGCCATCCTCCCTGTGCCTCTTTAGCCCACATGCCAGAACACAGAGCCAGATTAATCCTTTGTATTCATGTAGTGTTGTGGGAACAGCAGAGAGTGGAGTGGTAGTCAAAATACAGATTATACTTGGAGATTGTCTATAAGCTTATGGAAAAGTATTGAAATGTGTGTGTCTATGCTTGTTTGAGTAGTTTATCTGTCTGTGCCGAATCTAATCCAGCCACAGTGGTTAGTCAGATTAAGATGTCAGTGGCAATGCTGTTGGTGTCTAGGAAACCTTCATAATACAACAGTATGTATGTGAATAACCAAAAAGGCACTAATTAAATGTTTTGCTCTGTCTTCTCCTTCAGGTTTCCCGACATGCACCGTGACGTCCAGCTTGTGCTCCTCTCCTTACTGCTGCTCTCTCAAGGTCAGCTAATTTCATTTATTTGTTTATCTGTCTCAGTTTCTCTCCTTCTCTTGCACCTTCATCCATCATGGTGCCCACAAATCATTGGAAACACAGTTGGAGATCAAGGTTCAATTGTGTTTTTGTTTGACCTGATTTCTTTACAACGTCCTTTATGGTTCAAACCTGTCAATCCAGTTTTGTTAAGAGTTCTCATTTTGTCCTCTATGATTTCCTGACACTTTTGCGTATTTTCCAGAACAGTTACGTTTTACAGTTCGAGCGTATTGGACCTTGGAGACCTGGTATTTGCCTCAAGGGAGAGGCTAGAGTCCTGGGGTAATATAATCTCGAGTTGTTTTTAAAAATGACAGCTTTAGCACCATCTGAAGTATTTATTAGTGACCGTTTTAAGACTTTGAACTTGAAAACCAGACTGTGCCCATCCTTTTGGAGATCCACCTTCTGTTGCCTCCTGTGCTGACAAGATTGATGACATGTTGCAACTCTTGACAGCTTCTTGTAATCCACTCTTGCGATGAAATTTCACTTTTATGCAAAATCTTTTTGTCAGTTTTAGATTTTAAAGATTAGAGTATTCTGTATATCCCGTGTACTTTCACAGGATTAATGCCGTTACCTTTTGATCACATTGAAGTTACATTTTGTTGGAGGCAGTAGGAAGAACAGACAGACTTTTTGTTCGATGGGGCCCCACTGACCACAACAAAGGTGAAAGTTTCATTTCACTGAGAGGCCACTGGAGTTTGGAGTCTGGATTGACGTCTGAATTAAGGGTGGATGAAAGAGTCTGTAAGGTGAATGGAGAGGTGGGAGCTGACGCAGTTAGCAGGAGGTACTTTCTGTAGTGATTAGTGGTGATTTTTTGGGATAAAAACATTTCCTCACCTCATGGCATTTGCCTCTGCCATATTAGTGCATAGGGTTAAGGGACAGGGTAAAGGGTTATTTAGATTAGTACATTGTTATTTAATTGAAAGCAAGGCCAAAAAAAAGTCGCCACAAAAAAAAGGTCACACGCTCTATTATTTCGTTGGACTGTCTTTAGCTTTGATTATAGCATGCAATTGCTGTGATATTGTTTCAGTAAGCTTCTGCAATGTCAAAAGATTAATTTCCATCCAGTGTGGCATTAATTTTTCACCAAGATTTTGTGTTGATGATGGGAGAGTGTGACCACTGCACTAAGCCTTCTTCAGCACATCACAAAGATTCTCAATGGGTTAAGATTTGGACTCTGTGGTGGCCAATCCATGTGTGAAAATGATGTCTCATGCTCCCTGAAACGCTCTTTTACAATGTGAGCCCGATGAATCCTGGCATTGTCATTTTGGAATAAGCCCATGCCATCAGGGAAGAAAAAATCCATTGATGGCGTAACCTGGTCATTCAGTATATGCAGGAAATCAGCTGACCTCATTCTTTGGCCCCATAACATTGCTGAACCTAGACCTGACCTACTGCAGGGATGCTCTTACCTATTTGCTTAGTTAAATCCATGTGGCGACCTTTGTGGTGTGGGTCTGGATCACCTGGTATTTTTAGTACATTTTTTACCATTATGAGATTTATGTCTAGATTGAGCATTTACCCCTGAACTACAGGATTGCTGGAATAAGTCCAGATCTTGGCGTTATATCTTTACTACAATGCTTTGCCTGAGGTCTAGGCTTCCTGGGTGCTTCTGTTTTTTATTGTCTATGTGGAAAATAATAACTCAAATTGTATGCGTTAGTCTTTGCTCACACTGACACATTCACACAGGCTAGGTGGGTGAAGTGTCTTGCCCAAGGACACAACAACATTATGCTATGCTGACAGCAGGAATTGAGCCACCAGTCTTCAGGTTAATGGGCAAACATCTCTACTGACTGAACCACTGCCACCGCCTCTTTTTACATTTTATTTCAGATTCCACTTATCTGTTTTATTGCTTAGCTCATGATCTTGCAGTTATTCTTTCCATTAAATGCTTCCTCACAATAGATACATTGTAGTGAGTGACCTCAGCTGTCCTGGGACGACCCTAAGGCAGGTGGCCACTCTCTGTTCTCCCTGCCCCAACGGTCTGCGTATGATTCAGCCCAGTGATTCATGTTGTCATATTTATTAAAGACAAAACTAATAAAGCCTTTTCATCGTCACGCTCACATTTCACTGTGCAACAGCATGGCAAGAATTATGAAGATCTTATGAGGTTAAGTCAGGGTTAGTACTAAATTTCAAACCAGGCATGTCCTTATAATTGTGTGTTCTTGGAAGATCTCTTTGATGTGTCTGTCCTCCCATCTCGTATTTCCTTTCTTCTTCTTCCAGCCCTGACACTTGAAGACATATCGCCCATTTTAACTAGTTGCTGCATGCTAAATGAAATGTAAGATGACAGTGTGTGGTGTATCTCTATTGTGATTCAAGACAGGAAGTTTTGTAAGAGCAGAGTTGGTGAAATTACTCAAGCGCTCCATACTTTGTACTGGACAATGCCTCTGTGACCCGGCCGTTGTGGACATGCCCCGTTTCCCATGGTGACTACAAAAACAACAGGAAGTCACATGTCAGTCCCCCCTCTGTCACATGTACAGTACTGGGCAAAAGGTGTAGTGAGGTGTGAATAATGCTGTGCTTTACTAAACACAGAATGTTATGTTTTATTTTTGTTATGAACACTTCAGCACTTGGCGCTCTTCACTTACTTGGCCCATTACTAATTTACTCAGTAATGGGCCAAGTACAAAATTATTATTTTTGGTCTGGATCCTGAACACTTTAGACACTAACTTCACTCATTAAAAGTTCAGCAGATTCTTTATCAGTGTGATATTGTATAAAGGTTTTGCAGCTCAACGGAAAAAGCATTTACCCCAAACTAGAAGATCTTAGAGTTTGAGTCCAAGTCTTGGCACTGTGTATTTACAGTTTTTACAATGTTGTGTATATTTGTACACACATCTTTCTATGATCATAGCCTTTCTTTAAAAGTTGTCTGTGGCTTTTTTTATTTATTTGTATTTGTTTTAAAGAAGAAATGATAATAGTGCACCAACGCATAAAACAAAAAACAAACAATAACCTAAATTAAATATAAATAAATACTACATATGTGGGGGAGGAAGGGGTTTATATGACAGTCACATCAATTTATGCTGCATTATCCTCAGCACTTGCATGCTTTTTGTGAATGTTATGCTTTCCAAGAAAATTGTAAAACATGGACCAAACATCCCAGAATGTCCCAAAATTTGTCAAGTTTGTTTCTTGAAATGGTTATAGGTTATTTTCTTCAGAGCCAAGACAGATGTCCTGTCTGTGACTTTTGCACAGTAATGTGCATGTACCTGGACAGAGCCTCTCCATTGCAGAGACTGACTGCATGACTATCTCCAATCATTAACTTTGATTCATTAATTAGACACCGTAGCCAGGGTAAAAAGGAAGCCATTAAATTATGCAGCTCCAGAGATAAAATGTAACATTTTAAAAGGCGTAAAGATTGTGAAGTGATTACATTTTTAGAGACATGTAATTAAGTCTATGTATGAGTATAAATGTTGTAATTTAACTAAGCAGTTGAACTGGTTATACATAGTTCTTGGTGACATGTAGAGTTCAATGGATTATTTAGTCTCAAGTTGTTCTCAACTGATCTTACTGTGGGATCCAATTTTAGGATGGCAAACTATAAATGTTTTTTTTTTCTTTAGCCTCTTCTTTCCTTTTGGCCATTCCCTTCAGGGGCCGCTGCTGCAAACCATCTGCTGTCTAGCTTACAGTGATTTAGTTTTACACTGGGTGCCCTTCCTGACGCAACCCTTTCCATTTGTCTGGGCCTGAGACCAACACAAGGCGTACACTGGCTTGTTACTTCTTGTGGCTGAATTTTCACTTTGACCACATACTTGTTTTATATCTGCTTCATCTCATGTGATAAAGCAATATTTAATTTTCAAATAAGCTAAACTCACACTTTTAGGTCCCGACCCACCAATTGGGAATCTCAACTTTGGATGGGTACCTGTGATTTTTAAAACTTAGTTGGCTAAAAGAAAAAAATCATTATTTTACTTGCTCAAATAATTTTTATCACTTTTCCTCAATTCCCCGTATTGCTGAATATATTGTGCCTATCTAAATTTTCACTTGGCACTAACCACCATGTTTTTGTCTCTCCTAGCTCACCAAGGTGCATCAGTGCAGGAGATCCAAACCAACCATGACAACATTAACAAGATCAACACAGCAGGAGAGAGTGAGCAAATATTGAAATATTAATTATGCTTCTATCAAAATACGATACTAGTTTTCATAAGTGTAAAATCAGCTAAATACATTGGGTGTGTACTAGGCCTAAAATTAGCTTGTTATAAATCCTCTGCATATTTCTCGATCTCAAGTCATTATTATTCCAGAAGTGAGTTAAAATATATCACACTTCTTTTGCTTCATAATGGTTTTGTGAGTGTGCTGCTAGAACAGGAAAATTGAGCTTTTCCATGCTCCATGCCTTTTCTCTTTTATGTAGAAAGATATTGTTTTCACCTGCAACAGCTCATTGGATAACTAACCATGATAATCCCATATGCGCTCATTGTACTATAATGGGATTTCTAGGAATGCACTGACTGAACCACTGTGCGAGTTTTGTCTTCTGTTGCTTGTACTTTTTGTGTCTTTTTGTGAGAAGTGATGAAATGTTCGGCTGCCATGGACATCCTGTTCCTCCTGGACGGTTCCTACAGTGTGGGCAAAGGCAGCTTTGAGAGATCCAAACACTATGCCATCAAACTGTGTCAGGCGTTAGACATTGGGCCAGATAAGGTTAGTTTTTGGTATGGTTTTCTTTAATGGAGGAAAGTAACACTATGCTTTTCTACTAGATACTAATTTACTTAGCTAGATTTTTTTTACTTATTGCTAAAAAAAAACTCACTTTTAGTCAGGTATTTTTATAAATGAATACATATTTTTGATTGTAGTAGTAGCAGTAGTAATTGTAGTTTTAGTTAGTAGTGGCTGTAGTAGTAGTCACAATTAAAATAAGAGTATTAGCAGTGACAGTTGTAGTAACAGTAGTAGACGTAGTAATAGTAAAAATAGTTGAAGAACTAGAATTAGCACCTGGACTTCTAGCCATAGAAACTGTTTATGCAGTGCAGTTGCAGAAAACTACTTTTAAAAGTTCTTTCTACCTTTTACACCTTTTTACTTCTTTATTTGTTGTTATTGTTGGATTACTTTTAATTCACCTTGAGTAATAGTTTGAAGTAACAGTACTTTTACTTAGGAACAGATTTAGAGTACTTCTTCCACCTTTGGTTTTCTTACACATCACTATTTGTTCTAGTTAATTTTTTTTTTCTGTATTTTTTATGTAGGTTCGGGTGGGTTTGATTCAGTTTGGTTCCACGCCTCGCCTGGAGTTTTCTCTCGACAAATACACAACCAAACAGGAGCTAAAGAAACACATGAAGAAGATTTCTTACAGGTAGATATTTTCTTTCACCAAATACAACAAGGCTTCTTCCTTTCCCTACACCTGTTCCCTTTCAGAGGCTGCCACAGTGAATCATCTGCTTCCATTTAGCCCTCTCATATGTCTCCTTCTGCTACATTCATAAAACACTACTTTGGTCGTTCTCTAGGCCTCCTACAACTCTAATCTCTGCAACCTTCTGCCTTCTGTCTTGTCAATTACAACCAGGCTACTATATGTTTTTTTTTTAAACATTTTCTTTTCAGAACCATGAACTTTAGCTATCCATGTCCAGGTCGTGTATAGTCACAATCACACACTTCTCCCCAGCTTAAGACTTCCCTAAGACTGTGTGGAAAGGAAAACAAATTATTTTCAGATTAGGGCGACACTCTAGGTGGTCAGTGGTCATGCGAGGAGAGAAATTGAGAAAGTAGGTCACTCGAACAAGTGTGTGCATTTGTGTTAGTGTATCAGATTATGCCAGTGGAACTTTTATGTATATGTTCTGACACCATCTACATACAGTCGTATGAAAAAGTTTGGGCAACCCTGATCATTTTCAAGATTATCCTTTATAAATCATTGGTTGTTCGGATCACCAATTTCAGTTAAATATATCATATAGCAGACAAACACAATGATATTTGAGAAGTGAATTGACGTTTATAGGATTTACAGAAAGTGTGCAATAATTACTTAAACAAAAGTAGGCAGGTGCATAAATTTGAGCACCCCAACAGAAAAATTCCATCAATATTTAGTAGATCCTCCTTTTGCAGAAATAACAGCCTCTAAATGCTTCCTAATTCCTAATGCTTCTAATAGCAAGGTAATTTTGACCATTCTTCTTTACAAAACATATCCAGTACAGTCAAGTTTGATGGTGCCCGAGCATGGACAGCCCGCTTTAAATCGCACCACAGATTTTCAATAATATTCAGGTCTGGGGACTGAGATGGCCATTCCAGAACGTTGTACTTGTTCCTCTGCATGAATGCCTTAGTAGAATTTGAGCAGTGTTTAGGGTTGTTGTCTTGTTGAAGTATCCAGCCCCGGCGCAACTTCAACTTTGTCACTGATTCTTGAACATTGTTTGCAAGAATCTGCTGATACTGACTGGAATCCATGCAACCTTCAACTTTAACAAGATTTCCAGTACCTTCACCGGCCACACAGGCCCACAGCATGATGGAACCACCACCAAATTTCACTGTGGATAGCAAGTGTTTGTCTTGGAATGCTGTGCTCTTCTTCCACCATGCATACCGCCCCTTGTTATGTCCAAATAACTCAATTTTAATTTCATCAGTCCACAGCACCTTATTCCAAAATTAATCTGGCTTGTCCAAATGTGCTTTAGCATACCTCAAGCGACTCTGTTTGTGGCATGTGCGCAGAAAAGGCTTCCGTCGCATTACTATCCCATACAGCATCTCCTTGTGCAAAGTGCGCTGAATAGTTGATCGATGCACAGTGACACCATCTGCAGCGAGATCATGTTGTAGGTCTGTGGGTTGAGTTTGACTGTTCTCACCATCCTTCATCTCTGCTTATCTGAGATTTTTCTTGGCCTGCCACTCCGGGCCTTAACTAGAACTGTGCCTGTGGTCTTCCATTTCCTCACTATGTTCCTCACAGTGGAAACAGACAGCTGTAATTTCTGAGCTAGCTTTTTGTATCCTTCCCCTAAACCATGATGTTAAAACAATCTTTGTTTTCAGGTCATTTGATAGTTGTTTTGAGGCTCCCATGTTGCCACTCTTCAGAGAGGATGCAAAGAGGAGAACAACTTGCAACTGGCCACCCTAAATACCCTTTCTCATGATCGGCTTCACCTGTGTATGTAGGTCAAGGGTCAATGAGCTTACCAAACAAATTTTGTGACCAATAATTAGTGCTAAAGGTATTAAAATCAATAAAGGAGGATCTACTAAATATTGATGGAATTTTTCTGTTGGGGTTCCCAAATTTATGCACCTGCCTACGTTTGTTTAAGTAATTATTGCACACTTTCTGTAAATCCTATAAACTTCATTTCACTTCTCAAATATCACTGTGTTTGTCTGCTATATGATATATTTAACTGAAATTGGTGATCCGAACAACCAATGATTTATAAAGGATAATCTTGAAAATGAGCAGGGGTGCCCAAACTTTTTCATACGGCTGTACATATACCTTTTGCTTGGATAACATTTTACCAATTATATAATGCAACTGTAATGGCCATACTTTTACCAAGTATTGAAGAGTTATTTTTAGTCATCCATTCATCATTTTTCTACTTAATCCTATTTAAGGTTCCAGTAAGCTTGGGTACATTCTGCCAATAGCCAATCAGTTGCAGGGGCGACACTTAGAGGCATACACAAACAACCTTTCACTTTGGCTTTCATCCACTAGGAGCAATTTGAATTCATTAGTTTACGTATACATGCATGTCTTTGGGTGGTGGGAGGAAGCCAGAGTATCCAGAGACCCCTTACAGAGACACAGTAAAAATTAAACTGTTATAAAGATGGTAGCCTAATGATAAATAATTCACCCGCACTTAACTGAATGAATGTAATTACTATAAACTAATAGTGGCTTTTTACAACAGAGGTGGCAGCACACAGACAGGGCTGGCTCTGAAGTATATCCTGAGAAAAGGTTTCCAGGGCGGCCATAACTCCTCAGACGTGGCACGCATCACCATCCTTCTGACAGACGGCAGGTCCCAGGGCAATGTGGCACAGGCAGCTGTGCAATTAAAAGAGACTGGAGTCGTCCTATTTGCTGTAGGACTGCGCTACCCCAGGTACATTATGATCAAGATTGAGTTGAGTAGGGAACACCACTTCTTCTATGAATGAATTTGTCTGTGTGTGTGTTTTTCAGATGGGAGGAGCTACATGATTTGGCCAGTGAGCCTGTTGAGAGTCATGTCTTTTTTGCAGAACATTTCTATGATGCGGTCAATGGGCTTTACACCACACTAACCACTTTTTCTGTCTGCAATGCTACACCCAGTGGTAAATAACCTCCCATTGCTGTTTACTCAGTGATATACTTTAACATTATGACCACTGACAGGTGAATTAAATAATGCAGATTATCTCTTCATCATGGCACCTGCTAGTGGTGGCAATATACAGTATTAGACAGCAAGTAAGCATTTTGTCCTCAAAGTGGATGTGAAGGATTTAAGCAAGCTTCACTGGAGCCAATGTCTGGGTCAGAGCTTCTCCAAAACTGCAGCTCTTGTGGGGTGTTACCCGTCTGCAGTGGTCAGTATCTATCAAAAATCTTCCAAGGAAGGAGCAGTGGTGAAACAATGACGCATATTAGACAGGTGGTCATAACACATATCATTATGCCCACCAGTAAAAGGCAGGTGGTCATAATGTTATGCCTGATTAGTGTATTTTGATTTTTCATGCCTCTGTCCTTTCCTTTATTTACTCAGGTTGTCAGGTGGAGTCTTTTCCCTGTCAGAGGAAGACTTTAGAGACAGTCAAAACGCTGCAGGGAAACTTCATGTGCTGGAAAGGCTCCAAAGGGCATTCCCCATACACATCTCTTTGTCCTTTCTACAGGTGAGCGTAGTAAAGAGTACATGATACACATGCATCTTAGATCATTCAGATCTCATGTTATGGCACGATTGTTTATAAGCCTTAAGTGTGTCTTGAACAGCTTTAACAACTAAGCCAAGCAAGCAACCAATGAGAGCTTGGGAAAAGAACTTAAGAACCAACTAGAGCAGTGATGATTGATGTGGAACCCAATATTATTATTATTATTATTATTTGTGACATACTTTTTCCAGAAGTTAATTTTAAGTTAAGTCTGAACTATTTTACTATAGTCTTTATAGCATGTGTATTATGAAATCTGTTTAACCATTTCATTCAGTTAAAACAATATTTCAAACTAGTCTCTATGTTCAACCATTTGGGAATCACTAATCACTGAACTACAGTAATGTACAGTATAAGGTCAATTGTATATTGCTTTTCCCTTTACTGCTCATTGAGCCAAGAAACTAATGACAGCTCCCCTGTTGCAGCTCCTCAGTGTGAGAACAAACTAATCTAGATTCTGGCCTACTCCTGGTGTAAATCAAAACAGACAAAATTTACAGGACATTTTAGAGCAAAAAACAAGATGTAAAGTAAAAACAAAAGAACAAATCAAATAAGGCGTGATGGACCACCACCTGTTTAAAAGAAAATGAATGTGAATTAAAATTGTATTTTCTGCATAAATCTGAGAAGTATTCATTGTGCATTTGTAGTTACAGCAAGGCTTACAAAAGGCATCAGACAGTTTGCCATCGAACTATTTGTCCAGGTAACTCTTCTGTACATTTTCTTACATTTTCAGCCTTACTGTATTAATTTTTTTTACATGTGGCCAATAAACAGCTTTTATGCTGCAGATCCCTGTGATTCTCATCCCTGTCTGAATGGTGGGACTTGTGTGTCAGAGGGACCAGAGGGATACCACTGCGTGTGTCCACCAGGCTATGGAGGACACCCTCATTGTGGTATCACTATTGACATATACTGTTCCTAAAAAAAAAAAAATCAACATTATGTATCAGGCATGGAATAAATGACTTACTGATTAATATATGTAATTATGTAATGTCAATGTTAATAGTTTTAGTTGCAGTGTTAATTGTGATGCCTTGTGAACACTCATTCAGCTTTCTCTTCCACCTTAGCTCCTGCCATCTCCTTGGACTGCTCTGTAGACCTGCTTTTCTTATTAGAGGGTTCATCCACATTGACGCTCGAAGGCTTCCTCCGTCTCAAATCTTTCCTGAAACGCTTTCTCCAAACTGTGATGGGCAATGACACTCCTAGTAAAATCGGGTTGGCTGTATTTGGTGGAGAGACTAAAGTGCAAGCCCAAGTGGGAATTTTTAAAGGGAATCTTAAGGGTCTTCTTAGGGCTGTGGATGCTCTTCAACCTCTGGGAGGGGATACCAAGACTGGACAAGCTCTACGCTATGTCACACGTCACGGTTTTATGAGCCCACCAGTGTTCGCGGATGTTTCAGATGATTTGCCTCGTGTGGTGGTCCTGCTCACCGCTACCCCCTCTGTGGACGATGTAGTGGAGCCGTCCAAATATGCACGGGACAGAGAGATCTTCCTTGTTGGAGTTGGTCCAGAAAGCCTAAAAGCACAGTTGAACAACATCACAGGAAACCCCCAGAGGACACTCACATACTCATCGCCCAACTGGTTCAGTGCAAAGATACCAGAGCTGAAGGCCAAGATTTGCAGTGTGGACACCCAAGGTATATAAATACAAATCCATTGGGGAAAAAATTATAAAAAATACCCATAATACCCAAATCTGACATATACAATGTCACTTCTTTTTTAAAATATCCATAATGTCTAAGCAGAAAATAATTTCCATAATACAAAATGGCAGTAGTAGTTTGTAGAGACACTTGCCCACTAACCCCGAAAGGCTGGAGGCTCAAGCCCCGCTGTGGGCATTGCATACTGTCGTTGTGTCCTTGGGCAAGACACATTACCCTCCTTGCCTGTGTGAATGTGTCAGTGTGATTGTGCGTTTGTGGTGCTCAGAGAGCCCATAGGCGCATAATAGCAGCCACACTTTTGCACCGAGTGTGACTGAGTAATTAATGAATAATGCACCAAAATGTAAAGCTACTTTGAGTGTCTAAAAAAGCACTGTATAAAACTAATGCATTATTATTATTGTTATTATTATTATTATATGCACGCAATAATATGTTACAGTAAGTTGCTGATTATGAGAGAGGCTCCAGCTACATGCATTCCCCAATGGGGCTAAGCAGAAGAAAGTTAGTGAAACATTCTGCTTATTGCAGCCATAGAGGACAGGTAATATATCATAAAACTGTTTTACAGGTTGTTTGGGTCAAGCCGTCGACCTTGTATTTACCGTGGATGCCTCTGGCGGTGTCGGGCGCGAAAACTTCTCCACTCTGCGGGACTTTGTGAGCAGCATCACCGTTCAGTTCGACATCAACCGGGACGTGGCACAGGTGGCTCTGGTGACCTACGGCCGCCGAGCCGTGACTGTTTTCAACCTGGACACCCACGAGACAGGTTCCTCTATTCTTAAAGCGGTTGGAGAGGCCAGCTACGTGGGAGGGGTGGCTTCTGCAGGGGCCGCTCTACTCCACGTCCACTCCAATGTCCTGACTGTGGCCAAAGGGGCACGGCCGGGGGTCAACAAGGCTGTGGTGGTTCTGACAGATGGGTCCAGCGGGGAGGATGCTGTAGTCCCGGCGCAGAAAATAAGAGACAATGGAGTTTCACTGTTTGTTATAGGAATAGGGGATGTGCAGAGAGAGAGGCTGCTGCAGATCGCTGGGTCAGAGGAGCACATGATCTCTGTGTCTTCGTATGAGGATCTGAAGTACTTTGAGGATGTGCTGGTGCAGATGGTGTGCACAGGTAAGGCTGTAATGGCAAATTCTGTAATAGTCAAAATAAAGTAAAATGTCCATAAAATAAAAATTATTGTTTAAATATACTGAGAAAATACAAATGAAAACACATCTTGTCAGGCTGAAGGTTTATCTGCTACGTTTAGGCTTGCTGACAGTAATGAGCAGCCTGAGCGATGTCAGCAGTTTGATATTTGGCTTTTAAGTGGCTATGAATGGCTAAAACAAATTTCAGTGTCACTGACTGGTGCTTCATCCAGTCACATATAAATATTCTACTTAAAGTTCCTTTCAACAAAGGCATACCAGGTGGTTTTTGAATCTAGAGCAGACCGTCTGGCTTTTGTTTAACCAATTTGTTCTGAAAATCATTTGTCTCCTGTAGAGGTGAAGAAGCCAGTGAACCTGTGTAAGCCCAACCCTTGTATGAACAATGGGTTCTGCATCATGTCTGTTGGAGGGAGCTTCCGCTGCCAGTGCCAGGGATATGAGGGGCCACACTGTGAAACAAGTCAGTTCTATCCTGATTATTTGTTCCTGTCAGTGGCCTTGAAGTATTTCATGTTTTTAATTTTTCATGTTTTGTTTGTAGGAAGCAGCAGGCCTTCATCCAGAGGAGATGTGCCCAAACCTGCTGGTCTCAGGAAGAAGAGCAGACAGAAGAAGAGCCACCGGGAGCTGTTCCATTACTACAAACAGCATCGTAGGAGGCATACTGTATAATCCAGTATTTATGGACACTAAAGAACATTTTGCAAGGGAGTTAAAGGGAAATTATGCTACTGTTATTGCTATTTTATTTAAGCTTGAACTCAAAGATCAAGTGCTTTAATTTTTCCATAAAACTGCTGAATATGTCAGACATCACTGTATTTGAGCTACTTTTTAACGTACTGTATGTAATGTCTATGCAACCAATAAGACTGATATACAGAATATTGTGCCAAAAAAGATTGTATTTTTACATTTCAATATAACATTTTATGCAAACTTTCCATTTGACTTGTTCTTCCCGGGTGTATAGTGATTTTCATATTGATTTGACATAGGTTTTCTGCCAGATGCTTTTCCTGAAACAACCCTCTCTGCTTATCCAGGCTTGGGATCAGCACAAAGAGTGCAATGGCTTATGACCCCAGTGGCTGGATTATAACTATTAATGCAATAAGATGTGTTAAAGTTCTAAAAAAAATTGGTGATTTTTATTACCTTTACAATTGTTGCCTCCACAATCTGCATGAAAAAAAAATCAATGTCAGGGTGAATGTCAGTACATTTTTATTTGAATAAAAAGTGCATTTTTAGCTAGCAATACAAGCCAAAAGTAATGGTCTAAATATATTTACATCTTGGCTACCAGCATATATGAACCAAGCTACAATCTAAAGTGTACAAAGTGTACCAATTTACAGAAAGGTGAATTCATTTCTCTATCTTAGTCTCGAGTGGCCATAAACCCTTACTGAAATCCCACTGTGGCAATGGCAGAAACAATTGTTAATAGCAATGATTTGACCACACCATCTTTCTCTAGCACGTTGTCTAGGAACTAATGATCCAGTGGTTTTGGTCCGGGGATATCTTGTGCCTTTTTCTTAATTGCTTTTGATAAAGTAGGAATAGACACTAATCAGGCAAAACATTATGACCACTGACAGGTGACGTGAATAACACAGATTATCTCTTCATTTTGGCATCTGTTAGTAGGTGGGATACACTGAACATTTTGTCCCCAAAGCTGATGTGTTAGAAGCAAAAATGGACAAGTGTAAGGAGCCAGTGACAGGTGATGCCTGTGGGGAGTGAAGGCTGCCTCGTGCGGTACAGTCCAACAGACGAGCGACTGTAGCTCAGATTGCTGAAGAAGTTAATGCTGCTTCTGACAGAAAGGTGTCAGAATACACAGTAAATCACAGTTTGTTGTGAATGAGGCTGCATAATAGGCAGGTGGTTCTCAAGTTATGCCTGATCTGTGTAGTTTTATCAAGACATGACAGTTATTAGCTGCAGTTCATAGGAATTCCAAGGTTTAATCCTAAGTTGTTGACATTTTCTCCCATTCCTGCAAAGACAAAAACACAATTTAGGTCACTGCATGTAATTCAAGGATATCGTATGTGTATAATAAATCTTAAGACTGACCTTGGCTTTTTGCAGAACTTTGCCTTTCGTGGCCATTATTGAAGCAGGTCTGTTTTTCAGCGCTGATGCAGAGTTGACTGGAGAGCCTGGATCTCCACTCACATTACTGTTGGATGCTTTGGATGTTGAGCACGCTGGTGATGATGATGACGATGATGAAGATGATGATGATAGATGGGAAGATGGTGGCAGGGTTGCAGCTTTAGGCTATAGGAAAATTAGAATGTTATATCAATAAATGCATCATTATCTATCTATCAATATTTAACAAATAGAGTTGCTGAGCTGGTACGGACAGATGATCTGATTTGCCTGTGTTGTAGTTGTTCCAGGACCATCCCCAGTCAGTCACCTTATCAGGTTTGTCAGAAGTCTGCATTTTAAGGACTATCTGGGTGTTTCAAAAACGCATTCAAGGATGTAGCGTTATTTGTTGCTTGTTTAGGGAAATATTGTACAACATTCTAATGAGGTTTAATGCCAAAAAGTGTAACTGTATGTAATGTTTTGTACTGGGAATTTAATAAGGGATTCTGTTGCCTAACTAGGACAAGATACACAAGACACAAAAACCCAAACATACCCAGAGACACAGTTTTATTGCCTAAACATAATGAGATGGGACTTAAAGAGACCTAAATAAATATTTACATGTATACACTAACCCACACAATGACCCTGCCCTTAACCATTGGATTTGATGCCTAAATTTCACTTAAAATAAAGGTTTCATTGTATAATTTCATAACTGACAGTGGAAATACATGGTTCCTTTTTGCAGCCAGAACCTCTTGAAATATGCTCTGCTTTACTGTACATCATAATAAAGTGACTGGGTCTTTGTGGAGCTGGTCCTGTAACAACTGGAAAGATGTTCCTGAAATGTCATCCACATGGGTAAATCAGATTGTTGGAGTTGGTACTGACTGTGTGTGTGTCCTGGAGGCTGCTGTCCAGTGTGGTTCCCAGTGTGAACGGCCCCGATTCTGCCTTTTTCAAATTCTCCTTCACTTCTACAAGCTGCAACTCCACTTCGACCCTTCGCCGCTCTGCTTCCCGACAAGCCTCATCTTTCTGCTTCAAACGGGACTCCAAAGCAGCCTGCTGTTTGGGATCTTTGAAACACACATTAGAGATCAGTGTAAGATTTAAACAGTAAACCACCAGGGTTTTCCAGGTAAAAATCTAAGCCCTTTTCTTGGACTTGCACATTAATGTTCAAATGTACTGCACATATTAATGATTATTACATCTAACCTGCAACACTGAAAATGCCGGACTAAGATTATGCTGCAACTTACAAAAATCAAGACTTAGATGAACAGAGTTTAAAACCTGCCCATAAAATATTCAAATTTAATACTGTTTTAATACTTTCGGGATGTACTATTTGGGATGTACCTTGGCAGGCAGTGAGCTCTTCTTTGACTTCTCGTTTCAGTTTCTTCAGGTTTGCCAGACTGCTCCTCACCTCCTCCCTCTCTTTCTCCAGACGCTCACGCTCATCCAGGTATCTCCTTAAGTCAGCTTCAGTGCGGTTCTTTCCCAGTTTCACCTCAACTGCTCCATGAGAACCTAAACAATATACAATACAATCACAGATAGATCAGTGATAAAACGGTGTTTATCCATTCACCTTAGTACGTTTTAATTCCAAAATGGCACTATATGCAGTCTGCACTATTCTGCCTTTGACTGTAATGACAATGGACTGTCACTAGATGGTGCTATAGTGACATAAGAGCGCAAAGTGCAGAAAGAAAAGTTACACTCAATGCAGAAAAACCTTTAAGCCAGACTGCATATTTCATACACACAAACATTAAACATATTTCGTCATCAAAGCTTATTATTAATGAATAAATTGGCCAAGGGTAAATCAATATATTAGCTAGAAACAGGTTTTTACACTAGTTAATTATAACTGGTTAAGTTAGATTTAGTATGGGTTAAATCTTGATTTTATCCTGTTTTAGTCCTGCTTCTGACTGTTCTAGGCCCAGTTTAGTCACAAGTTTAGTCCTGTGTACAGGCCATTTTTAACAGAACCCTTCTATCTGACTATTTAGGCCCATTTTAGTTGGTTAAAGATTATAAGTACTTGTAAAGCTAAATATTTCCTGTGTTGGTACTCGAAGTGAAAAATTTGAGAATCACTGGTGTAGGATTATCTCAAAAGCAATAGAAATGCATTATTTTAACCCTGATGGCAGTAATGATATTATATGGTAAGTAATTAAATCAATATGACATGAATGAAAAGACCAAGCATCACTGTTTTTGGCACTTGACTATAGTCTTTTAGAAGAGCGTCTGACACTGCTGATCTCCACACATGACTCAGCAGTATTTCCTTACCTAGAGTAAACGCCTTTGGCCTGTCTCCACCGTTTGTGTTTCTTCCTCTCTGGGGCTGAGGGCTTTGAAGTCCTGCACTGGACTGGCCCTGCCCAGCTGGACTCAAGAAGCCTTTATTGATCTGTCCCAGGCTGGTCCTCTTCGGGGTCTCTTGGCTTTGGGACAGTGACTTCAGTGATTTATCCTGTTGCTGTGACGGGGCGGGTGTTTGGGAGGACTCTTGTTCTTGTTCTTTGTTTGGTTCATTTAATACTGAAAGTGGTGCTGGCTCAGGAGGGGTAGATAGAGTGACCTAAAATAAGTAAAATCTACATTACAAATAAAACTCTAATTCCAAAAAAGTATGTGTATAGTAAAATGAAATGGTTTACGAATCTTCACAAATCACAATTGACCTTAAACATCACATTAAGTGTTGAAACTTTGATAAATATGATGGCAGCAACGCGTCAAAAAAAAGTTGGGACAAGGCCACAAAAAGTGAAAGGAAAGATACCTCCTTAGGATCCTTGATTTCGTCTGCAGGTACTGGTGAAGTGTCTTTGGCAGAAGAAGCCTTGCCTGTTGTGTGTAAAAAGGAGCGCACAGGTATGAGGTCCAGGTAGATTCTGTTGTCTGGGTCCTCTTCTGTGTCACCTGTGTCTTTAATACTGTCGTCTTGTTTGATGTTTTCATCGTCCTTATCAGTGTTGTTATCCTCATTATTCAATAACTGGCTTTCCTCAGCATCCTGGAAGAAAATGAGGCAGGCATGACACCCAAAAACTTTCACATTTTTTGATGTTGTTGTCTTAGAAAATGTAAAATTACAGTACAGTACATTTAGGTTTACTAAGGGGATTCTCTATTGTTATTAACATTGGCCAATCTCATATTAGCATGTTTTTTCTATGTATCGATCAGGGGCGTAACATCAGGCAGTGCAGCCAGTGCAACTGCACTGGGGCCCAGGAGGTTTAGGGGCCCATTAGAGTGGGACGCAGTACATTCTTGTTTTGTCTGGTGTCACTCTGAAAAACCCATCTGCGTTGCCATGATATAGTTGCCTAAAAAGTTGAATGGGCAGCCTATTTAGACAACAATGAAGTTTGAGGTCATTGTTCTTTAAACGTTAATGTTGCAGGCTAATAACCTTCCTGGAAACCTATAGCACAGCAAACTACCTCTGCTTTTTGATGACAGGATGTTCTACAGCACACAACAGGAATCACCAGAGAAGATTTGAGAGGAACAGTATCAGAATACAAAAAAACAGCCTAATAATAGAGCAATATCATTTAAAAAAGTAGGTAGCTTGGCCTGTTCAAATACAGGTATTTTTAATTAGATTATTACCACCTCACATATGTTTAAAAACAGATTTTGTTAGTTTTTCATAACTCTATCTAATATTTTAAAGAAAAAACTCAACTAACAATGTATTTTTATCACTTCTGGTATGTTTTACTTGCTAATTATAAAAATATTTAAAAAAAATCACAACTTTTAGCACAACTTAAAAAAATAAATTGCCCACAAAATCAGGCATTTTTGCCTGCAACAATCACAAAAATTGCCTGTGAAATCCTGGAGGGACTGATCTATGGTCAAGTCTGTTTAAATATTCATAATAATTAGGAGCAGCACATAACTGTTACAGAGGTGAATTGTTAGCATTATTTCAATTTTAAATCCTGTTAAATTTGTAAACTAATCTAGATTAACAAAACTGTCACTATACATTAATTTATGAATAAGCTGCTGTTTTTTGTATCAAACTCCAGTAAAACAGTGGCATTTTATAAATCAAAAAGCTTAATGCATGAACCTGAAGTACTGAATGTGTTTCATAACTTTAGGGCCCATTCTGAAATCCTGCACTGGGACCCCACATTATCAAGTTACACCACTGGTATCAAAGTACAGTATATAGGCCCACCAACAAAAATAAAAAGGTATGAATAAGTTGTTTATTATTAGGGAGCCGTTGTCCTGTAGCACTAAAACCTGACATAGGTGGAAAAGGTATTTCAAATCTGTACTCTTAGTTTAAAACTCTAAAATTATTAAACAACTTGAGTAAAAGTAAAATAACAGCAGAAACTACTACTATTATCACTACTACCAATACCACTGTTATCATTTGAACTACTACTACCATTACTAGTACTATTGCTTCTATTACTGCTACAAACATTTACCCAAGTTTAAGCAAAAGTATGCTTGTACTTAAACTTTCCACTTCTGAAACCAGTGCTATATTTTTATGTAACTGTTTTAAATTAGCTTTCAAATACATATTATTTTTGGTAAAAAAAAAACTAATGATATCAAATCACAATTAGCTATTGTCTATTGATTGTACTTAAGGCATCCAAATGAATAGTAAATTTGGACTGGCACTGCTAGAACTGCTAGGTCCACTACACACAATGCAGCTGACAGATGACCCACACACTATGGGTAAACACTGTTACTTTAAGATGTACATACCTCTGGATCTGCTAGAGATGCTACGTCATCATACAGTTCGTCAGAGTTTTGAGTAATGGAGGGTGGGGTGTCTATGTAGGTGTTTGGCTCTGAGTACCTCCTCTGCATCAAGCTACACACAAAAAAACAAATGCTTTCTTTAATGACTCACCCACCCAGCTGTTTACCCATAACAAACAGAAGGGAGTGTCTTACTATAGTGAAGTTTTGGCTGCGTTGATGATACAGGAGATCCTCTCTACATTTACATAGTCGTACGTCAGATCTTCAGGACTGGTCTTGGTTCCAGTCTGGGACAACAAGAGGCCCAGCCAGTGACCCATATCTGCTGATGTTTTGGCCTGGAAGAAAGGAGTGGAGCGAGCAGTGTGTGTGTTAATTACATGCCAGACAATTGCAACATCATGGATCTGAAACACGGTTTAAGTTGCACAATCTGTCGCTTAGCATGAATAAAATGATTGCATCACAATGCTTTACTACAGTAATAGTATCTCAACGCAGGCGGAAAGACAAAAGAAACTTGTGTAGTGTAACTGTAGATTGGTGGCAAAAAGATGCTGCCACAAATAGTGATACATATACTAATACCACTACTACAACCACTGCAAATGTTACTACTACTAGTGCTACAACAACTACTACTGCTACTACTACTACAACTACTATTACTACTACTGCTACTACTATGTCTACCACTATTACCACTTGTATAAGAAATGTTGCCATCAAGTGTAAAAAATACTTTTATTTACTTGAATAAAAGTGAATGTGTTCATATGTTAGTGTAAATGGAAAGACAAGTCAGTAACAGCTGTAGTTTATAGAGCAACACTTAATGTTGTTACTGTAAGTGTGAAATGACTAAATTATCTTTTGGAGCATGTTTGAAGTGTGTGAGGTTTTGATGGGAAAATGTGCTAAAGCCATTAAGAAAAAGATTTTCAACATTTTACTGTTCTTTTACAACAAGTCAGCACAACAATTAAGAAAACAAGCTACAAAACAAGAATGAAAACAAACCATAACTGAGAGGCCTCAAGACTAAACACCAAATTCCACTGGATCTGACCAAATATGCATAGCAGCAGGGTGGTACTGGGATCCTAATGAAAAAGGGCGTTACATTAGTCCCCAAAATCCCACTCCATCCCCACCCTTCAGACTGACACACTCTCGGACCACCCCTGTGCGCAGCATACATAACATATGCTGTCTCCCTCTACGTCCCAAATGGGAATATGTTTGTGTATAGGAATCTCAGAGTACCAGACTTTAAGAAATGCTGACATGTTGTTTTTGTATTTCAAATGCTCAGCTCAAATTCGGGTTATTAGTCAAGACAACAGTGACTCTCTGACTGTGAATTCATGGAAAATTACTGCTTTTGCAAATGTAGCTAGGTATACAATGATAGGCAGAATATCTTTGTTTAGATCCAGGAGTATTTTGAGGGATTCTGCACCATTTTGAGATACAGACTGAACTACGCTCACTAAAAGAACAAATTATTAGTTTTAGTAGACCCTAGTTTGGTATAGGGTTTGTGGTGCAATAGAAAGAGCATTTATCTCTTTACTACAAGCCTGAGTCTAGGCCTGGGAACTATTTCTTCACCATTGCAAGTTAGGACCAGTGAATTAATTTGACTCCAAATGTGTCTAGTTTTTAATTTTTTGCAATGTTTTGCATTTTTGTACATTGATACAACTTTCTTTGTATATAGCCTTTCTAATAAGCTTATAAACCCTGCACAGGTCTGTAAGTCTCAACAAGAGGTTAACCACAAACATTTTTATTTGACACCTCTAACTGTCAAGTTAGAGGTGATATCTATGTAAAAGACACAGCGCCTTGGTTAAAGTGTTAGTGGCTGGAAACATATTACAAAGATGGTAAAAGTCCCAGTTTACCTCTAAGGTTGTTAGCTGTGTTCCGTCCAAGTCAATCCTGAATGAGTAGAGGTGTTCGGGGCTAGGGTCTGGGGACACGCTGCACCTCTCCAGGTTGACTGCTGGCTGGCTGATTTTGGACTTGTTCTTATCATGATAGAACCATAGCTGTCCGTTCTTGATAAGACACCAGCAGGTCCTCCACTGACTGTTCACCAGCACATTAAGATAACCTGAGAAGAGAGAAGGACCATTTTAAATCATGAACATTGTATTTTTTTCATTTTTACAAGCATAGAATTAGCAGAGCCTTACAAACACAGCACTAGCTTTATGTTAATATCTACTATTTATCCAGGTTTGGGACTGGCACAAGTAACTAAAAATTACGGATATTTCTGAAGCAAACCAGGATGTATGTAATGTCAGTTTTGGACATTCAAAAATATGAATTAAAAAAGCTTAGGAATAACAGTGTAACAGTATTTCTCACTATAGGTCATGTACGGGTTATATCTTTTTTTGTCTTAAAAATCTAGATGCCCTACCTGATGTGTCAACACACTTTTCCGGACTCTCTAAGGACAAGGGCTTTTTCTTCCCGATGTTCATGAGGTTGCTGAACTGAAATTTCTTCTTCACTACAGAGATAAGAACATGAAGTCATCTCCTGCCAAAACTTATGCCAAACAAACAACAATAACAGTAAAGTCAACTCACCATCTTTGTTTTCACATGTTTCGGCGTGACTGTCGGTGCTGCTGCCACTTTCTGATGCCACTGAGTACCTCTCGCCCAGCTCTCCCTGCAAGCACATGTCAACATAGTATTGTGTGAAATATACATTGTGTTCAGGATATAAAATTTCCTTTGTACCTTTGTGCAGATAAGTCGGGGTGAGTCAGAGGCAGGATGCAGTGAATCACAGTTTTCAGATGGTTTTGGACTAATCTCCTGAATCACCTAAAGAGATATACTGATGGTATCATTTTCACAAGAAAGAAAAGCCTGTTGCAACATTATCATTTGTTTTGGTAACTTTACCTTAAGCCACTGTTCTGTCTGCTCTTTGCTCTGTAGACCCAGTACTATGGCCTCTCCTCCGACTGGGACAATCTTCAGTCTGTGCTCTTTTCTTTTGAGCTGCTTCTCTTTGTACACCACAGTGCAGCCCAAAAGACTCACGTCCAGCAATGGAGTCTGCTCCTTTGAACTCTTGTAACACTGAAAAAGTCACCAAATCTATATTATATTCACTAAACACTGAATACTATAACCATAAATAAATAGAGCAGCTCGTCCCCAACCCAAAGGATAGCGGTGCAATCCCCGCCCATTACATTCTGCATGACACTTGACCCACCTTACCTCCAGTGTCTGTGGCACAAGTGCATGATTGTGTCAGTGTGATTTTGTGTGAGGTGCTGGTTGAAGAAGCCTTTGGCATGCTATGGCTGCCACATCTCTGTCAGTCTGCCCCAGGGCCGCCTTGGCTACAGAGGCAGCTTACTAACACCAATGTGCAGGTGTGGAGTGAATAAATAATGAACTAGGGCTGCAACATCTAATGGAAATATAATAATAAAAATATAATAATTTATTAAGTTAACCTTCAAATAATCGCTGTCTGGACAATACGCTCTGAAACATGCCATGAACTGTGAGAGGAGATTTTGTCAGAGACAGAGCAGTAAAGTCACAGAAACAGAAACATTTATGAAATTTAAAAAAATGATGTGATTTTTGTTTTTGTTTTTGACTTCACAAAAAAAAAAAAAAAAAAATATATATATATATATATATTTTGGTGCATATATACTACAATTATCTAAATATAATTATATTTTAAAATTATATTCTAAAATATAATGATCAAAATAATTGTTAGTTGCAGCCTTATAATGGACCAGAGTTTTTAAGTACTTTTTCAATTTATGTAGGCTAAGGTTTTGCTTAATTTAGCATTATGCTTTCTCCATGTCGCATTACTAGAACAAAGAGAACTTTAACAAACAAGTACTTAAAAGTTGCACATATGTTTCTCTCACCAGCAGTCGGTCATCTTTGATAACACAGAGTTGTTTGGCCCACTGTCCGAGCCACTTCTTTCTCCACAGGAAAGCACAGATCTGTGAATCTTTCATCAGCTCGATCGATGCCTCGGCCGACGGCCACTGGTGCTGAGCGGACGAACATTTCCCTTTAGTCACTTCCTCCTCATCGTAGGATTCGTAGGAACTGCTAACTGCTTCTCCATCATCTGTAAAATTAGATAAGGAAGCAATTAGAGACCTAACAAAAGACCTGCAAAGATAAAAACACAGGAATGACCAGAGCTGGAAGAATAACTAAGTACCTAGGTATAAGTTACTTTAAAATAATATTACTCAAGTAGAAGTTCAAGTACTCAACAGAATTATTACTTTAGTAAAAGTAAAATAGTACTTAGTCAAAAGTTAAATTAAGTAGAATGTACTTCTACCAGTGCTACTTTTGCTACAACTATCTATAACTATTACTGTTGCTATTACTGCTTCTACAGTACCTCTACTGCTACCACTAATACCATAAGTACTACTACCACAGCTACTACTATTTCTACTACTAATACTACTGCTAAAACTGCTATAATCAAAACCTACCATGCCACCCAGGGCAAAAAGCAGTTTTTCTCTTTTAAAATTTTACAAAATGACTTGAGTAAATAATATATAAATATATATATATATATATACATAATAAAATAATAAATATTAAATAATAATAATATAAAATAAATAATAATAATATTCCTAAAATAAACATACTTGAAAAATATGTTTTCTTCAAAGATTGTACTCAAGTAAAATACTTCAATAAAAGTAACTGGTTATTTTTCATCTCGGAGAACAACAAATAAGAAAACTGGTTGTGGAAACTCTTAGCCAAAGTGTCTTGTTTCTTTAAATGTAAGATAATACAAGCCTAGCACTGGGAAACCTGCTGCTTGGACCGTGCACATTCTTGTCATGTATCTGAGGCAACCACAAGACCAAGGCATGCTACAGTATACACACACAAACACACAAACACACACATGCCCAGAGAGGAGAGGTAGGTACCCCGGGTGATCACTGCATACACCACACTGTCCGAGCTCTGGCCTCGCAACAAGGGCCTCGAGAGAAAACCTGAGATGTCCAGAGCTACACAAGACCAAAGGCAGGCAGCAAGAGAAAAGTCACAGAGAGCAATACAAAGAAAAAAGAAGAAATGTGAGCTCAGATTATAATTACAAGCCCAATTCTGGAAAAGTTGGGACAGTGGTTGATAAACAATATATTTGGTGTTCACGCTAATGTGAAAAATAATAGCAAATTTTTAATGTCAGCAACACATCCTAAAAAAAAGTTGGAATGAGCCAACAAACAGAAGCAATTTATTTCAATAAGATGAATGGGTATAAAATTTGTATTTTAAAAAGCTTTAAAAGTTTTAGAATGATGTACATTTTTCTGTGCTGTTAATCAGAGCATGGATTGGGAACACTTCCAGAAGTCACAGAACAGAGTTGCACAAATACAAGTTAAAATCATGCCAATCTGAAGCTGTGTGTGACAATGATCTAGAAACACTGCTGTCTTCTCTGGGCCATTTGGGTTTTTTTTTTTTTTTTAATTTTAGTTCATCTGAAGATAGAAAAAAATTTCATTTTACTATTGCCTCATTTTCTGAATAGATTTTATACTTAATCAAATAATGACCCGACCATAGACGGAAAGTTGAGAGCAGCTCTTACAAGAGTAAACAGGAAGTAACCTCAGTCACCTTTACTATTTCCTTGCCAATAATTAAAGTATTATAGATAGGTCAAATGAGAATACCAGATGCATGAATCACAATAGCAGGCGTTAAAGTTTCATATAGAATGTGATTATAGTCTTTAAGTGACTATTTGTTACCCTCATTGGTCAAGAAGTGCATCATACTTCTTGTAAGTTAAAACCACATTTCTTTATATAAACACCACTCTTACGTCTTGTTAGTTTGAGTGGGGTTTCTCTACTAAAGTGCTTTGTGCATCTGGTATTTCTTTTTGTACATGGGAAATTACCATTTAACAATATAAATAACACATTTGCTTTAAAAGTGAGTGTTGTGAGACTGACACTAATTATATAGTTCTTATTGTAGCATATATTTGCAAAAGTAAAGATTACACGTTTGTCATTTTATGTGTACGCATGAATAAATGTTGAGGGGAAGTCTATCAATGCAGATTTTTTAGGGTGCATTGTAAGTGTAAGACATGAGTGTAAGGTGAGACATGCAAATATTAGATCACAGTTGGAGCCAGGGCCAAAGCAGGAGTTCAGTGGTCCAGTAGCCTTACCATTGACAGTTTCTTCATATGGTTGGGCCTCTTCATAGTAGCTCTCTGAGGTGTCTATACTGGCTGGAGCTGGAGTTGGGGGTAAGGGGAAAGGTTCTCGGCCCATCACACCCTGGAAAAGACAAAAACAAAATCTCATAAAACAATAAATGGAGTACTTTATTCCAGGACTCGGATGGACTCGAGACTGGTCTTTTTTTTTTTTTTTTTGAGACCTGTGACTCAAAGACTTTTTTAAACTAATGACTTGTACTTAAACTTGTGAACAAATGACTTGAGACTCAACTCAGACTTTGGCATCGCAGAATTTCTTTCATTGTATAATGTTTGAAATACGTTTAAAAAAAAAACAAGTGTAGCATCCACATAAGTAGACTAATTACGGTGACCTGACTCGGACTTGGACTCGCCTACACAATTCAACTCGCACACTTTCGTAAGAGACTTGGACTTGACTCGGACTTGCAGTGCGCATCAACACAAGATGACTTGACTTGGACTCGATTTGTACTTCCTTTAGTTGACTCAGACCAGTCTTTAGTGACTTGGACTTAGACTCAAACGCTGAGCACTCAAGATGCGTTGCAACCATCAAATTTCAAATGACCATATTTTTTAATGAAATGACAGAATATTTCACATAGTAGTACTGTATTTAACACATGTTTATTGAGTCTTGTGAATTAAATATGGTTCACAAATAGGAAATATGATCTTTGTTTTACGTCCAACAGTTGCCAAAAGAGTAAAACGGTATGGCCTTACACTTAAAGACAGCTCCTAAATGTGTATTATAATTACTAAAATGTAAAGTATATTGAATAAACCCAAACTATCAAGCACAATTTTACTGTATTGGCCTAATCCATTGACCACCTCTGACAGTTATTGTAGAAAATAAAGAACAACTCATCCTTATCTTGGCACTGGAGAGTCACAGAACATGTAAAAAGGCATAAAGCATATTTTATTCAAACAGTTGTGTGTGGGCTCATTGAGTTGAACTGAAATCAAAAGACACTGATTTGAGCAGGCTGGCCCCATGTTTGTCTGTCTCCTGTGTGGTGAGGAGTGTCGGCCCATTCCCAGGACTGGAAACCACTAAAGACTACTGCTTGGCTCTGTGTGTGAGTTCAAGATCTTTTCAAATGTCTTACTGGGATTATTATTATTCAAGTTAGTATAATGTCAATAATTTCTCAAGAGACGTCTGAAACCACCTCTGGAATTGAATACAGTCAAGATGATGGGATTTAGAGTATAAGGGCATGACCTAATACAAAGAGTTTTTCCTTACGTGACACATTAGAGTACACACAATTGGTGAAGATAGTGTCCCATCCAGTTTATTCACTGTAATTTCTGCAGGAGACACGTGTAATCTTCTCAACATGCAACAACAGGTCTAAAGTTATCTCAAATCTTCAAAAGGCAGAACTGATAGTAAGACTTTGGCTGGTCTAGTGCCACATTACTATACATCTTTCTTTACTGGGTATTATTGCGGTATAAAGTTTTTTTAACTTGAATTTTAGACATGAAAATGAAAAGTTAGCATCATTTTATACATGGTGAACTTTGGTAAACCTTATAAAGTTACATTAGCAACAACCGCCCACTGGCTGATCTGAAAATGTCTCTATTTTCACTTTGGATCCCAACAGGCTGTCACAATCACTGAGGAAAGAAGATCATAGGCGCTAACAGAAAATCCTTTAGTACTACATGAGCTGCATTCATCATGCAAACTTCGCCTGAGGGAGGTGAACTCGGGTGAAAAAGTATGAGATAAGAGTTTGTTAAATTTAGGGCAGGGATGCATTGGCTAAAACTGCTTATTGTGAGAAGTTGAAAACTTAATAAAACACTAATAAGCATCACTACTTTTTAGTGCAGCTTTTGAGTAGTTCTGCCACTTCCAAAGCATGGTCAGGCCTTGTTTAGATGTCATTTATCAGCGCCGTTTTCTGCACATGTCAGTCTTATCTGTACATAAGGAGTCTCCTGTAGCTGATCTGTGTTCCTATCACATCATATTAGTGAACTCACACTTTTCCTGTAACTCAGAGCAGATGAGGCCTCAGTCATAATAAGCACTGGCGTCGTGACAGTGTGCACAGAGAGACACAGTGACGCAGTGCTGTTTGTATGATTAGCCCGCATGGTTGACAATGAATGAAGGGCGTGCAAGCTGTAGAGACAGATGAGTGAGAGAGAGAGAGAGCGAGATGTGTTATCACTACACATTATACAGCTGGAGTACATTTACTATACTGCTAATGTCTGCAAAACAACAAATAAACACCAATAAATTAAAAAGTAATGGTGGGGATGTAAATAAAGGGTGGTGTATTTATTTGAAGTATTAGCCAAATCTAAGTATGTATTTTATTACTACTAATGCTACTACTACTACTACTATTGCTATACCTTTTTCAACTTCTACTTCTCAAACTCATGGATAGGTAAGGGTGGTACCAACTTTGCCAAAGATTTTTTCAAGTAAAAGTTACAGTGGTACAGATACTCAAACAGTACATGAAATTACTTAAGTAAATGACATGAGTATCTAGTAAGTATCTAGTAACTTTCCATCACTGTTTACTATTACCCAGCAGGTTCTGTATACTAAGAAGCCCCTGATGTTGTTGTGATATTGGCTATATACAGAGGTGGACAGTAACAAAGTAAATTACCTTGAGTACTGTACTTAAGTATAGTTTTTTAGAATCTGTACTTTACTTAAGGTGTATATTTAGGGATAACTTACTACTTTTTACTCCACTACATCTAAAAGATAAATATAATACTACTCCACTAGATTTTTAAAAAATCAATAGTAACTTCTGCAGAGAAATTGTCTTAAAACCGAAAGACAACTGACTTCCACCCAAAAGAAAATCATTTACTACATAATACTACTCATATTTGCTCTTAGGAACTATAAAGAACCTCTGGACACAGTCTGGAACAGATTTAGCTTTTGCTTTAAACATTATTTGGATGATTCTATAATAAACCAATTTAAAAATAATGTATTAGTATGATTATAATACCCATCCTTATTTATAATACGTATGGCTTGTTTTTGCTGTAGAACAATCTTATCTGTTATGGTTTTATAAGGTAAGCCCACATTTCCTCACTAAAATGATGTAAAATGTATTTTATTCATATTTTTGGAGCTGCTAATTTGTGACTTGAACATAGTAGAAATTTTACCCAAAAACACTGACTGCAAATACATTGTGATTTTTTTTAAGTACTTTGAATACTTAAGTATTTTTGAAAGCACATACTCCAGTACTTTAACTCAAGTAGAAATCTGACTTAGCAACTTTCACTTGTATTGGAGTAATATTTGACCAAGAAGTATCTATACTTTTACTCAAGTAATGAAGTTAAGCACTTTGTCCACCACTGGCTATATAACAAAATGCTACTGATACTGCAAATACTGTATGTCAAGCCTTTTTTCAACATACTTCTGTTAGGTCACTGGCCACCAAAAACAAAATTACAAAAATATACGATAAAAGACACTTTTAATCACTGGCTTTTAATGTAAAGGTAAGTTTTTTTGTCTTGATCTATCTTCTACATGGAAGGCTGTTGACCACTGATGACCAAACACATTTCCACAAAAATAATAAAAAAAACAAAAAAGCCACAAAACTCTGCTTGATCTAAGACTGCTATTTTAATACTGGCCCTTGAGAAGTTTAAAATGTCATCTCAGTACAAAGCCGAAGGAACTTAGACATCTGCTATTAATTAAAACAGAAAGCCCAGCATTCCTGAGCAGCAGCCGCCCCCACCATCATGTCTCTTCACTGTTATCTCTGTATTTTACACAGTGTCCATTCATTTTACTCATCTCCACATAACTGCAGATCAAGCCACAACACTCTGAGCCAGGTGTGTGTCAGAATTTGGAATTTGAATATACCTTAAAGATAACTTGGCTGAAATAGTCTAGCCACTTGCTTCAGGCATGCTTTCCACAGAAACACAGACTAAAAGGAATGGATCGAGCATAAATAACAAAGTGGGGAGAGAAAGAGAGGAGGTGGTGGGGACCTCAGGGGTGTGGTGGTGGTGGTGGTATGGGGCTGAAGAGAAAGAGTGGGAAAAAAGAGACCAAAAAACGCAAAAGGCAGAGAAACATGGAAAATCCCTGGTTCCCATGCCAAGAATCTAGCACAGTAAAACACACATACACAAAGAGCAAATCTGCAAAGTCTGCTGGCAGCGCAGTGAAGACGGCAGAGATAAAAAACAATCAGTGTGGCTTGGTTTTGGACAACCGCAATCACCAAAACTGGGTTCACAACTTTATGTAATGTGGTAGATTTATAAGATAATAGCATCAAAACGCAAGTGAAAGTGAGTCTGTAACAAAAGGGAAATTATACGAGTCACATGTTTTTCATTGTTAGCATTCTTCTGAGCACACTGACCAGTGTTAAACCAGTGATTTTCAACTGGTGGGTCAGGGCTTGAAAGTGGGTTGTTGGGAGGTTGAATAAATAATGTTTTGGTTACATTAAAATAGTAATAGTAATAGTTGAGGACAGTGAGGCGAGCTTGAAAAAAAATGTCCAAATTACTTCATTTTAAACCTTTTGTAGTGATTTCTCTGTCTTCACAGACAAAGAAAAAGGTAAGTAACAGCACATTTATCACATTGTTTCACATTATTGATCTTCATAAACCTAACCAATGCCACCATAGGTACAGAGAATACTCAGGTAGCTAGCTATTGTGTCCGTCCCCTAGAACAGTCCCCCACGCTTCTGTTGTAAACATTTTGTTTTGTTGTGTTTTTTTTATTAGCATTTTTTTTTAATTGTGGTGTGGCTTAATTATTTTTATTTCATTGTTGTTGTGAGCCTTCCGGGCCACCATATATTGCTCACTCCATGCTCAATGTGTTGCTTTAAATTTACTGCTCCTATCTATTGCATTGTATGTCCATCAATGAAGCAAATCCTGATGCCAGCTTCTAGTGTAATATTTTCAGATTTCTTAATTTATTCACTCATTCAAAGCTTTTCCAACCAATCATACCCATTTGACTGCAGCGACTGTGCCACTGACTGTATGTCAACACTTATCTTCCTCTGCCTGACGCTCGCAAGTGGCACAGTTGCTATCAATAGCCCTGCTCTATTTTGGTACCATGCAGACAGGGGCGCAATGGGAGTCCCTCAAACCTGTATTTACCGGTCAGTTTCAGGGGGAAAACTGGGTAATCTGAATGACGCGCTTGTAACAACTTTGTTATTTGGTAAGAAGGAATTTAAGGCGACATGGAAAGACTGGAGGCCCCGGAACTAAACCAGGATATTCACAGCGGAAATGAGACTCTTAATGTGGAAGTCGGAGAGAACCACACGGCATTGGTGAAAGTGAGAGTAGAAGAATGTTGTTTTAATGTTGGACGGACTGCGCTAGCAAAGTACAGCGACTACTTCAAAGCTCTTTTTCAATCAGGAATGGTAGAAAGCCACCAGGAAGAGATCCATTTAAAAGGTGGAGTGAAGGCACGAGGTTTCCTCATTGCCCTTGCAGTGTGCAGGGGCGAGGTTCCTACTTTGAGCGACCCGGATGAGCTGGTTGATGCTGTAGAGTGTGCCGCTTTCCTGCAAGTACCACTTTTAGCTCAACACCTTTGCGACATCATTGATTCAGACAACTGCCTATTGCTGTATTATACGTCATCTGTTTTTGGACTTCATTCAGTTTTCCACAGCGCTGCTCTGTTTCTTTGCGATGCCTTTGATGACCTTAAGGACGCAGCTGAAACCCAACTTCCTGAAGCATTGCTGCAGTATTCCCAGTCATTATCCCCAGCGTCTTATATAGCAATAGGAACCCATACCCCATCAATGGAGCTTTTGAATGACTCTTTCAGGATTGTGTGTTACCTGGATGAGACAGAACAGGAATGGAAGCATCTAACCAACCTCCCAACTCTTTGTAGCACATCTATGGCTGGTGTCACCGTGTTAGACAACAGACTGTACATTGTTGGTGGGGTTTGTGGTTACAAGAAGGACACAGTGGACCGAAGTTTTTGCTACAATCCCGATTCAGGATTATGGGCTGAGCTTCCTGGTCCGCAACAACCACGGTACAATTTTACCTTATTAGGACATGAAGGCCACCTGTACGCAATAGGAGGCGAGTTTCAGAGTCGGACTATTGCGAGTGGAGAGAGTTTTGAAGTTGGAAAAGGACAATGGACTTTTATAAAGCATGCACCTAGGCCTGTTGGATCTGCCGCTTGTGCTATAGCAAGACGTCGGATGTTTGTTTGCTTCTGGAAATCCCCTGATACAACAGATATCTATGAGTATATACCAGCTAAAGATGAATGGAAACTTAGCACCACACTGATTAAACCTCAAAGCTATGGTCACTGTATGGTGGCGCACAGGGACAACTTGTATGTCATGCGAAACGGACCTTGTGATGACTTCCTGCGTTGTCTCATGGACTGCTATAACATCACGACAGGCCAGTGGACGGCGATGCCCGGACACTACATCAACAGTAAGGGGGCGCTGTTTACCTCGATGATTAGAGGCGATTTGGTATTTACAGTAAAACACATGCTGACTCTGGAATACACCATTTCTAGTGAAGGATGGAAGCCCCGGAGACAGATGAAGGGGTTTCCAAAGAGCGGGTCGCTATGGACGTGTTTACTCAGGCTTCCCAAGTCAGGACCGGTTTTCCCAAAGCTGGACGCACAGGGAGAAGATGGAGAAATGCCTTTGCCAGACCCATCCAAGGGATTTGAGGAAGATACGCCACAAGTGTTAAATGACTAAAGCCAATGTAAATATGCATGGCGCAAAATCTTAGTCTTTTAAGAAGGCAGAAATCAGTGTAGACCATTATCAAGGCACTGATCCTAAAATTTCTTAACAAAAATAAAAAATAGAACTCTATATTCATTTAAGCAAGTTAATGAATCCAAGGTTTTTTCAGGCCTTACTAAACCTTTTGCACATTGTTGAATGCTCACTGGGCTCCAACAATAAAACAAAAGCACTGGATGATTCTTAAAAGAAGGGAGTTAAATGTTTTTCACTTTCATATTTACGCACATCTGCATCAGTGCTGCTGACACTAAGGATTCGTCCTGATTAGCAACAGCTGCTACAGTAGTTTGCATTGGGGGGAGGCCACTGGTCCTGTGAGCATGGAGTGTAAAGTTCAAAGGCGTTCACGGGATGTGCTAACCCTCTCATTCTCCACCATTTTCCTGAAGTCAAACTGGTCTAATTCAGGAGCAACCACCGCTCTGGTCAACTTTCTAGAGCAGTGATTCTCAAATGCTTTTCTCTGAGTACCATTTTAGAAAATACTTGGCTCTCCAGTACTATTGGAATAAAATGAGCCTAAATCAGGACTAAACCAGATCTAAATCAGGTCTAAACCAGATGTGATTATAATGTACATGTTTTTATGGGAGATACTGATTTCAAGCAGCTCCAAGCCATGTGAATTTGAGGATTGTGACAAAAGACAGTATTGTTTTAACATATTAAAAACCTCCTTGACAACATTGCAAGTCTTATTCAAAGCAGTCTAGTGATGGTAATGTCCCCACTGTAACCAAAAACCACAAATGTGTCAGCTACATTCAAACTCAGAGTTTCTCAGAACTCAGAATTTCACTGTGGAATATTGTGATTTCTTTCTTTTCACATGCACTTTGTTTATTTGAGAAGTCCAACTATTGAGGTCAGCGTTGCTATTACTATCCCCGCCGCAGCGACCGGGCTGAAACTTGTAATGTTGTAACTGTATGTCTTAAGCTGAGTGATTTACCATGTTCGTTCAAAATCAAATTGTGGACACTTACTGTTCTGGGAGGCGGCAGCTCTGGAAGGTTTTTCTGTGGGACTGGGCTGAACTTTCCTGCTTTTCCATTGACAAGGGCATCGGGTCTCTCATCTGGGTCAGACAAGGAGAGATAAAGAGGTCAATACAACATGGAATTACTACTACTGCTACAATTACTACTGCTACTACTACAAGGGATATCCTGTAGTGGTCAGTATAATGAAGAATGAACACAGTATGACAAAGAATGAACACAGCATAGAATTACTATTACTAGTACTGACTACCACAACTACTGCAACAATTACTACTGTTGCTACTACTACTACTACTACAAGGGATATATTGTTATGCAGCATAGAATCTCTACTATTTCTACTGCTGCTACTACAAAAAGGGGTATACTGTAGAGGTCAGTGCAACAATCACTACTACTACTACTGCTTCTACTACTACCACTACCACTACCAACACTACTATTGCTACTATTGCTGCTACTGCTACTTCTGCTATTAATTCTACTGCTGCTGCTGTTACTACTACACCTACTACCTCTATCAAGGTCAAAAATACTATTACTTAGTCACAGATATTTTAACAAAGTTTTAAAATATGCATTTTCTACAAAAAGGGTTACAAAGGTAAATTGCCAGAGTAAAGGTGACTAGTTAATTTCCACCTCTACAAAATGACAATGACATCCTGATTGTTGGTTTTAACTACAGAAAGACTTTGAACGTGTACTAGCAGCTCAACAATTAAGAACGTTTTTTTTTTTTTTAAACGTTTAAAACATTTTACTCAACCGTGACTTTCTTTTTGTCTTTAAAATAAAAGCTGTGGTTTTGCTGGTGTTGCTGCTGAGAATATGTGTTAAGTCTTAGGCTGACTCAAACCACATTCTTCATCCGTGTCCAAACACAACAGGCTCGTCTCAGATGGCGAGAAGCTCCAGAGAGACAAACAGGAAATGGTGGTAAGAGGAGGGGAGCTGGGCCTGCTGCTGCTGCTGCTAGAGGCCCTTTCTCATGATGGATATACACTTCAAATATGTCACATATCAGATACAACAGGGCAGTATTATGACCAGGGACAATGTGTTTGACCTGCAAGTTTGACCTCAAATACCAGTAGGTTAGGGGAGTTTTATTTCATTTGCATCTTAGAAAAATAAAACTTTACATTCCAAAGTACACTCCTCTAAAGGGAATCATTATTTCTCAATTGGATTAAAACATGTCATGAGAACTATAGCCTGAGGTGGAAAGTAACTAGATACTTATATGTGACTAATTTACCCATTGTTACATAAAAATGCAAAAGTATAGCAGACTCACTGTACAATAAAGTATTATATATTATTTAGAACTAACAGTGCTTTACTTGAGTACAAGACGTAAGACACAAGAAATGTCACCAAATTGTACCGATAAAAAAATCTGGCCTGCCAGTCAAACTCTCAGAAGTTAGTCTGGTACCTCTTCAATAACATTTCGTTTCTGAGGTGAAACAATCTCAGGCGGAGTAACCAATCAGAGAAACAAAGCACGGGACAAGCAGCGCACCACCCACCCAAACAAACATGGATTCTTGCTGGGGTTTTTTTCTTAACACACCAGAATTTGCTGTATTATGAGCAGCTCTGTACTTATTTCTGAATGGGGACAGCAGCAGAAGCCAGCTGTACAAAAACTTGTGGAAAAGGTGTTTTTTTTTTATTTTTTATTGCTTTTGTTATATTGGATGTGAACAGGACTTAACCGTTGTTAAAATGGCAAGAAGACTAAGAAAAAATCACAGTGGACCGGACAATTACGCAGACTTCAGCAGAACCAACAGGTGATGAAGGAAAGCACTAGATGGTGTTACTCTTATAAGAAAACTTCAGCTTGGTAGCTTGTGCTATCTTGGTTAGCTTCCACTATCATAAGACGCGCTGCAGATAAACGACTGTTATTGGACAGTTCCAAATCAAACCAGCGAAACGCTTCGCCCCGAGAGGGGAACCGGACTGTCCTGCTTGTGAAAAGAAAGTAGGAGAGTCTGGCTCGCCAGTCTACCAATTAAACAGCTTTTTTGAGATATTTCTGTTTAGGAGAGTCAGAGTGACTCAATGACTCAGGGTCTGTTCACACTTCACTTCAGTCAAACTCAGGTGCACTTCCTGGGACAGTCCAGTTCGTTTGAGTAGGTATTAACGCACAATCAGACAAGTAAACTCTTGTTCTTCTGAAATCAGAGGTCTCGATGCAGTGCGCTTTGAGCCCTAGAGCACTCCTGGCATGGTCCTGGTCCGGTCCTGGTAAAATGTGACCACAACGCAGACCAAACTATAGCCTAACGCCTGGGAGTGGACTAAAACACTGTTTAACAAGGGCAAAGAAACAGATGCACATCTAACATGACTACCAGGAAAAAAATACAACTATAGCCTACTGTAAATAAAATGTATTTAAAAGGTTGCTAACGTGAGCAAACAAATGTAAAAACGCTCCTGAAACAACTCAGATTTCATATTAATCACCGGACAGTGTCCACAGCTGTGTTTAGATATTGCTGCTCTAAACTTAACAGGATTAAATATAGCACTGTTGATATTATTGGGATATATGGAGCTGCTGGGGTGGACTTTTGACCAATAGAAGAGCAGGGTTTCTTTTTTCTCAAATTTCTCTCACTAAATACTGGCACACTGCCCCTACAGGTGAGGTTTGTTACTGCTCACTCAGTCAGTTGAATTAATTTGACAGAACCCGATGTGAACTTGAACCAGACCAATGACATCATAGGTGCGGACTTTTGCCCCAAAGTACACCGAGTCCTGCGGACCAACAAGTGTGAACACGCCCTCAGATTCAACCATGTGAACCATGTGATATGTTACTTTGAGTGTGAGAACAACGCACACCTTTGTAGTCACTGACTACAACTTTGTTCATGTAGATGTACTCCTCATCTGCACCTGCGAGAAAACAGAAAAGAGATATTACTTTATGTTATGTCACAAATAATCTGTTGCTTAAACACATAATCTCACAAATGCTAATAAAATGAGAATACGAAAAATGAAAGAATGAGAAAAGAATGAAAGAATGAGAAAAATACACTACCCCACCATAGAGAGCAGTGATTCTCAATTGGTCTGACTGTGGAACCCAATTTTATCACTGTTCAGTGTACTGTGATGTACTTATTGACAGTTATTATTCTAAATTACTTTACTACAGCCTTAATGAAGCATGTATTTTAAAACTACTGCAACTGCTGCAAGAATTAGGGTTAAAATATAATGAACTCAAAAGTTTAAACTATATTCAACCTCCCCTTTTGGGTCCCGTCCCACCAGTTACCTCTAATCAAGACAATGATATCAATAAATTGGATATTGGATGCATATTTACTTTGGCATAAGTTTTACTTAAGATGCCTCTTCCTTACACAACTTAGGCTTGGGGCTGGCAGAAAGTATACACTGGCTTGTGACCCCTGTGGCTGTATTACCTTTAATTAATTGAATGGAAATGTGATAAGAATACATTGTAATTTTGCAGTAATGCTGTAATGTCTTTCGGGTTGCTTTCACCATATGTATAGCTGTATATAGCTGTATTCTTGATTGCAGCAAACTGTGTAACTAAATATCTTGCATAGTTTGCTTTGAGACCATTTCAATGAGAAAATCTTAGTCCTCCTACTATAAGTGCCAAACAAACTTTCAACATGTTTATTACAAGTCCTGAATTAAAGCAGAACTTCAGCCAAACAAGTGGACCATTGTAGAGACAGACGGTCCCATTGACACCCACTCTGACCGAGGTGGACATTCATGGGACATTAGTCAGAAAAGTCTTCCTCTGCACAGGCTGAGCACTGTATCACTACTATCTTTGAACTTATAGAAGATCATGAGAGTAAGTATACAATTCAAATGCTTGGATCCACCACTGCCTCCAAATATGTCAACGGGAAAAAACATCATTTAGACATGACAGTATAAGAAGCTACAGTTCAAAGTTCATATTTAGATCAGCACAAACAAAGCTCAGTGAAAATGGAGACAAAATGAACCATCCAGCCTTTTGTTGACAACATCCCAACTTCTTTGAGATGTGTTGTTGCTATCAATTTCAAAATAGGCTATTTTTTTTTTATAAAATGGTAAAATATCTCAGTTTTATCATCTGATAAATAGTTTGATCCAGCCGCAAGGAGTCACAAGAAAGTGTTCTCTCTGATAGGATTGTATCAGGAAGGGCATGCGGTGTAAAATCTCGCCAAATGCAAATCACTGCTCACTGGTCGGCACATGATTTGCTGTGAGAGTTTGTTGCGCATGTCTGACTAATTTCAACATGGTGAACATGTTGGCAAACTTAGCAACATAAATGGTCAGAATGTTGCTTTTTCTTGGTGCATAGCGGACCATAGTTTGTTGCTGTAACCTGTTAGGGGAACTTGTCTTAGAGCATTTTTCTGAAACAGTTTGGCTGACTACACACTCTGCCCAGAGAGGAACTCAAACAAAATGCCAACCTCTTGAGATTATTCCTCCTTTGAAAATGATACGGAGGTGGTGAACGCAAACAGCAGCAGAATAAAATGATGTTTTGCCTACACAGTGGAAACAGATTTTTTGGGGTAGTTGAAAATGCTATTTATAAATTTGCTGCTCAAAGGAAGTCAATGTCCCCAGAGGATAAGTGCTGCTTTGGAAAAATGATACAGCTTGGAGCCAGTGGAGGAAGTTCGGAGAGTCCAAGACCTTAACATGGAAAGAGTTCTGTGTGAGAGACACAGAGGAAACTACACTGGATTCTTGAGTGAAAAAGTTATAGTGGATATTAGAGAATTGGGTCACAGATTAAGAAGAAATTTTGGGTCAGGCCCAGTCAAAATAATCTATTCTGTTTTTGGAGCTTTAACTATGAAACATGGATCTTAAAACACTGTGGAGTACAGTCATTACTCTTGATTACCAGCTAAGGTGGAAAAGAACACATTCTTTTGATTTAGTGATTTCAATTTTGCAGTGGATCCTGAATTTTTCTGTGGATTTTGTACCATTGCAAGATAGGGCCAAATACACTAACTCTAGCCACTGAATGGAATTATGTAATACAAAGGATAGAGCATTTACCCCTGGACTAGAAGTTCCCCAGTTTGAGTCCAGGTCTCGGCATTGTCAGTCTATCATTGTGGGATCTCTCAAAGGTTCTTCTAGTTCAGGTTATAGTCAGTGGTCACTTCTATATTTCTATCATTATTATGGTAAACTAAGACTACAGAATCTTTGGTATTCAAACAGTTTTGGGTCCAGAATGTGCCCTTGTTGACATTACTCCAATCACATCATAAATCACACTGGCCCCCCAACTAGATTTGCCATTTTCATGTTGAATGTCAGAGTCAGTGAGTAAGAAAAACAAACTTGTCTTTAGTATTTTGACAGGATACTTTAACAGGTTATATATCATTGTATCATGAACGAAGAGACATTTCGTTTGGGTGTAACAATGTGAAACTAACAGTTACATGCGTTTAATATCAGATGTCATCATTTGTGAATAAAGGTAAACATACAAGCAAATGCTACCCACAAAGATATCCATATGGATTTGTAAAAGAAACCTTAGGACTTATTACTATAACATCTTGGAGAATTTATAATACCACAATGGTTTTTTGATTATTTCCCTCAGACCAAACTGTCAGCTCCTTAACTTCATTCAATTCAAGAAATCACAGTGTGACCACAAGTTACATAAGTTGCTTAGCAAGCACAAAGAAACACTGTGCTCCTGTTAAAGGTTTGTGAGAAAGAAAACATTTGTGGTTTGAACTCAAGAAATAAAACTGTCTTTTACAATGTGCCTGACTTGTTTGATTATGATTCCCATAAGATTTCTCAGCCAGCTCAGTAATATTCAGTATGTAAATGATGTACCAAAACAGACTTGTAGACAGTGAGGAGCCGCCATGGTTCTGGAGATAAGCTGATTGTGTAGATTTCATTGCTGATGTTATTTGGTTAAGACATGAGCGCATACTCTAAAAAAATAACAAGTGTGTTCTTAGTTAAACCACTCAAATCTGAACTAGCGACAACACTGACTTCCTCTTATAAAGTATGTGATGTGATTGTGCACACCGGCAAACACAGGTCACCTCTCACTTCCAAAATTCTTATTAGCAATACAGGTTAGGAATGCTCTTTTTATAAACATGTTGTCAGTTCACAGTTTACATCATTTAATCAACACTAATGAAACTATAGCACAAATCCTCCGCCTCATCACCACCTTAGATGTGGACTCTCCTTCACCCCATCACCACCTCAGCAGTGAAACAACTCTCTGCTCTTCTCTTGTAAAACATTGCCTAAATACAGTACTATTCTAATGCATTTGGTTGAATTATTATTACTGCTGTACATGTTAAAGAAGTTTAGGTTTTTGCTCATACCACTAGAGGCTCTGTATGTCTGCAGCAGGTCTGTGAGCAGGCCCTTCTGAACTGTGGCATTTCCACTCAGGTTCTCTTTGTCCAATATGAGCAGGAAGCGATGCAGCTCCACTAGGAGTCGGTCCAGCACTGAAAGCACACAGAGAAACAAATTAATGCACTTCTTAGTATGGAGCACTTGTTACTTTTTATGAATGAATCAACATCATAATTTGTAATAATTTGTTCCTTTACTGACCCCTTGTATCTGGAGTTTTTAGGAGCTGGGACATATTCCTGGGTCTACTGATGCTCTACTGACTGAGCTATATCTAACATTTTTCAGTTTTGTTGTTAACAGACACAATTGGCCCTATCTCGCAATGGTTTAGAATCCTTTAAAACATTCCTAAATCCAAACAAATCAAAATCTAACCATTGCTTTTCAGTTATTTGGCTGACAGACAAACAAACAAACCAACAAACCAAGGTAAAGAATAAATGAATGAAGCAAGGTCATTCAGGTTTGGCTATGTGCTGTCGAGGAGCCTGACCTCTGTGATGTGCTGAATGATTGGCAGCCAGTAGAGTTCTTAACAAGAAGCCAAAATATTTAAACTTTCTGAGGGAGAAGACACGATTGTTGATATTTAAATTTATAGCTTAAGTTTACCGCAAGGACAATTCTCTTTTGAAGACTTCCGCTGAAAGAGTGTGAGCTATTCTCACTGTTTCGCCTTTGTGCTTCGAGCTGCGTTCTGCATGCCAATATTTTACATGGGAGACAGACTCTTCAGAGCTTTTTCTGTTGGCAATAGTTCACAACCATTCAAACTTTATGACAGCCAGTCGTATCTCTTTGGCACTTGTCTGTTTTGTGTGAGGTTGTTTGGGGGGATAGCTCTGGTTTAGTGAAAGGTCAAGGCGAGACGGTGGTGGGAGGAGCCAGCGTTGGAGTCGACGAGGGGGGGGGGGGGGGGGGGGGGTCACAGTGTCTGAGAGCACAGCCCACACACATCCTTTAGGGGTCAGCGCTGAGCTCCTCTGTGTGGGGACGTCTTTGTGTGTGTCTAAGTGCTGTGAATGGGCCCCTCGCTACAGTGGGCCTCAGTGTGTCAGACAGACGACACAGAGGGGAAGCACAAGAAAGACTTTATCAAAAGAAAAAGACTGAGCAGTGAGAGACAACATATGAAGATCCCCTGGAGAGCTGATTATCTTTAACACGAATTCTTTTTCAGCCATCTACATTTTATTGTTGCACTCACCACTAATTTTAAATACAATATTACCAATGCCATGTGTGTTGGTCCAGGAATTTGTAAAGGATTTTGTGTCATTGCAAGATCTAGCCTCAAGCGGTCAGTGAGTAGTTTTAGTGGTTACTGGAGTTCGTAGGTTTGGTGCTACTGGGTTAAAACATTTATCGCTTGTCTTTTTCTCACTTCAAAGCCTCACCAGATCCCAACAACTGTAGGTGTGAGATCCTGGTAAGCTTCTCCTCTCACTAAATGATGTCAGTTTCCCCCCTAAAGCTGTATCACACTGGGCTGTTTTTCCAAAATGACTCCTACTCAAGCTGAGTCAACTTCTACTGGGCGGCAGCACACGATGAGACACATCAGTCTGGTAATTACAAGCACCTTAAATAATATTGCACAAAAGCTGTAGATTAAAACCACATATTGTTTTGTTACTCATGTTTAGCCCAATGGCGAGAATCTAAACATTTTTCCAGCTTCTCCTCCTCCTGTGTTTGCAGAGATTGACTTAGATGGCCTTTCGGACTGGAGGACCATGGGAAACGAAGTCAGCTGACTGAAGTCTACAGCAGGGCTTCAGTCTCTATGGGCTACAGGCCTGGACCGATGCCCAGTGCACATCCACTAAGTGACCACAGTTTAACCCATACTAGGAACCATTACATTCAATTGAGCCAAGCCACTACTACAAGTGCTTTAACTGTGAAGATTAAAATGCAAAAGGGGATTTCTTTTATAGATTTTTTTTCCTGGTTTACCTAAATTCTTTTTTGTTTCCTCTCTTCTACATTCAAGATGCAATATCAGTTTCTATTGTGTTTCATACGCTGTGCTAATAAAAGATGATTGCAGAGCCTGGTCGTGCTCAGATTGAAATATTAGACCGGTGGCCATAATACAGAACCATTTCCAAGTTTTGTTACACATGCTTTATCAAGAACAGCAATAACCCAATTATCGGAAGTTATTAAAGGGGCGATTATGAAGTGGAGATCGCATTGCCATACTACCTGATAAGTGGTACACCAGGAATACCAGGCTACAAATTTGTCTGTTTTTTCACCATGCAGGCATACTAGGCAACACATCTTCACATCCGAGTATATATGAGGCTGCAGATATGCTTATGTAGCTATTCAGACAGCTCTTTAAATTCCCAAACATATATTCATGCTCCAGGAAGACACAATTCTCATGATGCAATATTTGTTGACCTAATTTATGTCCATGATTCTGATTCATTTTGGAAAAAGTGGATGCAAAGTTTGTACAAAAACAAGATGAAAGCTTACCAAAGTATAAATGATATTCTAATGATGCAATGAGAGCCAGTGAAATGCAACGCAGAGCGCCTGGCCTGTTGGGTCTGGAGCTGCTGCCTGAGGTCTGCTCAGGACTTCCTCTCTTCTCTGAATCACTCTGATATTTTGGGATGTGGTGCAGATGTTGGAAATTGCTGCAGATGTGCTCCCATTGCTTTCTTTAGCAACGACTGCCACATGTCCTGCACTTTATTTAACGGACTGTGTCTGTCCAAAGAGTCATTCTTCTAGTTTCAACAATTTGAAAGAAAAAATAGTGATATATATGCCATCATCCTGAGGTTGAAGAAGTACTCCAAATCTGTGCTTGGTACCGTTACTTTTATTGTTAATTGAGTAGAAATAACAGCAAAAGCAGTGTTACCTACTGAGTGCAAATTTTAGTTAATTTGAAAGTACTTTTACCACTACTACTATGACCACTGCTACAACTCTATTATCTAAGTAAAAGTACGCAACAAAATGAAAGTACTTACTGCTATTATGCCACTACTACTAATAATAATACTACTATTATTATTACTACTGCTTCTACCACTATTGCTAATACTACAGCTACTATTATTACTATTACTAATATTACTTTAATATTACTTTACTAATATTATTAAGTAAAAATAATAATTGTAATATTGTTACTCAAGTAGAAGCAAAACTATTCAACAAAAATGTTACTTCAATTAAAGTAAAAAAGTACTGTAAAGTGTAAAGTTTTCTTGCAAGTACTACCACTACCTCCACTACTACAATATTACTATTACAACTGAAGTTGTAAAACATTTGTCCTCCAAAAATTTGCAATCACTCGAGGCTGTTTACAATTGTCATGGCCAGCCTTGCAACAATATTTAGTAAAGTCCTTGCAACAGTTTTCTTCAGAGGATCTAGTTTTGACCCCCGTCTCTCACACAGTATGGGCATATGTTACAGCTCATTGCCCTCTGCACTGCAATGATGTTGTATAATCCCCATTAATAGCAGCATAAATCAGTTTTACAAATAATGAACAACAGCCATTTGACTTAATTACCCCATAATGAAATGGGAAAACAACAACATTGCTGAGCTTGCATTGGTAACGAGTCACTGCATTTGCTTGTTTTTAATGATTAAGTAATGATGCAATATTAAATGAGCCATAGCCAGCTGCCTTCTTTCTGACTTCAACTCATAAAATCACTTTTGCAACACAACTAGCATGATTGGGGCGTTTCATAAATGAAACAGCAGCTTCTGTTCATGACATTTATTAGCATTGTAGCAACAGAGTGATCAGCTGCTGTAGAGTCAGGTGGAAAACACTAGATTCTTTTTACTCACTCAAGTAATGCACTTTAAAGTGAAGTATTTTTTTTAAAGATATGTACTTTTGCGCTAGTTTCTAAAACATATTTTTACTTTTACACAAGTAAACCTTTGAGCGAAAATGTTACTTTTACACAAGTAAAGGGAAATAAAGTAGTGTGGATAGCTATAATAATAACAGTGGTAATATTAGTAATAAAAATAGTTATTATAGTTGTAGTAGGAATTGTAGTAGTAATAGTAGTAGTAGTTCTAGAAGTTGTAATGATAACAGCAGTATTAGTATGTCTACTGTGTAGTTATAGAAGCAGCAGGAGTAGTAGAAGAGGTAAAAACTCTGATAGTAGTAGCTGTACTGGTTGTACTGCTACAGCAGTAAGTACTTTCTACTTAGGTAAACTTCACATTGAACCGTTTTTTTCTTATGCTTAAATAACATATTTAATGAGTACTTCCTCTATTTTTTCCAGGTACTTTTTATGGGCAGATTTGCAACACTTCTTGCACCTCTGTGGTTAATAAATAATACTGAAATTTTGGTGCATAGTTATGTACAAAGTAAAACTTAGACATAGAGCTAGATGACTTCCTCTTTTAAGTAAAGTAAGTGGTAAAATCACTACAAGCTTATCCATGTCAGACGGAAGTAGTCTCAATAAAGAGAATTGCAACTCAGGGCTTCTCTATATCTTTTATACATATATATATATATATATATATATATATATATATATATATATAAATTTATTAATTTATTTATTTATTTATTAATAAAAGATATAGAATACATACATACTATATTAGAAGTTGATTTCTTGTTTTGACTGGTAGATGATCGTCTGACATAATGACCTAAACTGGCTTCATAATAGTGTGAACAGACCTTGGTTTGTCTCCTTGAAGCACACAGCTGTGGGAAGAGACTGTGTGGACATGGCTTGATTAATCCAAGCTGTGTTTGGGCCCTGTTGCCATAGAAGCTAAACTTCTAATTTGGAGATTAAAAGGTTGTTTGATAGCAGTGAAAGAGGAAAAAAGGGGACAAGTGGGTTAAATGGGGTCAAAAGATGTTTTTCAGTCACTAGGAAGTAGGAGTATTTAGTACCATTGTTATTGGTTTGTTGGTTTGTTTGTTGTTGGCTTCAGGAAAGATCAGTACTGGACAGAGGAAGAAATGAGTAATTCTTATAGGCCATTTACCCCAGAACTACAAAATCTTGATTGAAGTCTGATTCTTTATCATTGTGAAATAGGCTCTATAGTCCTTGGCGGAGGTGTACGCTTTGTCCAATTCAGACATAATGCAAAAAATAAATATTTAAAAAAGCATGTCAGCTGTGCATTTGCATAAAGTCAAACAAAGTCTGATAAGCACAGAACAATGGACTAAAAAAATATTCTGAGGTGTTTTAGACTTACTTGTTTACCTTGGCCAAACAACCTGCACCACAAGGCTGTTCCCTATCAGATAGAGCTACTGAACTTATGTTGGCATATGAGTGCAATCTACGGCTGGCGATGAAAGCCTGATAAGGTATCAAGAAGTTGAACTTTTACAAATGCTCCAACTACAGAAGCTCTGAAGTTGAAGAGCAGAAAGGCCCACGTTCTCTTTCATCCCTCTCTGAATCCTGTTTTTATGCATAGCACATACAGCTCTGTCAGAGCTTCCCTGTTCCTCCACTCATCCTTCAGATCTCACTTGTATTGAGTCCTACAACTTGGCCCAGGGAGAGATCAAGTTGTGCTGAGTTCAAACATGCTAAGAGACAAATAAATTCAAGATTTTATGGCATAGAAAATAATTAGCAAGCAGTTTACTGTGCAGTAAGTAACTGGTCAAGCTGAAAAGTTAAGCTGAAAAGAATTAGCTGCAATTCTTTTCATGGCCACTAGAATAACAATTATTTCTTCTAGTCCGCTACTGGATTGTAATATTAGTACGACAGCACTGTCTTGGACTGTTGCGAAAGAAAGGGGACAGACTCCTACCATCTGCTAATATAAAAACTCAGTAGGAAGGACGCCTCGGAGTCCCCACATAAAAGTCATGCATAGATGTCTTGGAGGGCATGTGCAATTACAACTCTATAGGCTTAATGTTTTCCTGTTAAGAAAAGGTACAATCCAGCTCGGATCCAGAACTCCTGTATCCCATAAAATAAGAAGCACTTTTGATGTGTTGAAATTGACCTAGCCCAGAAGCCCGAGGCCAAGGGGTGCAAACCCAGAGTCTCCTGTCAGGAAGACCGACTTTCTTTTCATCATTTTTATAGCCTGGTCCAGCTTCCTGAATTACCCACACTCCAGCAGCTCCCCGCGGATAAGTACATACCATGACACACAGTGGAAGCGGCAGACCTCATGCCAGTCCTGATGGCCTACATCTCAGTCTGCCTCTGGTGAGCTGCAGGGAGGTCGAAACCACAAAACCCACATTGTCATGCTGCACCAAGAAGCACCTTTCCTCTCAATTCAGTCAGCCATAAAGTGTAACTATATGGGATTAATTATGACTGGCAAACCCCAGCTAACCTTTTGAAATGTAACTTTCGCTCAGAGGTGGAGGAAGTAGTCAAAACTGTACTCCAGAAATGTATGGTTACTTCTAAGTGATATTTTCTATTACTATGTATTAACTGAAACATATGTAATCTTTTGAGTACAAATCTATACTATACTGTTACTACTAGTACTATATCAACAGCTATTACAATAATGACAACAATAGCTACTACTAGCACAGTACTGCTTTTACTACTGCAAGTTAACAAATTAAGACTAGCACTACTACTGCTACTACAACTACTGCTAAAACAGCCACTATTACTACTGCAAGTACTGCTACTACTATTTCTACTTCTGGTTGTGAGGTGAAAATACCACTCTAGTTACTTTGTGTTAGTCTTATGTAAGTTGAATGAAGCATGATATAATGCAACTATTTACTATTTATTTTTGTTCTTGTGATGGTGAACAATTAATAAAGATGATCATCACCATAGATTCCCACATTGTTGTGCAAACACAGCTGCATTGAATATGAAGTCAAAGTACATGATCAAGGCACATTTTATCCATGAGTGAAATCCAGGATAACAGAGAAAAACATGAGCAAAGGCATGAGGTAAAAGCTGCGGACCAGCAGAGAGAAGAAATAATAAACACCGGAAAGGCCAGTTCTGAAAAATTTGCTTGGCATCTATTTCAAGGGCAATGGATTTGAAGAGTAAATTGAACAAACTTCTGATAATTCCTGTCACTAGGGGGCTCTGTGTAAAAAAACAATAAATGGGTTCATCATTACCTCTGCAAAAGAGAAAGTTATGTTTGTTGTTTTGCCAGCATTGTTTTTTTTTTAAAGGAGTCCACGTACAGAGCATTTACATCTGAGCTAGAAGATCCCTGTTTCTGAGCACTACATATCTACAACTGAGCAAAAATGGCTTCAAGGTAAGGTAATTAAGGAACCATGACAGTGCACTGCTCAGTACAGCCATGAATTACTTGCTTTAAAAATAATGGTGTGGTAGAAAAAAACACATAAATCTTGCATATGCAGTACATTGTCGTTGCCCCATTGGTTCCACACTCCAGCTCGTGTCCATTTAGGAATACTGCTTGTCTCTGCAGTATCATCACATAGTAAAAAAGTGACTTGCTGGCCAATAAGTGACAGTGAGCGTTGTAATTGTTCTTTGGCTGAACTGCTAAATACTCTCTAAGTCTCAGCAATGATTTCCTAAACTCGTGCCATCAAAAGGTCTCAAAAGGTCATCCAATAAAAACTCCAGGTGGTTTTGCTTACCCGATCCTCGTCACTTGTGAGAAACTGTGACATGGATCTCCTCTGCAGCGAAACCAGGTTGTAGAATGTAGAATATTAAACAATGCATTGCCTTGTCACTGGCTTCTCTTGACTTTTCCCAGGTTTCCCCTCCCAGATGCATGCCTGCGGCTATTACTATCTGATTTAGTGTGTCCCAGTCATGGTATACACAGCTGCCAAAAAGACTCCCAGCATTTCTCCAATACTTTTGTGCCGTCACTGTATGGGTGTACCCACTGCATTGCATCACTGTCAGCTTGTGTATTTCCTCTTCGGTAAGTTACAGCCGTATGCTTTCTGTCCTCTCCCAGCCATTTTTCACTGTTTAACAACCTCAGCAGTTGATAAGAAACACATGAATGCAGTCTCAAGCTCTTAACAAGGAGGTAACATCGTGCAACAGTGTAAAGGGTGCGACAAATAGGTGTTCAAAGAAAAGAAATGTAATTGGTCGGTTTAAGGGCAATGGCGGTAAATTAATCAACATTATACGCTATGTTAAATATGGGTTTAAGAAACTATCAATACTGTATTATTCTAATAGATGGAGGCAGATTTTAGCTTTTTTTTTTTTTTTTTTTTTTTTTTTTAAATCAAACCAGGTCTGCAAGCACTTTCATGTTGTTGCATATTGGGAAGGCAACTCATTTTTACTGTGGATTCAGAACATTGATTTTTATAAAGGGTACTCTACCATTGTGAGATAGGACCAAGGTTACAAACTCCAGCCACAAGGTGTCAGTAAAATAATTAATAATTAGCTTTAGTGGCAACTTGTTTCCAAAATACAGTTGCAGTACTCATTATTCAGATTTTTTTAAAAAGCAATATTTATTGTATCATGAAGATTTTAGTTTTCACCTGTATATCTTGTGTTTGTCCTGTTCCAGATTGTTACTGCCCATGTGCGTGTGTTTTTTTTCCCCTTTCATATTGTTCCTTATCAATAAACCTCCTCAAAAGTCCTTTAAGTCTTCTGGTTATTGCATCCTGACCGATGCCCCATGGTTGTAGCACAAGTTCTCTGCACCACACCTATCCTCAGTCAAATTACTTTTTTACAGTGACGCTTATATTGTAATATCGCAGCGCTAGTTTCTAACCTACTCATTGTAGGCTAGTTGGATTGTTAAAGACATTTTGATAATGTAGAATTTTCCTCGTTGACGTCCAGACAAGATCTTTCTATTTTTACTTTGGAATGATTTTCTCTGAGACTTCCTTTTACATAAAATGCGTGGTGTTTTGAACCAAACATAGACCAAATAGAAAACAACCTGGACAGACCTTTCCGTGTTGATATATCTCACTATTTGTCTCACATGTCACACTACAAAAATATTCGCCCCAGACTTAACCCCATATTATGTGTAGTAAACTTCGGTCTTGTTTTGGTTGCCATTATTTTCAACCCAAATTTTAGGTTCCTACTGCTGTCCTACCCACTTCCCAAAAATCCAGAGGGTCCTAACTAAACTGGAAGCAGCGCAAAGGTCACAACTGACCCATCTCCACCTTTAACCTCATCACCACATACTCTCTTCCCAAGAGGCAACAAGTGGCATGCACCTACCTGTTAGCCACCAGATTATCTGACCTAGTTTTTGACATTCTGCCCTGTAGTCTCTATCTGTGTTTCAATCAGGAAGTATTAAATGGCCTTGCTCATCCCACATGGACAAATAACCACAGGAATCTAAAGAATGCCCATGAGAACAATGTTGCTGCTTTTGGAATCCATCACTGACCATCCCCTTACTGTTGTATCAAGCAAATTTGACAAAGCAATTAAAAAAATCTATATACCTGTTAAATGTGGTTGGAAAAAAGGAATGCTTGTTGTGCGTAATAACATGATGCTGTTTACTGTGGGCTCTGGTCCGGCGAGACAGCAACAACCCACAACATCCGCATTACTGTTGTTTCTTTTGAGAGTTTCAAAGACATCGTGCATCGTTGTCATTTTTTTCCGTTATCATGTAGGTTGTGATCTACTAAGAGGTGCTTACTGATCTGTGCTACTGTTGTAGTAGAAACAGGTGCTATACACAGACAAGTGAAGTAGCATAGGTATAATCATGTAAATATAGCACTTTTACGCACAGTTTGCCCAGTCTAGTTGATGACATGATTAAGTTTGATTGTGCTCACAGGAGCGATGCCATTAATATTTAAGTTTATTCATTCGTAAAAGGTCGTACAAAAGGCTTCTCTTACCTTTGTGCTTCTCCATTCGCTCGCCGTTTCACCTCCGCGTTTCGCTTCTCATAAACTCAAAACTGTGCGTTAAAAGTTAGCCGTCAACAACAACAAGTTTCCGCCGGGACAGTGATGCTGTGTGGGTGTTGTATGTAAGCTCCTGACGCTCCTGTTTATTTCCACCAACACACTGTCTGACTGTCTGTGTGTGACTGGGCAGGACAGAGAGGACAGAGTACAGTGGAGAGAGGGGTTTGACGCAACAACAACGCTCTCTCCTCGCTCCTGTGTCGTCCCGATCTGAAACTGGCCCTCCTTTTCGAAGTTTTTGCAGCATCCAAACAGCAGCTGAATGAACCGCTGATGCACTATTATGGTTTAAGCGTGAGATGTAAACGTGTTACAAAATCGGTATTATTCACGCTGTATTGCATTGTGTAGTATGGTATTGTGGTTTTAACCTATTATTATAGTATCACCAGAGAACCAAGAAGTACTCCAAAATCTGTACTCAAGAAAAAGTACTTCAAAATAAGACTATTCACTTCTTTAAGTGCTTTCTGGTACTACGTCTTCTACTACTACTACTACTACTACTACTATCATAACTACTGCTAATACTAGGCTACTAATGCTTCCACTTCTAATATGCAACTACTTATTATCACTACAACTACTGGTAACTAAAGTTATACTGTACATTATACATTATATATTCAGTTAAGTGGTATAATAAAGTTATACCCACTTTTCCCCCAAGGGCAAATATTACTTGATTAAATATAATACTGTATTGAGAAAGTATATATTCTTCAAAAATGTTCCTAATAAAATAAGAGTATAAGTACTTTCTACCTCTGAAGAGCACTTGTTTTTGAAAATTTGACATTGTTGTGACATTTTCAAGCTGTTAAAGTGTACAAAATACAACTTTATTGCTTTGTGCTCCTCTTCTTTCTTTCTTATTACTCCCAAACAGAATGAAAAATCTCCTCAGAAGAAATGCATTTTAACAGATGTGATTTTCTGTATAGCCCCCCAACAAAAAGTGAATTTCCCTGCCTAAACAAACGCTTGCCCCCCTCCTGTGGGAGAATCATGACCGGGTGGAGGTATGAGAGGAATGTCGAGTAACACAACATACTCCACAAGATGATTAAAACACGCAAGGACTTACTGACTTTTTCAATGCTGTCCAATTTTTTCTGGTCCCAACAATAGGACAATAAAGGCGATAATGTGTGGAAACCGAGGTCCAAGTGTGTTTAGTGGTTTAAGTTGCAAAAACAGCAGTATGAGGTCACACCCATGACAAGCCACAGCAAATGGAAGGCAACGACTGGGGCAGTTACTGGTGTGATGTCATGATGCTGTTAATGATATACTTTCTGTAAGCTCCATGCTGCAGGCAGGAAGGGAAGGGAGGGGGATGTCCCAATCCAGTATTTTCATGGTTTTTACTCATCATTGTTGGTAACTGTATGTGCTATGTGAAAAAACAGAGATGTAGAACAGAGAAGTAGTACAAAATCAAGCAAAAGTACTTCTACTTTAAAGTTGTAAAAGTACTAAATATGCGTTACTTGAATATGTTCAATTCGGTTTTAACTTCAATTAAACTTGAGTTAAAATTGGTACTTGAGTAAAAGGAAAGAAAATAGCAAAATACTTACTGCTACTATTAATATTAAGTATAACTGCTACTACTATTACTACCAATTGGTACTTGTACTTTTAACATGTATTCTTCCAAAATTGTACTTACGTGAATTGCTTGAGGGGTGCACGGTGGCTCTCGCCTCCCAGCAGGAGACTATGAGTTTGAACCCTGGGCCGGCCAACTCACGGTCTCTCTGAGTACAGTCTGCATGTCCTCCCTGTGTTATCATGGGTTCTCTCCAGGTACTCCGGCTTCCTCCCACTGTCCAAACACATGCATGTGTTTGTAGGTGAATTGATTACTCTAAATCGCCCCTAGTGAATGAATGTGAGAGTGAATGATTGTCTGTCTGTATTAGCCCTGCAAATAGCTGGCTCCTGTCCAGGTTGTACCTCCCCATAGGGCCCAAAGTTACTGGGATAGGCTTCAGTACTCTCGACCCATAACGGGGAGATGAATGAAATTAATGACTTGCTTGAGGTATACTCAAGCATGATCCAACAATCAATAGCTAACAATTTTGTAGTGTAAAAATGTCTATTTAGTATATTTATTGAAAAAAAGACTTGTAGTTTGAACAGCCCATACAAACATATTGCAATTTTAAACTATGTGGTGAGGGTTAGTGTTGGCTGATTTTATTGCTTCTGATTTGGAGATTAAAAAAAAAAAAAAAAAAAAAAACCTCTATGCTCTGAGGAAGCAACAAGTTATAACCACAAACACAGTTTTTTTTCTCTGTCTAACTAATTTTTCCCATTTGCAAATGACAGTAGCTTTGTGATTAAGAAAGAACTTTGATCTATGTGGGTTGTTTCTTTTAGTGTGTAGGAAATCTAGTGTTTATGAAGTTTGCATCTTTGTCTATTCTTTTGAAGCAGCAGGTGGCACTTGGCAGGTGGTACTTGTCTTTTATCTTCTTGGTTTTCTCTGTTACTACAACATCTATTAAACAGGTCACTGAATGGTCAAAGAGTGACGTCATGTCCACTTTTGTAAGCACTTCATCATTTAGCCTTTAGTGAATTGTGAAACTGTGAATGTGAGTCAGGCATGATGGCTCAGTGTTAACCCGAAACTAAGGGGTGGTCTGGCCTTTCTCTTTTTCTTGTGCTTTCGCTGTCTGTAGAAGTTTTGTTAATCTAGTCTGGGGAAATTCCTTTTGTGCAGTAGACCTGTGGGAGCCCCAGCGCTATGGATGTTTTCACAATATTATAGAAAGAATTTGAGTTAGTAATGCTTTGAAACATTATGCATTTTCAGAAGTTTGCATATCACATTACTTCTTTAAACTTATGTGATATGTGTATTAAGCAGAAAGTACTTACTGATACTACTACTACTACAACTACTACAACTACTGCTACTAGTACTGATACTACCACTGCTACTACTATTACTACTACAACCACTATACTATACTACTACTCAGTCTGTAAGTACTACTAGTGCAAAACTACTAAATGTAAAACTGCTACAACTACAGCTATTACTGCTACTATTGTTACTACTACAACTACTACTGGTGCTGCTACCTTTAATACTACTACTTTTACTATTCAATTCCGTGTGGCTCACATGGCAGAGTACATTACTTCCTTATCTGCACAAATATATGCTAATATAATACAACTAAAAAGTTACAAAAGTTTACTTAAATAGTTACTGCTACTATAAATACTACATACAACTGCTACTACTACTACTAATGATAATGATAATAACAATACCACCGCCACTACAAGAACCATAATTACTACTAATACTACTGCTACGAAAAAGATAAAACACAAACATCTTAATTGAAGTGAAGGTCCCTGTTGTTGCTAAATGGCCCATAAAAAGCATTCCTTAGTAGTGGTTCAATGTCAGAGGTCACTGACTTAACTTCAAATTAGCACTGAACCTTTTATTGCGGAGCTTATACCGTGAATCCACAAACATCTCCAGAGCAACCCAATCCTATTTATACAGGTATTTTTTGAGTAATCTACTTAGGACCACATGGTTTGTCTTATACTGTTACATCTGGGGATTTCCAAAAGAAAGTTGAGCCCACAGAGTCTGCAGTACTGTCATAGGTACCTCCATGTTTTTTTAAGAAGATTAAGAATGCAGAGGGTACTGGCTCCAGACACTCATAACACCAGATTTATTTTGTGCACCTGACCAAATGCTAGGGGACTCTTCTGTGGCCCTAAGCAGAGGAGTGTTGTCATAGTGTAATAATATGTTTTAAGTTTACCTCTTTGGCTTTCAAAGAGTAAATGTAAAGGACTGAAACAGTGGATAAAAAGGTGTTTTAAGGATGCTTAAACCATATTGCATATACCAAACCAAGAAAGCAGGACATGATATGACATTGTTAGATTTATGTAAACTGTCACACAGTCTTGCAGCATCAGACAAGTTCAGAAAGTGTATTACATCTAGACATAATATTCCTATTGTTAAATAGCCTACAGATTGTTTTGTTTTCCTGCACAAGAAACAGAGCATAGGCTACTGAGTGTCCCAGTGTCTTCACAGTAGTTTTTTCAGGGTATGTACTGTATTTGTGAAGCCTAATGTAGCTATAAAATGAAAAATTAAGGAAATTATATTATTATTATTCAGCACATTTCTATTGACACATTTTAAACAAAAACAAAAAACAAAACAAAAACAAACAAACCGCAAACAAACAAAAACAACAACAATAACAACAAAACAAACAATTAAATCAATAACCATTACCGAACCTCCTTTACAGACTGTGCCGACTATTCTAAACTAATGTGCAACACTGCCATCTTCAGGTGCATATGCAGAAGTTCTTTGTAATGAGCTGTATTGATCAAGGCTATAATTACAATATAATTGATTAGGGGTATTTTGAAGAAATAAAAAAAATTACAAATGTTTCAGTAGCTTTAAGATCAGCTACAAAGAAATATTGCCAAATGGACCCCCTCAAAAGCTCCCATGTACAACAACACACTCATTTAAAGCTCAAAAACCGTAGTCAAAAGTGAATATGTGGAATACATTTAATATTAAGTATTGAGGATAGATGCTGAGCTTGTTATTTTTTTTAAAACCATTAAATTATAAATGATACATTTTGAGTAAAATTGTACAATCACTAATTGTGAATTACATGTGCTACATTACAATGTTGTAATTACTAATTACTAATTATTATGAATATTAATTAATATGTTAATTTATTTATTTTATAATTTATTATTAAATTAAATTAAATGTCAAATTAAAATGTCTTAGCGTTAAATAAGCATAATAAAAAATACCGCATACACAAACAGTAGCGTGAAGTTTTAAGCTGTATCTTTAAATAGACTGTGTTTGTACTGCGCATGCTCATCCAGTGTTTAGTTTTCTCGGCTGAGGAGCTGTCTGCCGTCGCTGCGCTAGCAAATCCATCGCTGCCAGTTCTTGTCATGTTCAGGGAGCAACAGCGTCGTTTTCTGTGGGATAGTAGAAAACACAGCAACAACCTTTACGTCTGTTCGTGTTTATTTACAGTAGGTACTGTTTAGTAAGGACAACAGGAGTTTAAAGTGTTTACTTAATACCCCCAGTCGGCAAGAATAGCCTTCCCACATTTCACCACATCGATGTTGACTGCCACAGGCTTCGCTCTGAGTCCGGGGCTGCAAACATCGAGTGGCTTTTGTTCTTCAGCTTCCAAGATACGACTAAACTGTAGCTGCTTGAGAAAACAGTGGTGTATGATTTTTTGCTCATCTCTCTTTCAGTCCTAAGTATTGTTTTTGCGATAAAATGGCTGCTGAAATGCTTTCTGGAAGAGAATGGTCTTGAATCAATGCAGTAACATTACCTAGCTAAGGCCAGTTGGCAAAAAGCTAAGCATGCTAGCAATGTGTTTGATACAATTTAACAGTATACAGTAATCGAGCTGCTTTAATAGCCTTAATCGATGTTCGGATTTTTTGGTGTTTTTTTTCAGCGAGAGGTAGGGGATTCCTCCCACTCCAAATCTATGCACTCGGCAAACGACGAAGCTTTTGAAACTGCATTGTGATTTTGTATTTTTTTAGCCATTTTCTGAAAAGCTTTATGAGTAAAGTTGGCTCAGTGGAACATTGAGCAGAGAATGCACAACACTCCACGAATATGCAGGACTTCTATGTTAATTCAGCCTGAGTAGTCAAGGCTTTTCCCCAAAGCAGACTTAAAGGCCCCGGGCTTTCTCACGGTAAAGATGGACCCCGGGGGAATATGCAAGATTAAACTCTTCTTTTTTGGACCCAAACTGGCCAGCCACACAAGCTGTCGGAGCATCAACAGATATTTGGTGGTCTACGTTTTATTTTACTTTGTCCTTTTCACACACGCGTCCCCGGCGAAATCGTGTGATAAAAACTGTCTCTCTGGAAAATGTATCAATGGTTCATGCATCTGTGACCGAGGATGGGTTGGAGACCAGTGCCAGCACTGCCACGGAAGGTTTAAGTAAGTGCTTTGTGATATTGTTTCAAAAGTTGTAATGAATTTAATAAAATAAAAACGTTTATATTGATGTCCTTTTGCAGATTGTGGTCATACATGGCTTTAAGAATTGGCTTGCTTTATTTACCTTGACAAAAATTTTCCCCAAAAATTCCATTGTTAATTCTTTCCACGAGTCTGATTTTCTAGTTATTTGTTGTTATCGTTTTAGCAGTTCTCTGTGTCTTAAAAACTCAGATGTCTGTTAGACATATAGTGTTTATTGTCCATCCAAGGTTTATGCTTAGTCTACTAGTATGAGATTTCACACTAAATAAGGCTGGCGTTTTAAGTCGGTGCTCCTAAATCTGGGTGCACAGTTCAACAACTACCACATCCAGCTTCAATTTATTCATTAACTATAAAACAAACTTGCTTTTTGTAAGATGGGACCCTGCTGTGTCATTGAGGAAACATCTGTGAAATTTAAAGTAGTAGTCTACACATCCAGTGACTGTAAAATTTCAGTGTGTAACAGTCTTGTGTATTGAATTAATTATAGTATTATATTGTTAGTAGTAGTAGTGGTATTAATGGACAAAATTAGAGCCCAACAAATGGCTTTTGTATATAGCATAGATGTTTACTCTGGTGTCTCTTGATCAGTTTTTGGTACATTATTAGGTACATATCCTTGGTATAAACATATTAGTTGTTGTTAGTTCTAGTGAAATTTACACCCTTTTTAGCGAGGGAAACTTGAAAGTGCTCACAAGGTGTTTAGCCACAGTATAGAATTTCAGTAGTAATAAGGTGAAGTGCTGGGTGACAACAGCATGTCCAGAAAAGTCATGACCCTTTACACTGCCTTGCGCTAGCCTACTAGTATTTCAAAAGTGTGCCATTCAAAACTGTAAACAAGTTGCATATTATCCCTTAAGCAGTCATTCATTTATTTTTACCACTTACCTCATACATTTGGCAACAAAATGATGTCTAAACCACTGACCTAAAATGAAATATTATTCTCCAGAGTGGATTAGAGTAATGACCATAAGTCAGCCAGACCACCCACAAATGTCCAGTGTTTGTAAAGGTATCTAAATTACTTGGAAATACAACAACTAGTCATTGTTATGAACCAATAAAACTGTGAATGCGTCAGTGTGGTTTCAGCCCCACAATGAAATGGTTTATTGCTTGAAAACTGTATATTTTATTGTCATACAAATATAACCCATCAATATTTTTTAATCTAAAGGCATTTTGTGTACTGTCTGCTTTTTTTTTAGGTTGACAGAGCCCTCAGGATACCTCACAGACGGTCCAATCAACTATAAATACAAAACAAAGTGCACATGGCTTATTGAGGGCTAGTAAGTAATTTCTGAAATGACAGTGTTCTGCTGAAGCCAAATTTAATCATGCACTATAAATGAATAAATGTAATTAAATCAAGCTGATCAACTTCTCTGTTTATTGTTGATGTCTCTGCTGCTAACAGTCTGTAATATAAAGATGATTGTTGGATTTTACAAACTGAGTTTAACATCAAATGCAGAGAAGAAATTGTTACAATGTGGTCATTATGATATATTGCATACATGCTAAAATACATTAACCAGGCATAACATTATGACCACTGACTGGTGGAGTTCATCTGGGGCTTCATCTCAGGCAGGTGGTCTTAACACATACCTTTTGACCACTAATAATAGCCAGGTGGTTGTAATGGTATGCCTGACTGGTGTACATAAGCTGTGATTATAGTTTATTTCTTCCTTAAACATATTATGTTTTGTGTTACAGTCCAAATGCAGTCCTTCGGTTACGTTTCAACCACTTTGCAACAGAATGTAGTTGGGACCACATGTATGTATATGATGGGGACTCCATATATGCTCCTCTGGTGGCTGTCTTCAGGTGAGAAACCTTGTAGCTGTCAGTCTGGCAGCAGTTTTTGATTTAATGTCACACAGTTTGAAACATTGAATTGGCTGTAAAATCCTATGATGCATTTCCTGTCTTTTTTTTGCCCAGTGGCCTTATTGTGCCAGAGGTCAGAGGAAATGAAACGGTTCCTGAGGTTGAGACGACTTCAGGCTACGCACTACTACACTTTTTCAGTGACGCTGCATATAACTTGACAGGATTTGAAATATTTTACTCGTAAGTGCCCTTTCAGAGAATGACATGGACATAGTCGTCTTACAGCTTTGTACTGTCTCCATACATTTATTAAGTTTTGTTGTTACTAATTTAATTAACTTATTTCAGTAGTCCAATTCCAAGTGAAAATACATGTTATATAGATTCAGTACACAGAGTATATTGATTTGGTGAAGGTTTTCACGTCAGATGCCCTTTTTGATGCTGCTCCTCCCATTTACCCAGACTTTGGACAGACACAAGGAGTCCAATGTAATCATGTTGTCCTTTGAGCCTGGATTATGGCTTACACTGAATGAAAACCAAAATTAGAATAGTACATAACCATAACCATAACCATAAATTAAATCGCTATATATATATACTTTAATTTTTTAAACTTCTTAAATAATTTATCTTCTTCTAAAATATTCTAATTTATTGACCCTGCCCAGGATTAACTCTTGTCCTAACAACTGCTCTGGCCATGGCAAGTGCACCACTGGGAACTCCATAGCCAGCAGAGTGTACTGTGAATGTGACAAGTATTGGAAAGGAGAGGCCTGTGACATCCCTTACTGCAGAAACAACTGCGGCAGCCCAGACCACGGCTATTGTGACCTCACCGGGGAGAAGCTCTGCGTGTGCAATGATAGCTGGCAAGGTAAGGTGGTTAACAGATCTAGATTTAGCCAATGCTAGTAAAAATATAGTTAAATAATGCATTTTAAAGATAAATGAACTACCAGACTTTTTTTTCATTTAAGAGGAACAGTTTAATCATCAGCTAACATGTTATAAAATGAGTCATCTGTGGAAAAACAACAAGACCTTAAGATGTCATTTAGGCTTTTATGATAGATGATTTTATTTGCTGACACATGACAATAAGAGGCACTGTTCAATTAGAAAAAAATCAAAGTAAGAGTATACATTTTAGTGCGGCATACGTCTATTTAGTTTACATAGAGAAACAGTTAATAAAGAAAACAAAAAAATATGGACAATGCAAGATGTGATGGGAGTACACAGGCTACTCTTGGGTGTTTTGGAGTTCAGATTGTGTCTGTTTTAGTTCTGCTCTGTTTGTGTGTAGTTTTGGTTGAATCACACTTTAGATAGATAGATAGATATACTTTATTTATCCCAAAGGAAATTAAATAAATTAAAATTGTTTTCCTGGTTTTGTCTTGGTTTTGTGTGAGTTTAGTCCTGGTTTAGACATAGTTATGCCCTGGTTTAGTTCTAGTTTATATCTGGTTTAGTCCTTGTTAAGTGCTTGTGTTGTCCCTATTTTGTCCGTATTTAGTAATGCTCATTTTAGTACATTGAAAGAAAAATACAGTATTGTCTGGGGTAGTTCCTGACGTAAAAAAGTTTGAGAATCACTTGCCTAGATAATTGCTTCATATAGATGTTACGTCTTTGTATTTACAGTGGCTAATTAGTCGAGTTTTAGATTTTTATTGAAATGTAATCAGGAAAGGTAGCTTTACTCGCAGAATGGCAAGAGGAAAATTAGGTAATGTTGCTTTAAATGTCCTGCAGCATGCGGAACAGATTGTTTTATCCACTGGTTGTAAAACAATAATACCCCTCCCTTACCCGTGGCTCCTCAGAACTTCTATGTAATGAAGAATGTGATAACAGACAAGCAGAAACAGCTGTGTTGTGTCGTGGCATTTTGTTGATTGGTAGCAAGTCGATAAGCCCTGTAACAGTGCATTATTTTGTGCCACCAGCTGGAGAGAGCCAAATGCTTTTGTGTGATGAAACTTGACAGAATCATTAGTGGAGGCATGTGCTTTTTCAGCACAGCATTTGTTTACACAGTCGAACATGTTCACACCTCCTGGACTGTCACATTCGCTTAGAGGAGCAGGAATGCTTTGTTTTTTCTTCAAGAGTAATTATTAAAATATTATTAGAGGTGATGTACAAATAAGCTTATCAGAGTATCCCCAAGGTCTAAAAACTATTAAAAAAAGATATTTAACTTAATGATATCAAAAGACCTTAAAAGTATTTTTATTGGCAGGTAATACATTTTGTTCATCTAAGTTCTGAATTTTCAAATTGTATCATTGAGCTATACTCATGTTGATCTCACTACAATTAGAGGTAAGGTCCACATTATCCATTGTCCAGTACCTTAAAACCATGGAGATAACGTGTTTATGATGGAAAATTTCTAGTTTGCAAGAGCTATGTTGTAGATTTTGAAATCAAAATGAATGAAGATGGTTTTGTGGAATTTCTTCATCCCTTAGGCCCAGACTGCTCTCTAACCGTCCCATCGACAGAGTCCTTCTGGATACTGCCCAGTGTCAAGCCCTTTGGCACCTCTCTGGCCAGAGCTTCGCATAAGGCTGTGGTACAGGAGAAGGTCATGTGGGTCGTAGGTGGATACACTTTCAACTACAGTTCATTCCAGATGATTCTCAAGTAAGTCATAGGATGCACTACATAAGACTTTTTAAAACTGACCTCCTCATCCTTGTGCCGTGTAGGTGTATATAAATCTTTGTTTATTGATGTGTCAGAAAAACTGTGTAGGTGTAACTGTAGGAGTATTTTGTAGGTTTAAGTCATGCTTTTTCAAGTCAAAATAGAATTTATTCATTACCTTTTGAACTTTGGAGGCAAAAGACGGTTTTGTTTTCAAAGGTAATGTTTGCAGTTGCACAAAAATGTTAGTGCGTTTTTTTCTATAACAATTGCATGTTAATAATCTCCATACTTTATTTTACAGTTACAGTTTACACTAGGGTGAGGTTATTATCTTATTTACAATTACAGCCTGCTGTTTCCAGACAGTAGTCTTTTTATGGCAACAAAGGCTCTGTGTAATTGAAAAAGATAACTGTTTACTTTCCCCAGGTGTAACATTAAATGAACCATTAGATGTGCGTTATGTATGTAGTTGTATGCAAATTAAGTCAATAAACACCACTGAATTTGTAACCTGTGATCTGTGATCAAAGTTTAACGTTCTGTCCCTTTGCTTTGCAGCTACAATCTTGAGAGTGGCGTCTGGAACACAGTGCCCATCAATAGTGGCCCCCTGCCAAGATACGGCCACTCACTTGCTGCCTACCAGGTAAACACAAACACACGTCTACATTCACTAGCCTTATTTCAGATTTAGAAGACCTCAGCTGTTGGAGTGAGCGGGAATGAAAGTAATAAAAAGAAAAAAACACAACTTTCTGCCTTAAAGGGGCAAGTTTTTTATGGTTCAGGGTTTTTTAAATTAAATATTATATCTGATAAGACAGCCCAGAGCATTTTATTACCATTCACAACTTAATAGGTCTTATACATGCATTTCAAGAAATTAGAAAATCATGGGAAATTTAGTGTATTTCAGTAGTGAAGAAGTGAAACCCATATTATTTTGTTACAGTTTGTTGTGTCTTGTTTAATTTCCAATCTGAATATACGCTTAACATAATTTGTACAGGATGATATTTACATGTTTGGTGGAAAACTGGAGGCTGGCGTCGGGAATGTGACAGACGAGCTGTGGGTGTTCAACATAGCGACCCGGACGTGGCAGAAGAGAAACCCCGTGATCAGCCTCCCGACGCAGACACAGATGTACGCAGTGGAGGGGCACTCTGCTCACTGCGTCCTGTTGGAGGGGGGAGAGCTGGTCATGCTGGTCATCTTCGGCTACTCTCCTATTTACAGCTATATCAGCAATGTCCAGGAGTACAATCTGAGTGAGTCACTGCCTTCATAACCTTTCAGTTCTGCTGTCTATCCCCATACTCGTGGTAATTGATGTACAGTCGTTTTTGTCGCATTGCTTTGTACACGTCACGTAAATACAGTCTGCACTTTTATCTTTTTTTTTTCTTAATTACTCCCATCCCCATAGCCCTTAGTTCCCCCACGCGACCCATGCACCCCTATCAGTTGTGGTATGGGTACATCTGGTGGTATGCAGACTCTTTCTAGTAGTACTCAGGAGTGTCTGAATGAAGATAAAAATAATTAAAAAGATAATTACAGACTGGTTTGTAATTGGGCCAGTTTTGTTTTGTGTGGGCCATTTTGAACAGAAGTTTAGTGCTTGTCTGTTTATTCCAGGTTTTGTCACATTTTTAGGCACAGTTTAGTCCTATTCATGCTTTAGATTAAATCACTGTTTTAATCTTAGTTTTAGACCATAGTAAGTGTTGATTTAGATCTATTTTATTTAGTTTTAGCTGGTTGCCAAAAATGTCTGTAGTGGTACTCATAGTTTGAGAACCACTGTTTTAGAAGTGTCTTCGTAAAGATCATACTTGGACACTCCCACGCCATATTATAAGAACATTCAAATTATATATTCTCTGCTTCATATGCCATGTCTGCCAAATGTCAGCAAAGGACACCTCAGAGCCTCTTTGACCTCCTCTCTAGTTTCTCTGTAATTTAGCAATTGAGGCAGCGTTCAAGATGGTGTGCACTTTCTCAGGCTCATAGACAGCGAGATGAAGAATAGAGAGGAGGAGGCGGAAAATAGTGACATGCTCAAGAATAGTGTTATTCTTTCTTTGTACATTTTGTCTAGTGTTGCAATTTTAGGCTTATACTATTCATAATCTTACTTCAGGGTATTTAAATATTGCTAATCATATAGTTTGCATGTTTTTCTAATATCGTGCAGCCCTGTCAGGACCCTGTTAAAGCGATACATTTTTTTGTCAGAATCCAACACGTGGCTGGTGCCTGAGACGAAAGGTGCTATTCCCCAGGGAGGCTATGGTCACAGCAGCACCTACGACAGCGCCAGCGGCAGTGTGTATGTTCACGGAGGCTACAAAGCTTTGCCAGCCAACAAATATGGCCTTGTCGATGACCTCTACCGCTATGATGTTAACCAAAGGACATGGTAAATGCACACACATACAGTACTGTGCAGAAGTTTTAGTGAGGTGTGAAAAAAGCCGTCAATTACAAGTGCTTTAGTAAATCCACAATTTTTCCATATATGTTATAAAAATTACAGGAATAGTCTGTAATGGGCCAAGGACAAAATGATTATTTAAAATCACTGTTTAGAGCCTCAAGTTTTTTAAGAGATTCTTTACTATTGTGAAATACTGTCCAAGGGTTTTGTGGCTCAGTGGAAGAAGGCGAGCATTTACCCCTAAACTAGAACAAGCGCTATATCTTTACCATTGCGGGATAAGGCCAGTGTCTCGGCAGAGTGCTTCTAGTTTAGATTTTGTTTTCCGGTTTCTTGCAATTTTGTGTATTTTTAAACATTGAGATAGCTTTCTTTATTATAGCCCATCTAAGATTTTTGCACAGTACTGTTTTGCTTTCGTTGTGAATTCAGGACGCCGTAATATGACATGTGTCTGTGTGTGTCTTGCCTGTCTTTTCATATTTGTCCTTTTTGCTCTTGTCATGCACGTGTTCCAGGTTCATCTTGAGAGAGAGTGGCTTCCCGCGGTACTTGCATTCAGCCGTGCTCCTCAGCGGCACCCTGCTCGTCTTCGGTGGCAACACGCACAACGACACATCACTTAGCAACGGGGCCAAATGCTTCTCGGCAGACTTCCTTGCCTATGACATTGGTAACAGAATAAAACATTTTCAGATCCTTTTTTATACTTGTTATACTTGTATGCACTAATATTGGAGTACAATCACTGTCTGCAGTGTTTGTGTTGTCAAATACAGCAGGATACATTATTGCTCTTAGTTTAGTGTTCTATACATATTTGGTCATGCATCAATGAATTACAATAATGTGGAAAAGTGACTTTATTTTAATTGTTCAATTCAAAGAGTGAAACACAGAATTAAATATTTCTCATTGTAATTTTATAAGATATAGAATTTTGTTCTTTATTAACTGTAAACCATAGTCAACACAATTTAAACAAACAAATACTGGAATTATTACCCTTTGTGTGTACCAAATCTGTATAATATATAGCACGTGTTTCATTTTAAATTGAGCAAATAACATACACAAAATTAAAATTTTCGGATGTAGTGCTTGTAAGTATCTCTGAGTACATTGTCTTGTTTTTTCAGCCTGCGATGAGTGGAAGCTTCTGCCAAAGCCAGACCTGCACAGGGATGTTAACCGCTTTGGTCATTCTGCTGTGGTCAGCAATGGGTGAGTAACACACATTGCATATGTAACCAGGACAAAGCCATTTCATATTAAGGCTGCATAAAATGTGTGTGAGAAATATCAACTATTTTACTAGAGTAACAGAGTTTTCCATGTTTTGGCCAGGTCCATGTATGTGTTTGGGGGCTTCTCCAGTGTGCTGCTCAACGATGTGCTCGTGTACCGACCTCCCAGCTGCCAGGCCTTCTCCACAGAGGAGGGCTGTGTCAAAGCAGGGCCCGGGGTTCGATGCATCTGGAGCAAGGGCCGCTGCTTTTCCTGGAGGCCCAGCATGTCTAATGGCAGCCTCACACCAGCGCCTTTCTGCCCCCCTAAACCTAGTAAGTAGATGTGTTTTTGCTCAATTTTCTTAAATGTATTTTCAGTGTATGACCAAAGGGCGATATTTAGTTTTTATTTTAGGATCTGTAATTTCTGGCAGTAATGAAGCACACAGGATATATACTGTTGTACTGAACACATCAAAAGTCCTGAACCACATGGTGGAGCTGTTTACCTTTCTCGTTGTAGTAACAGTGGATGAGCGATGCTACCGGTTCTCTGACTGTGCCAGTTGTACAGCCAATACCAACGGCTGCCAATGGTGTGACGACAAGAAATGCATCTCTGCCTCCAGCAACTGTACTGCCGTGAGTACTCCAGCAGAGGGCATTGGAGCACTGCTCATTGGCTTCAGACTTGCTTTGAGATTGTATTTTTAAAATTAAATATTACATTTTGATAAAGTCATTTTACTTTGATATTTGTACAATTGAAAAGATGTATTTTTTTCTTTTTAATATTGCCATTTGCAGAGTGTGAAGAACTTCACTCAGTGTCCAGTGCGTAACGAGCAGGTGTGCAGTAAGCTCGCCAACTGCAAGAGCTGCTCTCTGAATCTGAACTGTCAGTGGGACCAGAATCAGTCTGAATGCCACGCCATGCCCGGTAAGAAGGATGCTGGATTAAAAAACACATTTCCATAATTACAGACAAAGCAATTATTTGGATTCAGAGCCTGTTTACACATTAGCATGGTTTTCAGTCCGTTCCAGTCACAGCTTTTGAGAATATACCAGATCCAAAAAACGATTGTCATGTTTTTATTCCTTTTGTTGCTGTAGCATTTAACTGTACATAAACACTATTCTTAATGGCAAAGATGAAAACAGATGACAGGGAGTTTTTCATAACAAAGAAGGCCACTTAGTGTGAGATTTGTTGTGGTCTTCACTGTAATGAAAATAAAGTGACTTTGCTGACAACCAAACCTGAGACGCATATTTAAAAGGATAATCATTGATTTTTAGCCGTCAGCATCGGTCTTCTCTGAGCAACCTTAATAATTGTATGCAGTTAATCTACAAATGTTGAGGACAATTTACCAAGCGGTCTGTTTTTACCATGGCTCTAATTTAAAAACTGCAGGTGGTATTCATAGATGTCATCCTGACGTCATTTATTAGGCCCGACAGAGTCTCGGGCTACAGCACACACACAGTCTCCCTCCTCTCTCTCCAAATGTTGATGTTCATGGAATTTGGTAAAAAAAAGAAAAATGGTTTTGTCACTTGATCCATAATTCTTGGTTCATGACGCTCTGTCGCCTGACGGTTTTTTGTAGTGGTGTGAACTGCAAATTATATTTTTGGGTGATGTATTGCTGACACCTGAAATGGCCTTGTGACAAAGACAGACAAATATATTTTGTTATTATGTGAATATACTATTATTTAAAAGAAGATAAAAATAACCACTTTTTGTCACCTAAGACAGTTAGCTTATTGTAGTGTTTTTGACATCTGAGCACACAGCCTTTAATTATCTTTTCTACTCTCTACTATTCTTTTAACTACAAGTTGTCTTAAGTTATTGAAATTTCATACATAACTTTTTGTCAAAGTACTTTTGACAGGAAAGGATCAAGAAGATTACCTCTAGTTCAGACACAGTGTCATCATCATGTCATCATACTGTTTTTTTCCAGCCCAGCAGTGCAGTGAGGGCTGGAATCAGGTGGGGGAGGCCTGCCTCAGGATCAATTCAAGCCGAGAAAGTTATGACAATGCTCAACACTACTGCAAAAACCTCAATGGAAACATTGCTTCTCTCACCACCTCCAAACAAGTCGACTTTGTGCTGGAGGAGCTCAAGAAACTCCAGCAGCAAGACAAGGTGAATATAAATAAGTAAAATAACAAATATAACAAAACAGTAGTGTGCAGTTTTGGTGGTACACATTTTGTTTTATTCATGTGTTGTAGCCAGCTTTACTTGCTGAACATTCTGCGTCCATAATTCGGGTGAAAATACTTTGTTGTATCTTAGAGAAGTGTGTGATTGGGTATGCAGCCTGCCATTTGATGCTGGGCGAAAGAGGAGCAGGGTGTGGTTATGTCCTAGACTTGCCTGTCAATAACTCTGATGAGGTTTGTGTTTGGAGATGATTTTCCGCTGCTGATCAGCTTTGTGCCTGTGTACCACTCTGTTATCTCTCTGATTGCAGCCCTTATTTTTAGCCGGTATGAATCTTTCCTCTCGACTATTTTCATCAAATTTGTTTTGCATCAGAACTAGCACTACAACGTTAGACTACAGAACTGTTGCAATTGCATAGTTTTATTTATGAGATTGCAGAATACACTATAACAATCAGCTTTGCTGTCTTTTTATATTCACTTTTACCTAGTTTGCCATTTGTTTGCTCTTTTATAACATTTTGTAACATCTTTGTTCCTGTCCCAAGCTTGTATAAATGGAGAGGATTGCGTCAGGAAACCTGTGCTAAATCAATATGCACATCACTGTACACTTGCATGATTAGCTGCAGAATAATTCCAGCTATAATGTTAGCACTTAATCCTTAAATAAAGTCCTTTATTTGCTATTATTATGCTGGCAAGTGTAAGCTTGGTATTAACCAAATATTTTTATATTAGCCAGTAAATTTTCTTTGGTCATGTTTGCTGTATTTGAGCTTATTTTTGTTGTGTCTGTGTTGTTGCAAACTATTTGTTCCAAAGTGAACCATGACATACCATTTCTCGTCATTTCTTCCATTACATTAAAATCTGAATGCTGGAGGGAAAAAGTAATCATATCTGTGAAATTATTTTCAGTGGACTTTTAATGGCATTCTTGGATCCAAAGTGTGAATGCAGGAGGCACTCTTCAACAACATAATGTGGAAGAAGAGATGCATTATTTACAATCTTTGTTCAAACATGCCTTGTTTATTTATGTCCCCACAGCGACTGTCTCCTTGGGTTGGCCTGAGGAAAATCAATGTGTCATATTGGGGCTGGGAAGACATGTCTCCTTTTACGAACACTAGTCTGCGCTGGCTTCCTGGGGAGCCCAGTGACTCTGGATTCTGTGCCTATTTAGAGGAACCCCAGGTGTCGGGACTTCGGGCAAATCCATGCACTGCGACTGCACACGGCCTGATTTGTGAAAAAGCAGCTGGTGGGTTACACTATGAAAAATGCATAACTGCATCTTACACTTTTAGGGCTATGAACAAAGACTGTTCAAGTACAAAAATACACAAAATTGCAAAAATAAGAAGAAACATCAAAACTAGAAGACCTCTGCCAAGGCACTGGTCCTGTCTCACAATGGTAAAGATATAGTGCCCAGACCTTGACTCGGACTCAGATAACTTCTACTTTTGGGGTAAATACTCTTTCCATTGAGCCACAAAACATATTAGCTCACAATAATAAGAAATAATTTGTTAAACTAATCTCTTTCAAACATCAGGATCTACACCAAAATTATTTATTTTGTCATTGGCGCCCATTACTGACCTTTTCTGAAATTTTTAAAAAATAAACAAAAATTCTGAATTTTCATCTATTTTTCATTCTTAGTTAATGGCATTTTTCACTCATCACTAAAACTTTAGCCCATACTATACAGTTCAATACATAGGGTTTTGGACTTTGTTTAGCCTACTAATAACTGTTATTTTATTTTCAGGTAACCCCAATCAGAGTTCCCGTCCATCATGTAAAAAACCTTGTTCACTCCACACCAACTGTGCCAACTGTACCAACCAGGCCATGGAGTGCATGTGGTGCAGCAGTACTCAGCGCTGCGTCGACTCCACGGCCTACGTCATCTCCTTCCCGTATGGCCAGTGTCTAGAGTGGCAGACTGGAGATTGTGTTGGTGAGTGTCTTTTACTGAACCCAGTCTGAAAGAGGCTGCTTTGAAGTCTGGCATTTAGGTGATCAGCAGTAAGCTTTTCCCAGATTGGCCTCTGTAAAGTAGTCGATAATTCATCACTAAGAGCGAGGGTTTTAAGGAGCAAGAAAGGCTTTTAAGTGGAAGGTTTTTTGTGTCTGAGGGAAAAGGGTATTAGTTTTCAGTGATTTGCTTTGGAAGCTGTTTTGGGTTTGTAATGGCCAATTAGCCTCACATATACTGACTTTAGTTGTTGATTTCCCTGTTGACCAAGCCACAAATGGATTCTTTACCATTACCTGACTTTGAGCAAAAGATCAAGGAACAGTATTCACACACTTTTCTGTAAATGAGAAGATGGTGTTTTGGGAATACCTTCACATAATGTAAATGCCCATTTAAGCCTTTATAATATCCACTTAGACCTAAACACACTTGTTAGTATATTTCTTGAAAACAAGACACACATTACAAAGTAGACTTGTAAAAAAAATCTAAGGCATTCTTGCTGTGATGGAAAGTGCATAGATCATAAATATGTTTGCAAACAATTTGGCTGTGTTCTAATTGAATTGTTATTTGTTTAAAAAAAAAAGGTATGAAAAATCATCATATAGTATAATGTCAGAGCCTGGTGACGTTTTGCCATTTTTATGTAACTGTAGCAAATGGCATATATAATTATTATATAAGCTAAAAGCTAAATAATATACGTTTAAGCCACCTATCACCTCAAATCTCACTTTAATAGGTTAATTTTAGATAATGTAGCTTACTGTCAGAACAAGATGCTATTAATTCAAAGTACTTTTTAACAAATATCTCAACCATTTGTTTTTACCCACTTAAAACATCTTATATGAAGATTTGCTCCCTTGTAAAAATTGCTGAGAATACGTCACTTTTAAAAAGGGTCTGTCTATACATGGGGCAGAGTTAAAAGAGTTTGTGTTGTGCAGTGGTAAGCTGATTCCAGATCTCTTTTAACACGTTTACAAGACATTGAATTATGTGATCTATGAATTATAGTCTTAGTTGTGTCAGAACATAAACACATCTCAAATCAGTTCAGTGTGTAACAATTTCAGGGCCCCGATGGGAACGTCTCAAATTCATTTGTGTCGGCCAGTGTTAGGTTTCTCAGACGTTTCAGTGCACTGAGGACATTTGTCTTGAGGAATTTGTCCCTTTTGGCAATAAAGGACAGACAAGGTTATCCTATAAATCCTATCACCGCTCCATGTTTTCCTCAGTCTTCACATTTATTCTGTTTGACTCCTTTCCTTTATTCATTCACCTTCAGAATTTCAGTCTCCACTTCTGGCTTGAATGATTTCACCTCCTCAACTTCTCTCCAACCTCTTGCTACTGCTTTAGGCTAAGTACATTGCATTAATGCTTTGAAAACCATAGTCACAGCACAGTCTAGTAACGCTGCCCACGGGGACACTTTGAAAGCCAGCATTTTCTAAATATGTCACTCTCAGGATAGAATATTACAGTCATAATGCATTGTTTGGTTTTGGGTTTAGGTAGATTTAAAATCATGTGTTTTTAGTAGAGAGGTGGTTAATAAACCTTATACCTTTGGAGAAGTATTCTTGGATCAAACACTTTATGCAGAGCCCAGGTCATACATGCTGTGGGCACAGTCTATCTGTTTCATCATAGTACTTTGAAACTTGTGAAGTTATGTTTAATTTAGACTGAAAAAAAAAGCCCAAGGTCAAGTACACACATACTTCTACAGATACTATGATTTTACTGAGCTCTCTTAAAACTTAAATTCTTAAAAAAAATGTTTTCTATACTTCAATGCCTTCATTCATCTGATGTTTTTATATTATGCTCTTTTGCTGATTGTGAGACTAAATGGTTGTCTGTCTGTGTATGTCTCTGTGTCAGCCCTATGACTAGCTGTCCAGGGTGTCCCCCACTTAAGGGCTAAATTTATTGGCCCCCAGTACCCATGATCCCTAATGGTAACAAGAAGAACAAGATGAATGAATGGTTCTGGCTGTTGGACCTTTTTTATTCCTGATCTTATTGTGACCCATACAAAACCAAAATTACCGTATTTTCCGCACTATAAGGCGCACCTAAAAGCCTTTAATTTTCTCAAAAACTGACAGTGCGCCTTATATATGGATCAGTGTTGGTTAATTATGGCTACCGTATTCAGGGGGTGTCGATGAAGTGACAGCGGTAAAAACGGTAAAGGGGAATTCCAGTCCCAGCTGTTCATGTGTGCCATAGGCGTGTTTATGGATCCTGCCGCGAAAGAACAAGGAGGGGCCTTTGCTCCATCTAGTAGAAGAGTTGTGACATTGAGGGGACAGAAAACTGAGTGCTCAAACGCTGTTCATGTAGCTTTGAACTAGGGCTGTCGCGGTGAGAGAATTTCCCCTGCGGTATATACAACACCGCGGTGTGCGGTATATGCGGTACAGCATAAGCTAATAATAACACCTGAAAAAATGACATGTCCAAACAAATTTTGATTATAAGCTAATTATATAGTTAAGCCTCTGCTTTAACAAAAACGAGTCAGGCACGAGTGAATGCCCTTGCAACCCACATGTTCACCTTTTGTGATTTGAGAGATGAGCTAAGGAGGCTAGCAGTGCTCCCCGCAGCACAGACTCTACAGAGCGACTGTGTCACACACGCACCTGCGGCAGGTGAGAGGGCAGAGAAAACCCTCACGTAGTTATCGCATCACCAGGTGAGTGGATCGTCAATCGAGCCTACGGCTCCTCCTCTGAGTAACACGTAAGCCCAGTAGCTGCTTGGGAAGCGGTTAAACGTTGATTTATACTTCCACGTCAAATCGACGGCGAAGCTCCGCGAACCCTCTCAAAACCTAGGCCGCAGCCCTGACGTGCACCGGGCCAAAAATGTAACTATGCGTCGAGGCGCCGCGGACCGCAAGCGCTGTGATTGTTTGCTTGGTCTCGCGATGAAATGGCACTGCATGAAACAACAAGGGTTTTCAACGCCGTCGAGCCAACTGCGGTAGTTTGGCGTCAGGAAGACGCGGAAGTATAAATCAGCCTTTAGCTTCAATGACCCTGCAGAAGCCTTTTCCTTTCTCACCATTAACCCTCCATTCTCCACTCCCAGCGTCTCTGAGCGCATATACGTGCGTAAACATTAAATGCTTCATGGTTTACAGTAAAATTAAACTGTGCATCCCATTAATGCATCATTAAAATGATAAACTGTGGTTACCGCGGTCGCTTGTGCCCGAATGCGGTTGGATTACTAACAGCGCGGTATGACAATAATGTGGTCGACAGCCCTACTTTGAACTGTGACAAATGGAGTTGGAAATACATTGTTTTCAACGAGGGAGTTGTAAGAACGCTGGTTTGTATTTTATTAATAAAGTTTGACTAACTGGCTTATCTGACTGTTTTATTGACATTCCCTTTAGCACAGCGCCATCTAGTGGATGCGCCTTATAATGCGGTGCGCCCAATATATGAAAACAGTTTTAAAATAGGCCATTCATTGAAGGTGCGCCTCATAATCCGATGCACCTTATAGTGCGGAAAATACGGTACTTTTCTGAAGTTTTTCTACTACAAGCATTATGTAGACTCACGATCATTTAAGTGGTTAATGCCCCTACCTGTCATGTGGGAGAGCAGGGATTTGATTCCTCAATATGGGCCACAAACTCAAGCTACAACATGTGTGCCTGTTCCAAGCCTGGATAAATGGAAAGGGTCACATCCGACGTAAAAAACAAACAAACCTGGCAACATACCCACGCATGTGAACGGCTGTGGCGACCCCTAAAGGAAGGAGAGATGCCAAATTAAAATTGTTATATTTGCTGGCACATGAATTTTAAGAGCTGTTTACCAATTTATGTAATTAAAGCAATTTTTAAGGATTCAAATAAGCTTGCCTTAGATGGCATTAGTCATTGTTGCTGCTATTCACACTTGCTCCAAAGGCATTAAACAATTACCAAGATAAGAGTAGTTTTGTCTTGTAAACCTCAAACATCAGTGCACTGAAAGTTGTATTCTGTTCTTAGATACACTGCCAAATGTTTGTATACCAAGGAGGATCTGGTATTGGTCATGTTAGTTTCAGATATGCATTACATGCTCTGTATCTTTGCATGGCAAAGCGGTCATTTTAATCAATACTCTTTGTGGCCTCTTTGGAGTCTAGACAGAACAATGTTGAAGCAGTCGAACAGCTTTCAGAGTGTAACCACAGGAGACTAAAAACAGCAAAATGAACATGTTTTTATTGTATCATGTAATTCTCTACAGCCTGACCCTGAACTCATAAAGTCATGCCATTTCTGCTTGAATAATATGTAGTTCATTCATAATTAACATACACTTGAAAGCCCCCATAAATAAGTAAATTCTGTCTGTACTGTTTGTTTTTGAGGAAAAAAAAGGATATATATTTTTATTATACTAGCAGGATCATAATCACCATTTATGTGATGGCTTAAAATCTGATTATATACTGATTTCAAGTGTCAAAAATCTACAAAAATAATAATGATTTTGTTGTTTAGCTGTCTTGTGGCAATAAAAAGGGTTAATACAGCTTGAGTCTTTTTTTTGTGAAATGTGCCACTTGCGTCCTATTGTCAAAACAAACTTAAGTGGCCTTACTTTATCATGATTGCTCCGGCGTTGTCATGGTTTCACATCCATTAGTGGAACAGCTTGAGATTTGTTTGACATAAAACTGAGGTAAAAGCACTCAATGTTTTTTTCTCCTTAAAATAGTAGTGGCATTTTCACCCTCAACGTGTCTGTCTGCCAGCAAAGTGGCCATGCTCAAACTTGTCAAGCAATTTAGTGGCCTGAAAGTTGTCCCCCCAGCTGACAAAATAGGATTATTCCATTGGGTTTTTCTGTGGTTTACTTCACACATCATATTTTAGCCTCCTTGTGAACTTATTTATATCTCACAAACTTTTGTTGATATGCTTTGGATTTGTATTCATATTGAGGGTTCGTACAGTCATGGAAAACCTGGAAAAGTTATGGAATTTTAAAATGCAGTTTCCAGGTCCTTGTAAAGTTTTATATTTTGGTGTAAAGTTTTGGAAGACTTTTGGAATCCAATGTACCACATTGGACATTTTGAATACTATGTATTAATGTGTCATTCTTCTGGAAAAGTCATGGAAAATTCTTGGTAAAAGTGTATGAATCCTTCATATTTTAAAACACATATACTTTAGTAAAAAAAAAATATCTTTGTAGGGCACAGAACTTTACCTAGGTGAAGAATGGTAAAGATATACTCCCCAGACCAGGACTCAAAAAGGGAATCATCTATAGTAGTTCAGAGGTAAATGATCTATCTATTGAACTACAAAGCCCTTATATCTCACAGTGGTAAAGAATCCATTAAAATACACTCACTAAAAAGTAATAATTTGTTCCTTTACTGACCACTGGTAGCTGGAATTAGTATCTTTGTGGCAGATCCATATCTCGCAATGGTACAGAATCCTTTATAAAATAAAATCAGGATCCACATAAAAATTGGTCTATTATTGACCTTCCCTAGAACTTTCATCAAAATCCAACCCAGAGTTACCTTGCACCCTAACAAATCAAACAACAAATGCAACACCAGTGAAAACATAAGCTTCTTTTCTTAAAATCAATAGCTGAAGATTTATTTATTTATTTATTTATTTATTTTTAGCCCAGAATTGTTCCGGCTTCCGCACATGTTCTCAGTGTCTGGAGCAGCCCGAGTGCGGATGGTGCGGAGATCCCAGCAGCACGGGGAAAGGCCTTTGCATGGAGGGCTCTTACCGGGGGCCAATGAAGAGACCAGCCAAGCAGGGCCAGCAGGGACAGAACCAGGACATGACCCTTGAACCAGGCATCTGCCCCAAAGACAAAGGCTTTGAGTGGGCATTCATCCACTGCCCGGGTAAGGAGCAGTGGATCACGTCTCATAAACATATCAGTGCCACAGATTACCTATTGACTGTCTAAACTTTAAAAAGATGTTCTTATTAGGGAGTTGTGTTACAGCATCCCTATGCAACTAATACGTCCCTACTGACCTCATGCAATCTTATGCTAGTATGCCATTTAATGCTTTTATCCCAAGCTCGTGCAGCCACGTCATGTAAGCTGATAACACACCCACAGCAAGTTGTAAATTGAGGATGTGCAATTTAAGAAGTGCTCACTAGGTTATTGCTATCAGTAATGTGTAAAATCTTAATATTTGTATTCTTTTGTAAGCTTTTTGACTAAAGAGTACATGTTAATAGTTTTAAGTTACATTTACTGTTTTTTTTTTTTTACAACAATCCCATCCCTCAACAACAAAAGCTTTTTGGCTTTAGGCATTATTTTACTGACATTTCCCAAAAGAAAGAAAGCTACTCATGTCTCCAAACTGTGTGGCATCTGAATACGTCACTTGTGGAAAGGTCTATAGAGCCTTTTTAATTATGGCAGGATATAGAAGGTTCAAATAATTTTTTTTTTTTTTTTTTTTTTTTTTTACACTCCCATGACCCGGCTGTTTCTTTATCACATTTTTGTTTTTTTCTGCAGCGTGCCAGTGTAATGGCCACAGCACCTGCGTGAATGGCAGTGTGTGCGAACAGTGCCGTAACCTCACCACCGGTCCACACTGCCAGACCTGCATGCCCGGTTTCCATGGAGATCCTACCAACGGCGGCAAATGCCAAGGTGAATTTGTTTTGTCATAATCATGAACAGATTCAAGCCTTTACTTTGAATTGTCCCAGTACAACATCTCACATTGTCATAATTCTGCTGCAGCAAGCCATTTAATGTTGTTTTATGATGAACATGCAGCATTATACTAACAGCACCAACAGATGGCACTATTGTGTATTGGTTTGAAGGATGTCATTTTGAGTGACATGTTTGAAAAATGATGCTATTACTCCATATGTTAGTGTAATAAAAAGTAAAGCCAGAACAGAAGGAGTCTACAAGAAAATTTACATTTTTAACTAAACACACTAAAATTTCATGTTCCTAACTTTTCTCGCAGTTAAAGTAGAGAATAGGTGATTCAATGTGATGGTGAAGGTCAAAAGCTAGTTTTATTAAATTTTTTGAAAACCCATGCAGGAAAATGTAAGGATTGTATTAAAATATATACAGTCATATACAGTTTTTTTTTTTTTTTTTTTTTTTTTTTTTTTTGTAATTTCCATTAACAATAGTGTTTTTTTAAAGGTTGTAGTTATGATATTTAGTTAAAACTATTTAGATTATGGTACTGAATCACACATGAAGCTGATTTATTATGTGTCTCCCTCCTACTGCCTGCCTCCTGAATAAATTTTCTTGAGCGACGGCAAACCATTATTCATACATCATTCTGTTTTTAAAGAAGGAAAAAAACACTATGTGAGCTGAATTTAATGTACGGACCTTATAAGAACGGTCTAACAGTAATTGAATTAAATATTACAGGTTTGTATGTTCATCTGATAAAGGTCTCACCGTGTCTCTTAAGTTAATTTGAGATTGGTCATAGAGTCTTCCTGTCAAGGGGAGATTAACCCACGCTCTTCTGACACATGAATAGCATTCCTGAGCAGTTACATGTTGCTGCTGTATGAATTAGGCAGCAGTGGACCCACACACCTGGGAGCAGCTCAGGCTCAGATAGCTGCCACTAATGCACAGACCTTAGCTGTAAGTGTAAGGTGAAACTACACAGGTGAGCCTCGGTGAATATAAAAGGTTTCTTATTTGTTTTAGCCCCAGGTACAAATGATTTAAATCTATTTGTATTAGTCAAGTCTATAATTTATTTATGTTGTCTACTTTTTAAATTCTGCACATAGCTTAATCAAATATGAGTATCACATTTTGCAGGAACGTCTGGGTCACAAAGTAGCAGGAAACTTGGCTAAAAGCAGCCGTGTCGCCTGAAATATTCATAAAAAATATCTTGGATAATGTGCTTAAGGGAGAGGTTTAGCACTTGAGGGAAATTGTGCCCAGTGACCCCTCTGTAATACACCTATTCAGTGTTTCAAAGCTCAGCGAACTGAAAGGAATAGGTCACTTTTTGTTCTGCAAATGTAGCCTAAAAGGCTGCCCCAGCTCTCCAGGAGCTAATTCACTCCTTGTCCACAAGCCCATTGCAGCAGTGTTTAAATTCAGTGCACATGCCCTCTGGATATCGTAGTTTACTATCTGTAGTGGCATATTTTGTTCCTTTATGTATCTGATCTTTTTATTGAACCAGTCTTTTGGGAAATACACTGTTTACCATCTTGCAAAGATCAATATCAATTTCATCACTATGTTCAGAACAGTGTTGGAAATGTTGACAACCTTAGCTTAGCATTATGAGTGAAAGCAAATGAAAACTGCTATCCTTGTGCACTGAAAAGAGGAACATAATCCCAGATATTTGGAACTGCTTTCATGTGTCCTTGGAGGCAGTCACCGGAGTTGTATGAATGTACTCTACAAAGACACTCAAGCATTGAATCAAAGCATTCTGAGTGGCGATATTTTTAAAACCTTTTTGTCCATCTGTCTTTTTGTTGCAGCATGCAAGTGCAACGGTCATGCAAATGTGTGCCAGGTGTTAACTGGCAAGTGCTTCTGTACCACCAAGGGGATCAAAGGAGACCAGTGCCAGCTGTAAGTAGTCCACCACATGTCCACACGCTTATTTTTCCCAATACAAACCATAGGAGCACAGTGCTGACCGCTGTAAGTTGATTATATGGTACATGACGCCATTTCTCTGTTCTCTACACAAATGGTTTCTAATGCTGTCAAGTTTTATATCCAGAGCAAACAAGACTTCTGACCATATTCTTCCTTTAGCACAGACTGATGGTAATGTCAATCAAAAGTCTCTGTCTGTGAGCTCCCTGTCACTGGACAGGTAATCTCTGGGGATTTAGCCCTTCTGAAACGCTGGGGGCATGTTGAGGCAGACCCAGTTTGACAAGGGAGACAGATACATGTGGGACAGTGTAATGTCACATATTACTCTGACTTGAAAGATAGATATAGGCTGTGTGAGGTGAATGGCATTTTTACCTTTGGGCTCACACATATGTACACTGACTAGTCATATTCACTGTAAAATAATTTTAAACAGTAATTAATGAAAAATATATTGGTTTTGAAAATATCTGAAGAAATGCTATTATTTATGGGCTTAGTTGGATACATGTAAAACTGATAACTGTGAAGCCATTGTCATTTATTGATGTAGTTAAATTTATAGTCTAGTAATATAATCAATACAACTCATAGCACGCAGCATTTGCATATGAAAAGATTTGAAATGGTGTTTTGACTGATTTATGACATTGATACTTCATTTATGAGCACTGATTCTTGCTTACTGACAGTCTGTTTATTCTCATGTGGAGATTTTAATGTCTTAATGATTGGCGGCATAAACAGAACTGTCAGGCAGCGTTACTGGCCTTAAACCCCACCCCCAGCATTGTTTGTGCTGACGCGGTGGAATCCCTCAGTGTAGGAGGGCCATCTCCACTTAGCGCTGTGCTTTCCCACTGGTAAGCAGAATGGACTGTGATGCTTTTAATACCTCTAATGCAATAAGAGTTATGGTGGGGTCAGAGGCAAACAGGACCCATACAGAGAACACACCCACACACTGCAACCATTTGTCTCTTCCTTTTTGTCTAAAATCATATTATTGATGATAAGACAGCTATATAGGGTTAGATTGAGGACTATTTCTGTGTAGACCGGTGAGTCACATAATGTTTTAAAGTTAAAGTGTCAGTAAACTTTGGTTTTCATAGCAGGCACACAGTAACGTCAAAATATTTTTCCCTTTTTGAAGTCACAACTTAAGGGTAGAAATTGCCCCTAGCGAATGTTGTCTGTCAGTCTGTGTATGTCTCTATGTATGTCAGCTCTGCAACTAACTGGGGTACCCCGCCCAAGACCCATAGTTGCTGGAATAGGCATTAGTGGAAAAGAAAATTAATGAGTAAGTTGCAAATTTTCCACCACAGATTACAGTTTGTGACAACTTCCAAAACATTTTTTTTTACATGTGGACACACTTGACAAATATTGCTTTGAGTGTAATTTTCTCACCAGCTATCATAAAGATTATAAAGAAAGAGTCAGCGCTGAACTAGATGGATCATTTATAAAACATGGAAAAGGAAAAATCCTTTGAGACTAATGGCACATGACTAGTTGAAGTGCAAGGGAAAAGGGAAATTTGGTGAAAGCAAAACAAAAGCTAGTGTCTGTCTGGCATTAGGATGAGCGAATGAGGAAGAGCTCTTCAAAGCTTGTTTTCTTTCGACTCCCAGACTAAACTGAATTACTTTTTGCATGATGATAAACTGTCACTTTAATTTCCTTTGCCAGATGGAATTGTGTTTGGTACAATTCAAAGCAATAGTTGGATAACAGGTGGATAACGACTGATGCAAATTACTTTTTGCGTAACCTACAAAGACTGAGACATACAGACAAAGGCATCAACGGCCAACTGGTTATTTTACCATTACTCTAAACTACAGGAGCTGTCCATTCAGCTTTTTGGTAGATTAACTTATTACGGATTATCATCCTACAGTATAGACCAAAAGAACATGTTGTTAATTCAATTACTGCCTGCCCATGAGAAGTGATGTAAGTGTGCACAACATCAGCGGTATTGTCATATCCAAACATGTTTGTATAATCACAATTTTCTGTGTGTAACCTAATTATTGAGGGTGGAGTGCTTGCTGTTCTCTTATTATAATGTCATTTCAGGTATCTCATTACATGTAATCAGTGCCTCCCCAAATGCAGTGCTGGCATAGTCACCTTTTAAACAAAGACCAACCTACACACAAGGGCTGGGTTGTGTTTTCAGCAGCGGGCTATGCACATGCACACAACTGCCAGTGCCATTAGGACCCTGGAATAATAGCAGCAGTAATGAAGTGAAGGGTGCATCAGTGCAGAATTGAATTGTTTATGAAAACAATTGATGAGTTTGGTGCTGTGTTACAGTGATGAGTCAAAGGGAGGAAATATTTCTTATTATAGTGCTCATTTAGATGCAAATATTATTATGGATCGCTCTCATGCTGGAGGTAACATGTCTTGTCTTTTTTTTCCCCCAGAAACCGTTTGATAGCATGTGTGCTTGTTAAGTCGTACTGTGTGCACAAACAGAGACCAGGGTCCAAGCAGACTGTAGATCAAATTAAGATACAATGCGGTGAGATTGCCTCGAGTCCAGATGTGTGCACGCATGCATGCAGGTGTAGATGAAATTAAGATACAATGGAGAGTTGCATTATACACCTCACGATGAAGTGTGTGCTTTTGTGTTAGGTTTTTCTCTTTGGCCATCTGTAAATGTCAGGCAGTAGAAAAACAGCCCAGGAGTGATGTTCTGTAAGGTTCAAAAGCTCGTGGCTGCACTTGTCCTCTGTACTTTGTAGAAAAGAGCACTCTGCCCTGTCCTTGTTGACTCACTTTAAAAGTCCAAGCCGCCTTCTCAACTTGCTCTCCCTACATTGTTGTTTATCTTAATAATTCCTAAATCGCCCTGTATGTAATAATAATTTTAAAAGACTGCAAATACAATTTGTGATCATAATTGTCACAAATTGTCACATTATTTAATGAGTAAAGTAAAAAAAAAAATTAGAATTAGAATAAAAGTAAAGTACTGACTAAATGTTTCAGCAAGATTTGAATTACAAACCTATTTCTGAATAAGTTGGGACACTGTGTAAAAAGAGGATAAAAAGACAATGCAGTGATTGCAGTGTGCAAATCTTATATTATAGCTCATTTTTAATTTGATGGCAATAAGCAACGCAGGCAACAAAAGCCTGGAAAAGCTGATGATACTAATGGCAAACAGTTTTTTTTTTTTGCAGCTACCAGTGTTTTTTTTTTTTTTTAGTACCACTTACTTCTTCCCAGCTTATTTGGAAATGTGTTTGTAAATAAAATGCAATTTAGTTAGCATTTAGTTGCTCCTCAAGTAGCATAGTAGATAATACTATGGGAGCAGGAGGTCATAAGGCAGTGGCGTACTCTTTAGGCCACCCATTCCCAAAGTCAGGACAGCCGTGGCCCCCGTAAATTTCCGAAAATCCCTCGCGGACCCTCAACGATAAAACTCCTCTCCATTCAAAAGACTCGGCCATGTTTTTCTCCATGTTTTTTAATAAAAACATTACAAAAACACTGATTATTGACTAAAAGTTGTTTTAAAGTAATATTTTAAAACAAGTATACAACTGTAATTAATTTCAAATGTTTTTTATGTACTTAATGTTTTAGGTACTTAATATTTTCATTGACTTTTTATATTTTTGTACGTTTTATTTGTTTTAATGAACCAAAACCATGTGTCTGAAATAATAATAATAATAATAATAATAATAATAATAATAAATTCTAATTGAAATAGAAATATAGACAGCCTCTGGGGGCCCCCCTGTAGTACCTTTCGCGGACCCCCAGGGGGCCCCGGACCCCACTTTGGGAAACACTGCTTTAGGCTAATATAGTATAGCACAAATTTTTTCAAATCTTTCTCCATGTGATTGCTATAAGCTTTGTGTAAAGAGCTTATTGCAGTAGATATAATAAGTATAACCATTTGAAATTATAGATATGTATGTGCTACATTTTCCACATTTAAAAATTACTGTGAACTGTCAGTAATGGATAATGCATTGAATCCAATTAGACTGTCACTGACTTTCACATATTGCTAATACTTAACACTGTGTATGCACCAAATGTGTTACCTCCACGTACATCTGACACATTACCTTCTCACCAATGATAACGTCTGGCTCGTGATTTTTAGAACATTTTCAAAACAACGCAAAACAACCCAGTATTTTTAGAAACCGTGTCATACTTTCGCACCACAACATCAGCGACAGTCACCACCTCCTCAGTGGCATTCAAATAGTTTACACACCTTCTGTCCTTTGCTCTGTGTTCCCTTGGGTTGTTGCATTGACTTACATTTTTTGTCATATTTGGATAATCAGTTTAATTGTGGCACTGTGCAAAAGTCGTTTTTAAAAACAGGTAATGAACAGAAGAAAGGAATGAAGAAAGGTGTAATAGTGTACAAAAATAATATACAATCTAAAACAGAAGAAACATTTAGAGTAGACACACTTGTAGAGCATAGACCTCTGCAAAGGCACAAGTCCTATCTTGAAATGGATATGATGATATGATGAGATATGATGCCTAGTTTGGATGCACACTTGATGATTTTCTAGCTCAGGGTAAAATACTCTTTCCAACAAAAACCCACAAAACCCTTATATTACAATGAATGTAAACCTAAACTACATATTTGTTTTTTTATTGAGTCAAAATGGTACAGCATCCATTAAAACACTCCTGGATCTAAACTGTGATCTGGATCCACACCAATATTGATATTTTTTTCCTTTGACCATTACTGACCTTACTTAAAATTTTCATAACTAAAAAAATAAATAATAAAAAAATAAAATTTGTATTTATAAAAGCACTCTCAGTTAACATTTTTCACACCTCAGTAACACAGTACTGTGTTTGCTTCCCTCTAAATGCACTATAGCAAAGTTATGGGGAAAGTAGAGACAGCTGCAGAGATATAAATGGATGAAATGTTCATGATTCATAGAGAGTAGGTATAGTTTAATGGAGGATAAACAACCCTCTATATTATGTACTTTGAAGAAACCTCAGCTCTCACACACACCTTTCTGACAACTGTCAGCACTCAGTAGATGTTAACAGATTATTTTGCTTGTAGCACTTTGGTGATAAAGGCAGAGTATTTTGGCTGATTTCACAATATCTTTGTTGTAGCACTGATGCCGGGTGTTGTGGTAAATTGCAATAGTTCAAGCTGAAATTGTGACCTCATAGGACCCTACCCAGTGCTTTTACAACACTGGGTTTAGAATTGCTGAGAAATAAAGAATAGAAATGTTTTCATTATTTTGGTTTATTCAGCCTTGTTTTAGCTTTGTCTGTAAACTGGCAAAGTGGACCTTAAAAGCTGACCATAGTAAAAAAGCCTTTAAAAAGCCTTGTAAAAGGGGTTTTCACACTACTTTTAGCTCTGGGTTGGCACTTGCGTTATAGATTTTCTTTCTTGTTATTTCACACTTGACAAGAAAAACATTTTAATTTGTATTATCAATTCTTCAGTTGGGGAAGTTACATATTCATTTTCCTCACTGTGTTTGTAAAAGGGGTTGTTTTAGTTGCCCAATCTCTCTAAAAAGTGACATGAGTCTGGCCTTTTTGTTCACAGCAATTTCCTCCTGGTAGAAATCCTGTTGGACCAATCATAACCATTTATTTACAATGGGACTGAGCCAACAATTTTCATTTACAATATTCATTCATCCATCTTCTTCCACAGGCTGCTGGAACCTATCCCAGCAACTATGGGCCTTAGGTGGGGTACACCGTAATACCCAGCTAGCTGCAGGGTCTGCCCTTCATAGACATACATTGACAGATAACATTCACTCTCACATTCTTAAAGATAGGGTTTAGATTAGATTTACCCATACTTTTACCATTGGATTGCGCGAGGAACCTGGAGAAAAGCCTCAAGCTAACACCACTCAGAGAGATTATGAGTCCGCCACCCTTTATGTACAGAAATCATCAAAGATTACTCTCCCAATTAAATGTAAACAAGTAGAAAGCTGTATGAGTTGCAAATAATCATGTCTGAAGCCTAAAGCTTTGAGTTAATGAATGATGTGAAACAAGGTCTGAGTTGCCTTGGGCTACTCTGAGTCAGGTTTGCACTTCCCAATTCCCTCTTTTGAAAAGCTCCTAACTGGGATTGTTTACCAAACTCAACTTGATACGTGGTTATTCTTAATTTGGTATTTTAGATGCCTGTTTGGGATTAGAGATCCCACATAATCAAGTATGAATTTACATAAGTTGTTTGCTCCAGGGATTTTAAGGATTAAAAGCAGCACATTAGATTTTCACTCTGGGTGATCAGGTACATAAAGTTGAGTTACATGTCACTGTGTTGCTTTGATAGAGGAAAGTTAAAAAAAACTAATTAACTTTTACAAACTATCAGATTATTTCTTTTTTTGTCAGAAGTCGAGGCTGATGAGGCGCCAACAGCAGGAGTTAATGCGCTGGCACTTGGCACTTTCCACTTCTGATAAGGAGACTTTTTTTTTTTTCCTCTCAATCTGTTAGCGCTCGTCTTCATCTTGTTCTCTTCTCTTGTGTTTTCTCCACTGCAGATGTGACTCAGAAAACCGTTACCTTGGCAATCCACTCAGAGGGACCTGTTACTGTGAGTAATTCTCCACTGGATGGCTTCTTCTTACTGGGGACACAGCTCATACGCACACTCAAACACACCCGCCTTGATTATTCTTGGCTATTCTGTCGGCTTTTCTTTCTCTCTCCACGTTTCCACTTCCGCCAGAGGCAGATGGAGCATTTTAGCACTTTGGCAACCAGGGGCGCTTGTTCGGTGACAGAATGACTTGTCGTGGAAAATGTCAAGTGCATCAGAAGTAGTGAGTGATTGAGCTAATCAAGGAGTCGGAGGAGTAAGATTCTCCACTTGTCTGCACTCTCAAACAACCACCTACTCGTTTATTCATTTAGAAAGTTGGCTAAATGTTCGTTTCACTTGAGCCCATATTCCTGAGTGGAGTGTACATATTGGTGTTTGTGCTTTGGGTGTTTATTTGGTTGAAGCCGAAGCGGTGTCCTTCACGCTACTGCACTACTTAGTAATTTGTTATCTCTATTTCAACACTCTGCTACTGACAACACAGCTATTGCCAGGGTTTTGTCCCCTTTTCTGAAATGCCATTGCCTGACACAAACGAGCGTGATGGGGGGAGTTTAAAGCCTAGAGCCTGTTTTAACCTATGTGCAGCTCATAGACCTTTTGTTTTGAGCTGTGTTCTGCATTATTGTAAACATGACTCTCTACATTCAAAGGCCAGTGAACATGAATTAACATGATATGCACTTTATCACTGCTAGTGCTAACCTAAAAATGTATTTTCTGTTTGTTAGCCAAAAAGGTATTATTTCTTGTCTGTCATAGTCCATTTATTATGAAAAGAGCAGATTTTAGAGAAACAATGAGAGGCTAATTATACCAAAAAGTACTTATGTCAATGGTCTCAGCAGCAAAACTATTATTATGCCAAATTTGAAAAGTCTGGCTAAAAATATATTTTTCCATAGTTTGCCCTGCGTCTAATTTCTTCTCAGCATAATATATAATTATTTAAAATAATGCCTCCTATTAACTACATTCAAAATGTAGCCACAGGAATATTTATTTTTGCACTGTATAGAATACAGTATTCCAACAATGCTAGAGTAGTTAGTAATACTACTAACAGTAGTGCAAATAAAGCCCTGAAATTCTGAAGTAGCTCAACAATAATTTTGGGCTTATTTGAAATTATTTTGTAATAAAACTTAATTTGGTTTGCAATACCTTTGTTGGATTTTGGTGACCTGTCCAGTTTTTTCCTGTCTTGTCTTTACTGACCTTTGTATGAGAGAGCCACAAAAATGAACAGCCTCTTCTCTTTCTTATGTTTATGTAATAAATGCAATTCATTAATCAGAGTAGCGTTATTTTGAAGGGTCAGAGTCATGGTTACCTATGTCTCCTTCATGAGAATGGTGTCCACTCTGATTGCTTCTTTTGGATTTGATTACTGATTTTTGGATACTTCGCACTATTGACCTCTTTATCACACATGTTTTCAGTTTAAACACATCTCAGTTAGATGTTAGCAGGCCACATATACATCTACAGTAATATTGTGTTGTTACCTTAACTATAATAATTGCTTTGTTTCTTTAACAGATAATCTACTTATTGATTATCAGTTTACCTTCAGCCTCATCCAAGAAGATGACAATCACTACACTGCCATCAACTTCATGGCCTCCCCAGAACAGGTAACGTGCACCACCAGTTTAATTTATTCTATTTTGTTTATTTTTATTTATTTATTTATTTATTTTTTGTCTATTTTTACACTATTCAAGCATTTGCTATGCATTTGATTTCCAGGCCAACAAGAATCTGGACATGTCCATCAATGCATCTAATAACTTCAACCTCAATATCACCTGGTCTGTGGGATCAACAGGTAATATTTTTATTAGAAAAGCCAGACTATGAACACAATTTATCTGCTCATATTATTTTGGTTCAAATCAGCCCATTAAATACAGAAAAGTTTGAATATGAACGAAGTAAAACATTTTTCCAGCCAAAAGCCGAAGTTATCAACAAGCCTTCGCTTAATGAGTTTTCCCTCCTCGTCTCACTGTGTTGTAGATTCACCAATTACACAATGGAAATGCGTTTTTCCAAGTTCAAACATAGCCTTCTGCATTTTCATCATAAAGACCATAAAAAATACGCAATAAACAGTAGGTCACAAAACACTATTACAGATTTGGGTCGCCAGGCATCACAGTTGTAAAATTAAGGGCTTCATCTCATTTGTATTGTGGAAAACACTTTCAGGAATATGAATAATATATGTAGAGAATCCAAAGTTATTGTAGTTTGAAGATGTTTTTCTCAACTGAATATAAATTAGGATACTTAACTTTGTATGTTTATTCAGACCAATCAAAATTATGGCTATGTTGTTCCCGCCATGTGTCAGTGTTTACGGTGTTACTGTTGAGTGGATATTATGGCTCCCCTGAGGAAAGACACCCAAGGACACTGCAGTTGTCTGTTTACCTCCTGCTTTCCATTCCTCTTAAGTCAAGACACTACAGGCAAATAAAGTTTATTCATGCAGTGGTCAGTATGAGATTTTTGGTTACCTTTCTCCCTCAACCTGTAAGGCTTCTCACTAAAATGAAGAAAATGTCTAAATTACTCATTCTCAAAATTATTTTTTTCCTCACACTCTGAGTCAGATGTCTTCACTTCAGTGACACATACAAGCACCACATTTCCTAGTCACATACTTAACTTTATTTTGAAGGCTTTTACAGAGAGATTTGTTAATATATCATTCCTCATATTTTACTTCTTAAATAATAACATGGCATCTGTAATTCCATGTAAAAATAAATAAATAAAACCTAATACTGTATATCAACAAGAATGAACCAGGAATTTCTATGGGTCCATCCAATATTCACATGTTGTTTTTGGAAGCACACATTTAAGTATATATTTTGCATATTGAAACACTGAATTACACAAAACTTGCAATATTTTTTTTTTAATATTGATGCCAGTAATCAGCTTCTTAAAAATCTATGTAGTTAAAAAAAATTACCCTATTTACCCGCTCGAACTTTCTCCATTTCCCACAATTGACCTTTTCCAGCTGCTAAAAGACGCTAACCTCCTGTCCTCCCTTTATACCCACTTTTTCCAGTTACTGTCATTAGTATTTGAAGTCGCCCCCCAGCCCCCCCCTTCCCCCCCCCCCCCCCCATTTTTTTTTTTTCCCCCCCTGCAAAGAAGATATTGTTTCTCAGTAGTGGGAGCCTCTTCACAATCGACTAGAGCATGAAGCGCCTTTAGGTGGTGGTGGCGGGGGGGGGTTGGGTAGGACGGGGAGGGTGATTTCAATTAAGATAAACACGCTCACGTAGCCACACTCAAGCTGTCATTTTCACTTCTTTTGTTTCACAGTTGTGGGTTGGAATGTCAATGCGACGGACTCAGTGACATGGGGACGAATATGAAATTATGTGAAAAGATAAATGAGAATAAGTATAGAGATAAATGGGATATAGAGTCTTTTAAAAGCTGCTCAAAAATGCATTAATTTTCTTTTACGACCTATAAACAAGCTATAAAGGCAGACGTTTAATCAGCTGTGAATATGGCAGCAAGCGCATCAGAAGGTGTGGTAGATGCTGTCTAAGCTGTCTGAAAGTTTTTTTTTTTTTTTTTAATTGGAACGAAAAAATATAATTTGGGCTGTGTATTGGCAAAAACCTGGTGATTCTATACATATCACAAAAGTGTCATTATAGGATATATATCAATATACTGTAATCACAAAAGTGTAACAAAGACAATATGCCTAACGTTTTACTACAAAATATTTCAGTATTAAACAAAATACTGCCTCTGTCAGTATTAAGACAAATGATTTAACTGTTTTTGATATGGATACAGAGGCCAGTTGATATTCTGTACACTTTAGTTGCTCTATGCCTTCCCAGATCTTACTGAATGTGCAGAAGCTAACTGTAGGACTGAAACATGAGTTGTTATGGATGTAAGTGATGAATAAGTGCTAACATGATTCAGTCAGGACCTATGGGCCACAGCCTTTCAGTCTCTCTGTCAAGCTGTGCCTTTCTCCCACGTCTTTATCCTTTTCACATTAAAATATAGCTTTGCGTGTGTAATTATGCAATAAAGCTCTATTCTGTTTTAGGTCAAGCAAAAATGTTAAAGCACTCAAGACATAATAATGATTGCTGATGAGCATTCCCCCTGTTGTTACCAATGTTGTGATAAACCATTAATGGATTTATAATAACATGCTGTCACAGTGGTGCTTTATCTCACAGCTCCACGTGGTTTTCTGCTAATTGTGAACTCTGCCTTGACAGCTGGAACCATCTCTGGAGAGGAGGTGCCCATTGTGTCCAAAACCAACATCAAGGAGTATCGGGACAGTTTTTCATGCGAGAAGTTCACTTTCAGGAGCAACCCCAACATTACCTTCTATGTATACGTCAGTAACTTCTCATGGCCCATCAAGATTCAGGTAAGAGTCAGACTGCTCTAACATAAAAACACACCACATAAAAATGGCTATATCCTGAATTATGTTGGGCCCAATTTGTCTTTTTAATAGGTAATTAATAACCCATTTCTACCCCTTAGCGCATTCTAGTGAGGCATTGGGGTGTCATAATTGTAACTGAATAGTGTCACTGCCAGTTATAACATTGTCATATTTATTTATTTCTGTTTTTACAAAACATTGCACAAATGTAATGTGTAGTTTTTAGTTTTTTTTTGCTGTGATAATGCATTGTTCCAGTAAAGCACTTTTCTCTGTACTCAGAGCTGCTTTACAATTAGGTGCATTATTCATTAAGCGACTTCTGTAGCCACAGCTGCCCTGAAGCAGACTGACTGAGATGTGTTTGCCTCTCTGGCCACCACCAAAAGCACAATTACATTAACCTATTCATACAAGCAAGGTGGGTGAAGCGTCTTGCCCAAGGACACAATGACAGTATGAACTGTGAGTGAGATTGAACCGCCAACCTTCCGGTTATAAGACGATCGCACTACCTCCTGAGCCACTGTTACACCTATTTATATATTCATGGGCACTGTTTATCTGTATACTAAAAGAGCCATCTCTTCTTTTATAAGCTTTTATTGTTTTGTTTTTTGTTGTTGTTCTGGTAATGATAAACAGGATTTAATTGAAATGTACACAAATTTTCTTTAAATTTTAATTAATTTCATTAAAAATATAAGTAAAAGTTTTTTATTGTAACTATAAACTGAGCTAATAGCATAAAAGATTATTTACAATGAAGTCTAATGGTGTAGGGCTGTCTTAATTTCTTAGAGATATATATTTTTAGTCCTTAAGGGCCAAGTGGAGGGCAACGGGGAAGTGGGATTCAGCCACAAAGGTTCCCAGACTGACGCACATAAAGAGGCACACTTCTTTGAACATACATAGCTCCAGTGTTGTTCAGGGTGATTTCAAGTGCACTTTATTCTAATTACAGATTTAATGAGCGGTGGTTAGTGCGCAGAGGTGCACAGCTGTTTTTTAGCGGGCAAAAGCGAAGCACCATTTAACCTTCTCTAAGATGAAGGCGATTGGCTGGGGCTGAAAACAACAAATGTGGGTTTCAGGTTATTGACAAAATATTGCCAATTATTTAAGCCCCAACAAATATGGAAGGTGGGCCAGAATCAAATTTATCCCAATTACTTCCACATTAACTGACAAGAGTGACAAATCAAAGTTGGCAGTTGGACAGCAGTTCAAAAACATCTGGTAAAAAGACGGCATTAGTCTTTTAGATGCAGTGGTTTAAGCAGCGATTTTGACACACTAATGGCCACATCGTAACTAATGAGTTGTTAGTTGTAAATACTAGATATCAATAAAAAAAAATTTACAGACTTAACTCAGAGTTTCTATATCACATTTGTTTAATATTGGCAAAGTAACGGCTAAAGCTTAAAATTTTACTTTACAGTAAGTAATGAGACATAACATTATGACCACTGACAGGTAAAGTGAATAACACAGACTATTGATTTATCATGGCACCTTTTAGTGGGTGGGATATATTAGGCAGCAAGTGAACATTTCGTCCTCAAAGTTGATATGTTAAAAGCGAGAAAAATAGGCAAGCGTAATGATTTGAGCAAGTTTGACATGGGTCAAATTATGATGGCTAGGCGACTGGGTCAGAGCATCTTTTAAACTGCTCTGACCCAGAGCAGCTCTTTTGGGGTGTTCCCTGTCTGCAGGTCAGTATCTATCAAAGGTGATGTATGTGACCTATGTGGCCTGATACAGCAGATGAGCCAATGTAGCTCAAACTGCTGAAGAGGTTAATGCTGGTTCTGACAGAAAGGTGTCAGAACACACAATGCATCAGTTTGTTGTGTATGAGGCTGCAGATTAGGCAGGTGGTCATAACAAATAACATCATGACGACCAATAATAGGCAGGTTTTTCATATTTAGCCTGATCAGTGTATCTGGTGATTTTTGTGTACATGCAACTACCATATGCCCAGAATTACAGCTTTCACTGCCGTTCATAGCAACAATTATGATACTATAAAATCCTATCTACAAATAAGGTCTCTATAGTGAGCTATAGATTTTTAGATTATGCTCTTTCTCTCCTGTGCACCCGTTATAGATGAGTGGACCATGAAGGGGGTAACAATATCTTGGGGGTCAGTCCATCAGTGGAGGTGGCCCAGTAATAGTTTTCTATTAGATTTCCTTGCCGAGAGTCACTTATTCATTATGGACTGAGCTGTTAAAGCTTCTGTAACAGGATAAGGTAGAGCAGAGATGCTGTTGAGATTCTGCAGAATTTGAGACTGCATTTAAGCACTTTTATATACAATATCCAAAAAGTCATTTATACAGGGATAAAGCTGATAACAGCTTTAAGCATGTTACTGAGACGCTTAGTGGCTGAGTTTAGTGCATCTTTCTAGTCTGTAGTATGTGTCTAGTAGTCTAGTAGCTATTATTCTATTGATTGACCAATATTGTCGAATTAAAATTGAATTAGCCTTCAGTGAATTGCTTTGACCCCCGCATTTCGTCAAAGTGCCTAGAACTGTATGGAGCGATATTGGAAAAAGCTTACAATAATATGTGCTTTAGAGTCATGTTAGCCACGTCACTGAGCATTTTGTGCAAGATCAGTGAGTCCTTTTTTTTTTTTACTTAAAAAGGGTCAAAAAGTTAAGAGGGGCAGAAGTTCACATATTATGACACAGCTTTTACCTGGCTCCTAACATTTTTGGCTTATTGAAATAGCTTTAGCCTTATTAGACGTAGCTTTAAAACATATAAGCAAACCAAGCCACTATAGAAATAGACATTTTGCGCCTCATTGCTTAGTGTAATGTTATAAAAAGAGCACTACAGATTACATGTTTGCAGGGCACAGTGCCACTAGCAACAAAGGATTTCCAGTTGATGGCATGTGATTATAATTCGCATTAATTAGGGACTTCTTAGAATCCTTTTTAATGAGTAGAAAACATATTTTTGACATGGTTATGCACCATAGCATTTCTACACTGATGAGACAGTATACAGTACAATATATCCATTCGGGTAATCACATTAATAGAGAATAAAATGGAAAAGGTACTCAAGTAAAAATTCTCTTTATTAAGATTATAAAATTATTGTGCGCTTTTGACTAAATAATTGTCATTCAGAATAACTGAATCATTACATATATCGTGTGATTCATTTCTTTTCTTTTTTTTTCAGATTGCTTTTTCTCAACACAACAGCATCATGGATCTGGTCCAGTTCTTTGTGACGTTTTTTAGGTAGGTAAATAACAAAAGCACATATACTGTATCCCATATTAGCTTTCAATCAATGTATCTCCAACCCACGCCCTCCATATCTCCCACTCTAGCCTCCAGGGGATATTGAGTTACTTAAGCTGTCTGTTGGTTAACTATTGAGAACATGAAAAGCTTCTCACGCCACTGACTTGCCTTTTAACATGCTAAATGAACTGATAATAACCATTTAAATAGTTGCACACAGCAGATGAAGATATGAGGGCTTTTAATAGTTTTTCATCCATGATGCCATTATTTTTCAATGAAGTATTTCCAATGAGTTAAATAGTTATCGCAAAACCACAGCAATCTTAAATGTGATGCATGCTGAATGCATCACATTCAGCATGCATCACAAAAGAGCTTGTAATTAAAAGAAAAAAGCCCTGAGATTGGTGCCAGACGAGACTAAGATTAACTAAATATGCTAAAGATTTTTGCTCTTACATTACACAGGGAGAACAGATTATTCTTTTTAATGAGATTTGTGTACAGTAAGGAACTGCCAGTGCTGAATGTCGTGCCTCAGCATCTTGCCTTACTAGTAGCACACAGTGTGTGTTGACCTTTGCCAAGGCACTGGTCCTACCTATCTCGCAATGGTGAAGATATAGTGTCCAGACCTGGACTTGAGCTCAAATATCAAGGGATGTCACAATCCCAATTAAGGAATTTTTAAATGATCGGATCGGATTAAGCCACGTGATTGAGCCGATTTTGTGTTTTACATCTGCCGCACACCAAAACACAAACCACCACAATGTGTAGTAGTAGTGTTGCAGTACTGCTAGGCGACAAAACAAATGTATTTGATTAATTTGCATTTTTCTTTGAGCCTCTTCGGACATGTTCAATCTAAAGCTGCAGCTGTTAGCAGTCCTGTGCTAATGCTAGCGCCTACAACAGCTTAGCTAAATACTAGCTGTGGAGAATCTGTAGACGCCAAAAAAAATTCCATTTACCTTAGTAATGCCTCCTTTTACATGTGGCAGCAGTTTGACCAAAATGAACCACAGTGTGATGTGCAGCCTTCAGGGTAACTTGCCTGTCTTTTTTTTTTTTTTTTTTTTTTTTTTTTTTTTTTTTTTGCAGCTTAGCTCTCATGGTGTATTTTATAATAGAAGCAAAGAGGGCTTAAACTGAAAGACTTCTATGTCTTCATTGATGTCATCTTGAGGGTAATGTACACTTCTGCTGCTTTGCTGCTGTTTTGTAGAGATATTTAGCTTAAAAAACATAGCTATGCAGTATGTTAGGTGTTATTACAAAATGCAAAAAAGAAAAAATGAAAATGATGAATGAATGAATGAATGAAATGAAATGAAAATGAAAAAGATTGGTCACGGGACTCGGATTGGCCAAAACCAAACATAAAATTATCGGATTCTGAGCCAACAAAAAGTTGATCGGGACATCCCTACAAATATCCTTTAGTTTAGGGGTACATTCTCTCTCCATTGAGCCACAAAACCCTTTTATCTCACAATGGTAAATCTACTAAAACTAACCATTTGTTGTTTTAGTGAAGTTAGTATGTTTGGTCTGTGTCTCAAAATCTCTTGAAACGCTCTTCTGAACAGTGATCTTGAGTCACACCAAAATTATTAATTTTGTCCTTCGCCGTTACTGTCCTTTTCTGAAAATGTTCACTTTTGCACAGAACTGTATATGTGTATAGAATGGCTTCATATAGGCAGACATATGTAATATCCATGTAGGAAATGAAAGACAGACTGTGCCCGGGGCACATAGCTGTCATTGGCCAGTCCACAATAACTTCCCCCTAAAAACTGTCACAGTTATTGTCTACCTTATCTGATCAAATTACAGCTAAATCGCCCAAATCTAGAATTCTTGGAAAATACCGCAGAAAGCTTATTTTATTTCTGAAAGTCTCTAAAATAGTTTGCTCAAGAAAAAGGCATAGGACAAAGCAATAGCATCAAGAAGATTGAGTATGAAATCTCTGCCATACTTATTCACTTGCACATTTTATCGGAGTTGCTATTTCTATATAAATAAACACGGGCTGAATGGCCTGGAGAGCAATAATTTCAGAGACCAATAATCCAGTCCAAAATAACTCCTCATTGTGTTACCGTTGGTGTAAAAAAAATAACGTTAGTATTTGTTTTTTTCCACAAGTATTTCCGCTGGTTCTCTTTGAGTGCATCCTTGTTGTCCAGTTCTCACTGACCCATAAAGGCAACAAAAGCCAAATGTGTGAATGTGGAAAGGGTTCGACGGGAGAGTGAACCTGCAGGAAACATAATCAGCCTGGTGACAAAATGTCAAATCACCCCACAGGGTTCAGAGGAGATAACGGGTGCGAGGAAAGATGGTGATGCCGTGACTGGGAATAAGCCCTCATCTCTCTCTTTCTCCTGCTTCCTTTTTCAAATGTATTCCTCCCTTGATTTTTCTCACTTCTCGAACATGCTTCACTTCTACTCCGACTTCATAATCTCGTTAGACTTTTGATTGTTTTGTGCGTTTTGATTAGATGCTCTCATAATAGGATGCTGTGCTACACTTTGCCTGGAAACCCCGGAGTCTCATTTTCACTAATTAACATGAGCAACTTTGTGCCAGTCACGGCTCTGTGTGTGCTTAACATGCAAGTGTACGTTTCCCGTGTCATTTTTTACACAAGCAATCATTAGACTTACTGTAACACTTGAGTCATTACGCACACTAAATGAGAGGTGAATCTGTTCATTTGGCAGCTAATTTTAAAAATGCAGGGCTTTCAAACAACTTGAAGAGCCAGTAGAGTATATATTATTGATTGTTTCCCTTTGTGGGTAACTGCAGCCGACAGGAAGGCTGAGGTTACACAAAAGAGCTTGTAATTAAGAGAAGGAAACCCTTGAGATCGGTGCCAGACGAGACGAAGACTAATTCAACATGCTAAAGATTTTTGCTATTATGTTACACAGGGATTACAGATTTTTCTTTAGAATAAAATTTTATTGTAAATCTTGTATTCTGTACAGTAAGGAACTAAAGGGGGGTTTACAGTAAATGTATTTGCAAAACCAGTATTAAACTACGAGTAGACATGTAAGGCAGTACAATGGAGAACTGGAGAACTATAGATGCTTTAATACTCTGAGCACATAATGTGTTATAATAAAACATTTAAGCATACCTAGTTTTGATGCAAAAAAGTACTTTGTTTTTCACTTTTCAAACTTAAAAGATGAGTGATAGCAGATTTTTAAACCTCAGGAAGAACGGTGAAAGCGATTTAAGCTTCTTGGCGCTCTAAAATGCTCACGCTGAAAGCAAAACATCTATCTAGGGATTTTTGTCACTTCTGTCACATGGAAAAAAAATCTCATTGCAGCCCTCCTCCCCTCCTGAGTTATGTTTATCTCCAAAGGTGTCCTAGATGATGCCTCTGAAAGAATAAAAGAGGTTCCCCACTTGTGCACCTCCAAAGTAAATTCCATGTGCTTTGGCTTGATGTACAAAGGACTGAAATTCCCTCCAAAATGCTACTTTTTCCACTTGGTAGCCTATCCTTGCATAGAGCATAAATGTCCTCAGAGGTGCTGGAAAAATGAAAGTACAAGGATAAAAAAACGCCTCTTTAGGTTTAAATATCAAACAAATGTGTCTAATTGGAGAGACATCAAAGCTAGAAATGGGAAAAGTATGCTTATAAAATTACACAATTTGGCAGGTTGCAATAGTCTGTATATGTAAACATTGGGAGCTGAGTTTTAACATTTTTGTGATAATGATTTAAAGGTCTGGTAACTTTAGTTTCTATCAAATGTTTCTAACAAACAGATATATACTGTACTCTAATTGTCATCTATCTTAGTCACTAGTAGTCATATATCTATCATGACGCAAAATGGCTGTAGAGTCTGTAATAATCTTTACATTCAGAGCCATCGCCTGGATAATGAAGTAGAAGCTCTCAATCAGTCATCATTTTTCTGTCCCAGTAGAGATTAGATCTTGCTGAATTTCCCTTGACTAATGGTTTCACTCTTGGATTATTAATTGAAGTAATAGGGCAAAATATTCAGTCCACTGAGAAATGAACGCTGCATAATTCTCCAGCAAGTCTCTTTTTTTTTTTTTTTTTTTTTTTTTTCTTTTTTCAGAACAGAAACTTGTAAAACCAGTTCATGTTGTATTTGCACAAAAGTTGGGACACTGTAAAATGTGTCACCTTTTTTTAATTTACAACAGATGATGCAAGCATATCAGGTGTTGAAACTGACTTGTATTCATGTCATACAAAATAATAGCTCATTTTGAATATAATAGCAGCAGCAAAACATCTCAAAGAAGTTTGGACACGGACACAAAAGGCTGTAAATAAATGGTTTTAAATATCCCTTTCATTTTACAACCCAACTTTAACATACTTAAACATAATTGAAAAATGTTATATTATTTTGATTGACAGAGCTATTTATTTTCTTTCATTTTAGTTGCTTCCTGTCGCTTCTTTTGGTGGCTGCAGTGGTGTGGAAGATCAAACAGACATGCTGGGCTTCAAGACGGAGAGAAGTAAGTCCAAAAAAATAAAATAAATTAACCTCACTGTCACAACACATCTGATTTAAAAATGTACAGCGTAGTATAATCACTTTTGAGTAGTGAAATTTGCCTGACCTGTTTTAGCAATGTAATTTTAAAAGTGGATGTTGGAGAGTGCTGAAACTTAATTTAAAAGTACTGAAAATTGCTACTTGAGATAACATGACTGACTAAAGGAGAAGATGTAGAACGAAGCATTAATATTCAGCATAGATACTGAAGATGGGGTTAAGAAAAGATTGGGATAAAAAGGGGTGAGCAATGAACTGACTTGTAGGAGAAATTAGAAAAAAAGACTGGTAAGATAGATACTCTGAAGAGGCAGTGAGCAAAACGTATGCAAATGTACTCCTTTGCCTCCCAGTTGAAGTGCTCAGGGCGCACAGGCAGAGCTCTCTGTTAGAGCGTCCATCATCTTCATCTGTTCAGAGCGATTCCCATATCCCTACTACAATAGACAGGGTGTGATACTTAATAGGAGGTTTACATATCTTAGCTCCAGTCTTCTTTGCTGCATCCACAATTTTTTGCCCGTTGAAGAGCACATTGTTAAATAGCTTTGAATGGATTTTTACAAACAACAACAATAAAAAGTCTGCAATAATTAAAAACTGCAGGCTGTAAAAATTGCCTAGGGTGTTGGTGCTTTGAAAAAAGGAGAAACATAAAAAATCTCGATCAGGATTTTTCCCAAGGATTTGTCATGGCATTAAACAGGTGCCCTATTTTTGTAAAAGATAACCTCTTCAACCTTTTGCTTGAAGTGTAACATCCTGCAGGGGCTTCCTCTTCTTATTTTTATTTATTTTTTTACTTATCCAGCTTTATACACACTTCTCAGCTTTTTCAGGGAATCTACTTTCTGGATCACCATTGCAAGAAATTTTTAAGGGTTTTGTACTATTTCGAGATAGGGCCAACGATACCAACTCTAGCCCCAAAGGGCCAGTAAAGTAAAGTAAGGGATAAATATTGGTTATTGTGTGTGTTTTTTTTTTTTTACTGTTCTGAAATGTAAGAGATTTGTGGCTTAATAAACCTTCCATGGCGAGATAAAGCGTCCCCTGCTTGTAATTAAGGAATTGTTGCTATTGTATGTTTACATTAAACACTTTGGCCTCATGTCAAACTGAACAAACCTTTAAACTGTTCAAAAGAAAATAGTAAATATATATATATATATATATATATATATATATATATATATATATATATATATATATATATATATATATATATATATATATATATATATATATATATAGTTTGACAATAGAAAATGTGAAAATTGACTTTACGTCAAACATTATTTAAAATAGTAAAATGAGAGAGAGGGTTTTCTACCTTTTTATACTTGATATGCCTTTGAAGAAAAAACAAAGCAAAAAAAAAAGTGTCTGAAAATGAAAATGTCGCCGTTAAGATTTGTTGTCTACCTGTGAATGTTTAGTGTCACTGTACAGTACATCAAGTTCTATTTTAACGCATTTGTTCCCGGAACTCTGTGTGACTTTCTGTGAATTTTTGCAAAAGATTATAAAGATTATTCCCCACCCAGACACTACAATAACCATGATTGCGCCTTTGTGTTTGGACATTATTAATCTTCACTTCTTCCAGCTCCTCATTCAGTCTGATCTTTGGGATGATTGCCCCTTCACTGTGCAATATGCTCGTCATATGTGCCACAGGGGCAGCCTATACACTCGCAAGGAATACTGAAAATGAAGCATTTCGACTAATAAGCCAAAAGGCCCTTATAGCCTACAGCAGTCAAAAATCCTCTACTTAATTTGTTCTTTTATATTCTTGTGGAGGTAGTTTCTTGGTTTCCTAGGTGTCCCTGTCTCACAATGGAGCAGATTTCCTTTAAAAATTACTGGATTATTAACCCAAAAAATGAATAATTTATTTCTTGGCCCATTACCAACTTCTTGCTAAGAGACTAACAAACCAACCAACAAACCAATGCTGGAAAAAACATCACCTCCAACATTGATTTTCCTTGATTTCCGAAAGCCTTCCACTCCAGAGAGCGGCACTTTTACCTGACAACATTTCAGTAATTGCATTGGAGAGACATTTTTTATTTTTATTTTGGTAAGACTTGGTACTCCATTTGAATAATTTTGTTTGAGGCTGAGTGACAAGATCTCGAGTGGCGGCTGAAAAAACAACAGCTGTAAATGCCACACTGAAGGACAGGGGCCGACCTCTTTGAAGCTACCTGTGGGAGGAACAGAGAGGAGGGGGCACTGACATTTCACAAGGCTGCAGTACCGACATGTCCGACACAAAAACACAGCCAAAGCAGATGTACGCGTTTCATGTTTAACACCAAAACACATCAGTCTGTATGTCGCAGTGCAAGATCTGTGCAGCATAGTAATGATATGCTAAGTATGAGAGCATGCTTGGATAGTCACTTGGATATCCCAAAGAGATTGAGACCAGGTCTGGGGGCTGTATCTTCACCATTGTGAGATTTGTGATTGTTTCTAGTTTGTATACGAATAGATCTCACATAACCAATTTTGTACTTGGCTCTTGGGTATTGAGGGTCTTCCAATAGCTTAAATATGCATTTCACTTAAAAATGAATAGACCATCATTTTATCATATCCCATTGTCAGAGGTAGAGTTGTCGTACCATTCTCTGCTTTTCACTTGACAAGCTCAAGTCAGTGTCATCGATTGCTATAATAAGATTATCCTTCTCCTAAGCCTTCAGTCACCTTGATTGTCCCAAGTGTGTCTCTGATAATGTCCTGTTTGGTGAAGGATGAAATGGATTAAAGTGCATACCTTTTGAAAACTACAAGTGCCAACAAAATGACAAATCACTCATTATTCATTAACACTGAACTAAGCCAGCATTCATTTTGTATGATTTGCAATGTTGGCCTATTGAATTTATTGCTTATTTTGTTTGCTTTTTGGTCCATTAGTCACGGTATGTGCATGTAAGATTGAAATGTTAAAATCTAGTTTTTATTATTTTAAAGAAGGGCGTAGACATTTTTATGGAATGGGTCAGTTTTCCCTTTCTATTTTTCATTCTGGACCCACTTTGCCCTTGGGTACGGAGAATGATCTTCGCAAAGGACAGAGTGACCTGCTTAGATGTAAAATATGCTCAGAGGCGGGCCGACACCTAGCCTTTTATAGAACCCAGTGAATGAAACAGAAAGCTGTATTCTCCCTGTAGATAATTCACGTAGTCACTTGCCAAATTAATCAAGTGGCATAGCATTGCACAGCGTACCCGCCCTTATCACAACCGTGAATGGATCCAGCTTGTATTGTCCACAAAATCAGTCTGTCATTGCTCATACGTTAATTGGTTTTACAGAGTTCGCCCTTTGCCTTTTGTTTCAAACTTAGTATTCATTTCTAGATTCAGAGTGGTATTGTAGTGTCATTTCTGATTATTGTATTCTGGGCACATTTGTGATGCATATGCTGGACACAGTATAGTGGAGAGCATCCCCCCGACTTTGCTCCAGCTCTCCCCTTGTGCTTTGTGTCTTTAACAGAACTCAGCAACGTGATAAATAACATTACTGCTATCTGACATTTAGGATAAATGTTGTTGGATTTGAAGCGCTTATGTTGGGAACCGTAATAAGCCTTGAGCTGTTTTCTTGCTTTGCAACCTCCCTGCCAGGCCCTCCATCCTGCTTTTATCTTTTGGAAAAGGGCAAAAATTTCTCATTTTGACCCTCGGCAGCCCTGCAGCCTCCAATCTATAGGTTTTGCTGTTGCTGTTAGATGTTTTAATAGTAGAGATGAACAGCAATCCAACACAGGAGCAGATTTAAAGTTTAAGAAATAGTCGCCGACAACAACAACAAAAATAAAGACCAGGAAAAATCGATCAGGTGATCAATCTCAATTTCAGATGGCTGTTTTTTTTTTCCTCTCTCTCTTAGACTCAGCTGCCTTAGGGAATGTTTTTCAGTGATTCAACAAGAAGCAGCACAGTTGACTTCTGTCTGGAAAGAAAGAGGATTAAATCTTTCCACATGTCTAAATCCATTATAACATTACTAGAGTATGTAGTTTGAGCTATTTTTCTATTCGGTCAGGGTATCCCCACAGTCTTTAAAGAATTATAATAAATGGTATTACATTTGCTGGTGTCAAAATCAAGTCCCTAAAAGTATTGTATTTTATTTCATCCACGTATCCCTAAATTGTCAACACAATCTATGTCTAGCATTTTTACATTGCAGATAATATATTAATTAGTAAATATGTCCAGCAAGCCTTTACATGTGTTTTCAAGCTATTCATTTCAGCCAGCTATTACTAAAGTTACCTTCATACAAGAAATACCTGTTGTTGGATGTAATGTCCATGCACAGCTGCATCAAGAAGCTTGGACATGTCAAAAATGTATAACTAAGTGGTAACTAATAAATAAATTATGCATTTTTGTGAGTTGGTGTGAATTTGGCCTTACATTGTATCCTGAGAATGGAAATGGTCTTAAAAAGTTGTGTTTTACCAGAAAAACTGTGGAAATAACCTGCCAGTATAACCAATCATTTCTTCATTTTGTTGATTGCTGCCCTTATTTAGTCCAGAATAGTTATTTATCAAAGACAAAAATCTGTGGTGAATATTACTAAATACTAAACATTATTAAATCTGCTAATTTCATTTCTCAGTTATGTCATTAAAATGAGTATGGCTTGTTCATAGTTGAGGAAATTAAAAATATTTTGCGTGTCCTTCATAAATTGAATATTTGTGCTCAAGACATTAATAAATAACTCCCTTTTGTAGAAGCTCTAGGAATTAAAATGTTTAATTTAATTAAAATAACCAACAAATTCTCAACTGACTCAGACTTTCAGCCACACTTTCTTAGTATTGGATTTATCATGTTGTCTTTTTGGAGGGCACTGGTAAATCTGTGCATACACTGTACATAAATATACGTAGTAAATTTGAAGTGCAGTTGAAAGGCAGGTTATAGTGTGTGTGTGATCTTAACAACACATCATGCTCCATAATCTGGAGAACAATTAGATCTTAATGCAGGACACTTTAAGCTCATCACAAATCCAATACCAATCAGCAGTGTCCTTGGCTCTAAAATGGCCGTCTTTTTAGATATTGATCAGACAAAGCGTTAGCGATGAAAGTGTGGCGCTAGTTGTTTCATTATTGATTGGCAAAGAACAGGAGTTACTGATTTCTGATCAGTCTAACCAAACACAGGAATACTGTCGCTTAATTGACTCAAGTAACAATGCATGTGCTTTAATGGACTTTATCTGAACATAATATGTAACCTGTTGTCCTGGTCTGGAGTGTGTACAAATAGCATAGCTAAAGTCTTATACATGTTCACTATTGATTTCTATCTCCAACAATGTTATGGCACAGTTTTCATTACTCTGTAGGAACACAGTGTCTTACAGAAGTTGATAGCATTATGTGGTGGTATTATGGTTGTAGTCATTGTATTGTATAGGCTTATATGATGTTAGCTACATAGAAAAAATAAAACTTCTTAGGAATACCAATGGCTTGTTTAATAGTTTAATTTATGTGGAATTTAAGGTTTCCTCTGACCTCAGGCAAAAACATAGGCCACTATTAAATTGCCATTATGTTGTAAAACCTTTAAGACATGCATACATTATAGCGTAATCAAAAACATTTACTGTTTAATGACATAATTACTGTTTTCTACATTGAGCTTATCTGTTGTGTTGTTGTTGTTTGTGATCACAGCAACTGATGAGAGAGCGACAGCAGATGGCCAGTCGTCCGTTCGCCTCAGTGGCTGTTGCACTGGACGCAAGAGGAGAACAAACAGAACTACTGCAGCCTGTGCATGATGTGAGACACTATTTTATGTTATTTTTATTAGTATGATTTTTTATTTTGTTTCTTGATTCTGTGAATTGGGAGTTATGGTAAGTTGCCAAAAGCAAAATTCATATACACTTTAAACATAACATTATGACCACTGACAGGTGACGTGAATAACACAGATTATTTCTTCATCATTGCCCATGTTAGTGGGTGGGATATACTGTATTAGGCAGCGAGTGAACATTTTTGATAAAGATTGATAAGGGACAAATTGTGATGGTTAGACAACTGGGTCAGAGCATCTCCAAAACTGCAGCTCTTGTGGGGTGTTTCCAGTCTGCAAATGGCCCCTGTGGTCCATTCCAACAGATGAGCTACTGTAGCTCAAATTGCTAAAGAAGTTAATGTTGGTTCTGATAGAAGGTTATGGTTAGGTTAAGATATACTTTATACACAGTGCATTGCAATTTGTTGCATATGGGGCTGCATATTAGGCTGCTCTTTATAACAGACATTTATTGTGTTTACTGATTATTGTTTTACATGTTTACTATGATTTTTTTATAAACTGTGCAGCCCTATAAAGTATGTAAAAGCATGTTGTATGTGGGTGCCTCTCCCAGTCCTAGCATTCTCCTCACAAGACTCCCACATCAATAAGAAATCTTCTAGTCCTTTCTCATCTTGTTCTTCTCCTTTAAAATATATTGTTCTGTACAATCAGGGCTGTACACCCGCTGATGCTTACCAATCGATGTTCAAAAAACATCTTTTTGTGAGAGATGAAGTTTGTGTAAGATGTTTATAGATTTCTTAAAAGTGCATTATTTGGAAGAGAAGATAAGTCCTTAAACATTACAGAACACTGAATTGAAGGTTTGGAGACATTGGCATGAAAATTACTTTTTAACTTTTGTTTAGTTGTTTAATAAGTTTGCTGCTGGACAGGACTGTTTATTCGCAAGATATGATACAATCAATATATAAGTGACATGGTTCAATATATACTGATATGTCACAATGCTGTAGCAAAGACAATATCTTGTGATGTTTTTTGAAATATGAAAGTGCTTGGAGAATAAAAAAATTATACAGTCAACACAAACAAATCTATAGGACCTGTTGTTGATATCAATATAGCTCAATAAAGTATCACAATATACTGAATTGCAGAATTAATATTTTCTTTTATACCCGTTAGTTGCAGTGTTTTTACATCCTGGATTCTTGTTTGTTTTGTCTTTTATTAAATGCCACTTTAAGTATTAGTGAAGAAGTCTCTGAACTGACTCTTAGACCAGAAAAAGTCCTTCTGCCACTTGGGCTAAGAGCATAGCAATAAAGAGAACTGCATCCTTAAATTGACATCAGAGGACCAACAATGTTCTTTCAGCCAGGACCAGCTCAGTGTCACCTGCAGCTGAGAGGGATAAAATCACTGTGGCAACCAGCAAAAAGGCTCTACATTAGCTATTAGAGCGCCGCCGAGTGCTACTCACGATGCATTATGGTGTTGTGAAGGGCAATGTAAAGAGCAAAGGAGGAGAAAAACAATGCTTTCTTTACTCTCACAGGACCATTTTCTGGTGCATTTCCCAAGCATTTAAAAACGGTCTGGGGCTGAGCAATGCCGCTAACCACTACTTTTGCTACTACAGCTTTGATTAAAGTGGACTGTTAATTAGGTGCTGCATAAATGTCAAAGGGGTTGGTAAAGTCTATCCTTGGTGTGAAGTAGTACTTAGTGTGTATTGTCATTCACTCTTCCTTTCATAAACTAAATGCATTATAGCTTTGATGCACTCGTTTATACACAGTTCTGGCAATAAGTATTCTAAAGCTGCTTAGATAATGATAAGGCTTTTCTGTTTCCTGACCCTTTCAAGATGCATGTTGAACTCAAACATGCCTGTTTTCCTATAGTGAGGTAGCTTTTGCAAAATAAGTTTACAAAGGGAAACAGCTTGTGTAAGATGTTTACAGATACAGTACTGTGCAAAAGTCTTAGACAGTTATGGCTATGAACAAAGAAAGGTGTATCAATGAGTGTAAAAACTAAAAGCACTTAAGGAGCTTAGACTTCTGCCAAGATACTGGTCCTGTCTCGCAATAGTAAAGACATAGTGCCCAGACCTGGACTCAAACTTGAATATCTTCTCTTTCCATTGAGCCATAATACACATTTCACTAAAACATTTGCACAGTAGCCGAATTTTAAATCAAGGCTCTAAGTCATTTACTAAGCCCTACTCATTTGCATTTGCTATTTTTCTAATTTGGATTCAGGTCTAAAGTGTTTTATCACAGAACTCATCCAACTTTTATTGAGTGCTGAATAACTTTATAATAATGCTGTTGGGATAGTCAGTGAAAAGATGTGAGAAAAAAATGTTCAGGTACAAAAACCAAAACATAACACCATAATAATCCTGAGTGAACACATAATATGCACATCATCCCATCACACTGCTGGTCACTAGCTGAAGGTGAGCCGAATACTGTTGGCTTATTATCTTCTATAAAAGGGTTAATGAGTGGGCATCTGGCACCACTTATCCGGTCCAATATATTCAGTATTTGTTGATGTCAGAGGACACCGATGCCAGGCATGCATCAATATTTGGTCTCCTTGTCTGTTTATGCACTCAACAAAATCCTTGCAGTCATCTTATTCTGATCAGGGGTCGCAGGTGTTTGGAGCCAATCCCATCTACTGTGGGGTTTAGGAGGGGTTCACCCGGGACGATGGCATCTTCAATTCTCCTAACACACGCAGTAAAAAAAAGCCTGGAGAGAACCCACAGTAAGATGGGGGTGGACATGCAGACTCCACTCCTGAAAATCAAACCCACCACCTCTTTGCTGGGAGCTAAAGCTATATGTACCTTTTATAAGACATAAACATTTTACATAAGACTGGGGGAGAAGATGGCTCATATTCTTGGATCAGTCGTCACTCGTTCCTTGGCACATAAACTCATTTTCCCCATGCCTTACTGTCCTGTCAACATGGGCAACACAGCATCAGTTAGTACCCTCAGTCACAAAATCGTCACAAACCCTCCAGCTGGACTGAGAGGGGAGCATCATCTCTGCCATTGTGGCCCCTTTCCTCTATCTTTGGCCTGTTTGAAGTCCCCTAAGGGACGGACACTGCTTTTTAGTGACCACAATGTCAGCAGCTGCCTAACACTGCGCCAATCTGGCATGGAAACGCTAAAGGCCTTGGATGTCACAGATGTCTCTATTCACTTTGAATGGCGTTCAACATATGGAGGCACCAACGGGCAGCAAGTGTGATGGATGACACCTGCCATGGGGCGAAAGAGACAGGACGCGCCGTGGTATGGTGTGTGCAGGACCGTATGTGATGAATATGATAATGTATGTGCTCCTGGAAGAATGTAAATGACATAACAGTTATCAGGACATTAATAATACATGAATGAAGTGTAGAGCAAACCCTTCTCCTCGAAGAAAAGACATTCATAAGATTCATACATGATCTAAGGCTTAAATTGTCTTTTCATGCCAGTGATGGATATAAAAAACATATTAATCTTTAGTGGAATATTCTCTTCTCATAATATGATTAAGATATATATGCAAGGATTTATGCATGAAGCACTCCCAAGCTACAAAGGAGAGCAGATTTTTGTTTATTGTATATTATACAATGTCTGGGGTGCGCAGTGGCAGAGTGGTTAGAGCACATGCTTCTCAGAAAGGATTTTATCTTGGGCCAACTTCGATCTATATGAGTGGAGTTTGCATGTCCTCTCTGTGTTACTGTGGGTTCTTGTCTCCCACCATCCAATGACATGCATGTGTTAGGAGAATTGGTGATGCTAAGTTGCCTATTGTGAATGAAAGTGAGAATGAATGGTCTGTCAGTGTGTCTGTGTGTCAACATACTGGCCATTGAGTACCCCTCTTAAGGCCCATAGTTGCTGGGATAGTCTCTAGCCACTGTGACCCCTAACAACACTGGGCGGAAAAAGGTGAATGAATGAGTTTTAACAAAAGTTCTCAATGTATTTTTAACACATATTAAGGAAAGGCTTAGACCATTTGACTATTAATCACTTCATAATCATATCTTCAAATAAAAGTACTATTAGACCACTGAAATCTCTCCTTGTGATGATCCTTTTACACTTGTTGCTACTCATTTCCATTTTAAATTTCACTAGACACAGACAAAAAAAAAAAGAGCCCATTCACATCAGACATGTTATTATTCCCCAATTTCTCTCCCCTTCTCCCAAAAGCATGCTGTGAAACCGACGTTGACGTTCATTATCAGGATGACATGTTTTTCACGCTTGAGACAAACGCTTTTTGGCCATTAACTCAGAGGGTAGGTCATCGCCTCAGCCCGTGGACAGTCTGACAGAGACACAAGTGGTGTTGTTGTGTGACCAATCAAAGCATTTGTCTCAGGAGGAGGGTGCCCTGTCTGTATCAGTGTCGCGTTTGCCACTGTTGCATTTGCAAAACAACTATCAAGACTCATCAGCGAAGATTACATCACTTTGAGTAATTAAAAGAGTTTACTTTTGTGGATGATTTTTGTTTTTATGCAAGATACTTACTGCTGTTGTTTTTCTCCTGTCTTGTCAGGGTGTGCCCAAGCCGGTAGCAGTGGAGCCGTGTTCAGGAGGGAAAGCGGCTGTGTTAACCGTCCTGATGCGTCTGCCCTCTGGCCCCTCTGCATTACCTCCACCAGGCCAATCAGGTAACCATTGTGATCAAATGTAAAAGGAAGCCATTTTGAGACTGGGCCTTTGTACTACTGAGCTACTTCAAAATACCCTGGATATGTCTTTCCTGATGGGTTAGACAATACCAAACATCAGTGCACCAGAAGCAGGTTGCCAGTCATTGAGTTAACCCAGGGTTTCTCTCTGGAGCTGTAGAAATGGCTTAGTTGAAACCAAAAATCTAGGGTTAACCCCAAAGTTACCATGCTAAGCCTCATAGCCTGCTTCACAGTTACAAGGCTTTGACATCAGTTTTTCTCTTTACGATGACAAATAGCATACAAATGTCTAATTTTCATTTGTATATTGTCCCTTCTCTAGGCATCATTGTTGCCAGTGCACTAATAGACGTCTCCCAGCAGAAACCGGCAGATTTTAAGGACAAGTCGCAGGGTTTGAAAAATCGAAAGGCCCTCGCTCCAATGCATCAAGGCACCTGCGTTTGAGTCCCAATGCAGTGATCATTTGGGTCCTGTTTAATACCCAAATAAGGTCATATTGTTGCATCCCGTCACAGACTGCCTGGACGCCTTTTCTAGAGACATGTACAATATTTTCTTTTGGCTGCTAACACTCAACCAAAACTTTTCCTAAGTTCCGAGAGCACACTGTTCAACACACTACATCTCCTGCACCATGAACTGTGGATCAACATAATGGGTTCCATCAACAGAAGTTTTCAAATTCTGCAACTTTCCACATTTTCCAAGCTCTTACACTCGACTTAGGGCGGCCATTTTGGAAAATCTTAGCGTCTGCATGAGGAGGAACCTGCCTGATCTAGCACCAACTAACGCCGGGTCCACACATAAGCCGCTGTTTTTGAAAACATTACATTTTCTAATAGTATACACATTTTAGATCACAAAAAATGCACTTTTAAGAACAAATTTAAACTTACAGTGTTTATTAGTTGTAGTGTAAGATGATGCAAAAAGCAGTTCACATAAGTTAACCCTTTTGAAAATGCGTTTTTCAAAAATACCGAGATTGTGGACGTAGCATAGCGGCAAAATTCAAATTTTTATCTCATTGGCCGTGTGCTCAGCATGAAGGGAAAGCAAATGCTGTAACCATTTAATACTAAAAATTTCCTTCACTAGTGCTGAAAACGCACCAGGTCAATTCAAATGGCTGGTAGATATTTAGTTGGTTTTGTTCTTTTTGCTTGCCATAAAGTGGTATTAAAGTGGTGCTAAAGCATTTAATTTATATGACTAGCCTTGGCAGTTTGGACATTCTGCCTTTTAAGGAGGGGTAATCTCGACATTAGGCTAACACCCGATGTTCATAATAGTATTTTCTAACCCAGCGCTGCCAATAAAACCGTGTTTGTACCATCTACCCAGCTGAAGCTAAAGTCTGTATTTTCTTTGGAAGACATGGACAAATGTTGCAGCATTATAAGACCAAACACGTGTGGTGGCGACAAGAACAAAATCATAAAAAAAAAAAGAAGGCAGGATTTTTTTCTATTAGGCAAACTGGAAGTGTGATTTGATACTGAAACCAGGAAGCAAAGAGATGCTGAAATCCTGGTAAATCCCTCGTTGCAATATCCTTTATTTTTAAGATTTTGAACTTCCTGCTGCATTGATGTAGTGGGAGAAGACAACGTTGCGCTCCTCTTGCTGTTAACTAGTTTGTTTTGTACTTTTTTTTTTTATTAGTCCTTCAACCTTAAATTGCGGAGTTACCTGTTTATAATGCCTTGGCTTCTTCTCATGAACCTTTGAACTCTTATGGAAGGAAAGGGGCGGGTTGATCGGCACACACTTTCGGCCATTTTTTAGCCCAGTGTGGACCGCCCCGATGCTGTACAGTGTCTTGTTGAACAAAATGTCTTTGTCACTCTTATCTCTTGAGATATTACGTGTTTGTCAAGTTTTTATGACAGATTGGAGAGAGATTACGATTGAATTTAGGCCTTGTCACCTGTTAATATTATCTATAAAAATTGTCTTTTTGCTACACTTGTGAAAAAAGCATTTTGTGTTAATATTTTGTTTTGATATTTAATGGATTCCTGTGTAATAGCGCCTTTCACTTGACTCAGATCATTTTACTGTTTTATATCTTTTTGAATTGTGCATCTTTATGGGCATTGCCTTACTATATTTTTGTTGCAAAGTGGTCATTATGATGTGTTTCCTGACGATAGTATGTCGGCTAATGTTTTTATTTTGTCTTTGTAGAGTAATCCTATTTGAAGTGTCATTACACAGGAATCAGGATCTCACTGTAACATTAAAAAAGATGAGAGAAACTGCATATCAGTAATCTTCAGTGTATTTTATGGGCAACGTGCCAGAAAATAAAAACAGTCTTGGAAATTAGTGGACTACTGGGTTTGTCTTTTGTTGCCTCAAGGTATTACTCAGTAGGTAATGTCAGAATAGATAGACTGATTCGGATCCACACAAAAGATTTTTTGTTCGTGACCTGAAAGTTTAACAAAAATCTTCCTGTAACATTTCTCGCAGTTGTAAAAAGAGTAACTTTGTGCAGCTCCCTTTCTTCCAGGGGTTGTCACCACAAATCATTTGCATGACAGGTTTATAGGCCGGTTGCCCCGTTTGATACAAACAGCCACATATTGTGTTTTGGGTGCCCTAACCACCACACTTACGGGGAGTCTTATCTCGCAATGGTAAAAAAACTCTCCTATATCCAGATTGTGATCTAGAACCACATTAAACAGTAATTTTATGTTTTTTGCCCAAAATGTCATCAAATTCTAACCATACTTTTTGAGATATCTTTGTAACAGCATTGATGTGGTCAGTGTTAGTTTTTGAGTCCACATTACACTCAGATTCTTTGTGTTTGAGTTTGAGTCTAAGTCCGAGTCACTAAAAACTGTTTAGTTGAGTCATTAGTACCAGATGTGAGAGTGCTAGTTCCAGTCATCAAATAAATAAATAAAAAACAAGTGTCCAAGTTAAGTCAGGTCCAAAACAATTCAGTCAAGTCATTAAAATTAGTGTGCTTCTGAGGGTGTAATTCTGGCGTGTTGATAGATACATTAATTTGTATACAGTATACCTATTTCTTAACAGAGCATTTGATAAAAATTGTATTTGCTTACACTGGAATATTCAGCAGCACTGACTGCTTTCAGTTTAAAAGCAAACTAGACTTAAGTGTGATTTACAAAGGCTAAAGTCCAAGTTAAGTCACACATTGTGGTGTGTGAGATGAGTCTGAGCTGTCTAGATAATGATTCCATCTCTGGCTAGCAAACATGAGCAAAAACATAACCTTTATGAAACACTGATAAAGGCTAATATTGACTCATTTACCTGCCCAGAACTGTCTTAGAAAAGGTTGCATGCAAATCAAAGCCTCCACACTCATGACATGTTAATTCAGAAGTCCTTTTGTTAGTTTGCCAGTCCGTGGGCTGGTGTCAGAACTAATTGTAAAGGTTGAATATAAAAAGCAGTGGGTTAATGACTTCATTACTATATAAAACCAAGCCATTTGTAACTTCAACTAACACTTTAATATGGAGGGCATACAGATCCCAACAGGCATCACAAAATCATTTTGTTATCTTCAGGGTGTGCCTCGGGGTACACTTTGAAGCTGGTTGTAAGATAAAAACTGTATTTATATCTAGAAAACTTTTGGAAATCTTCTGGTCCATCTTATTGCTACTGTAGTACATTTAAAGTGCCATTTGAGCTTATCCTACTTGACCATAGTATACTTAATGATTTAGATGAAAGCCACTCAAACCCTAATGGTGAGTTTGTTATACGTATACATATATATATAAGTGTGCATCAGCTGTACTTAAGTATTATCAAATATCCCATTCATGTCGCAATTGGTATTCAAAAGTACTTGGCAAAAAGTTTTCAAGTGTTCATCGGCAAACTTCGGAGATGACTGAGGGAGGTTGAACAAGGTGAGCTCCTACGGTTGGCCAGGCGAGGAAAAGTGGTGCTCTCGCTGGGGGGCAGACTCAAGCATTTGGTGCTAGTGTGCATGCAAAGGTGAGTCTGAAGTACAAGGAAAATGCAGCTGAAAGGTTACTCCAGTGACTCAGACTGGAGAACCTGCGCAACCATAAAACAATCTTGGTATATCTTGTTGTATTTATTTATGTGCAGTGAGAAGGATATGTTTTTGTTAGTGATGGTTTTACTAATTGTCAGTAATGGGCTAAGGAAGAATAGTGGATATGGTAGCACTGTCTGGATCCAGAATTTTATTTAACTTGGCTATATTATGCTTTTATTCACATTTTAAACCAATCTTGGCAGCATTGCACATTTTACAACCTTTAAAAACATTATGACTAAAAGAGAACATTTTAAAAAAGTACTCTACAGGTGCCATAAAGAAACAGATGAAGAAACCAGCAGATGGCAGCAGAGTGCAGACTGTTGCCATCTCTTGATCACAAAATTCACTACAAAATAAAAAACAGTTGTGAGGGATCAGTGAAAAAGAGCAGTGCACTGTTTTGTGGATAAATGAATGAGAGCAGACTGGATGTAGAGGGCTTGTTGATTGGTCAGTGCTTCCTGGAGTGGGCAGAAGTTTGTGCAACCAAGCATTATGAGACCTCAGAATGGCCATGCCAGAGAAGAGAGGATTACTTAAACAAGTAAAACACAACTCCAGGTAGGTTTCTGATGAGGGAACGTCATTATAACATGATAGAAAGCTCAGAAAAGTTGATTTTGCATAATATAGGTCCTTTAAGAATATTGTGAGATAAGGCCAAAGATACTAACTCCAGCCAAAGGGAGGCAGTGAATAAACATATGCTTTCTTTTTTATCGGATTCTTAAGGTTAAAGGTGCATTGAGCAGTATATGTTTTTTTTATATTTCATAAAAAATTACCCACGTGGGCCAAGATATGAGGTAAAATCAAATATTAGGTTTATTGATAACAATGGTACAGTTGAGTTATTTACAATTAAAAATACATTTTACATGATGGCCATGTTGTTTGTGTTTACATTTTTTGTTTTGTTTCTAAAACTGCATTGCCAATCGTCCATTCAAAAAAGAGATCATTGTTTTGATTTAGACTGCATTGTCCCTGTGGGAAAATTTGTCCTCTGCATTTGACCCATCTTTGAATGCCACTGGGGCAACCTGTCAGGAGCAGCAGGCGACCACAGTGCAGCACCCTGGGAGTCTTCTCCAGATCTTGAGCCAGGATCTTGGTCAGGAGTACCTAGTTGGAGGATTAGCCTATTGTTCATGTTTTAGGTTGATGGGGGAAACCGGAGCACCCAAACACAAAGAGAACATGCAAACTCCGCACAGAAAGGCCCAATGCAGTGAGGGAATGTCACTGTCCCACCAACTGTTAACTGGTAAGATATAAGGGCTTTGTGACTCAATGGATAGAGCATTTACCCCTGAACTAGAAGATGCCTGGTTTGAGTCCAGGTCTTGCCTAACCCAGATATACGGAGGTACTAAAACCATATACCGCAAACACATGAAAACAAACACTTGTAATTAATAAAAAATTCCCAGTCTTGTACATATATGATGTCATCCTGTCACTGAACCAAATCATGTTGTCTGCACAGAGAGATCTTTTTAACCTGCACCTGTCCTGTTCTCACTCTGTCCATTACAGAGACAGTGTCCTCTCCGCTGTGTGTGCAATTACTGCATCTAAAAGTCAGGCTGACAGCTTCACAAGTGACAGCTCCTCCTTTGTGCCATGAAATTTGGTGACGCCTGTACCTGCCTCTGGGCCACGTCGTGTGCTGTGGTGCTTTAGCGAAGCCTCCTGCTGCTAGAGGTGGAAGACTCTGTACTCAAGTAAAAATACTGTACTCATGAAGTACTACTACTCTAATTATTAACACTGCTATTATTACTATGTTTACTGCTGCTACTATTACCACCACTACTAGCACTAGTATTATTATTACTGCCACTACTACTGTACTACCTCTACTACTACTTCTTTTACTTCTATTGCTGCTATTACTACTGCCACCACCACCACCACCACCACTACTACTACTACTACTACTACTATTTCAACCCACTGCTAAAACCACCACAACTGCTAGTACTAAAACTAGTACTACTACTTCTACTTCTACTTCTACTTCTACTACTACTATTGCCACCACTACTAGCACTACTATTGTTATTACTACAACCACTCCCACTACTATTGTACTACCTCTGCTACCTCTATTATTACTTCTATTGCTGCTATTACTACTGCTACCACCACCACCACCACTACTACTACTACTACTACTACTACTACTGCTACTATTACAACCAGTGGTGGAAAAAGCACTTAAACGCTGTACTCAAGTAAAAGTACTACTACTTCAAAAATTATATTAATCAAGTAGAAGTAAAGGTACCCAACAAAAATTTTACTTTAGTAAAAGTAAAAAAAGTATCGAGTATAAAATTGACTTAAGTAAAAAGTACATTTGAATGTTTTTGCTAAATCTTCTACTTCTACTACTACTAACTGCTAATTCTAGTAGTACTACTCCTACTGCTATTACCACCACTGCTAATGCTACTACTACTGCTATTACTACATCTTCTGTGACTACAATACAAGTCCTACTACTTACAGAAATGATTACAGTTTGCAATAATTAAGGATCACACATCTGCTTTACTTCAGTTATAGACTAAGCTTATAATTAAAACTGGTTGTGGCTCTAGTAAAAGTAGCATTTTTCCACTTCTCTTTTCAGCTGCGTAGCATAAAATATCTTTTTTTTTTTTTGCTGCTAAAATAATTATGACTATTTTTTTTTCTATTTTAGCAGACTGGAAACATTAGGAGTAGAATCTGCTCAATATAAATGTAACAACAAAACTAGTAGGATGGGAGAATCAAAGACAATCAGCAGACACTAATTATTAATTCATGGCTCTGAGCCACTGTGGGGCTGGTCACATCACATCCCACATGAGAAACTCAACCCTCTTCAATTAGATCGGAAACGTCCTTGTTCTATTTCAGACACAGAGCCCAAAATCTGACTTATTTTACAAATCTCCAGACAATTTTAGCATGCTCTACACTGTTTTGTACTACCTCCGATATGGAGGACAAGTGTCAATAATTTCCTATATCCATTTTAAGACACTGTATACTTTTTGGCAGTTTGTTTACAATTTACTCATACATAATGTGCCCCCTGATTGACCGTTTACTCCACAATAATATTTCTCAAGTAGACTATCCACTCCAAGTTTGAAATCATTTACTCGAGTAATTCTCTCAGTTTATTCAAGAAAAATGAATGGTATGGAATGGACAAAATGTACTAATTTCTTCCAAAAATACTCGCGTACACTTTGTGGTGTGCTTCATAACCAACTGACTGACCTAGAGTCTGAAAATCATCCAAGTCTGGGGGCTTTTGACCGACCTGGCGCCCGTTTCAAGGTGTAACTGACAGCTATTTTTCACTGTGACAGTTCAGTGAGCTGGGGTCAATGCTAAGTGCTGGAGAGGGATGTGCTGAAAATATTCAAAGTGACTTGGCTGACAGCTGTCCTTTATACTACCACGACTATATGGACAAAAAATGGAACAACAGCAACCTATAATTTTTCTGGACACACTAAAAATATTGTGTGGAGTGGCTGTGTATAATTTAAAAGTATGAATTGTTTTTTTTTTTTTTTTTCTTTCTGTTTGAATGTGTGCCTTTAAGTTTTAGCAGAACACAGTGGTTAATCTGTCACTTGGGCAGATATAATTCCAAAGGGGGTTGTCAAAAGAGAAATCTGCCAAATCGTTCATTCAACTCTTTTCTGGGCTGGAAGAATATGAAAGATGCAGGGGAAAGTTATTGTTTAAATAATGTATATTTTAAGACTACCCTATATTTTATAACGATGGGAGAACATAAATCGTTTATTTATTTATTTATTTTTATTAATATCAGCCAATAAAAAAATGAGCCTGTGTACATATTTGGCTATGTTAGGGTCATTGTAAAAATTCCAGAAGACAACAACAATGAATGGCCATACACATTAGCATGTAAAGCTTGGAGGTCTTTAACAAACAAAGATAAATAAATAAATAAATAAATTATTTAATTAATAAATTAAATAAAAAAATAAATTCGATAAAATAAAATATTATCTTAGTGTTTTATCGAGTGAATGTTTTTTTTATGTTTTATTTTCATTGAGATTATTTTCTTAAAATAGCATCACGTGACCGGCAGCTCTACAGTAGACCTCCTACATCCATGGGTGTAGCTAATTAGCTCCAACTTCTTCAATGTCACGCTAGATTTCAGTCATACTTTTGCCGTTTTTTTTTTTTTAGCTTGTTTTCTTTTTGCAAACTGTCAACGCTTGTTTGTCTTTTAAATATAAAATTAACAAAATACAGTAAAGGTATACTGTTGTTGGGGATTATCCTTGGTTGGTGGTGGAGCGTCTGGAAAAGTTTGCAAAGGTTTACCACGAGGATTTGCTACAAAACTTAAACACGGTAGGATTTTTCTTTTCTTTTACATAATATGGTACTTTTAATTGAGTTTGTGCTCTTGTTAACCGTGTCAGTATTAAAAAAAAAAACACACGCAGCATTGAATGTAAATTTTGTCACCACTACTTTTACTTCTACTACTTTTAGGGACTCTACTACTACTACTAGTCTACCACCTCTACTAATAGTACAACTACTGCAACTATTACTACTACAGCTCCTTCTACTATTACTTATACTACTACTACTACTACTTAGGCGTACCACTACTACTACTAGCGCTACTATTAGGCCTATTGCTGCTACCACGTGTAAAACTGCTGCTACTACTAATACCGCTGCTTCTTAAATTCTATACTACTGTTACTACTACTGTTATTATTACTGTCACTACTACTGTTACTACTACTGTTACTACTACTGTTACTATTACTGTCACTACTACTGTTACTACTACTGTTACTACTACTGTTACTACTACTGTTATGTTGTTGTATGCATTTGGTCTGCTGAGGTCTGCTGAGGTCCCTGGATTTTACAGTACATAGTTAAATGGTGCCATAGGGAGTCTCTTGTGGTGATTTAATCTTTTAACCTAACCCTCCTGCACCCCTGACTTTTTAGGGTGAGTTCACACTTGTCGTGTTTGGTTTGCTTCAATCAAATCCTGGTGTGCTTCCTGGCAAATCCGGTTCGTTTGAGCAGGTGTGAACGCGCAATCAGACTCAGGTGCGCTCCAAATAGGTGAACTCTGGGCCGCATGAAATCAGAAGTCTTGTGCGGTGCCGAGCGGTGCGGAGCAGAAAAACATATGCAAAAAATGCACCAATAAAGACTGCCATAGAAAAATGATCTAATAGTCAATAATTAAAATTTTTATGGTTACAATGATTAATTACAGTCCTCATCATACATCAAAAATTCATTCTGTTATTTAAATTTCATAAACTGAATGAATTTTTGCTATGAGTAGTTAGGATTGAAGTTAATCATTATAAACATGACAAAAAAAAATTATCCATTATTAGATATTTTTTCTATAGAAGTGCATTTTTTGTGCCTTAGGAGTAAAGGTGTGACTAAAAATGTTTTATCTGCCACTACACAAAAATTTAAAATCTAATAAATTCAATCATGATGCCAATTTTTGACATTCCCAAGCTCTGATAATCAAAATAAATAAATAAATAAAATAAAATAAAATCATGATTTGAAATCAACTTTTGATCACAAAAACTGAAATTTAGGGGGTTTACCCCTTAAATTCCCAATTTATACCTTTGTCCACCATATATGGGGCCACCCAAGGCGCCACCTAGTAAAAAAACAATCAAAGCTAAAATTTCAATCCCTCACTATCATGAATCCATGAAATATTTGATAAAAATGTGAAATTTTATTGCAATGACAGTGTATTATAAAACTCTTTGAATGGGAGTCAATGGCACAAAAAATGTTTTAGGGTTAAAGTGTGACTATTTTTTATAGACACATTTTAAAAGTTTTTTTCTAAAAAAAAAAAATATATAAACTCCTGAAATCTGAAAATTCATCCAAAAATACACACCTGAGACACAAAATCTATGCTTTTTGAATCAACACAGCAAAAGTTATCCACAAAAAACAGTTGCAAAACATCAAACAATGTCTTAGGGGTGTAGGGGGGTTAAGCAAGTGACTCCTTGTGGAACTTGCAGTATTTTAACACTTTTTCATTATTAGGTTTGTTTATGTATTCTCCTGATTATCGCACTGGTAAATTCAGTAGAAAAACTTGCTTTCCCTAGTAAGTTTCACATGTGCGCCTGCCAGAGTGCTGTCATGTAATTACTTGGCTTGAAAGCTGGGTGTTCTGAAAAGCTTGTTTATTGTCACACATGAAAAGGGTAGTTACCTTCAGTATCTGTCCGTGCTCCCCTCTCCTACCCATCCACTCCCTATCAGTGGATTAATATCACGCTTGCTTTGCTATTTCTCATATCATAATTGCATCTAAACTGCTGAGCGTATGGTTTACACTGCCGCTGCCGCACTTGGCTGCACCCATTGGCGACATTAAGCTTCATGTAATGATGGACATCTGCTGCTTATGATATGTACTGTTTACGGGACAATGATTTTTTTCCTTTTAATGTGCCCGTGGGGATAAATTGAAACATGCTGCATATTTGAGAGTTCTCGAGGCTTTTGCTTACACAGGTGGCTCACTGCAGTTGGATTTTTGACATGAACATGGCTTATTTGTTCTTTTTACTTTAATATGCTACCACAAATCCAAAAAAAGTTTGGATTGTGTAAACAAAGACCAAAGGCAACCTAACCCAATTTTCATACAAATCATGTGAACGTCATCCAGAAACAAAAATAAATCTTGTTCAGATGACCTTCAAACTTTTTTACAGATTTTTCTTGGATGACAGACAAGTTTTCAAATGTTTATTTATCTGACTATGTAGTTTTCTATTTTCCAAGATTTGTCCCAGAGAAGACAGTCGTATTTCTGGAGCCTTCTTTCTTAAAGCTCCTATATATTATGTTTTTTCAGGCTTTCTGAAATAGTTTTGGACACCTTTGCATCAGTATTTCACATTTTATAACTTAAAATAATGTACATATATGAAAGACATCTTTTTTTTGGGGGGAGCTGTAACTTTCAATTTACAGAGAATGCTTGGATTAGTTTCTTTCACCCCCTGCTGGCAATGGTGGGAAAAGGACAGAGCATAAAATGAGTATTTAGCACAGCTATTGACACTAACAAATGGATAAATGAGCTTAGTGCTTAGTGAGGGCAATTTATCATGACAATCCCAGAGTTCACCATGAATACTGCCACTGAAGTGTGTAGCTGAATGTATTGTAATTTCATGGGTCTATTGTGTACTTGTGATGTTTAAATTGTGTTTTTATTTTTTGTCACATGCCCCTGGAATGTTCAAGATAAATGTCTTCCTACCTTGTCTTAATTTAAGCGCTGAAATGATCAGAATGAGTTCTGGGAGGGTGTGAGGAGCACTCTCTGGTTTCATGTGTCTTCGTAGAGCGGTGGTCATTAGAGGACCAGCTCAGCAAACGTGTGAATGAAAAACAATACTATATTTTTGAGGTGCAACATTATAACAGAGTTAAAAGCTCAAAAAAGTCAGTTTAGCATAATAGGGGATCTTTTTCTTAATTTTTTTTTTTTTGTAGATTTTTTGCTGCTATCAGTTTCAAGATTAGTTACTAGCTTTTCTCAGTTTCAACACCTGATATGTTGTTTTTATGTATTTATTTACAGACTATCCTAACTTTTCAGATTTGGGTTTGGATTTTAAGCCTCACATAGCTTTTGTAAAGTGACAGCATGTAGGCACAGAAATCTTTCATCCCTACCTCAGAATTGTTGCATATGTGTATGTTTGTTGCCTTACTGATATGAACTAGCCTGGAGATACTCTCACTGAGTTGCATGTACTGCCAGAAAACATGAAAAACATACATAGGTAAATGATCTACAGGTAAAAAATCTGAGGTGATTTGTTGTGTTATTGGCAAGGCTTCAGTAAAAACGTCGCTTTAGTAAAACTACAGATAGGTGAAGTCTAGGCAGCCTCTGTGGACTTCCTGTCGTGTGAAATGAATGGTCGTCAGTAATTTAAAGGAAGCATATTCTCGTGTGGCCCAGTCTTTTTAGTGATTGAGAACATCTGGTGTCAGACTCGGAGTTTCACCCCCACTTGGCCTCTGTCAAATGGAGCTCTCCAGGGTGCTGAACGGCTGGATAAGTGCCTCCTCCATCAGCATTTGATTTTAGCCAAAAAAAAAAAAAAGTTCTAAAGACTTATTTATTTTATAGCACAAGAAGAAAAGAATTTAAGAACTTAGTGAGTGTGATGGTGTCCCCATAACATACTGTATATTCTGTTATCAGCAATAAAGGGTCATTCTAACTTTCCTTAGGAGCACATATAATGCTCAGAGTAATAGTAATGTCGTTTTTATATAATTTCTTCCTCCAAGGTTATGTTTGTGAGGTTTGTTGGTTTGTTTTATTCTAAAATGTAATAATGAGATTTTTATCAAATCTTTAAGAAAGGTCATTAATGGGCCAGGATTTTTTAAGGATCCTGTGCCATTGTGAGATAGGGCCAAAGAACCAAAACGTGTCTGTAAAGAAACAAATGACTGATTTTGGCGTGGCTTTGGATTACCATCTTTCGATTGGTTTTAAGTGGATCCATTGTGAGCTATGACAGTTTGGTGGCTCAATATGTAATGTATTTTTCCCTAAATTAAAAGACCCCCAATTCAAGTCCAGGTCCAGAAGTCAGAGCCAAAGCCATGACTGAGGTCTGTGTTCTCAGAGTGCTTCAAGTGAACCTCTGGTGTTCTATGTGTTTAATGTTCTGCTATTTCAGCCAGTGTATGGGTGAATGCTGTGATTAATCTGTTTATGTTTTGACAGTCTGACAGTGTGCCCTGCACTTACACGCTTGTTTTCGGTCCTTGTTGATGTTTATTGAACCACCGTCTTTCATGTTTTGGCAAAGCTACAATTAGGCTTGCCCTGTATACTATATGTAAGAATTTATTTTGAATGTTGTAATAAAGTTATTACCTGCAATATTTGAACGCTGCTAGACAAATACAGGGTTTTGGTTAAACTTCCATTGGACATACAGTTGAATGAGGTTTCAGCAGAAGCAAAACACATCTGACCATTATTATTCCAGTTATCTAGCCAACAGTTTAGCCAACCAACAAACATAGCCTCCTGGTTGAAGGTAATCAATGACTAATTGACTAAATGAGGACTTATTTGGGTGCCTTGTTGTTTAATGTATGGCTCTGAATAAGAAGATCAGTATTTTCACAAAGAGTACACCTTAAGACCATAGTGTTATTGTAATACAAGTACTTCATGCAAATGCATACAGTGCATTCCTGTTCTACATAATCTTTGAAGAAACATTTGTTTCTGTAATATAACCTCTGTAATATGGATGAGCCCATTTTTAGATCTTTACAAACTTGTAAAATAATATCAGTTTAACGCTCTAAAAATCTGAATACTGAAAGCAGGTTAACTTCTGTGAAGGTCATGGAGGTAAATGGATCTGTTTGGTGCATGTCACATTCCCAGTGCATTGAAATATTTTAAAAGTTCTCTTACTCACGTCAGACTTTTGATTGTGCTTTCACTGTGCAATCAACGGCGCACATTATTAAGCCTTATCTTTTCTCCTGCACTTGTCTCCTCAAGACGTAAGCCAAAGAGAATAGTTTAGTGCGAAAAGTCAGGCCCGCTCAGCCATTTGAGCCACAAAAAAGACAATAATAAAGTGAAATTGCTGCTGCTCTGGCCGTTAATGGAAAAGGTGACGTCTACAGTGGGTTTGCTGAAACAATGTTGCAGAAAGGGTCAAAGTTGGAGTAATTAGATGTGAACCCCAGCAGACATTGGTACTACAATTGGACCTTTTAGCACTATCCTTTTTAATCTATGCCCTAGGTGAACATTTGGGATGACTAGACCTGCAGTGGCTTTATAGTTGTGTGTCTGGCTGGGGAAGCACACTATCTCTTTGTCCTTAGGACTACAAGACAAACCAACAGGAAAACCACACACTAATGATAATTGTCTTGAGGCTTCAGTCATCTGCTGTGCATTCCTAACTTGTTGCTGTAGTATTGTGCAAATATCTTTTTTTAAGAAAGCCTATGCGCAAAAAGACAAAACTAGATGCACTTCCAGTTCTCTGCCAAAACACTGGCCCTAGTAAAGTTGTTAACTTCAGTCAGTATCTCAAAATGATGCAGAATCCTTAAAACACTCCTGGATCCACACTAAAATTCACCAACAATCATTTTCTCAATAGTCCTTTACCGTCTTTTACTGAAAATTTCATTACAAAAATAAAAAACAAAGTTAAAGCACTCTTAGTTAACAGCATTTTTAACGCTGACCTCAAACGTTTGCACAGTACTACATTTCAAAACTCCTACACCTTTGTCATCTATTTTTGGACAGAGATTAACAAGCTAATGAAAAGGAAAAGAAGAGCGCTTTAGCAGACTTCTGAATGGACACTTGTCATTTCCATTTCATGCATTACACGATGAGGATCTTTGGTCCTTTTCAGCTCTATGACACGTCTAATAAATCTCGGCCGTTCTCTTTAGGTCAGGTACTCCATCATGGTACCAAAACAGGTGGGCCATATTCTGGGCGAGACGTGTCCCCGACCGTCCACAGAGCTGTCTGTCCTCTGCGGGCTGTGTCCTTGTCTGCCAGTGTCATTCCACTTTGGGACAGCTGTGATGTGACTGCTAATGCGCGTCCTTCTGCTGTCCATAATCCTGTTTTACACAACAGCTTCTTACTTAATATTCTTTCTAAAGGATTCATAAATTAGCCTTGTGGATGAAGTGGAGATACAGAACTGTGTCCTGATGTTAGTGCTGCTGCTTGCTACCACTTTTACTGCTGTTGTCTAATACTCCAGCTTGCTTTTTAAAATATTCACTTAATAAAGACAAAGACCTTTATAAGACCTTTTAGTATGTCCTCAGTGGGAATTTAATTCTTTACAGTGACATTTTATACATCGTTTGAACATCTTTTGGGGTTGTGATCTTGTCCTCACATTGAATACATATGGCACCAGTTTGAAGCAATGAATGACCACTGCTAACCTGTCTGTTTGTAGGTTTTCTATTCTCCAAAATGTGCTGCTTGTCTGTCAGAGGAACCAATTACATCAGGTAAATAGTCTGTCTGGTGAATCTAACATAGTTAACTTATTAGAACAGAAAGCATTTTTAGGTTTTTGCCATGAAATACATTTTTGTTAGATCTTCTTGTTACAGATAATCCTCAAGAAATATATTGTTCCAAATACATTATTCACTTGGTGATCATATTATAATTACACAACAAAGTCAGGTATGTCTGCACTTATTCCAATAGAAGCCATAGCCTGATACAGTGTGTAAAGCTACAGCTGAGAGGCCTCAGTCTTCACATACAGACTACCAGATGCTAAAAACATTACAGACAATATGTTACAAGCTCACAGCAGCATACTGTTACAAAGTGCACAGTTCATGTTTGTTATGCACACGGGGATATCCTATGTACAAGGCGACGTGATAAACAATCAATGTGTTGAACCAAACTGGTCTGAGCCTTTCACTGTGAAACAGTTGACCTGGATATGGTCATTTGAGACAGAAGTTTCCAATCTAATCAGCATAGATGGATAGAAAAGCGCAGTACAGAAATAAGCTTGTAACAAAGTGAGTCTCACTCAGGTATTGTTGGCCACAAGAAACATTATTAGCTATTACAATACAATATTTGGTCTTAAACACATGAAACAAGTTTTTCCTTTGGACAGTGTTTTCTTCATTTAAATGAAAGGGGTTGTGATAATGAGTTAACTATGTTTTGAAGTAGAAAAATCATTGCTTTTTCAGTGAGACAACCTACTGATCAACTTTTTTTTTTGTTTTATTGATGTTGAATGAAATTAACTGTGCCTGAACAACACTGAGCACAAGAAGCAGGAAATAGTCCACATATTACCAGTCCATCCATTCAAAATGTGTACACATCCAAGAACATTTTTTTCTCTTTAGTCCAAACACAGTATTGATCTCAGCGAATGTGGTCCGAGTCTCTAAAGTCCCTAAAGGACATCACAGTCAAGTCTGCTGATGTCCGTACGGCCATGTTAGCAGCATGATCAAAGGAATCAACTGTTGTCTTTTACACAGGCTGACTGAACTCTTCATAGTGTGTCCATACTTAGGTCAGTGGTAACTGAATTACAATTATTTCATTCAGTTCTTGAGACAAGGGAGTCCACATCCATTGACTCTACAAAAATCTGAAACTTTTATGTGGCATCACTATTGATGTGAAACAAAAGAGAAATGCCAGAAGAAGACCTGCTGAATGTGAACTGAAAGGTGCAGCCGAGCCACTTCTTGCTATAGCGTTTGAACTGCCAGACTCATCAAGAGGGTGGTTCTGCAACAAAGTACCAAAATGATAGCACATTAACAAACAAATGGACTATTGCAAATATGCTGTGTATTGTTTAGTCTGTACAAACTTACCACACAGAGAGTGGTGTCTACTGTGAGATTGGACACCAGTTTTTGAGCCTGTAATGACATCAAAAAGACATTAGGACTAAAGTCAAGGAACAAATCACACTAAAAGAAAGTACATACTGTGTGTACGTATTACAATGTAATTAATAATTATAAACTAAACTTTTCTTTTGACTCTAGTTTAGATCATTCTGCATCAACTCTCCTAATCACCACAGGACAGATATGATACTGTGTTTATTCTTATTGGCTGCATTTTAAGGTATGACAGTTTAATACATTAAAAAGTTTTTCCACCAGTATAATACTCCCACATATCTACAAGAACACAAACAAACACACACTCCAGATACAGAGATGGACTCCAGCGAATGATAAAGTGACTCCATAGAGCTGTGGGAACATAATAAACACTCCACGCATTGGGTTTTAAGTAGAAAGAATTGTACAAAGCAGCACCAAGAGAAGAATGATTAATTGCTCTATAGGAGGTCTTTTCTCCTCCCGGATGTTTTTACTGGTGATAAATCATATTATCGCTATTAAAAGCCAATATGATCGAGTGTCTGCGTAAAGCATGTGATATGATCTCATTTAAAAATATAGCCCCATAGGATTTATCAGAAGAAAGCAGAGGTCCAAGTCAGAGTTGGAAAAGACTAAAAGTCACTAAAGGGCTATAGGCAAAACATTAAATAGAAGTCAAACGTGAAAACTAAGTTTGAAATTTAAATATAAAATGATATGAGTGGTATTACTGAGTAACAATATGCGAAAACACTAATGCATAAAGCCACACGATGCCTGTGCGACACCTCTGAGGTTACCATAGTGACCAATTAGCTTTGACATGACGGCTTTGGAAAGGCTGCCTCGTCTTTCTGCCCAGCAGCCAGGATTTATCAAGGTGCCAGAGTCACACGTCTGTCAAACACACTTGTTCTCTCAAAGTCCTCAAACCCACACAGACAGTAGGCCCAGGTAGACTTTTACCCCTCACTGGGTCCTACCTGCATCCCACAAATGTGATATGTGGACTCAGCACTGAGATCCATTCGACTCATGTCAGTCAGTGCGTCCAGAGAGTTACTGCTCTGCTCTTTGGCTCTGCTGCGAGTGATGCTTGGATCTACCACTGTTGGTTCAATGGGGGGTTGAGGCTGCCAAACGCCAACATCAGTGCCATTGCCAAATGCTTGAATGGCATTACCTGTAAGCACAGAAAGTCCTCATTAGTGATATCAACGTTATTTTGGCAAGATGTGTTTAGAGCAATGAGAGAGAAAGGATGTATTTAGAGTACTGAGAGAGGGAGAAAAGAGGTAGAATCTTAGAAGAAACTTAGTACAAGTGTATAACACCAGAGACTAATTTAACAACAACAAATTGGTAATGAAATGTAGTCAGCCTAACATTTCCCATTCAAGTGTCTGAAGGCAAGTAAAGTGTGTAGGCTAAAATGACAAACTCACGTAGGCATCGGTTGTTGGAAAAAAACTCTGCGAATTTATCACAGTCAGGCTTGTTGTTGCCGCTGCTGCTGCAGTCACACCACGGTGACAGGCTAATCCCCTGTGAGCGCACGTAATTGGGTGTCATCACTGTACCTGCAGACAGCACAAGAAAACGATAATTAACTGTAGTCATTTTACACAGGTCTCCTATCTAAATATTCATAGTATGTGCTTGTTGTACACCTCAAGTCAAACCAGGCAAACAAGTGTTTACCTTCTAACTATGTGGAAAAAAAATGGTAATACTAGTTTTTGTGGCTCGCCAGGATCACCGTAATCAAGTGCATGCCTTGTGTTTTGACGTATGGAGTATGTGGGACAGGTGAGCGGTGGAGCTGCGGTCCATTAAAGTGTAACCTGCGTGAAGCAAAGTATGACTAGTGCTGATTAAAATGTCGACTGGTGCTACCCACCATTCACTTCTTATTATTTCAATTCAATGGGACATAATTTTGCCTCAATAAAGTCACTGCAGGAGAGGGGCAGAATGAAGAAAAACTGCAATTTTTGCACACTCAACAGTGATGTGAAATCTGTCTCAGCCAGTCTGAGCTGGACTGGGTTGGCTATTGTTAAAATGAACTAGTGGCTGCATCTGGAAAAGCCTTGTAGACGGATACATTTTTAGTCTTTCTCTGTAAATCAAGCCATAATAGAGATGGACTTACCGATGAGTCCTGAATAAGACAGTAGACAGTCTGCATAGTTCTCTCTGAGGCAGCCGGAGATGGAGCGGGCCTCTGGCTGACAGTTGCTCAGGAAGTCTGCCAACCTTGACCTATAGGAGCAAAGATGGACATTTTGACAGTATTGTTCAGAGGTAGTAAATACATTTTTGTACAGTTTAAACCACACCAGCAGTATACCATCTTTATGCTACCTTGACATGGCTGTAGATTTAGACACAAGACATAAACAAGACTTTTGGCAGAAACATTCTTTGTGCAGACCTGCAGATGTAGTTGGACTTGCAGGTGTTCTGCAGAGACAGACAGTTGGGTCTGTCTTTGTCTTCATAGGAGCAGACAGGTACAATGGTCTGCCTACGGCGCTCGGCACACGCAGTCTGGTCCCCCGCAGGACACGAGCAAAAGAGCATCCCATAGCTGTATTTAGTGGGCACCTGTTTGTTCAACAAAAGGGAACAACAAGAAAGACACATTAGTGACATCACAAAACATCTTTGAGTGTATGGCAATTCAAAAAGTCCTACATTAGTAAATAAATAATAAATGCATTTTATATAAAGTTCTTTGCTTTTGATAGATGACAGTGGTTGCATAAGCCTCAAAAAGCTCCAAAATAACACTGAATCACAATGCACAATTACCTTGTCAAAGAACTGTCGCAGGGCCTTGTGGCATTTGCGCTTGTTGCAGACTTCAGAGGCAGAGACCCTGCTGGTGCACGGGTTGATGTAAGCCGAGCGGTACTTCTTACACGTGTCATTCAGGTTACAGGCTTTGGCCGCATTCAGACAGTTGTTCTCCTTTGTAGACGGAGGCTCAGCTACGCAGAGAAGGAACATTATTAGCATAGATTGTCTCAGTCCAGGAAAGAGCATAGAGGTGATGGCAGTGATTGAATATTGATGCAAATGTGATCATTAACCAGCCAGGTGTTGTTATTGCAACACAGCAAATTCAGATGTGATCATAATAAAATTAATGCAGTTTTTAGCTATACAAAGACAGACAAATACAAAGTTTTGTAGCAGTTTACCTTTCCCATTGTCTGATTCAGCAGTGCTTTGTTATAGCACATAATTCCCATAATTCTCAGAAGTGCTGTACTTTGCCAAATAGAAATCCAGTCTAAAACCTCACTGCTCACCTCTCTTCAAGGTGACTTCAGCCTCTACTTGTGCAACAACAACACATCTCAGACCAACATAACGTCTCATTTTTCTGGCTCTAAATCTGTTTTTGCTCCACTGATTGTGCGCACAAACACAAAGTGTATCCTCAGCCTTTGCATGGAAGAATGAATTTGGTAATTCTGCCTTTTGAAGTGGAATTGAAGCTCACTGCAGCCGTTCATGCTCTGCAGAATGAGTCCTGATTACATCTGAATACAGTCTTGAACCTTGGGTTAATCACATATTACCAAACCCATTACTTACATCTGACAAGTGCCTCGAGATCTTCTGGTGCTGTTTGAGACTCCAGGGCCAACTCTATGGCCCCTTATGTCAATTGTTATCACTCTCAGCCTTGTGCCTTAGATAAACCTTTGATTTAGGAGAGGCCAGCTTTATTTAGGACATAAAGTGACACTGAACTTTAGTTTTTAGTAGAGGTATCATGGTAAAGTCACTGCATTTCAGTAGTGAAATGGCTAAAATATATACAGTTAGGTCCATAAGTATTTGGACACTGATTCAAGTTTTGCCATTTTAGCTTTTTTACCAAAAATCTTCAAACAGTTATAGAATTTATATGTGCTTAAAATGCATACTCACAGCTGTAATTTGAGATTATTCATGTCCAAATCGGATGAAGGGTTTAGGAATTACAGCTCTTTAATGTGTAGCTGCCTATTTTTCAGGGGGTCAAAAGTATTTGGGCTGATGCCTCAAAAGCTCTTTCTTGAGCCTTTCTCTTATTCTTAAAACTGAGCAGGTAAAGGGTCTGGACTTGGTTCCAGTTGTGACATTTGCATTTGAAAGCTGTTTTTGTGAAATCACAACATACAGTATCTCAATTGGAGTGAACCAGTCAATCTTTAGGCTGGAGCAAAAAATTGTAAAAAACCACTTCACAACATCCACCTTAATGTAAAACACTCTCCAGGAAGTAGGTCTATCAGTGTCTAGGTTCACCATAACAAGAAGACTTCATGAGAGAAAATACAGACACACAAGGTGCAGCCTCAACAACAGAAAGGCCACATTAGTCTTGGCCACAAACACCTAAAGCAGCCAGACCAGGTCTGGAACAGCACTCTTTAACAGATGAGACTCTGTACCAGAATGATGGTCAGAGAAAAGTCTTGAGAAGGCTTGGAACGGCTCATGATCCAAAGCACACCACATCCTCTGTTAAACATGGCGGACTAGTGTGATGTGTGAGCGTCCATAACTTCCAATGGCACTGGGTCACTGGTGTTTACTAATGATGTGACAGATGAATTCTGAAAAGTATAAGGATAAACTTTCTGTTCAGATTCAGACAAAAACCATGAAGTTGATTGGACAGTGCTTCATAGCACAGATGGACAATGACACAAAACACACACTGCAAAAGCAACCCAGGAGTTTTTAGGGCAAATAAGTAGAATATTCTGCAATGGAAGGGTCGGTCAATAGATCTCAGCCCAATCAAGTGTGAATTTCTCTTGTTTAAGACAAAACTTAAGGCAGGCAGACCCACAAATGACCAACAACTCAAGACAGTTGCAGTAAAAGTCTGGCAAAACAACATAAAATAGGAAACCCAGTGTTTGGTTTTCCTATTTTATAAAAAATGTATAAAAATGAACATTTCATTCATAGTAATGTTCATTTGTCCAATTACTTTTGAGCCCCTGAAAAAGAGGCTGCTACACATTAAAGCGCTGTAATTCCTAAATACTTTCTCTGATTTGGACGTGAATACACTTAAATTACAGCTGAGAGTCTACACTTTAAGCACATACCAATATATGACATATGACTGTATATTCAATAGTCTGTGAAGACTCTCACTCGTCCTGGGTAATTGCATCGCAACAAAAAGTTGAAAAAGCAAAAATTTTCAGAATTGAGAAAGCCGCTTGAATAAGAGGTGAAACGTCTTCAACTTTAAAAATCCAATTCAGATGACTGCTTTTTTTTTTTTTTTACTTTTTGTTGCAGTGTATCTTCAATATTTTTTGGCTAAGAGCTAAAATAACAAAAGTTGTGTCAGTGTCCACATACTTACAGACCTAAGTGTAGCAAGCACTCACTTATTGTAATTGTGATCGTTTTGGCTTATATTTTATTTTGTATCTCCATAAAATTATTTACTTGCCCTATGTGTGTAGGGCTGTCGCGGTGAGAGAATTTCCCCTGAGGTAATTATATGCGACTCAACACCACGGTGTGCGGTATTAGCGGTATAGCATAAGCTAATAATAACACCTGAAAACATGACATGTCCAAACAAAATTTGATTATAAAAGAAATACATATAGTTAAGCCTCAGCTTTAACAAAAACCTGAGTCAGGCACGAGTGACAATGCCCTTGCAGCGCATGTAACGTGGTAGCTTCAGAAAAACCCACATGTTCACCTTTTGTGGTTTGAGAGATGAGCTAAGGAGGCTAGCAGTGTTCCCCGCGGCACTGATTCTACAGAGCGACTGTGTCACACACGCACCTGCGGCAGGTGAGAGGGCAGAGGAAAAACCTCACGTAATTATCTCGTCACCAGGTGAGTGGATCGTCATTTGAGTCTACGGCTCCTCCTCTGAGTAAGGCGTTAGCCCCGTGTCTGCTCGGGAAGCGGTTAGCTTCATTGAGGCAGCGCAGCTCGTGCAGAAAAGCATTTTCCTTTTTCATCATTAACCCTCCGTTCTCCAGTCCCCATGTCTCTGAGTGCATGTATGTGCGTAAACATTAAATGCTTCATGGTTTATAGTAAAATTAAACTGTGCATCCCATTAGTATCTCACTAAAACGACAAACTGCAGTTATCGCGGTCGCTTGTGCTCCCATGCGGTTGGATTGATAACAGCGCAGTATGACAATAATGCGGTCACCGAGCTCTTCACAGTATTTCAATATAAAATGTGTGTTTCACATTTTGAATTGCTTCATTAAAGCATGTTTAAGTAATCCTCTATTCTCTGGCACGGCCATTCCCCCTCCCACTCCAGGAACCACTGACCAATCAACAAATCCTCTACATCCAGTCTGGTGTCATTCCATTATCCAAAAAAATGGTGTACAGCTCTGTTTCCACTGATTCCTCTTCTGTTTTTGATTTTGTAGTAAAAAGTCATCATACAAAAATTTTAAGGAAGTGAAGAACTCTTTTTCTTTGATTCTGTTCAAAAGACTGTCACAGCTATGCACGCTGTTAAAATCACTACTAAAATGAATTCCATTATCACTATAGTCAACCCACAAGTTATTGGTGTGCACCTGTAGAAGCATGCATTTAAGTAAACGGACAAGTGGAGATGCACTACAAATTTGTATCATATTTTAGTTGGTTTTATGTTCTACCTCCAAGCTAGGCCACCACAGGAGCAAGTCAGATGATGAGCTCAAGGGGCAAACTCTAGAATCTGACCTTTGAGCCCCACCAGTACTACACAAAGAAACAAGGGGAAAGGAGCCTAATTATGGTGTCTTGAGGGTATTTCTTCAACAATGCAGTAAAAATATGAATATAAGGACTTGACATCACTTATTCAAAACAGGATGACAATATTCTGCAGCATGTTTTGATGATATGATATGATATGAGCGTAGATTAAGACACTGATCCTTTCTCACAATGGTAATGATATGGTGCCCAGACCTGGACTCAAACTTGAAGACTTTCCAGTTCAGGGCTAAATGCTCTTTCCACTGAGCCACAAAACATTTATGGCTCACAATGGTCTACAAAATCTACAAAAAACTAATCATTTGTTTGTTTAGTGATTGGAGTTAGTATGTTTGGTCTGTATCTCAAAATGGTACAGAATCACTTAAACGCTTCTGTATCTAAACATCAAAAGGATGTCATTTTGTCTTTAGCCCATTACTGACATAAAAAAATCTAAACAATATGATTCTGTATTTAATAAACCACTCTTAGTTAACATGATTTTTCACACCTAGAACTATCGTGCAGTACTTTATATCAGCATATTTATAGGTATGTAGTCACAGGAATGGTTCATAGCCATTTCCAGGACAGTACAGCAACTCTGAGGTCACTGCTTTTCTCATAAGCTCCTCCCTGTTCCTGCAGTAATCACTCAGATTTCTTTAGAGAGTAACCCAAGAACTGGCCTATGAATATGTATCTACTTATTGATTCATATAAGAGCACAACATAGACTACCATTCACTGTGGTGTGCCTAAGACTAGACTGTATAGAAACTTATGCCATATCTATTCTTGATACACTATCTTTTGTATGGGTCTACTCAGTTTAGTGATTCTGCTTCATAATGGAAAGAAAACAGTGGTCAAAGTCGTGATCATGGCACCCAGCCTTTCTGTCAGGCATCCTGCCAGCATCACTAAATCCATCCCTGAGACTCAGACCCAAGATGAATTTATGAAGTGCACCCATGTAATTAGCAAAATCTTAGTTGGCACAACCAGCCATTTTCTAATTGTGCTTAATGTGATGCAATGATCTCAGCATATTGTGAAAAAGGTTCTAGTTAAAGTAACACTATGTAGTATTTGGACCTTAAAGGAGCTATAATATGCAAAATCATCTTTTTGGAGTTTTATCATGTTATAATGTTGTTCTCTCATCAAAAAATACCTGGAGTTGTGTTTTGCTTCATTCACCATTGTTTGAGGAATCCTGTATTCCCTGGCATGGCCATTTTGAGCCCTCAAAATGCTTCTGATCCACCGCCTCTCCCACAAACCCCTTCCCACTCCAGGAAACACTGACCGATCAACAAGCCCTCACAGCTATTTTTCATTTTATAGTAAAATGGCATTATACAAGAAGTTTAAAGAAGTGGAGTTCCTTTTGTTCTTTAAATTATGGTCAAAAGAGGCAACAGTCTTCACTCTCCTATAATTTGCTGCCCTCTGCTGGTCTCTTCTTCACCTGTTTGTTTATGGCACCAGTAGAGTACTTAATTCAACCTTTTGAGAAAGATTTTAAAATGTCAAATGCTGTTCTAGAAGTGACCAAGATTGGTTTAAAAATATAAAAGCATACTGTATATTCCCTTTAAAATAATGGGCCCGATCTTCTGCTTGGCACAAAGACGGAGGTGACGTTGACGCAGCTTTTTGCGCCTGTGTTCAGAATGTTTTCACCAGGGCCTGCCACCACCACCAAAGGGCGTGTCAGTCTACAATAAAGGGGAGGACTGGTCTAAAAGCCAGGCGTCCTGTGGCACAGATGGGCATAAAGCTGGGGTCATCAAAGCACTCGTACAGCGATACATTATTGGAGTTAAATAAGGTGCTTTCAGATAACTTTGAGTAATAATAATAATAATAATAATAATGATAATAATAATAATAAATGTATTTTTAACAGCGCAGGAGAGACGGGGAAGGGATATTTCCTGCGTGCTCTGCTGCAAATAACCTGGTTAGCTTTTTGTCATAACATTAAAATCAATATTATTTAGGCTATTACATTGACTTTTATAATTTTAACATTTATTCTTAAGAGTGAGTGAGACTGGGAAAGGCGCGGGGTCCGTGTCTGCTCCACTGACTACTGTCCTGTCTACCTTTTAGACTGAGCAGCATTTAGCCAGTTGCACACTTTGCGCATGGGCTGGTTTTAAATTTGTTTTTAAGAGCAAGTAGGCCTAGTGGACCAGCAGCAGTTGCGCGCGGTGCGCCACAGCCCACAGATCTCTCTGCACAGTGTGCCAATCTTACCTCTGCATCGGCAAAGGCTGCACGTAAGAGAAATCATCTTTTTTGTTTGCATAAAATCTGCTGTGTATCCTAGAGCTTGCTGTTCTTAAGGACAGAACTGCCTATATCACAGCTGCAGACAGGTGAGGGGGTGTGCGCCTCGTCAGTCCAGTCCAGTCACTGGGAGAACACGAGAGATCCAGGAAAGAAGGCGTTTGTCCTCTGGGGTTAACCCTTTCACTCCCTTTATTTTTTGTTTACTGAAGCAGTTTATTGCTGTACTGCACTTTAACATGGCTCTACATTTTTGAGCCTGTACTAACCAGCTCCTTTCGCTGCCTCTCTCAGCTCAGATAAACATGTCCGCTCCATTGGCTTGTTCTTAAACAGTGTTCATCAGCCACGCACTGTTTTTCACACAAGCACTCATCTCCTGTAACTGATAGACATGCTCTCTGCGTAAGAACGCATGGCTCGGCGTTGCAGCCTGCACCTGGCGCCTTAACAGCGGTGAGAGGCTGTGGTAAGAGGAGGAAGTGAAGCTGGGAGCGTACTCCTTGCGCACGCTGAGGACCGCCACGGTCAGGCTTGGAAGAAGCGGGCACTGTCCAGAGCACAGCCAGGCACAGAGTTATGCAGCCTGGACCAGAGCTCCAATGCAGAGGCTCATCAGCTCAGCCAGGATCATCGTTTCCTCCTCAGAGAGCCGGGCACTTTTCCCGGTAAGGACACGATTGCAGGACTCGGGTTCTGCGCGCCTTTAAAAGCAGCGCCTTCCCTCTGATTTGTTAATTGCTTGAAACGCACTCAAATCCAACTTTTTTTCAAATTCACACCTGTCATCCAGCTTAGATTTGCATCAATTCAAGTTCAGCCTCTTCGCCCCAAGCCCAGCCCACGTCCAACCTCTTTAGACTAAGTTTTGCACCTAGTCTAAAGAGCAGTGATTGGGATAAGGCCCCTTTCTGCGCCACTGTCTGGTCCACCTCCTGCGCTAAGATGCGGAAGATCTGGCCCAATATTTCTTAAATTACAAATTAGTGGATTAGTAGATCATCTTAAGATGACAAACTGCCCCAACCCGAACCCTGACTGCGTCTCATCCTATATCACCACGTAGGTAGGTCATGCTACGAGCTTTTGCAGGTGGAGGTAGTTGGCAGCTAACTATGTGAAGCTTTCTGACATTGCATTTTCAGAATCAATGTCATTGCAATGCTTGCAAAGAAAGCAAAGAAGAAAAGAACGAGACAAAGCCTATACAAACTGAAAACATGAGCAAAATGTAAGCTAAAATGCTTTTTCTGTTTCATTGCTGTAGTTCATTTCTGAAAATGAAAACTATGAACTATGACATCTTTTCTGTTCACATGGTTAACTGATCAACAAATGCACATATATAGCACTGCCTGTGGAGATGCTCATACAGAGAGCAAAAGTAACACTGTGTTGCTTTAAAGTTGTTGGAGACTTGAATCACTCTTGACCTGAAACTCAGTTTCAGTTTTCCCACTTGGAGATGTTGACATGTTTTGAGATAACATCGCTGGCATTTGACTAATGGCCCATGGACAGATTGTCGTTGTTTGAGTGCTGCGTTCAGGAGACTGTGAAAACACATGGCTGGTTGCACCTGTCCACTGTGAGACTGAATCACATTGAGCGCTCGGCCACACTTCGCTCTGCCAGATATCCATTAGGTCATGAGGTTAAATCATCATCAAGGCTCTGTTAATGGGAAATGGATTTTGCCATTTACCGCTGCTCTTGTAAAGAATACTTGTGTTACTTTATGTAGTATATCACTGTGTGATACAACAGGGGATCATGGAGGCGTCATGTTCTATGTTTTATCTTATTTCCTGATTAGCAACAGCCTATAATAGCAATAGAAAATAATTGGCTTTCCATGTACCATTTTAAATGAGCTAAAATTAGGCCTAAACTAAGACTAAACTAAGACTAAACCACTAAACCAGGACTAAACCAAGACGCAACCAAGAAACACCCAACCAAGACACAACCAAGACTAAATCAGAACTAAACCAGGACTAAACCAGGGCTAAACCAAGACTAAACCAAGACTAAAACAGGACACAACCATGACACAATCAAGATTAAACCAAGACTGAAGAAGGACTAATCCAGGTCTAAATCAGGAGTGGTCTAAGCTTCAACCAGAGCAGGACTCAAACAGGAATAAAAGTAGCTCTAAATGAAATCATCTGTAAACCCAAGTGGCAGCAAACAATGACCATATAAATGTTCAACTATGTTAAGCTTTATATTTCTAGACCTCAGTGAAAATAACACTGGTGACTGCAGGGAAATGCCTCCAGCAGAAGCCCAGGTGAGCTGGAGACTAAACAAATGTAAAACAGTATGTTGCACCACTGTGGCCACTGTGCTGCTGAGCTGGGGCTGGACAGCAGCATGATTCTCCCAGACTCACTCTAATCTGTGCCTCGGGCTACCAGACGAAATGAATGAGTAAACTCAAGTTATCCCAGATCACATCAGCTTATTCTCGAGGAAGCAAATCAACTACGGCTACACATAATGAAAGACTCTCTTTGGTTTACACTCTAGTAATGTTTTACTCTCTCTGCTTGCTTTTTTGAAACCCCTAGTGATTGAACAGTTGGGAGCTGAGGCTGGAAATGAGGCTGTAGTAAGGCAAGGAAAGTGGCTGTGATGGTCACACAAGTCCAGAAAAGAGTGAAACCTAATCTCTGCTCATCTTAGACCTGCTGTGGTGAAATCTATAAAGTGCACTTTTTCACCATATGGGTCTTTGTTCAGTAGTAACCACCAGTTTTATGGCTGAGAGCAGAGTGGGTCGACTTACATCAGCTCATGGAGAGAGTTATTGCTTTTTATAAACAAATTCATAAATTAGCTTTTTTGGACTAGATGTGTCAGTGACACTTTAGAATAATACACCACTGTAAGATGTAATAAACAGTTTATACACACTGATGTTGATAATTTTGCATAGATTCTCATGAGCTTCTTCTTTCCTTTTGGCTTTTTCCTTGTAGTACACAGCTTGTGACCCCTTGTGCAGGATTATTTTCATGAGCTTAAAGCTTAACTTAGCTTACTTAAACATATTTATAACTATGTAGTTATTACATAGTTAAGTCCCCATCAGAATATGTACGTCATATACAGTGCCCTACAAGTATTAGTAGTCATTGTGTAGTACATTATGTCAGCGCCATAGTCTAAGGCCTGTCTTAGATTTACAGGATTAAGGTCACTTGCAGTAAATGGTTTCCGGATATGTGACCTATTAAGCCCTGAAATGTATATTTGAACTTGACTCCTAATCTCTTTACAAAGCTAGTACTCTGCCCTGCTTTGAAAATACAGTGCTAACAATGATAAAAGACAATGTTACGTTTCTGGATCTTGAATTTAAAAATTACATTAAAAACAAGTTCTTCCTCTCTTTGATGGAGGAGTCCATTAGCAGAAAAACAAATGCATACTAAAAGGTAATTAAACATTTTCATTCATCTTGGCTTCAATACTTTTATTTTTATTTCTTCATATGTAGAGATTTGAAAGCACTTTTGTTTTAGTAATAGTACCATTAACAGGGGCCTAAGTAGCATTGCTAAATCTTTAAGTGCATTGTCACTTTTGGAGCTCAGAGGAAGAATGTGATAAAATAAACCCTTTCTGTCCCTCAAACTGCACCAGCCTTTTGTAGAAATACTATTAACCATTATGCTGTCACATGTGGCACTGTGCCACTGTAATGCACTAAGTGGGTTCTATTACACTCAGTGCCAGAGAGAGTCAAATGACAGTTTTTTTTTTTTTTTTTTTTTTTTTTTTTGGGCCAGAATGGTGGCTGGCCTCATGGCAGACCTGCTCCTCTCTCCAGCTATATTAAAAATGCTTTTGTTCTAGAGCCGCTGTAAAAGCATGCAGATGGTTAATTGCTGTTGTTTTTATCTTTGTATTTGTGTGTGATATCAGCTCATCTACAATGCAGTTTGCATAAAGGTATAGCTGTAGCAAAGAAAAGGTCATATGTGAACATGATCCAGAAGCACTGCTGTCTTAGAAAATTGTCCTATGATCAGATTATGAAAAATACAAACCCAGTACACAATACTGTCTTAGATGCTCCTTTTATATCCAGACATCTTAACTGATGTCTGGATATAAAGTTAAGATGTTAAAGAAGTATTTTGTTTAATTCACCCTTGTTTGAGTAATCCTGTACGCTGAGGCCGTCCTCTTACAATGATCTGAAAACACTTGGTCTCAACGCTCTACGTAGACACGTGAAACCAGGAAGTGCTCCGCCGCATTTCTGACTCATTTTAATATTTGTAATACTTAAATTACTGTCGCTACAAAGCAGTCAGCTCATCTGTTTGGGTCATGTTGCTAATAGCTGTGCAAATAGTCATTTTATGCTATGTCCTTTTAACACAGTTGCCAGCAGGGGGCATCAGACACCTAATCCAAGCTTTCTCTGTAAATTGAAAGCAACATCTCCCCCCCAAAAGACGTTTCCCATATGCATACATTATTTTAAGTTATAAAACATGAAAAACTAATAGTAAAACTTTCTTTTCCAGCCTTTTATTGCCACATTCCAACTTTTTTGAGGTGTGTTGCTGCCGTCAAATTTAAAATGAAATGGTAAATTAACTTTTTTTTGTTGGCGTGACATAAAGTGGTTTTGGGTTATATTATGGGTATATGAGATTTGCAAATCATATCATTCTGTTTTTTTTTAGCATTTTACACAACATTTTTGACATGTGCACCTGCTCTACTTGCTCTGCTCTTTTTCAAGGCATTTGACCAATAAGCTCAAAAGCCACATATCATCCACAAGTAGCAGATAAACGCAGTCATATGACAGCGGCAAACATGCAGAGCTCTCCTGATTGCCCGGAGAGCTAAAAATACAATCTCCTAAATGATTGGCATTGTGTGCGGCGGGTCACAGCAGCAGATCGGAGCTTCTGTTATGGATAATGGATGTTGAAAGCCTAATTTTAATGGCAATACAGAAGAGTGGCTGTGGAATAATGGCACATTTGTAGCAGTGATGCGCAGACTTAAGCCTGGTTTAAAATGGCTCTGACAAATAATGATCGTATACATAGAGTAGCTTTACTTTGCACAATGGTGGGCGTCTGGAATGTCACAGATGTTGACTGTACCTTACCAGCAATAATAGGGGCCAGGCGGAAGATGTCGGAGAGACGACTGTTCACAGGCTCGTAGGGGGAGTACTCCAGCAAATCATTACCTGCACAAAAACAGTATGCAACTCAAATCAAATCATTTTGCATTCAAGGGCCAGGTCGTCATGGTTATAGATGCCTTAGTTGCATGCAAGTGATGGGTTTTAGTGGGGTGTGATAAATGCTGTAAACTAGGAATGCTTTAAACCTTCCTCCCCTGCTGCATCCTTACAAACTACATATAGCCTGCCTGTCCAGGTAGTGGATCTCTCCTTCATGTGGTTCTCCCTGAGGTTTTTTTTTTTTCAGGAGACAGGTAATGACCTGGGACAGGGCATTTGCCTGTTTGATTGTGTCACTGTTTGTTTGTTTGTCTATTGCTGTAAAGCCCTGCAAGGCAACTGTTGTTGTGATATTAGGCAATATAAATAAAACTGAATTGAATTGACAAATATTAATTTTGGTGTAGATCCAGATCACAGTTTAGATACAGGAGTGTTTTAAGAGATTCTGTACTATTTTGAAATACAGACCAAAGACAGTAACAAACAACAGTAAAGAACAAATTATTAGTTTTAGAAGATACTTTACAACTCTGAAATATAAGGGTTTTGTGGCTTAATGGAAAAAGCATTTACCCATAAACTATAAGATCTTTGAATTTGCGTCTAGGTCTGGGCACTAAATCTTCCCATTGCGAGATTGGGCCAATGCCTTGGCAGAGGTATATGCGGTCCGAATGCTTGTAGTTTAGATTTTTCTTCTTTTTTGTAATTTTGTGTATTTTTGTACATTGTTACTTGGGCAGCACAATATATCACAAATGTATCATTAGCTCAATATCTGTATCTGTATCTGAGTGCAATATCTGTATCGCAAGAAGCCAAATTTATTGCATGATCATGCTATGGTCATCCATCTGACAGCGATACACTGTCAAAACATTTTTTGATGTTAGTTATATCAGTATAATGTGCATGTAGGAATATTCTGGATCTGAATTTTGGGGTACTAGGTTCATGGTATGACGTTTTGCATTGTTTAGGAATATTGTCATAACCTACTTTAAACACAGTCAGTTACTGATTTTTAATAAAAGGTTTAGAGTCAAGACACAGTAGTTCTGAAAGTAAAAAAACTGTTCTTTTTCTAAGCATTTTGCTAAATGGCAATCTCCAAACCTGTTATGTTGCTTACAGGAGGTAGACTATTTTGTACATGTAAATTATAATTTTCTGTTAACTCTTAACCTGTTTTTATCAGCCCTCACGCACCACTGACTTGATATCTGAAGCATTCGTACCTTGTAGACTCTGAAATATGCTCCAGAAGATCCGGAGGCAGTTCTTCTCCTTCTTCATGCCTCGCCTGCACCTGCATCTGTACAGGGAGCTCTGCTTCATGGCTTCGATGGCGTTGCGGCACTCGCCCTGAGCCTCGGGTGCAGTCACAGCGCTGAAGTTGCTCTCCCTGCCCGCTACACATTGCCTCATGGTCCGGTACTTGGTGCTGCAGCTGTACTCCCTCAGACACTGCTCACTGGCCTTTACGCAGTCCATGTGCACGGACCGGGGCGCGGAGCCACTATCGCCCTTCACACTCAACCCTACATCTGAGGATAGATAAAAAAAGTTCAAAACTACATATATTCGATGCTAGAGACTGGGATTTTTGCGTTAAGTGTCCCGCTTCGAATAATAAGACGCGCAAACTTGAAATAAAACTAAACTTTACGCATGGTTAAAAGTGACAGAATAGGCTGCATCACTTACCTGGCAAAGACAGGACAACGACTAAAGTTGTTAAAAACATTTTTGCTTCCTTGTTTCAAAGATCGATTTGAAAATATAGATGGTAAGTATTTAGACTGATCCCTTTCTCTCAATTTGGCACATCACGTCGATTCAAACGGTGGTAACGCATCCTTTAGATCCATGATTGCACGTCTCAGCTCTCCGTGTGCGTCCAGTAGTGCCACTTGGGTCCACAGCGTGCCCTCTGTGGAGTTCAGTGAGAGGAAAGATGCACCACACGAGACTACTGCGAGGCACACAGCTGTCAAACTTTAGCGACTCAAGTCTAATCAAAAACCTTTAAAATGTATTTTTAGTCAACGCAGAAGTTGTCCATTTAACTTTGTCCTTTAGCGTCCTTGGTGGACTGAAAGCGTGTTGGCGTGGTACATCCTCAAAAGTCGATACATAAATTCCGTTAGTGGTTGAAAGCCGTTTGATCCGTGACCGGACTGTTCCCTGTGTGCTCCGCTCAGCTGAACAACTGCGAGGCTCCAGACTAACCACGCCGTGCCGTGACGTCATGTGACCTCGCGCACAATCACCCTAATCAGTCGCGAGCGTTTAAGAGACTCTCCATCCAACTCCTCCAACCTAATTGATGGCCAAAGGCGAACGGGTTACATCTGTCAGAATAGCGCCAGACTGCGTTATGGTATGGGATATTTACGGGCACTGGCATCACTTCATAACGCACTAACTCATCTTCTGTTGCGCTGCCATAATCAGAATATGTTCTGAGAGTGACCCCACAACCCCAATAAAAATACAAGTAGGCCTACATTATTCATTAGCCTACTACTGTGCAGAAGCCATGAGGAAATGCTTTCATTGTAAAATGTGATGTCCCTATTTTTCCTTTTTTTTTTTTTTATATATTGAACACACTTATAGACAGCTACAACCTTTATTATTTATACAAAGTAGAATACAGTTTTACTATAGTTTTTGTTATTTTTATTTGGTTATTTTGGTTATGCTTTGTTTCAACTTGAAAAATCCAATCCAGATGACTGCTTTTTTAACCTTTGTTGCGATGCAATTACCCTGGACGAGTGAGAGTCTTCACAGATATGCTTTGTTATGTTTATAGACTTGTCTCTTGGTTTAGACCTGGGTTAGTTCTGATTTAGGTTCATTTATGTTCTTAAAAAATAATACTTAAAAAGTCAAATACAGTATTTTGAGGCATGGTAAAGAACCACATATCCTTGTGAATTTCTTCATAAAAGTCTAAAACATTTCCATGTCAGCTGTAAAACATGCCAAGAGGAGCCACTAACAGTGTACATAACAACTATGCAATATGCATAGAAAGTGGTTGAGAAATTAGGTTAGGCTATATGAGGATAATGGCTTTAAAAACATGGTGGAAAGCAGGTCTTTTTAGAATGATATAATGCATTTATGTTTTGAGAGTCAGACTGTGTAATTTCACAAAACTGGCCAAATCTTTTTTAGTTTAGTTAAATGATTAACCTCCTATCTCTGTTATTTCATTATTTCCAGAGCTCGTATCTAAAAATCCTGTACTGCAAGTCTATTGTAGTAGTAATTGTACTATAGATTGTAAATTATATAGTAAAGAAACCAATGCCAGTGTACTCTTTGTGCCAGTCCCAAGCCAGTATAAATGGAGTGGGTTGCATCAGAAAGGACATCTGGCTTTAAACCTATGCCAAATCGAGATGCAAATCACTGCACGCTAGGAGGCAGATGATTTGCTGTAGTGACCCCAGAAAGGAAAAGCTAATAGGAAAGTACAGTATTGTTAAGGGACCAGCTCCTCTGCAGTCCCAGTGTAGATGGTTCATACGCACCTCTCATCCAACTGCAAGGGCCCAAGGTGATATATCTTCCATAATGAAGTGTTTAAGTTTATTGGATGGCCTCTTTTAAAAGCTCGGCATTGTGAGACCAATAAGTCAATACGTTTCATTTGAGACCAGCCTCAAAGACAGATAATCATTAAATATGTATTTGCGCCATGCTCCTTTGTTGTAAAACTGTGTACGATGTGTCAGGTAAAATTACAAAACCCAAATTATCCCATTAGATAATCTTACGACTGTCTTTACTCTTAACATCTAAATAACAATACACTGATGTAATACTATTGCTGTGTACTGTGATTGATGACAGTCCATTAGAGCTGCATGGAGGTGCGGAAGCCAACGGTTGTTAAGTTTCTGGTGGCGGTAGCTAATGTAGTATTTCCTGCATATGATACGTCCTACTTAAACAAATGGAAAATCTATACAAATCAGCAACAGGAAGAGGTTGGCGCTCAGAGGGTCCCCGCTCATTCAAGCCCCACACATTTATTACCTTCCTAAAGCTTTTCCCTCAGCCTTATCCATCTCTTTATAGCAATCATTCATTTGATGTGTCCCCTAAGAACGCTGGAGCTCTCGCAGCGTGGCAAATTTATTAGGTGCAATCGATAGCATTGTTCTGTGGCTGTCGCAAGCTCCCACTAACCAATTACTGGCCCCCTAGACTGGTGCCTCCTCTAACAGGATATGACAGTAACACTACCAAAGTTTAAGGGCCTTTGTTGTCATTTTTACCCATATTTTCAAATGGTAAGTGTAGAGTGAGCTAACCACAATCTTACACTGACAGGCGACTAATACAGATTTTCTCTTCATCATGGTTAGTGGGTGGGATTTATTAGGCAGCAGGTGAATATTTAGTTTTCAACGTTGATGAGTTAAAAGCAAGAAAAATGGTGAAGCTTAAGGATTTTAGTGACTTCAACAAGGGCAAAATTGTAATGGCTAGATGGCTGGGTCAGAGCATCTCCAAAACTGCAGGTTTTGTGGGGTGATCGCGGTCCGCAGTGGTCAGTATCTATCAAAAGTGGTCCAAGGCACCCATCCACGTGGTGAGTGAAGGCTGGCTTGTGTGGTCAGATCCAACAGATGAGATAGAGCTCAAACTGCTGAAGAAGCTAATGCAGGATCTGATAGAGAGGGGTCAGAAAATAAGTGCATCACACTTTGTTGCGTATGGGGATGCATTATAGGCAGATGGTCATAATGTGATGATGATCTGTGTATAGTTCATTGAATTAGTTTGTTAAATCTACATAAATATATTCTACTGCAGCCTAATCCAGTTTTCCACCACTGAATATATTGTCCGTCTTGTGTGTAACAGCTTGCTTCCAAATCCTTGGGTGAGCTTGGAACGCTGTAAGATGAAGTCATGTTTTCCCATGTGCCTTTGCCAGAGTCCTACTGGAATGCGTTTGAAACATATGGATGTACAGTGTGTTTGTTGTCATTTCAGTCCAGTCCGGAGAAAATGGAGAAGTGCTTACAATGACTATGTCTAAATAAACCCTCCTATAGCAGCTGTATTTCAAGGCATCAGGTGCACAGATCAGCCCCTGGTGAATTGCAGAGACAACAATGCCATCTAGTGGGAAGCAGCTTTCTGTACATGGCTTTCTGATGTGCTGAATACTATAAAGAATAATCATTAATTTAATTTGTTTAGGAAAGCTTAAACATCATTTTTAACCTAAAGAAGTTTAAGGGAAGTTCAGAAGAAGAGCAGACTCCTGAATAAATTTAATATGAATTTCTTTGACATCTAAAAAAACATTATGTCCCTCATCCATATATGTGTTAAAGTAATTGTGTTGTGTTGAGTCAGGGCCAACAACCATTCACTCTTGCATTCATTCACTACGTCCAATTCACCTATACTGTACATGCATGTCTTTGGATGCTCTAAGGAAGCTGGAGAGAACCCACAGTAACAGGAAGAGGACATGCAGACTCCACTCAGACAAACCACTGGTTGCATGCCCTGCGATCGAACCCACAACCTTCTTGCTCAGAGTAAGGAGCACTATAATGTTTATTTTGTTTTTTTATAAGGGACAAACTGGTGACTTTGCAGGCTGACACCACCTCTTCCTCTTCTGTACTTTCTGTGTCACTGATTACACATGACCTACTACATCAGTCTGCTCTGGGTCACCTACAGTGCAGCAGTCCCCAAGGGAGGGGGTAGCTCTACGGGACAGAAAGAGTATCCCAGGTCACCTTAACTAAGTTTAAACAGAAGCAAATTGATTTCATTTCGCCAGTGTTGCTCTGCACCTCTCCGTGGATACACATTGTTCTCAACACAATAATGGCAACAATATGAAGAGACATCCCCTGAAGAACTGATTAGATTTTGGGAGCACCTTGCTGCATGAATTTGCATATGAGAAGATGCAAAAAGGCAGGTCAATAAGCAACTCAAAATGTCTTGTCTCTTGCTTTTGGTGACCTAGAAATCTTAGTGCTGCTGTGTTTCTTGGTACCCTGATACAAGTGCATATAGAGGAAGTTGCACTTGTCTCATAGAGGATAAAATACTGTGAAAGGGACGGCAGGGGAACTGTCATCTTTAACAGTTAATAGCAGGTTCAGTTGACATTTCAGTCAGCCGTTTCACTGAGTTGTTTTTTCTTTACATATATAGTGAATGAATGTGAGAGTAAATGGCTGTCTGTCAGTGTATGTGCCTGTGTCAGCCCTGCAAATAAATGGCCTCTGTCCAGGGTGTCCACCCCACTTATAAGGGAAGATGAAAAAAATCTATATGTGATGGTATTTTACAGTTTTGTGTTCCCGTCAAAATTAGCTGTGCAAAAACAGCACCAGCACCAAATTATGTCTTTTTTTTTTACAGTTGCTTAGACTTGCTGGAAGTAAAAATAAATGCATATACTTATTTTAAGAAACAAACAAACAAACAACAACAACAAAACTCATCCGGTCATTCACATTCTCTCCATCACACTTTTGAGGCTACATTAGACAGTGTTTGGCAAAATTTACAACAATCGTGTAAATTTTGCCAAACAAAAAAACAGACTTTCTTTGTTAGGTCCTAAACACTGTTCATCAGAATACTACACTCTGTTAGCAAAGACCATAGGCCTAAGACACAAAACACAACACTAAAGGTGGTTTAGCTGTTGACACAAAAAGTGAAGATAAGGAAAAGACCAGATCAGTAAAATCAGTGGATTGCTTCAGAAGAGATTGCTCCTGCTGTGGTCTGTCTGAAGCACATCTTGATGCAGAGGCTCAGCTTAGCTCTGATCTGAAAAGCACAATGTGGGATGTTTACAGAATATATCTTATAGATTAAGTATGTTATGCTGCATTTTTTTCATATTTACAGCTAAAGCATAAATGCATTGATTTATAGCATCAGAAGTAAAATGTAAAGTTTTATACTGTAGATTTCTTAGTCCAGTATGGTCTTGGTTAATTTTAGAGTTTGTAAAGTTTTCTACACTTTTGTAACTTGAGTATATGGTTTTGGGCTTACTGTGCAGAATGCTTTCACACTCCTTGTTTCAGAAAACACACTAAGCCAATTGTTACACAATTTTGTTACAAGAAAAATCTTTTAAAATAGAGTGAATGATTGTAAACCAAATAAATAATTGCTTGACCTGCTACTATAGAACATGTTTAAGCAATTTGTACAGATTTCAGAACATTTTTTGTATGTGAAGCATCTTGGAGCTTCACAGTAGAGCTTGTTTTTGACATAATTTCATACCAACAAGGCCTTAACAATTTTGAGTTTTTGGTTTCAATTGGATATTTGTAGTAAATAAATATACATAAAAAGACATACTATACAGTTGGAATCTGTGTGTTTTCAACGTCAGCTTATGTTTTCTAAAAAGACATGGAGTGGGTTGATTTATCTTTCATCTGTCCTTCTGTCCAGTCTATCTATCAAACAAACATCTTAAAATGGAGCATTGAACCCTCATGATTTAATATGCACTGTGTTGTGAGTTATGAGTTCCAGTAGGGGGCAGTATTGCTACACAGTGGAGACTAGTCCAAATCCTTCATGAAAAGACAGAAAGGCATTTCATAACAGCACTGTGTGGAGATCATCTTAAAAATAGTGCTGAGTGTTGCATTGCCATTGTCTCGTCACCTCAAACACACTGGAAGGCTCTGGCCATCAAACCTCAATCTTGCACGTCACATTTTCTGCCATCGCCCACTTGAGAGGAACAACACTGACAGTGCAGCCGTCAGAGGCACCCATGTGTAAGCAGTAATGTATCCCCTCTATAAGCTGACTATTGTATGGGTCTCTTTACTGTATAAGTCTACACACAGACATAGATAGTGTGTGGGAAGTGTCTTGGAGCGGGGCCACCTGCAGGATTCATGTCTTAATGCTCAGTGTTGTTGTTTGTTAGGCTCTTCTTATGATAATTTAAATGCTTTTCTTTCAGATGACACTAAAGCAGTGGTTATTCCTCTATTGTCCCAAACCAGTGGTGAAGGAAGTACTCTATTTCTTCACTTAAATGTGAACTAAACAATTCTTTTTCTTGGATTGGAGGAAACTCCTGTAATGATCTAGTGGTATTTTGCAATAGAAATCATCTGTGAAATAAAATACTTCATATATGCTGTGTTATTTAGAATTTTAATCTTTTGGCACTCTCCAATAAGGGCTGCAGGGGGAAGTTAAAGAAAGTCTCTATTTTAGCACTTGATGGCGTCTTGTGCTACAAAGACAAACATATATTGGAAAAGGGGGAAGCAAAGCTAAACACCGATAAAAATTGACAATGCAAGACATGGTGTTTAAGGAGGCAGAGATAATTGCCAGTTGGTATTGGTCTGCATTGTATTTGAGTTGGCCATTTGGTTAACTGCATTTTTAAACAAAATAAAAGCAGAAAGGCAGCTATACTGTTGTTGGTTGGCGGTGGGGTGGGAAACTGTACAGGTAACCGATTTCATTGCAACCCTATCTGGGATGGCAGTAGCTGAATTAAGTAGTTCAGTAAAAGTACAGAAAATGGGGCGAAAAAAGTGATTTGTGTATTAACTGCCCTTCCTGACTAGACACAACTCTTTCTTTCCTTTTATCCAGGCTTGGGACTGGCACAAAGAATACATTGGCTTGTGACCGTACTGCTTCTATTTTCAATACTTGTGCTATCTTAGCCTACAGCAGTTTACGGCAGCAAGACATATTGAGGTTTGTTGTGAACTAACTATTCTTGTCAAGCAATTACACCAGAGCGCCACGGGTTACTCTGATTTGGAGCGCTTCCAAAATGGTTATGTAAGAAGATTGCACACCATTTACAAAGTACAATATCCAAAATGCAGATTATTGCGATGGTAATCTGTGTATGATTAGCCAAGCACAGATAGTAATTGCACGTGAGAATACATAGCGACTACAGTAATTGTCTTCACAGGGACTGGGAGTTTTAAACTAAAAAGAAGGCAAATAAGATTCTGTTTTCTCTACGACTCCTCAGGGCCCAGTCTCGGCACGTTCGGCACATGGATCTGAAGTGAGACCACACAGGTAAGAACAGAGCAAACTTCACACAGACGTCCCATAATGGCTGTTACGGGACAACTGCACTAAGCACTGAAATGGCAACAAAACATCTAATATTCCACTTTCATTACACTAAGTTATTTGCATCAGGCACAACATTATGACCACTGATAGGTAAAGTTAATAATACAGTTTATCATCATCATCATGGCACCTGTTGGTGTGCGGGATATATTAGGCAGCAGGTGAACATTTTGTCCTCTAACCTGATGTGTTAGAGGCAGGAAAATGGGCAAGTGGATTTGAGCATGTTTGGCAAGGGCCAAATTGTGATGGATAGATGACTGGGTCAAAGCATCTCCAAAACTAAAGCCCTTGGAGTTTGCAGTGGTCAGAATCAAAAGTGGTTTAAGGAAGGAACAGAGGTGAACCAACAACAGGTGATGCATGTGAGAAGATGAGCTACTTTTGCATAAATAGCTGGTCATAATGTTATGCCAGTGTATCTCGCATTGTTTAACGGTTGTTTCATTGTGCTTTCATTTAACCCTCTGGACACCTTTAAAATTTACATGCTCTCGGGTCTCGTTTGGGGCCACTCATAAAAATAGCTATAAATAGCTATAAATTAATTATATTAACTTTTAAAATATTTATTGTAAAAATGTACTCTTTCATAAACCTGCTGTACCGTGATCCAATGGGAGGGAAAAGGCTCTCTCTGGATCAAGAACACAAATGTCAACAGCCTCTGATCACTTGAATCTCACACAGAGCCACATGCACACACAAAAAGTATTCTCAGGCACATTCACACCACTTGTTTCACTTCATCAAAAAAAGTATTATGATATGTCAGGATTATGTAAAATGCATATCTCCTGTTCTATATGGGGTTATGGCATTTTTAACACCAACTTAAAAAAATAATTCTGGCCAAGTTTCATACCAACAGCTTTTAAACTGACTGATTTATTGAGGATCAAAAATGTAAAAAAAGAAAAACCTACGTGTTTGGGCCCCAAGATGCTCTGAGGGTTAAATAATTTTAAACCAAGGGCTATGTTTGCATTCTGTAATAATCCAGCCACAACAGGTCACAAACCAGTGTACTATTTGCGTCAGTCCCAAGCCTGGGTAAACGGAAAAGGTTGCGTCAAAAAGGACATGCCGTGTGATACCTATGCCAACTCAGTATGCAAATCAATGCACACTAGGAGGGCTATTTACTGTGGCGACCTTAAAAGGGAAAAGCCAAAAATAAGTTTGCTGTCTATAACAGAGACATCATGTTAAAATGCAAGTTGTTTTTTGTAGTCCTAAAGGCAACAGAGAGGATTCAATGTATGCAGGAAACATGTCACCTTCTGTAAACTTGAATTTCTTTAGTTTTTCTCAACACTTGGTCCTGAGTATCCACACTTGCTATTCTCCCCCACACTTCCAATTATCCTTGACATGATAACACACTATAATGTGACACACAAGGGCAAATGGCCACTGTGTCCACAAACACTACTCCCAAGTGATTCGTTTAGACATAAAGAAAGTGCCACACACAGGCTTTAATGACCAGAAGAAGGCTTCAACTGAACACTAGAGAAGCTATGAACAGTACGACATGACATGCAGGCTCAATGACCTTCAGAAAGTATTCAATGTACTACAAAAATCTGTAAACCAATAGTTGGGATTTTCATACAAACCAGTGCCATGGCAACCATCACTCCCGCGACAGATGCAAGTGAGACACAGGATACACATGGACTGGGCTGAACCGCAGAGAGCAGACAGTGTGCAGTTGTTTATAGGCTTCTGACTTTTGTCTATGAGAGCGCTGTACTGTAATGGAAGAAGTACACAATTCCTGTACTCAAGTAAAAGTACTGTTACTGCAAAATTATATTAAGTAAAAGTAACCATAAGTATTAAGTGGAAGTTCACACACATTCAGACACACAGACAACTATTCACTTAATCATTCATTCATTCAATTTAGAGTCACCAATTCAGCAATATACACTCCCAGAGCACTGCTTAAACAGTATTATGTCCATGTAATTACAGCTATAGGCTTTTAATCAAAGTACGTTTCATTTGTTTATTGTTTATAGCCCTGACTCTGGGAGCTCCTGTAATACAATTTATAGAAATAGTGGGATACGTAGAATTTTTGTGCTGTGTTTTGCATTTTAAATCTAATTTTGCCTTTGCCACTGTGCTCATTGTTTACAGCAAGCATCGCTCAGTAACCTTTAGTGAACACTGACAAATTTGTTTTAGTTGTTATTTTATTTTTAAACACATAATGGACTTTAATGGGGTATTTAATTTACTAATTTGCCATAGGCACTGAACTCTGACCCTTAATGGGGGATGATGCTGCGCTCATGCCAGCTGAGCCGTCCCATCTCACTATGATATGCTTATGTAGTGAATTCAGCAGTGCCGCTTCAGCAAGTACACAGAGCAGCACTAAGGCCTTAAGTACTGCTTTAAATAGGGCCTTATATACTTCACCGGTATATACCCAGGGACAGAGGCCCTAATCAATGAAAAAGAAAGGGAAAATAGAGTCCATAACCACAATATGAAATTTATTAAGTTTGTCCGTAAACAGAAAGTTAAAAATAGGCCTGCATGATATTAGAAAAACATTCAAAGTTCAATTCAATTTTAATTTATGAGACACAAGGCTCTGGACTCACTGGGTCTGAAATTAAAGCAGGTCTTAAAACAGGACTAAACCAGGACTAAACCAGAACTAAACCAGGACCCAACCAGGTCTCAACCGGAACTAAACTTGGTCTCAACCAGGACTTAACCAGGGTCCCGCCTAAGACCCATAACTGCTGGGATAGGCTCCAGCCACCCATGGCGCTTCCTGGGAATGAGCACAACATGAATGAGTTGCATGTGTTGTTGCATTGTATTGGGCAAACCAGGACTAAAGCAGGACTAAAGCAGGTCTCAAATAGGTCTCAACAAGTTTTAAACCAGGACTTAACCAGGACTAAACCAAGACTAAATCAGGTCTCAACCAGTACCAAACCAGGTCTAAACTAGGCTAGACATTTAGGAATGAATACAACATTTGATCACTTAATTGAAATTTTTAACATTACATAACTTACTTTAAGGCTTCGGGTACCTAAGACCATAGCATTACTGTGATACCTTTAGTTGTGTGCGTTATGGATATTGCATTCACTGATATCACAATAAATTTGCGATATACAGTACTGAGTTGCCCTAGTTAACAACACAGAACTATGAGCCAAGCTGCTCCTGATCCAACCTGAAAAATGTGATTGTCGGCTTTCAGTTCATTTTGATGGATTGCATTGACTGAAGTAAATGTCTCAGGCGTTGTATTGTTGAATCGAATGAGGCAGAGTGGCACCACAAAACAGGTTTTACTATGTTTCTGTTGATTATGAGAGCGTGTACTTATTTCACTCTTGATATTGGAGCGAAAGTCTAAAATCAGCAGAAACTCAACTCTCAGTGTAGCTTGGCATTGATGCAGTCCTGAAAGTGTATTGCCCTGACTTTGAATGCCATTATTTCAGGCCACTCACAGTGTTTCCAGACAGGAACAGTCTGACTCGTTCCATTTGGGGACTGAATTGTGCCGCTTGTGTTGCTGCTTCAGCTCTTCTGCAACTTATTAATGGAGAGAAAACTTCCATAAATGCTCCTTTTATCCACTTGTTTCAGTATGTTAGGGTTTCACTGTGTGGTTTGTCACTGCTCTGTTCAGTGGCCTCATAAAGAGATCTTTGAATAATTTATTTTGACAAAAGTGCAGGAAATATGGCTTGCTATTCAGGTTTTAGCAATATGGACTATAACTGGTAATAATATTGTAATAAGAATAGAAAATATGGTGCTCAAATAGTAATCATGATAACAATGCATGCGGTTTATTTATTCATTTTTCTCTTTAGCTTATTCCCGTCAGGCGTCACGGGTGGCTGGAGCCTAACTGGAGCAGCTATGTGCCATAGGCGGGGCCCACACTGGTCAATGGCCACACGATCACAGGTCTGACACAACCATTCACTCTCACATTCTAGTAAAAGCGTCAGATGGCCTGAGGATCAACTCTGCGACCTACCTAGAGATAGGAGAGCTAATCGCTCTCATGTGAAAAACATGCTAAAATTTCAGTAATTCTTCTTTTATATTTTACCCTTTCCAGTTTGTTTTCAAGTTTTCACAGCAAATGTTCTGCCTCGTAGTATGCACCAGATGCCCTTCCTGTCGCAGCCCTTTCCATTTGTCTGGACTGGGACATACACAAAATGTACTCTGGCTTGTGACACCCTGTGGCTGGATTATTTCAGTAATTCTATTAGTGGAAATATTTAATAACCATTATAACCATAATAATTACCAACCGTCTTTGGGGATTGATTCTCCAACAGTGCCTGGATAAATGGTGAGGGTTACATCAGGAAGGGCATTTGGCGTAAAACCTACGCCAGAGTAGCCATGCAATTGATTTGCTGCGGCAACCCCTGAAAGAAAAGAAGCAGCCAAAAGGGACCTTTTTTGTGCACTATTACTTTTATAATTTATGGTAATCTACCACTGGTCAGGGATTATTAATTGATACTAAAAATGTCTGTTTCTTGATTTCTGTATAGTTGATATGCATTAAGTTCCATAACATCCTGAATTATTAAATGCAATGGAGACATCATAGATATTGTCCGAGTAAATGTGAAGTTTATTATTTATTTATATGTAAACAACATCAAATATGGATTTTTTATCTATAGATATTTTGCCCCCCTGGCATTGAAGATCCTTTTATATCTTTATATGAGGCTTGAGGAAATCTAGCAATGGAACTTTTTTCCAAAAAAGGGTTTTGTCATTGTGGGCAGCCGCAGAGAGTTCTTAAGATCAGGCCACCTCAATTATTACATGCAGAGTTGAGTGGCTGAAACAGCTAAAACCACTGTGCTTTTCCTTTCTTTCCTCTGTGGACTAAATTCACTAATGCACTAATAACAGTGGCTGCGCGTTCATCAATAATTCTATGATTACAATAGTTATGAACTGCTATTGTGAGGTCCCGCACATTGATATTTTTCTTTACGGCTCTCTCTGTAAGAATCCTCCATTCAATATAATACACAGACTCTTTCGGTAAGTAAAAATAATAATTTGCTTTTTGTGAGTACCTATACCAGATTTTATTAAAAAAACGTTTAATAATTTGTTACTTTGTGGGGGGCACAGTGACAAAGCAGTTTGTGTTCTCGCCTCCTAGCAAGGAGATCGTCGATTCAATTCTCGGGCCGGCCAACTCTAAATCTCTTTGGGTGGAGTCTGCATGTCCTCCCAGTGTTACTGTAGGTTCTGTCCAGGTACTCTGTCTTCCTCCCACTGTCCAAACACATGCATGTGTCAGGTGAATTGGTGAATAATTGCCCCTAGCAGATGAATGTGAGAGTGAATGGTTGTCCGTCTGTGTTTGTCTCTGTGTCAGCCCTGCAACTAGCTGGTCCATGGTGTTACTCCTCCTAGGGCCCAAAGTTAGCAGGTTAGGCTCCAGTACCCCTAATGGGAATAAACGGAAGAAGATGAATCAATGGTTACTTTGTGGTCATGGTCATTTTTTTGAAATTTTCAGTAATGGGTCAAGTAAAAAAATATGAGTTTTTGGATGGGCACAATCTAGGATTTTTTTTATTGTGAGATATGAGGTCTTTGTGGCTCAATGATTATCCCAGTTTTGGGCACTATTTTTATTGTATACCATTGTGTTAATGCCTTGTCAGAGGTATTTTGTACATTATTATTATAAAAAGAACAACACTCAAAACAACTCGTACTTACTGTTTGGATCTCATTAAGACAAAGCAAATCATTTTTATACAGAACAATTACTTTTCTTAAATAGATTCATAGTATAATTGTTAATAATATCATAGTACAGGCATAGTAATAATGCCTGTATAATAATAAAGTAATTTAGTAAGTAGTAGTAGTAAAATTAAAAAATATTGAACCACATTAGTAAAGCTGGTACGACTTCTGACACAGCATGCCTTAGTAAAGTAGTCAAGTTATTTCAACCTTTAAAATACTCTATGCATGCAGTTTTCTATAGTCACTAAACATTTCTCATTTGCATAGCTTGTGTTTTGCAACCGAAGTTCTGACTGGTTAAAAACACCACACAAAGACAGATTGGGGCCAAAAACATATTAAGTCCCAATATGGAAATCTTTAGGATATTCCACGCTCCGGAGGATTAATGCACAGAGCCGTTTAAAGATATGAGATTAGTGGCACAAAGCTTATTATTTGAATCTTGAATGATGAAACTGTTAAGTCGCCCTGAGCGTCTGCACTCTGTAATCAGAGATCACAAAATGCTTTTTATGGCTCCAATACAGCTATAGTGTAACAGAGCGATTGACTGATGAGCTTTGTATCATTTGTGAAATAATATTGTCTATAATGAAAAGCTATCTGACTGGCACTATGGCAGATTATGTATCTTGATTAGCATCTTGCCTCAAAAAACATTCAGTCAGTCTTATCGCTGTTGTAGAAGAATCTATATGTTATGATGAAAGTAGGAGCAACACTCACACTCTTCATGCATTCAATACTTTCAGTTGAATAGAGATTTTTGCTTTTAAGATGCTGTATATAAGGGTTATTTTTTAAATGTATGTAACCTCCATGCCCCATAACCCACAAAAACACACAGGTGAAAATAAGAAATAAACTAGAAGCAGACCTCTGCCATGGCATTGGTCCTAATTTGCAATGGTTAAGATCTAGTACCTGTATAGTGCTTGAACCCAACATGGCATTGAACTGGAAATAGTTTAGTGGCAAATGCTCTGTCCATTGAACCACTAAGCCCTTCTCTTTCACAACACAACAAACAACCACTAAAAATACATTATTGGCCAAGAGATGCTGGGTGGTAAAATGATGACTATAGCAGCGATCTATATGTATATCTATAATGTAAAGAACAGTAGAAAAGGATGTGTATTCATATGTGATAAGGCATGAGAAGGGAGAAGAAGAGAGGCTCCAAATGCCATGCACAATGTTTGGGATTCTCAAAAGTGCTGATATGTGTTTTATGGTCACTGCATTAGAGCAATATACACTAATAACTATGCTTGCCCTTAGCCTTCACTGTGGCACTGGGCTTATCATCGGGCATCAAAGACTCTGAATATGAGGGGACAAGGCCATCTTTATATGTATACACTAAAAATGATTTAATAACTCTCGCCCTGAGCTTCAAATGGCCTGCAGTGCACAAGAACATGCACTACATAGAAGTTCCAATGTTTAAATGCATGTAAGGAAGCAAGGGAGTAAAACTAATCTAAGAAACACTTGTGCTATTTATTCTAAGAGAAAAATTACCTTTATATACTGTAATTACATATTCTGTTAAACAAAAAAGCACTCTGAGTGCATAGATTTCAACCAAGGCATCAGGTTAAGGTTATCGTATACTTTTATTGTTCCTGTAGGGAAATTTGTCCTCTGCAGTTGACCCATCCTTCAATGTTGTTAGGGCAACCTGTCAGGAGCACAGGGCAGCTGCAATGCAGCGCCCGGGGACCCTTCTCCAGATCTTAAGCCAGGATCCTGGTCAGGAGTATCTGGCTGGAGGATTAACCTATTGTGCATGTTTTGAGGTTGATGGGGGAACCCGGAGTACCTGGAAAAAACCCACACAGACACGTTTAAAACATGCAAACTCCACACAGAGAGGCCCCACATGGTCTGGTTATCAAATCTTGCTGTGAGGCGAGAGTACTAACCACTAAGCCACCATGCCACCTATCTCACAATCTTAAAGATGCATATAACACCCAAATCTGGACTCAAACAAGGGATCTTATAGTTCAGGGGTAAATGCTCTATCCATTGAGCTTCAAAGCCCTGATAACTCATCATGATAAAGAACCTAGTCAACCTAATCTTGTTCGGATACTGACCCCCTGCTGCACTCCCGGTCATATTTTGAAATGCTACAAAATTCTTGCACAAATTCATGGGATTGAGACCACATAAAAAAAAGGAATCCTCCCCCCATTTACAAGAAGCTTAAAGCTTTTTAAAGCTAAAACATGGAAGTTATTCTTGTGCCAGAAAAAAAGTAATTCTCTAATTGGAAGTGAAGCCATTTTGCCAACTTCGACCAAAAACGTGCCAAATACGTGTTGATGGCTTCTGCCAGGAATATAGCTGGAGGCACAATATGTGTGCAATTTATTTTTAGCAAAAGGAAAAAAAAATTCTGAGTAAAAGAAATATATTCAACCAGTATGCTAAACTAATTTGCATGCTATCCTTATATTTGTATGAATATTCCTTAAAGCAGAAGAAGATACCAATTAATAATGTAAGGGCATAAAACACAGAGCTTTTTGTTATTTACGACACTATTATTCTCCAGTCACTTTTTGTTTTCCATGTAATAGATAATCTCACTTGAATGACATACTCTGTGTATAGTGTTATAGTACATTTCTATAAAAAATATACAGTATACTGTATGCCTGTGCACTGGAGGAGAGATTGTATTTGAAGTGTGATGTTAATTGTTGCATCATCTGAGCCAATGATAAAAAAAATCAAACAAACTTAATTAAAGCTGACTCTAGGTCCGTTGCAGTTATCTCTGAAGTAAACCTACTGTATGAGGGGATCTAGGCTGCCTCATCCTTGCATATCAAAGTGGCCACTGACAAAAATAAAGGCCAAAGCAGAACATTAACATATGAAATATTAACATTTCTGCAGTAGCTGAACATTCAAGCAAGAATTTCTAATGAAGGAAGCTAAAAGCAGTGTTACATCGGGCTGATACAGCAAAGAATTTCTTAATAAAAAACCAATGCATTACAGATAGGGCGAATATGACTGGACCACTCAGGTGGTCGTTTTTGATGCTCTTGTGACTAGATGCAGTAGAGATTACTAGGGGTGGGTACCGTTAAACAATCCTTTTGTGGTATTAAAAGAAAAGTTACAATACTACTAGGATCAATAAAATAATTTTTATTCACTACCAAGTTTTAATACCTAGTGGGATCTTTAGTCTTATTTTGCTTGTTTTAATCAAATAAATAACAGAATAAATCATACAACCACTGGTTTTATCTTAAAGCTAAGAATTTTGCTCCAAAAATTGGCCTTTTATTCGATGGGTCATTCCATGCCAAGTCACCCAGATTCTAAATATTTTCCCAGGTCATTGTCTCAGAAAAAAAAAAAAAGAAAAAAATCTCAGATGTGGTGCTACCAAAGATAAACAAGTGTGCACAATTTCAGGTCTGTACTGACAATACTTACTGAGATATGTGGAGTTGAAAAATAGACCAATTTTTTTCAGTTTTTGTCTGATTTTGACAAGCATTATAAGCCACTTGGTGCAGTTACAAGCCTGGCTTTTTTTTTTCCATGGCAAACTGAACCTATATTTTCAGTTTCTGGTGTCAGATGTGAAATATCACTAACAAACTATTTATTATGAATTGGTAAAAATGGCCAAAAGCCAAACAATTGTGGTGACTTTAAGGCTCAGCTATGGGGAGCTTGCTGGGCATAGGGTACTTAATTTTGTTTTACAGTTTGATCTGATATATTAGGACAGCCCTAACCACTTAGGGCTGAACAGTTGAAAATTGAGCTGAACAATACAATACTCATGGTTAAACGCCCATCCATCTACTGGGATCATCTACTCGATGATTAACCATGAGTATTGTTCATTTCAATTTTCATCCATTGTCCATAAGAATTATAGTATTTTGGACAAATTCTTTAATTATTAAGGATTCACTTTTATGAAATGTCTGTATGTTTTATGCTATTTTTAAAAATAGAAACAATTGCAAACCAAAGATGAAACTTTCCACAAATGAGCTTCAGAGGTATATGACAAAATGACATTTTTCATTAACTGTCAACATGTGATTCTTGTGCATCAAATAAAGCAAATTTGTGAAAACTATTAAACATGGCTTTTAATAATTTGTTGATTTTTAGTGGTTAGGGCTGTCCTAAAACATCAGATCAAACTGTAAAACAAAATTCAGTACCATATGCCCAGCCACTTCCCCACAGCTGAGCCTTAAGCCTGGAACACACCAACCCAACGCCCGACCACTGTCAGCAGAGGCGGGGCGACTGCTTGTCTCCTGACGTCTCCCCTTGTCACCACTGAAAGTAGCTGCAGACACCGGAGTGATTCAGAGCCACGACCGAGCAGTGCGCATGTGCATAGTGTAATAACTATTTACAACAGCAGGTGGATCTAGTCACGCAACTCTGCGGTTATTTAAACTCTAGTCAATAAAACTCTGCAACACACATGTTTAACTCAAGTATTTATCAGTCAATAATAATTATACGCACTAGAGTGAAACTCGTCTGATCACTAATGAATAAAAGGGACTGGATTATTGCAGCTGTTTGCCTCAGCGGGATGATTATATTTTTATCTGCACGAGGCTACAAGCTAAGGTAAGCTAACTGCAGCACATTTCCATCACAGATGTGGGAAACATAATGAAGTAGTTGAAGAACAGAAAGCTCATTATATTTTGTTGTTAAACTCGAGCTGTTTGACGTTTGTGAACGGAACACACAGCCAATCGGCCCCAACTATGCCCAGCTGTGTCCCAATAAGTCCAATGGTGCGGAACACACCAAACAGACTCACGCCGCCGACCGCTTCAAACCATCCGACCGCGTCCAACGGCCAACGATCGCCCGGTGTGTACCGGCCCTTAAAGTCGCCACAAATTTTGGGCTTTTGGACATTTTTACCAATTTCAAATAAACTGTGTGTTGGTGATATCTTACATTTGACACCAGAAACTGAAAATATAGGTTCAGTTTGCCATGTAAAAAAAAACAAAAAAAAACAAAAGCCAGGCTTGTAACTGCACCAAGTGGCTTATAATGCTTCTTCAAAATCAGCCAAAAAGACATTTTGACCCATGGAATGACCCCAATATTTTTGTGTTTTATGATTGTAGAAGATGAATTAGCACACCATATATATCAGAAAAAGTATTGCTCAGGTACCTGTATCGAAAACCAGGTATCGAATTGGCTACCAGGTTGTAGAGTGATGGGGGAAAAAAAACTCAATATGATATATTATGTGAGACTTTAATTCCGTGACTAGTTAGGTTAAGCTGTAGACATTGATTGTAAAATGTCATGTAAAAAGTTGGCCCCACAAAAATAATAAAGGAAAACTTTGCATCCATCGATCACAGATTTATTACTGAGCGAATTAGCCAAGTTTATAAGAACTAAGCATTACAAACATTTAGTACGACTGCTAAATAGCCACACCACCTGAAAGCTTAAGTGGAGCAGCAGTTCTGTTCTCTCTTGCATGTAAACTCAGACAAAGTCAGAGATCTTGCTAATTGAGCATAGTCCGAGTATACTCTGCATGTGTACTGAGTTCCACTATTGGTACATTATCAAATATCAGTCATAATGAATTGATGACCAGCAGCAGGATGTTGTACACCAGCCATCTCTAAAGTACTCCTCAATAGGATACAACAGGGCAGATTAGAGTGCTTTTGTTTCAGCTGCGAGTCACTGATGGTATCTCACACTCCTGGTTTGAGCACTAGACTGTTGTTGACTCTACAATATTGCAGGAGGGATTCCCTGTCTCTACACATTTCCGCTCTCCCTGACAAGGCTTCCTACGGGTGAAGAAGCAGCAGCAATCTCCCCTTGTTCTCCATCCAGTTATCTTTGGCAGGGCTAATAATGCACGTCTTGTTTGAAAGCAAAACATCACTGGCATCCACACAAGCACAAAGTCTCGGAATGAAATCTTTAATTAGTGCCGTAGAATAATCTTTCCTGCTAGGTGTTTGCTTTATTTTGAGCTAAATTAAATTCCAAAGGGCCATTATTGAGCTAGTTGATGAATCTCCTGGGTAGGAGAGCCGCCATTTCTCAAAACAAATGTGGAGGTAAATCATCTACCTTCTGTCTGTTTGGAGGTTGTATTCAAGGTGTTCTGTTTCTTTTCTGGGTGGGTTAATGTGAAGTTTACAGTGACATGTTTGAATAAAAGACAAGTCCTTTTGGATGTTCCTTCTTGGGGTCCCCACAGCAAATAATCTGCCTACATCTGCAGCCATCCTCTACATCCTCTAACTTCATATACTCTTTCACTACATTCATAAATCTCCTCTTTGGTTTTCCTCTAGGCCTTCTACCTGGCAGCTCTAACCCCAGCATCCTTTTACCAAAATATTCACTATCCCTCCTCTGTAATGTCCGAACATCTCAATTTGGCCTCTGTGACTTTATCTCCAAAATATCTACTGTAATATGGGCTGTACTCTTTCCTAATCCAACAACCTCAAAATCTTTGTCTCCTCTCTTTTCCTCACTTTCACTGGCTGTAACCCATACAACACTGCTGGTCTCACCACTGTCTTGTACACATTTTCTTTCATTCTTGCAGAAAATTTGAATGAAAAAAATATAACAGTCTATTGTTCATGAACTGCTGCTGTTGTTAGTTTAGTAGGAAAAAGGTCTGTAGTCGATTAAGGACTTACAGGATAATTGTCATTAAAAGACCATTGTATTTGCATACACTTAAATTGCACAGACTCTTGGCTGTGATTAAAATATAGGATTTAAAAAAGGGTTTACATATTTAGTTTCTTCAAGGCATTTGCATACTTTTCAAAGTATGCTAATCAGATTAAACAGCAATCATTGCCAACAAAACTCAATGTTTTTTCAATGCACCTGTTCAGTTTAGATGGAACATTTGGTCAGTTTTGAAGGCATTTGGCTTTAAACACATATCTGTCAATAGTACTTTTCTGTATTTTAAATATGAACTTCTGTTATACACTGATCAGGCATAACATTATGTACAATCAAACATTGCCACCAAAAGGTAACCAATGCCATGTACTTAAGGCCACAAGCTAATTTGCAGCCCCCGTCCCTGAATGAAGAGCCCATCAGTGTTACTCACTTCACCTGTCAGTGGTCATAATGTTCGTGTTTTAGAGGTGCAAAAACTTAAAATATAAGAGATTTAGTCAGTGAACATGAGATGTATGGAGCGATATTTGTGACACCTTCGTGGACGTGAAGAGTGAGTGTTGAGCGCACGCAGTGTGAGTGTCGCGAGCGCATACTTTACCATTTGAAAAGAGAATAATAATTTGAGCACACAAACCTTTGTTCCGTGCGCGCTCAACTCTGCCTTCATGCTCGCTCAAAGTCTACCTAGGTGCTCGAGTACATGGATGCCCGCTCGCCCAACATCTTTGCTCGCACGACACCTCATTTCTGCTCGCGACTCTGGCTCTGCGCTCACTCGAGGTGGCACAAAGCAAACTACGATTGTTGCGAGCAGCACAGCCAATCACAGACTGGGATTCACAAATGTTTCTGATTGGCTGTCTTATATCCAATCGTTTATATCAAATACAGCAACGGTGGGAACGCCCACAAAACGTCACTCCGATCCCCCGTGGGAGAAAACAGACCACTCACAACAATGCACAAGAGTTACTCTGTCGTCTTCTTTTCTACAAAAATACAAACAAGAGCTGGATATACATTTTATATTTTACATTAAAAAGACATGGAGACATAGAGGAGGACACAGTGGTCCAGCAGTCCACATTTGTCCATAAAATACCATCACTGTCTGACGTTAGCTGCCTACAACATGCTAATCTAATCAACGTCAAGTTGCATCATAACAGAACTCTCTCTAATATAAAGACACAGGTTTAGTTCATCTTTTTTAATGTAAACTAAAATGTGCTTCTATAAATGTGTTAAGGCTTAGTTGACTCATGGCTCATCATAACAGGCTGCAGACTGACGCACGGCGTTAGCGCGGCTCATTCAATGGCGCTAGCATTAGCGTTAGCATTAGCACTAGCTCGGCAGGTTTTTGAGCTCTGACCAGACTCATCTATGAAGCAGCTAAGCCCCATCTCCACTGCGGTCAAGCCAGCCGGCGTTTGTTTTTCCGTGGTCAAGTGAGCTGCTCTTAAATTTTGAGTGCGCTAATATAGCACTCTTTACGGCAGTTGTCGTGCCGTTGCCAGGGGGGAGCGACACACACGAGAGTAACCACAGAGAGTTTAGAAGCACATTTACACACCTTTTTCCCTAATTTAACAAAATATCAATTTATTATGTAATGGATATTTTGTATGAATTATTACCTAACTAAATCTGGTGAGTGTATAAGGTGGAATTATATCGCATCTATTTCTCTATAAGCCTAAGAAATGACTGACTGTGCTATGTACTTCTACCACCATTACCTCTGGTACTACTTTCACACCACGAAATACTTTTTCATGAAGTTAGTAATGACAAAGTTTTGTGTGCTCAAATTATTATTCTCTTTTCAAATGGTAAAGTATGCACTTGCGACACTCACACTGCGTGTGCTCAACACTCACTCTTCACGCGCACGAAGGTGTCACAAATATCGCTCCATAGAGATGTAAGCATAGTGCTGTTACTAATGCTGATGTTAGACAAGGCAGCCAGGGTTCACACAGGGTTACAGACCTATTAATTTCTCCAAAGACACAATTGTAGTGGCATTTTGAGCTTCTCTACTAGGGCCGCCATAGATCTTAGTATGCTCTGATTAGTTGGCAGTATATCCTCTAATTGAATGTGTGTGAGCCAGCCTGTGCAGTACAGTATCTACACATGCTTCACCAATCATTGTCTCTGTCTCCAGCCCTGCAGTATCCCTCCCCAGAGATGTTGCTCGACTTGGCAGCAGCAGATCTGTCTCACAATCTCCTACTATATTCACACAGAAGCACACTACATGAATGCACAGATGAAATGTGCGCACAAATGTCTTTGTGCATTATATTTTTAACAGGGAAGGTCATCCATGCACAAGTTAGGCCACATACTAAAACACATGCTGTACCAGTGCAGTACATGATTGGTGAATCTCCTAAAGCCCGAAACACTGCTGTCTTCTCTGGACCAAAGCATATTTGGACTGAGTCAAAATAGAAAACTTTTTTGTTCTGTGGTCAAATCCTGCAAGCACTTAATCTTCTTGTTGCTTATTTGGAAAAAGGCAACTTCTTTGTGGAATACAGTAGCATTACTGACTTGACTGACTGTTCTGATTATAAAATAAAATGTGTTTTTTTTACATGAACTGTTGTTCATGTTCATGGTGTACTACTGTACAGGTGAGACAGATCATATTAAAAAAAAAATTATAAAAACATTGCATGTATCATCACATATTGTGATGTATTAATATACATCATTTTGTGACTCTTATATTGTGATATGTATCATATCGCTCTTGCCAACACACAGCCCTAGTCAAATTAACCATAATTAGATTTTTAAAATGTTTTGTCCCATTGTTTTTGTGAATTCTTTTAGCCAATCAGTCCACTGAGTGCAGGGGTGGGCTGACACTGAAAGCTTTTCCTATTGTGTCTTTGAGTCAACAGTAGTTATGGCACAAAAACACAAAGGCAGATCATCAAAGGGCTGACACAGAAAGGCAGTTTAAAGTCTCTTGCGAGTGGCTTGTCAAATGTGAAAAAATGTCATGCACCCCGAGGATGAACATGGCATTTCCATACAGCCTCTGCCACACGCTGCTGCTGCAAACAGGTTTAACACAGTGACTACTAATACAGTTACAAGCCACTCATGCCTGTAGTTATGTTTTATTTTGTTCCATGTTCCATTTATTTTGGATGGCTGTCACTTAAAGACAAACATTAACAAATAACCATTCACTCTTGCACTCATTCACTATGGACAATTTACAGTCACCTATTCACCTAACATGCATTTGGACAGTGGGAGGCAGCTGGGAAGAACCCACAATAACAAAAGACTAAGAGACTGTCAGCCAGCCTGAGGATTGAATCCACAACCCAACCTCCTTACTGAGAGGCAGGAGCACTAACCACTCTTTCATTTTACAAAGCCTACCTTTTTGGTCTTCTGCAAGGTATTTTAACCATAAAAAGTAATTTGATTTTTTGCATAAGAATTCTTTGCTAAATTTAATATTACATATTTTTTTATGGCGACAGGCAGTGGAATGGGACTGTTTGTATTTTCACAGTGAAATCGTGCTTTACATTTGCTATACCAGCCTCTGAACTTGTGGCCTCTAGAAAATGAAAACTTTTTACAGATGAAATTCTCCTCTCACTCTGATTTGGTCCACTGATCTCTGTCTTTAAGTTTCTGTGCTTTGTATGAACCAAAAAAAGTTTAATCCAAAACGGTGCAAATAAAATCTAAAAAGTGTGGCTTTTCAGTTAAAGGTTAGCATTTCAAACCCTGCAGATAAGACATTTCCATTGATCTCCATCCTCTGTAATTCAAGTCTGTTTGTCAAGATGTTCAGGGCTTTTGACAACTGCTCCAATCCTGTGGCTATGCCCTCTGCACATCAAACATGGCTCTTCACAATGAGCACTGCTTAAGATTCAAATACTGTTTGTACTGCTATCGGATACATGCATCCTAATCATATCCTTCTGGAACAGATGAGCCCTTAGCATAGGCAAAGGTCTAGATCTTTTGCCACCATTTTATACTGTACAGCCTTATTTTAGTGGGTTTTAAGACACATCTTTTTTCTTTTCCTTTCAGCTTAATATCTAAAACACCTAACACGAGCAGAGTACATATTCATAATCCTATCAGTCCTCGTCACTCCTAAAGACATCCTCAACATCTTAAGCCCTGCTTCCTCCAGCTCTGTCTTCTGTCTTTTCCTCAGTGACGCTGTCTCTCTAATCTGTACAACTTTACTGGTCTCAGTACTGCCTTGCCCACCTTTACCATTATCACACATGACACCTGACACTTTTTTCATCTAATCCAACCTTGCACATGCCCCTTCACATCTTGTCCACACTCTCTCTTGCTCTGGACCATTGACTCCAAGTATTTAAAATCCTGTACCTTCTTTACCTCTACACCGTGTAATTTCACTGTTCCAATTGGGTCTTCTTCTCTTCTTTCCTTTTGGCTTTTCCCATCTGGGGTTGACACAGCAATTTATCTGCCTCCTAGACTGCAGTGATTTCTATATTGATTTTGTATAGGTTTAATGCTGTATACCCTTTCTGACACAACCCATTTATACATGCTTGGGACTTGGGACTAAATTCTTCCACTTAGATCCCTTGCTTTGACTAGACTGTAATGTGCAATCGAAAGTGTTATTTTCTTTTGATTATCAGTAAGTTTTGACACCTGTGGACGGATGCAGCTAGAGTTACAGACTGTTTTAAGCCCACGCACATGGAGGCAGACGAAAGGTGACCCATAGTGATACTGCAGTATGGTCAGCCTAGACAAAGCCAGTTCAGTTCCTGCTGTTTGTCTCCCATACCTTCTAAAAAAGAAACATAAATTTATATCAGAACGAAACAAAATGTACAAGAACATTGCCTTGTAAAAACACATTCAGTCTGTATTACCTGGAGACTTTTTGTTTACAGCCACTTTATATGCAGATCCACCATGTTACAATGTAGGCTTGTGTATGATACCTATTGTTTAGTGCAAACAATAGTGGTGTAAAAGTGGTTGGAAAATGTCTAGAGACCTACAAAGTATACTGCCGAAAGAAAGCATAGAAATAATATTACATCTTACGCCATCAATCTCCTCGACAAAAACACTTAATAACATTCTCAGTGGGAGTTTGCTTCGCAGTACAGTAGCAGCTCTACTATATAAGGCAGGTGGTTCAGATTAGTGGCAGAGCATTATGACAAAATGATAACAATGATTTGTCGTTTAGTGCTTTTCCACCTATGGGTGCACAGCAGGGAGCACATCTTGTAGTAGATGGGAACCCTAATACTTCTGAGCCTTCACCGTAATGACTTCGATCAAGGTAATAGTCCTATCTCTCAATGGTAAAGAGATGCTGGCCAGACCCATACTTGAGCAAGAGATCTTCTAGTTTAGGGGTAAATGCTCATTTGGTTGTAATACTCTGCCACTTATCTGAATTGAATAACCTGCCTTCTGTAGTAGTCTCAATTACATGTATTGATGCATTTTTGTTGTTATTGGTTGGTTTGGTTTTTAGCCTGACTGAAAAAAACAATGAATGAATGGTCAGATTAAATATTTGCAAAAGGTCAGCAGCGGCCTAAGGAAGAAAATTTTTTGTCGTAGTTTTTAGTGTGAATCTGCACTACCATCTGGATTCTGTACCATTGTGAGATAAGGCCAGAAATAAACCAAAAGGTCAGGAAAGGAACAAATTATTAGGTTTAGTTGATGCGTAACCATTTTTAAATATTAGCCCTTTGTGATTATACCAGCTGAGCATTTACCTCTGTAATTTTTTTCCTTTGCCCATTGCTGACCTTTCCCAAGGATTTAATCTGACCATTCAGTGCTTTTTGAGTTACTGTGATAAAACAAACCAAACTAACCCATAACAACAAAAATAAATGAATAAATGTCTTTGAGACTTACAATTACTGTTGCTGTTCTACTAAGGCAGGTTACTCAGATAAGTGGCAGAGTATTACGACCAAACGATAATGATTTCTCATTTATTGCTCTTGAACCTTTGGGTGCACATTGGGGAGGACATCATGTATGAGCACTAATGCTGCGGAGCTACACTGTAATGGACAAAAGGTGCTGAAATGTTTCTCAGATAAATCTCATGGTCTGTGAATTGATAAAGGCCCGTATCACATTGCCGCTTGACTGCTGTAGGATTAATGCAGTTTTTCATCCACTGGATCCACTCAGCCCCACACTGCTGCATGTCACAGATACCACTCAACATAGAGTCTGAAATGTTATCAGCTTAATGCAATATTAAGTTTATAGCTAAAGGAAATATGTATGTGCTCAAAGACTATTACATGATATCTCTATTATGATGTGCATGGAATATTTCTTGTAATTCAGGTCAAGTGCAGTTGCTAACCTCTGTTCTCTTAGTGCACTGTTGTAAGTAACATAATTACATAAATAATTGATCCTTTACATTCACCCTACAGCAAAGTACAAAAGCGCATCTTGTAAAGTCAGTTTTTTCTAGTTATATTCTAGGCAGGCAGGCATGCAATATCCAGCTTCCGGTCTGCAGAAATGTACAGCCAACAGTCATTGAGCCTGACCCCTGTAAAAAATATAACCTTACAAAAGCCAGGTTGATATCAAGGTCTTTGCTCTGCATAGAGGGCTAGCTACATACAGTATAAGCCAGGAATCTGTACAGTTGAGAACGTTAGCAAAGCGAAGGAACTTTCAGTAGAATATTTACCGTAGAGGCATTTGGATGAAGCACCGGCCTTCTAGTGACCTTCTACAATGTGTCATTTGACCCAATCATAGTAAAGGCTCATGTGACATAGCAAAACAACAAACTGCTACAATAGTAAAATAATGTAATTAAAATGTTGGTGGAGGATTTCAGTTCCCATTAAGCTGAACCTAGTTTGCCTCCATACTTTACACATTGCTCTTGTCAAATGCATTTCTTAAATCAGACTGCAGTGTTCAGCAGAATAATTACATACATTCTTGATCATTTACATTCCCCCTACAGCCAAGAACAAAAGCTCACTTTGTAAGGCCGCTTTTTCCATCCTCTCTTTTGTTGGCCCCAGATAACCCTAGTCTTGCAAATTACACCTTGCGCCACTTCAAAGTGCACTGTGACAAGCCCCCCCCACACCCCCCGACTTGGACCGACTGGCAGTATTTCTCAGGCCTGGATTGACACTCTAAATGGAATAACCATTGAAGAAATAGAGAAGAGGCCATCTTTATCTGCACAAAGGCATCTGTACCCGCTGAGTATTAGCCAACAAAGAGCAATAGGGGGGCTTCTTGGGTGTTGAAGTTGGTTTTTTGTAGCACTCAAAAATGTCTAGAGCATCCTTCATGTGTGTGTGATGTGTCAGCAGATGAGACGGCTCTGCTGGGGTTTCCGGTGTGCTGTTCACTGTAGCAGGAGTGTGCTGCAAAACCACTGTATGTGTTTTACTCAAGGGACTGTGATGGATGGCCGAGCTACTTCAAATGGATTATAGGGTTGGGTTATAACACTAGAATAAATCTTTTTTTCTATGTATAGAAAAAAGTAAGACAAAAGGGTGTTGACTTTTCTATATTAATAAAGTGAATAGCATCAGTGTAAAACAAAATGGCTAACAGTAATGCAGTTTTGTCCAAAGTCCTATGATGTACAGTTTTTAACTATGGGGAAAATATCATCTGACAATTATTACTGGTACATCTTGAAATATCAGGTAGGTATTAGTGGAAATAGTTTGTGCAAATTGTATAATTAAAATACGACACTTAAACTATATCTTTCTGTACCTCTGTGTCTAGTAATAATGTTACAAGCAATAGTTTTCTCAGTGGACTGAGGTGATTTCATTAATAAATTCTGCTGACCATTCAAGTGTGAGTTATACTGCCCTAGTTTTCAACTGAATGGAAGACATCAAGGGTTGTTTATTGTGCCACAGAAATTCTCTCTCTCTGCTGACATCAAGTCGACCTTTTAAATCTGAAATGTCACCGCTTCATCATTTGATCCCATTATACATTTATGTGAGACTTAGTGGTAATTATTGTCCTGACTATAGCTGGGGCAAAAGCATTCAGATACTGGTGCATGTTGTTGGTATGGTATGTTTTGTGTCACGGTGAGGGAAATGTAGCAGCAGGATATTTACTCCAAACTCTGCCACCAGCAAATTCAATCTGCAGCCCACTGATTGAGCAATTTGCTCAGCAATTGAGCACAATAGGCCAATCATGATGAAGGAATACTAATGTATATCACAGAGGCAGGAGAGTGGTGAGGAATGTGCTGAAAAAGATTTTGTTTCAGTACTGTGGAGGCACACAGTCGGTATGTTTAAAGGCAGTTAAGAAATTTGACTTGTTGCTATAGTCCTATTACTTACTTGCTCTTGATTGGGGGCAGTGATTTGAATGTCTCTGAATTGCACACACACCTGTATAATGTGGTTCATTGCAGACTATTGTAAACAACCTACTGCATCTAAGGTCAGAGAGGCATTCAGCAGCACACGGTAAACAAGCAGAACAACATGAAGTCCAGTGTTTAGAGCAATAAATTTTATAAAGATCTTTTGGCCTTTCTTGGCTTTATTTGACAGGACAGGAGAGGCTTGACAGGAAATCATGTGGGGGAAAGAGCAGGAAGAGACGTTTGGTAAATCATTGGACTCCAGACCTGAACCTATGAGGCTGAGACGAGCTTTAGTTGTTCTGTAACTGTGCTGCATGCTCTACCTGAGGTATACCATTGTGCACTAACATATTTTTAAACCAACAAAGACACATAATATTGGTTACTGTGCTGCTAACTAACTTGTTTAGGTGGTTGTTTTGGTGTCTTGTGTTTAAAAGAGAAAGTGAACTGATACCTTTATGTGCTTTTGGGGATGCACAGATGCACTACTTTGTTGTGTCATTTCGTAAAGTCAAAGTATTATTGTTCGTATATAAACTAAAACAATGATTAACAAGTATTTTCAGTTTGGCATTCAGCATTTAGTGCTGCTGATAAATACCCAGACCACATGAATTTCAGCAGTTCAGTTCTTTCTTGTGCATGTAAACTTGGACAAGGTGAGAAAATCTTGCTGTGAAGGCTTAATCGAGCTATGAGCATTAGTCGATCTATAAGCATAGTCCGTGTTGCATGTAAACATACTGAGTACACAACTGAAACTTCTACTCATTTTGTTAACAAATCACATTTATGTTAAGCTATAACATTTGCCCTTACTATTGTTCAAATATTTAGTCAGGATTCAGTTGACAATAAAGATGGCAGATGAGATATAAACAAACTAAAGCTGGTTGAAGAAAACAGGCGGCAAATTGAGTGTGAAGTGATAATGGAGTTAGCATTAGCAAGTGACACGCTGTCAGAGTGCAATGGTTTCTCTGCGGAGGCTCTCCGAAGCACTGATAACTTAAAACCCCAGCGAGTGTTTGTTTACAGTGTGGAAATATGGATGAGATAACGCACAAGAAGAGTTTTCCCTAAGATGAATTTTTAAACCACAAATCTGGGAGAGCCTCAAAAATGCTTTCACTGGGGCAATGCAAAACAAACACGAACCGGCTTCTTGCATCATAATTCTTGAGAGGACAATTTCCAAATACAATAATAAAACATGCTCTGCTATTAAAGTACAAGTAAATGAGCAGCAAAATGACTTACAATTAGAACATGTATTACATTTCATCTGCTCTTCTCTGGCATAAAGTGAGCCAGTAGGTAAATATTTAATGAACATTTGCAGATTCTAAGCCGCACATATGCGCCGATAGACAGTGTTAGAAAAACATGTGGCAGAGCTAGGCCCTCCCTTACCGTGGACGTGTGAGTTCAAGTTCTTTTTTGTGATACTGTGGCGTCCACTGGGAGCAAAAGAGGTTTTTGAAATAAATTCTGTGAGCCAAAAAGAAGATACAAGACATCCAGGACTCAAACATTGCGAGTTTAAATAGGTTACTGGGCGTACACACATCCCTGAAGGAATGAATAATGTAAATTAGGCTTGGTGAGTTATCAAAAACTGCGCATAGATTTTGGGTTATACTGTGATCCTAAAACTCCTGTCATTAAGTGTTCAAGGCAACCTACCTTTTTATGAGTTCCCATTACTAACAGTGCCTCATTTTCTCCTCATTTGGGATGGACAAGCTCTGAGAAGCAAATCCGTGCATCCTGACCTACATGACAGGAGAGAGGAACTAAAGTAGGTTAGGTTTTGATGCGGAGAAATGCTGGCAGAGCTCCATGGTATTGTATTATTAAACTCTGCCGAGCATCTGTTGGAGTGACCAGAGTTGTGGAGTGCCACTGATACAGGCGCCAAATATGCTGGAAAATGGGACAAACTGGAAATACTACTGAAGTATTTACTGATGTACCTTTAGTCGTGTACAGAGCAGACCCAGTTCTAGCTCGCTGAACTTGGGTGGGCTGACTGAAAATGTAGGAGGGCAAATATTATGGTTGATACAAATACAGTACACCCTCACACCAATTTATCTGGGCTTGGGAATGTCACAGGAAGGACACTGTTTGTTTTTTTGTCTGTTTATTATTTTGCAGATAAATAACAGTAGCATACAGGAGAGAGACCTATATTTTCAAGAAATGCCTCTGTTTAAAATAGAAATTTACTGTAGGAATGTTTTTTTTTAACCTGAACCTCCCTCTGTCCTGCCCCTGCTCTTTTCTTTCTCCCTTATGAGTATCAATAAAGTTATGAGAAGTAAATCTCTCTCTTGTTTTAGTCATTTTTCAAGCAAAACATAATTGATACAATCTGAAAGCACCACATGTTGCCCCCGATAGCATTAATTAGCCGCACGTATGTTTAATAGGCTATATTTAACATAAATAACAGTTATAAGATTTTTAGATGTCTATATCTCAGCGATTCCCGGGCCTATCCACATGAAACAAACACTGTAAGGAAGCCATAGTCTCTGTCGATGGTCTCTCATGTCTCTGTACTCCTCTGTCTTGCGTGCACCCATTTATGAACGCATCCCGCTCAAAATTGCACAGAGAGAGAGGGAGAAAGAGAGAGGGGCTTGCTGACGGAGCCGGCTCTGGGACCGACCCATCGCCTGCGTAAATGTGCATTCAAAATGGTTGCCGTTAATTAGGCTAATCAATACATTAACGTGTGCCCAGCCCTAATTAGTAATAAACTCTCTGTAGTTCATAAACTTTAGGCGCGTTTGCTCGAACAGACCAGACAGTACAGTCTGCTGCTCGCTGCTGTGTGCAGGATCACGTGACAGCGGCGACACAGAGCGGATGGAAGAAAGTGGAGGAGCTCAAGCATTGCTTGTAGAGAAAAGTAACGATACGTGCTGTGCCTCGGCCACCTCTCCCTCTATAGGGGGCAGTCTGTGTGCTGCCCACCCAACCAGGAGTTATAAGGGGATGTGAAATGGTTTTGATTGGGTTGAGTTGATTGTAGGTAATGGTCTATTAAAATTGATTTGGAAAAACTTGTGTAATCGTAATGGCATATTGTAATAGGAATCATCTTTATTATTAATAATTTTAATCTGCTGGCACACTCCAATAAGAGACGCTTCCATTTATTGTTGAATAATGGCTGCCGGGTAAAGTTGGACTAATTTAGCGCTAGTTGCTTAAAGTGTTAAATAAAAAATAATATTAAAAAAAAGGGAATCATTAAGCATGAAAGTGGAGTTAATTACTGGTTTGCATCAGTCTAAATGAAAGCTTAAAAAAGTCTAGACCCAAACCAAGTCCCAGGGCCAGATGGTGGCCGATGCCCCTGTAACTGTAAGCCTGGACCCCACAGAGCCCCCCCCCCAGCCCTTGGACCTCTTCTGCTCGTTCAGCCAGCTGTGCTCGTGCTGCTCCCGGAGACCCATGTGTGCTGCATAAAAGAGCACACAACTCAGTGTTGCAGCTTAATATATAGCCTGAATAAAGAGGGTACATGATTAAGATCCAGCTCGAAGATGGTGCTGAGAAATCTTGGCCCGGTATGGGTTGGGCTCTGGCAGAAAATCTAAACTTAAAATTAGACTTCAACATTATAGTATAGTTTGATGTCATATATTTGGTTAATTGGTCAAGTTTTTTTGAACACTACTAATGAACACTTTTAATACAATAATGCAAAAAAACAAAAAGCAATTCCCATTTCAACCAAGACCTGCCAAAGTTGAGTGCCCAGCAATGCGATGGTCGAGGGGGTTGCCTGTGGCAAAGTGGACCAGGAAGTGCATGAGGTCAAAGGGAGAGGTGAATTTATTGTATGCCAGCTAGCGCTATAGGCTGAAGAGTATTGTCATACAGAAAACAGATGCAAATGTATCCTAATAAGTACCCTAGACAGTGTCCACTTTGAATTAAAATGTCCATCTGTTTGTTGTTCAGTGGCTCATAATTGTAGTTCAACTTTGATTATGTGTGACAGTATTGTTGTTGGGGAGATAGTAACATGTTATAATAACTGCTGTGAATCAACATGATATTAATTTTATTGAGAGCAGCTCTGGGCATGTGAAAAAAAATAATGACCCGTGCCCTGCCCTATTCTAATACAAGCATTGTTCTGTGTGGAATTAAAAGGCCAAGGTCTGTGTTCGCTGTCCTGAGTGTCAGGCCCCTTTGTCGAAGCTGAGCAGCTCATTTGTTATGTTTAGTGAATGGAGCTTATGGTTGTGTGACATTTAATCCAAGAAATTAGCACAACTTCCTGATCAGTTACTTGAAATTACTTTAAGAGATCATTGCTTGCTTTATTTGGGTTTTGTGAAGTTTTTTGCAGTTGAGTACTGTGCAAAAGTCAGCAGTCTGTTGCTCTTTTTCTTTAGCCACAAAATCCTTATATGTCACTGTGGTAAACAATCCACTAATATTAATTTAGTTTTTTTTTTTTTTTTTACCTTTATTTAACCAGGAAGACCCACTGAGATTCAGAATCTCTTTTTGCAGGGGAGAATTGTACCTATTGTACATGTTTTTAGTGGTAGGGGAAACCAGAGCACCCGGAGGAAACCTAGGCAGATACGGGGAGAACATGCAAACTGCACACAGAAAGGCCTCACCCAGTCCGGGAATCGAACTCGGGACCTTCTTGCTGTGAGGAGTGCTAGCCACTATGCCACCGTGCCACCCGTTAGTGTGTGTTTCAAAGTTGAAATTTTTCATGGGAATAAATTTATGGAATTTATGGGAATAAATTGGGAACTTACACTTTCAAAGGCAATGACAGGGCAATATACTATAGCTTAAAAAAACACAAACGCACTTCAGTATCTGTGTTATTCCTCAGTCACATGTACATGTGGTACATGTAGTAACCTGCTTTGCATACACGTCTATGCACTGTGCATCCCCCTATCACATGCACAGCTGTTCTCCACAACACTACCAAACTCAAGACTGCAGACTCCATATTTCTGGTTAGCTCAACTATTATGGTTGTAAACATGTGTTTTGTGGTATATTGTGATATTTTGGGGGCACAATATTAAGCATCATAATTCTTTATAGGTATCAATACATCTGTGACAACATCATGCATAATTAATGAGCTACATCTGTTCTGGTGGCAGGCCTATCAACACTAGTTTGGCTGCAGTTCCCAGGCTGGCCACTGGGGGTGGTGCCGTTTTTTGAGCAGATTAATGTAATGTGGTGTTTTTCCACTGATTAAACTGTGTCAGTTCAGCACATGTTCTCTCTTTTGAACAATTTACATTCTGTTTGACTCTGTTCTGTTCTGTTGTAGTTTGAGTTGAAATATAATTGCAGAATTGTATTGACCTTTGTACCAAATGTTTCATTTTCTTATTATCTTATTATAATGTTTTTTTTATTTATCTATATATGGTTTCCAAATCTGAAAATTCCCCAAATTTCCATGCTTAACTTCCCATGGAAAGTTTCCAGAAAATTTCTGGAAATTTACTGTAAAATTTCAGATATTTTTGATACCAGTACTTAAATGATACCTGTTTTTTGATACTGGTACCTGAGGGATATTTTTTATGATTCCTATGTTGCGCTTATTCATCTTCAACTGCAATCATAAAACACAATAATATATAATAGAAGACCAATTTTTGGAGCAAAATTTTTAGTTGTAAGTTAAAACCAGTAGTTTGTATGATTTATTCTGTATTATTTATTTGATTCATACATACAAAGGAACTAAGGTCCCACTAGGTACTCAAACTTGGTACTGAATAAAAATTATTTTTTCAATTTTAGTAGTATTGTAATTTTTCTTTCGATACCACAAAGGTATTGTTTAGTGGTACCTAGGCCTAATCCACACCTCAAATAATAATTTTGTCCTTTGCCAATTACTGACCTTTCCTTAATTTTCCATTAAAAAAATCTGTATTTATTAAATAAATTAGTTAACAGCATTTTTTACATTTTTGCTCAGTACTGGAGCTATTATTGTGGTCTGTTTAAAAAAAACCTCAGATACAGACAAAAAAAAAGTTGTTCTGGACACCATTTTGGGACTTTTGTGAAGGCCACATGTGGTGGGTGGTGGGTCTGTGACGCCGGCAGCCATGTTCTCCTGTCCTGTCTTTATAATGGTGTCCAGAGATGTGTTAACCCCTGGTGTCAAGAAAACCATTTGGCAGCCAGACAGAGTGTGTTCTGTGGACTAATGATGTGACTCTAGTATCAAAGTCAAAAAGCAGAAAACTCAGTGCTATAAATGCCCCTGCTGGAAATCTGTCTTTAAAAAGGCCGCACTACAGAATTCAGGAGTTATAATTTCTATTACTGATGTATTTTGCTGTATAACAAATACTGGCTATTGTGTGGTGCACAGGCTCTGGGGCACTTGCTTCCAAATTTGTACAAGTGCCCACAGTCCTGACCTGACCGCTGGCTTATGCTTGAAGCAAACACACATTAAGTGACCAAGAGCCGCAAAGTAAATGTGATCAATAAATTATCACTAATACTGAACAGAAAGTGAACACACTGCTAAAATATTATAGAGCTTTGTAGTTCTATTTCCTTCCTTTCCATTTTTCACTTCTGAAGATGCCACAGCAAATCCTCCACCTCCCTGCATGTAGTGCATAATGATTTGGCATAGGTTTTAAACCAGATGGCCTGCCTGACATAACCCTCACAATTTATCCAGGAATGGGACACTAAGTACACTGGTTTATGATCCTGTGTGGCTGGATAAAAAGTAGTATTGCAGTAAAAAGTACTATTATTCACATCAGTACATTGATTATATTGATTATCAGTACAGTAGTGCATTTTGATTCATTCTCCTTTTCACATCTTAACAACTATGGGCCTAAAATTTGATTCATTTATTTACAGGATAACGCAGTTGGCTTTGCAGGATTTGTTTTGCACAAAGATAACATTTATCCAAAGACAAAGAGAAGTTATAATTTAACACAGTTCTGGGCCTTGTATAAACTTTTGAAGAGAGGACTAATTCGCCAGTGTGTTCCTTGTAAGGCAGGTGGCTAATGATAGTCAAAGGAAGCAGAGTTTGTTCATGGTCACTCTCAGTATTTTTGTGTTGAAGAAAAGCAGAGAAGCCTGGCTGCCAAAAGTGCTTTTTTAAAAAAAAGGAACAGACTTTGCTGCAGGTGCTGACAGCAAATCAGGAGATACATACTGTATTTTGTGAGAAAATAGAAAACAGATAAGATGGTTGAAAGTAACATGGAATACCAATGAGTTAGTCACAAATATTTGTCATCACTAAGAATAATCCTATAAACAGGTGAATTTATTTGGAAAATAGAGAGCAGTGCAAGACAACAATATGAAAGTTATTACTTTTATACAAGACATTACAGCTTGTAGTGTGTTGTCCCTCACTGTAATTGAAGCACTCTGCCCACCCCTGGTTTCTTCCTCTGGGTTCTGGACAGTGGGCGTTTCTGATTGTCCTGTTGCTGGCAATGATTCTTGTCCTGCAAACAGACACTGCTGCTTTGTCTTTTGGGGAAGCCCTTAACCCTTATCAGCTTGTGGTTGCCTTTTGTGGGGGAAGCTCTTTATCTTGTTTTTGTTTTTACACCGATTAGGCATAGCATTAGAACCACCGGACTAATATGCAGCCCAATACGTAGCAAATTGCGATACATTGTGTAGGCTGGCACCTTTCTATCAGAACCAGCATTAACTAATTTGACCCCACATAGAGCTACAGAGTGGGAGATGGTCGGACCGAGCAGTCTAACCATATGTGCAAATAACATTTTAAACTTAAATACACAAATGGAACCTAGTCTTCAGCTCTACAGTGAACCAGCTTTTACGCATTAAAAATTGAATCCTCATATTCAACTACAGTAGATTTGAGTTAAAATTCCTTTTGGTTGATATTCAGATTCATCAGAATGTACCTGCATTATAATTAATATGTTTAATAATAAACCTTATTCATATACCATCTTTCATTGGCACAAGTGCTAAGGTCTCTTATACTACATAGAAATCAGGCAGACTGGTGTTAGGTTCTTCAACAAAATTATGTTTGTTATGTTATATTGACCAATTGAAGAAGATGCACCTTACAGCCCCAAGCCACCAGATTAAACTTGGATCAAGGGCTGTCCCATGTCTCTTGTAGTAGGGGAGTGCGTTACATCCCTGCATCTGTTTGTCTTTCGTCCCTCCTTCTCATCTGCTCCAGGGACTAGTCCTCTAATGAGCCCTGGCCGTGTGTTAGACCAAGATATTTCTGTTGAATTTGAATCATCATGAATATCAATCTTGCATAATGTCAAGTGGCTGGAGTTGTGTGACCAGGTTTTTCCACTATGTTTTGGTGTAGCCATTGCTCGGGCTGCTTGTTATAGCCTTATAACTTATTCTTAGCATGTTGCTTTTGCATATTCAGGATATTAAAATTGTGTTATAAACAAACAAATACAGTTGCATCAAGCTTGTTAAGTTGGCTTTCCTTCCTTGGGCTAATCTACCAGGGGAAAAGGGGCGGAAATTGTCCTATTCAAGGAGATGCAAAAGAATTCAGTATAATGTTAAGCCCACTTGCTTATTGTGCATGTTTGCTCTGAATTAAGAATGGTTCCTGTAATTTTCAATTCAAAAATATTCATGCAAGAGAATAATGGCTGGAAGCTATTGCTCTATCATCCTTTTAGAGTGTAGTGTATGTAGGTCATCAGCGAGTGGTGGTGGTGTGGAGATTGCATGTGAAGATGCTGCTTTGTTTTTTTTTTTCTTTTTGACAAACTGTTATGATGGCTGTCACATTATTGGGACAGTCATCATGTGGGGAGGTTTGTGAGTCACGACACACAGGAAGTAGAAGGACAGATGGAAGGACACAGGAGACTGGCTGCTGTGGTGTCGGGATGAAATTAAACAAAGTGATTGTCAGGCAAATATCTGTAGGTCTCCAATGAGCTGCTGCAACACAGGTCTCCCATCATGAGCTTTCTGAAACCTCATACCTTCACAATGAGAATATACAGGTGCATCATTACAATATTGAAAACTCGCATAATGTTTATGATTTAATGAAAATACTAATTCAGTATCATGAAATTAGATTATTTTACATGACAAATAATGTTTTTTTGTTTTGTTTTTAAATATGGAACTGTTGGCCTTCAACAGTATACAGTAATTCAATTTTATTTATATAGCCCAGTATCACAACAAAAGTTGCCTTAAAAGGCTTTACAAACAGTTCATCAAACATAGACACACAATCAGACATAACACACAATCAACACAAACAATAACTACACTAAGCTAAACAGACCCAGGACATCCCTGTCTTTAAGCCCTCCTTCTCGGTAAGAAAAAACTCCTAAAAAAAACTGCTGTGGCAAAAAAAGAAGAAACCTTATGGAGACCACACTGAAGCAGAAATCCTCTCCCGAGATGGAGAGGCAAAATATGTCTAGGACTAGTATACGCAATCAGTACTTAGTTGGGATGACATTTGCATAACTTATAATAATAATATTAAATTATATTACTTAAGTAGAAGTAAAAGTACAAGTACAAGTTTTTGGGGCCAACTCAAAATCTCAAGTTTTCCACACTTACACTTATTTTGATGATCATACGTCTAAAAACTTTTCTAATTTTTAAGTTTTTCTCTCTGTCATTATAGACAGCCTCTGGGGGCCCCCCTGCAGTACCTTCGCGATCCTCCAGGGGGCCCTGGACCCCACTTTGGGAACCGCTGGTCTATGGGGGCTCAGGTCCTGAGAGTGTGCTGGTCAATCAACCACAGTAATATTATTGTTATTTAACCAACCTTTTATACTTTAGGCAGTGTGAGCAGATGCTAAGTCCTGCTGGATAATGAAATCAGCACATCCATAAAGCTTGTCAGTAGAAGTAAGCATGAGGGTCTTTAAAATTGACTGGTAAACGACTGTGTTAACTTCAGGGGTCACAGTAAACCAGCAGATGACACGGCATGGCAATGGTGAATAATACATGCATCCTGCTGAATGCTTTCGGATTTTACCATTAACTTTTCTTGCATTCACGTGTCTCTAATCAATAAGGGTCCACAGTCATTTCCTTGATTTAATAATGTTAAATCTGTTGCCGTAGTTCATCTTGACGTGATAAAGTGGCCGCATTAATAATAAAGTAAGAAGTAATAAAGATCTGCCGAGAGACAAGAGAACTGTTTAGCAATTAGTTACGTTTGCCATAAATCCTTTGCACTGCGAGCTACAAAGCTAATGTGGCACTGCTGCGACACTCTTTCTTCCTTCTTTGTCCTTGTCTAACCTGCATTCAGTAAAAAAGTAATTATAAAATTAAAAGTACTTTGAAAACAGCGTGGTGTTCATAATGATTCAAAATAACAAGGCTCAGTGTGTTCTGCAAATGTAATGTTTTAATGAAAGGAACAATCAATCCCATTCAGATTTCTGGTGAGTTTGCACCGCCTGCCTGTATGCACTGGTGAGAGCTGTAAATTTAAGCGTTTTATCAAGACGCCAGCTCCACAGCATGCTGTGAGAAAGTTTGTATCATGTCTTTGCAAGATTTTGTTTTCATTTCCTTGTTTTTTCTGCTGTCTTTTCCCCAGGTGAATAGAAACTGTCTCCTGTATGTTTCCAGGTTTTACACGAGTTAATTTTGTAAAAAGGTTTTGAAACTTTCTTAATACAAGTTATCCATGCTGTCAGTTTTACTAAGGTAAAACTGACAAAATAAATAAATAAATAAATAAAGACACATTTTTAAACATTTTTACTCAGGAAGTTCCTTTAAAAAACAAAAAAAACAAAAACAATAAACAAAACATACTTAATTAGAAAAATCTAGTTTCCGCTTACTGGTGTGGATATACAGTTGTTTTTTAAAGAGGCTTTCTGGCCATCTCTAGGTTCCATTGATAAGACAGAGTCGAGCAGGAAATCAGGGAGAGAGTGGGGAGAGACACTCTGCAAACCATCGGAATCTGGACCTGAATCCACGACACCGGGGCAGGCTGCAGTTGCCCTGCACATGCGCTGCAGCTCCACCACTGAACCATGCAGCGGCACTACAGTTTTTAAGATAACTACTTTGATAGCTTTTACTGCTTCTGAAAAACATGTATAACATGGTTTTAACACTGTACTGGACTCGTAGAAGCCTTTCCCACTATCCAGTTAGTTAAACACCTCCACACAATAAGTCACAGACGCCAGGATGGGTTTGGACTGCCCTTTATATGGCAGGTGTAAAACTGTAATAAACAAATACAGTACATAAGAAAATACGCAAAAAGGTAACACTACATGAGTTTGACATGCCAATGCTAATCCGAGTACACTCTACAACATCAATACAAAATGAACTACGCATGGCATGTAAATAATACCTTAAGACCAACATGAACTGCTCAAATGTATTATTTTTATGCTTAGTAGCTTTTACATAGTACATAGTAATACTCACAAGGCATGCCTTTCATGAACTCAGAACACTATTCACTGCTGCCTTAGTCAATACACTTTACGTACTCAGCACATGGATATATTATTAGACCTGGATCGGGCACCGCCCTCTCAGCCTTGATGCCAAATTTCCTAGCGGCCGCTTCGTGGAACTGCAGCGTGACCCAGAAAGGATTTTTCCCATAGAGCGCAATGTAAAAAGAAATGCCTGGTGCTCGGCTGACAGGACACCTACAGCTTCCAAAATGGTCGGATTTTGTAGTGATTATTATCTATTTTCACACCATGGACTTTTTCCGTCTTCAAAAAGTTTAATTTGGCTAAAAAATAACTTTTTATGGTTTGTGACGTCACCGCTCTAAGCCCGCCAGGAGATCACATGGTACGTGGTGTTACACTGCGCTTGCTCGAGGCCCGCAGTGCGCCTGCTCTATGGCCCGCACAACGCGGAAGTAATGTGGAATTAAAAACATTTTTTGGCATCATGCGCCAATGAGCATGGTCATTGAAAACAACGGCGGTCGTGACGTCATTCATTATCCACGGCCTGCAGGCTTACTTCCTGCTTCTCTTAAAGGGCCAGCGTACCAAACTAAACCACACTAAATGGCAGGCCAGAACAAACACACTAAGTAGAACTTTGCTACAGCACCCACCTATTCCATTTTTAGCACAAGAAAGTAAACATTGCTTGGCTACGACGATGCATCACACTGACAATAACCAGAGATGAAAGTCCCAATCACTTTGAGAGAGAAATATCGAGGTCTCGTTTCACTGGGATCACTATGTGGAGCATTTAATCAATTCAGTTATCAGATCCAAAAATGTCATTAAACATCAACCGAGTTAAACGCTTTTGTAGTTCCAAACTCACATTAGCAATGTTCAGATACAATTTTAGCTCTTTCAAGTTACTTCAAACATCTGTTGAAGTTTGGATTTTACATAATTTAACAACAAAATCAAGTGGGAGCTCTGTCTTTGGATCCGAATGTCAAAGCATTCTGTTACAAAGGCAATAGACAAGATAGAATAGTCAGACAAAGGACGTCTTGTCCATGTCTTCTCTACATCACAACATTTCAGTCTTCTTGTTTCTGAGTATGGCTGAATGATCAGAAAAAAACAAGTGATATCTGATATCTATCTTGAATATAGCAATAAGAATAAAACTGGGGTTAAATAAAAAATGTAAGTAAAAAGTATTCACTTGTCAAAACTTAACAGAGAAGAAAGCAGGACTAAACCTTGGCTAACCTAGGATTAAACCAGGGTTAAATCAGGACTAATTCAGATCAAAAATGAGGCTAAACCAGGGCTAAACCAAGACTAAACCGGCACTAAAACATTGCTAGACCCGGACTAAACAAGGACTAAAACATTGCTAAACCAGTACGAAACCAGGGCTAAACCAGGACTAAACCAGGACTAAAACATTGCTAGACCATGGCTAAACCAGGACTAAACCATGGCTAAACCAGGACTAAACCATGGCTAAACCAGGGCCAAACCAGGACTAAACCATGGCTAAACCAGGATTAAACTAGGACTAAACCAGGATTAAAACATTGCTAGACCAGGGCTAAACCAGGACTTAACCATGGCTGAATCAGGATTAAATTAGGTCTAAACCAGGGCCTTAGGAATAAACCTTGGCTCAACCACAACTAAACCAGGACTAAAAGAAGACCATCACTTAACCAGCACAACACACTTTTATAGAAGGCTTTGATTGGACACTTATTTTGACAGTGGAAATCTTTTTCAGATGGACGACCATAACATTATTGTGATATGGTTAGTTTCTTGTTACATGAATATTGTATTGGTTGATATTGCAATAACGATAACTTTTGCGTTATCTTCTGTAACTCTATTCCTGAGTGACCCACAGTTGCTTCTTATCTGCCCATGCTATTACTCACATCTCACAGTAACCTTTTAAATGGAGGCACATGAGCCAAAGCCTAAAAAACATGTGAATCATCAACACTGGGATGCAGATTTGTGGATTAGTCGGTCGTCACGCTGAGTCTCCTGGGTGCAATCATGTCATTTACAGTGGCACTAATGAACACCAAGCTCATTCCTATTTCACTTTGATGTTGATGGTATCACAAAATCACAGGCATTACCCAGTCCTGTCATGTAAACGCACGAGCCCAGGGAGGAGAATTCAGATCAGCAGCTAGAGATGTGAGGGTTAAACGCAAGTCTATGTGAACAGATGGCGTGACGAATAAATGATAAATGAAAATGGGAAACACAACAGAAGATTAGCATGGTGTTTATATGAACGTATGCAAATGAGGTGGACTCTAATACAAGGGGCTGTGTGTGTTATAGTTACCAAAAGATGGCTCTGTAAGACCCCTTACTGACAACAGAGAGACACTCATTTAAAAATAATGCATCTTAATCAGTTCATCATTTCAAATTCAAATTATTGCCTTATTTCTCATTAACAAGAAAATAAATCTAGTGCTACTGAGCAATACTCTACTATTTTAGACCAGCAAAGATGCAGTTTTGGCCGCTTGTTTGCTGGCATAGTTGTTTTGGTCTCAGGTGGCAAAAATATTTTGCCTGTCGTAGCTTATAGCAAAGCGTAACTCTGCAATTCAGTATCTTAAGTCTCACTATCCAATACATATCAATATGTCACAGTGTAACAAAGATGATACATTGATGATTTTTTTTTTAACAATATGGCTTTGGAAAACCTCAGTGAGTACTGTAACATTTTACTAACAAGTTTGACTGTGTTACTTTGGAGGGGCACAGTTGCCATTGCTATCATGCCTTTGTTGGGACAGTCTGTTTGACATTTTATGAAAACCTCTGGGCTTATGTTCTTGTATACAGTTATTGAGTGAAGTCAACAAATAAAATCACTCACAGCGCTACATAAAGATTAGCTCAGGCCGACTGTATGGAAAACATGCATTTTGAGAAGAGATTAACCTACAACAAGCTCAAGGGACGGGGCCATTCCAGATAACCCAATGATATAACGATAAGAGGATGATTCTCTACCTGGTTCAATGAAACAGACTGAGGAAATGGAGATTTTGAAAACATGATGTAAACCCTACACAGGAGCTTAACATGTTGTGATAATACAGAGGTAGACTACTGGGAAATCATCACACCTTGGATTAAAATGCCCCTGTCAGCATTTCTGAATACAATATCGGGTTCATCAACAAGAAAAATCACAGTTTATACATGGATGTGTGAAAGGTGCCAGCTCAAGTGGAGATGGTCTACAACTGAACGAGGAAGTGTGAGGTAAGAACTCAAATCAGGATTTACTAAAGGTGTTGATAGCACATTTAAGTATATGTGCAAGCCCTCCTGCTGCCATCTTTGCCACTTAAAGACATTTTCTGCTCCAACAATGACATCCACTACATGAAAAGATCCTTCTTGAGGCTTAATTGTATAAATCATGCCACATCCTTTTGCAATTTTACCTGAATTATGTATGTATGTATGTATGTATGTATGTATGTATGTATGTATGTATGGAGATATGGAGATATGGAGATATGTATGTATGGACATATAGCGGTATACTCAACTTTTAGAGTGAAGTGTAGTTGGGCTGGAGATCAGAGGAAAAATAAATCTTTTTAGAGTAGCTTAACATACTGCATGAAAACTAAATAAGGTGACCATAACAGTACCATTCCTACATCCAGTTCTAACCCCGGAACACCAAAATAGAGTGTGTGCCCCTGAAACAAGTTCCTAAAATGGATTATGAAAATTATTGGAAAGACAAGGTTTACTTATTTCAGATTTGCCATTCTGCACAATCCCACAGACATTTCTGAGGCTTTTTCATAAAATTGAAGTAACCTTTACCTTGACTGCAGCTACAGCCAAAGTTGTCTCTCTCCTGCCTTTAGCATTTACACACAGAGAAAATGCTTTGGTGATTTCCACACATAATGGCCAACAATTCACTTTCAATCTCTGCCTCTCTGAAGGAGAGGAGCATTCATGGACACTCTTAGATATACAGTAATGCATGTAAATGTGATATCTGGAAACAAACATGATTCAATAGAAAATCTTACCAGGTTTGTGCAGTACTGTGCAAAAGTTTTTAAGAATGGCTATGAACAAAGAAAAGTGTAACTATGTACAAACATACAACCCCACCATCCCATCCTCATCTTGTCAAATTTAAGTCTACCTTGAGGTCTTGTTGTTTCATAGATAATTCATGCTACAATATTCTATTAGGTGATCTAACATCAAATACAAGAAAAAAATGCTTTCAGCAGGAATGCTCATTACTGCATAAGGAACTGCATATGCAAATGGACTACATGTAATTCAGCAGGCTGATTTAGATTGGATGCAAATGAGCATTCTCTCGTCAACCTGACATACATACTGTCCACTTGTATCTCTCTAAAGATGTAACAGTTCTTATCCAGTAAATAGACTTTACATACTCATGTAAGAGGAAGATATTTCTGGAAAATGTGAGTAGAACAGTTTACAATGAAATCTAAATCTGTTTACTCTGTTCTTTACTTGTTGTCAAGGCGCTTACTCAAACATAATTGATATCTATCCCTTAATTACCTGGATTCTGTGTGAATTATCTTTCCTTAAACCTTATTCAGTGGCAGTACTGTTGCCTGATTGCCGAGGAGGTCTTTGATTTTGGCTGGGAGCCAGATGGAAGAATAGCTCTTTAATACAATAGGTTAACTGCTTAAGTAGCATGTGCTTGATTTGGTGATGTTGAGGTGTTCTCATTGAGATCTATATAATGTAGAAATGAAAAAATAGGCCTTGACAGATCAAATCAATGTAGTCATTCAAAATGTGCATCGGGTTTCTTTTTCTGTCCCTGAGTCTATGGGTGGACAAAGGTACCAGTTCGGTTCCTTTTAGTTTAGCAAGATTTGTTTAGACATTTAAAAGCTTTTAATTAACACAATAATTGTTTTGTATGTTTTTAAATAATGCTTCAGCATCTGACAATGTAGTATGTTTAAGTAGATACTGTACATAAATGTGTCTGGTACTATTGAAAGAAGGGCTACTCTTCCTGCTTTAAGAGAGCCATAAAAATAACCTAAAACTGTATTAGTATTAAGTATTCATATATCTTCTTCTGCTTTTTCATTTTAGGGTCTGTGGAGGCTGTAGCCCTTCACAACAACTATGGGTCCTATATGGGGTACACCCTGGACAACAGTCATTTGGACAATTTAGATTCACCAATTTACTTTTACACATGTTTTTTGTATGGTGGGATGAAGCCAAACCACCAGAAATGAACCCACAATAACATGGAGAGAACTCAACCAGTAATCAGCCACTCCACCACCATTCACCCAATTCAGTGTAGTTCTCTGTTATAGTACAATATTTTGCAGTATTTTACATCCATGTTGGGAGAAGAGCGTGTTAAATTTCCACACCACTGTAATCATAAACTTTACATCACGCTCTCCAATATGCAGTTGAGCGTGAACTGGCAGAAGATTGGTACATTATGTCATCTAATTTGTTGAGGAGCCGGATCCGGCCAAAGGTGAAAAATGGAATGCCGTGGCAATCATCGCAATCTGCAAGGGTCAGTGGACGCTAATGAGTGGCAGCCATTTTTAAGACTTCATTAGTGACACATTGCGGTGAGTAATAATTGTCTCTCGTGACTGTGTTATTGGCTGAATGGGAAGTGCAAATATAGACAGACATTGATCAGGCTCGGAGGACGTGCATCTGTCATGTTTGTTTGCACGCTTGCCTCATTTCTATGCCACTGCCTGGATTCCTTCGACCTTGGGGATTCAGCTCTTCCCGGTTTCTGTAAATACTGTCTTTTCCAGATTCCCGCAATTGAAAGCAGCATTTATGAATACGAAAGCAGTTTGGAGGCGACTGTGAGCTGAGATGTAAAGACGGTAACTTTGACGCTTTAGATTCTTTGATGCAATCTGTTACATCTATGCACTGCTCATTCTCAAGGTGGGATAGCCTCAATTCAACATTTGAACATGCACTGATCAGGCATAACATTATGACCACACGCATTTTTGGTAGTCAGTTCTTTCCTTGGACTATGTTTGATAGATACTGACCACTGCAGGCTGGCAACTTCCACAAGATCAGTGTTTGTTGCGTATGGCATATTAGGCATTTGATCATAACACATAACATTATGACTGCCAATAATGCAGGTGGTCATAATGTTTTGCCTGAATGCTGTAAATTTCACACTTGTATGGTTTTGTCACTATAACATGGAGCCAGGATGTGACAGGTGGCTAATGGCGCACTGTACAACCGTTTTAAGGATCACAGACCCGAACATCAAAAAGCGATTCGCTCCCAACAAATAATAACACTCCTGGCCAAAAAACCCTCTTATACTAAAGCATCAAAAGCATAATTGAAAAGCACTACCTCTTCAAGGACAACTTGACAATGCAATAGGTATTTATTATTGTGGAGTGGATTATTGCGGGGCCATTCTCGCGAGTTTGCTCATCGACCTTGAATGATACTGCCTTTCTGCATAGTGCAAGATAATCCCTTTAAACATATGCACCATTTGTTGGGAAATGTAGGAGTCAAACGTGGGTGACTCATTCTGAAATACAATCCCGATTCTGAAAAAGCTGGGACACTGTGTAAAATGTAAATAAAAACAAAATTCAATGGTTTGTAAACCTCATAAAAATATATCATAGAACATAAACATCATCTCGTGTGTTAAAACTGAAATATTTTACCATTTCATGACAAGTAACAGCACACTTTAAATTTGATGGCAGCACTTATAAAAGTTTGGACAGGGCAACAAAAGGCACAATGGCATTTTGCAACTAATTATAAATTCGCAACACTTCAGTATGTCTGGGTTTAAAAGGAGCTTTTTCGAAAGTAAAAGTCTGTATTAGTATTGGATTCACATAATCTTCAGGCCCTCAAGTGACTGCAACAAAAACATGATTCTGTACTTGACATGTACAGAATCATGATTCCGAAAACCATAGCATGGATCACTTCCATAAGACATTGTTTTGAACAGTGTGCACAAATGCAAGCTAAAGTTATATCTGCAGAAGAAGCCATATTAGTTGCAATATGCTCCTCCAGCGTTTATTAGTAACTTGTGTTGCACCAGCCCAACTTTTTTGACGTGTTGCTGCCATCAAATTGAAAATGTGCTGTTATTTTTTACTTGATATTGTAAAATGTCTCCATTTCAACACCTGATTTTTTGTTTATTATGCTGTCCCCACTACACCAGACAGCCGCAAACAAATCAAAAGAAGGCTCCAGACAAAGCTTGCTTTTCTCATTTGGAGGTCCCCTTTATGTAATATGTTTTGTAACTCCAACACACAGAAAACAAATCATCAGCTACACTGAATGTGTGGGACACTCAATACAAAAGAACTAGATAAAAATCATGTGGTACACGGTAAGGGTGCTCCGATCAGGGTTTTTGAGGCCGATCACCGATCAGCCTCTGCTGTGATCGGCCGATACCGATCATGTGGTCTTCAATGTAGTAATGTATTGTATGCAGGCTATTATTAGTTCCATTTGAAAAATACTGTAGCCTTTGTAAATATAAAAGAACAACAAAATTCTACTTATTTTTGTTTTAGAAGAGGTTTTGTTGCATTATTGGTCTTTAATGTGTGCACAGTGTCTGTGGCTTTGTTTGAATGCTCCGCTGATGTAAAAATCAGCTGTTCTTAATTGGTTGAGTCCGCGGGTGCAGCGCCTGTGTCCGCGTAACGCGCAGCCAAACCAGGTTGAAACACAGTGGACCAGGGGCGGACTGGCCATCTGTGCATTCTGGAGGATCACAGAACGGCCGGTCGCTGAGACGGCCGGTGGCCCGTTTTACATTGACTCCATAAACACATACACAACCAGGCCAGAGAGGGCGCAGCTGCGCTGATGCGCAACAGCGGAGTAGAAGAAGAAAGCAGAACAGCTGCAGCCACTCAATGCAGTCAGGCACTCGAACAAGCGCGCAAGAAGCAGCCGACAGGGGGCCGTGAAGACGGCGGTGGCGCGTGAGCAGAGGCTGCCGTGCGTTTACGTAATGGATAAAAAACGGTTAATAAAACGAAAGGAGAAGGGCGGAGCAGAGAAAGTCAGGGAAAAGAAGCTTAAGTCGCTTGCATGTGAGGCGTCCAAGTGTAAAAATATAACACAACTGTTTGACAGCAGCAGTGCTACAGCCACATCCACCAGTACAGCACAACATGAGAATGAAGAGGCTGAGTGTACGGTGGTGGGGGCCCAGCGCTGCTCAGGCTCAGGGACCCACAGAACCAGATGAAGTTTTACCTCAGTTAGAGCCGTGTACAGAGCAAGTGGTGAGTATAGCTTACTGTATGAAACACAGGGCTTTCATAGCTATTTAGGCTACGACATATTTATTCCACCTCCTATACATAGCTCTAAAACACTATCATAACAATAACAATATGAATAATAAGAATAATATTATATCTAATATGTCTGTGAAGACTCTCATTCATCCAGGCTGATTCCATTGCAATAGTAGGTTTAAAAGCTGTCATCTGGACTTGGTTTTAAAGAGAGCTCTCTTACAGCCAAATCAAATTTCAGAATTGAGAAAGCCTCTTGGATAAAAGGTGAAACGTCTTCAACTTTAAAACCAAGTCCAGATGACAGCTTTTAAACCTACTATTGCAACTATATCTAATGTGAATTAAATCCAGGGATGTTCCCAAGCCCTCCAATAATAAGTCATAGTGTAATCCAGGTCTAAACTATATCTAAAACATGACACAACCAGGTCTATAAGACTAAACCCTAACTAAAATAGGTATAAGCTGTCCAAAACTATAGCTAAACCAGGTTTAAACCAGGTCTAAACAGGGACAAAACCAGGTCTTAATCAGGTCTGTGCCAGGATCAAATCAGATTCAAATCTGGAACTAAACCTCTACAAAACCAGGCCTAAACCTGATGATTCAAGTTTAGGGACTTGAATTTGATATGTGGACCATGTGTGGTTTAGTCCTGGTTTAGAAGTCAGATCAGTCAGTTTTTTTTAAATGTATTTATTTATTTTTTTTTTACATTGTGCAACCATGAATTGTGCTTTTTGTAACTTCGCAATTTTTTTTTTTTTTTTTTTTTGGGGGGGGGGGGGGGCTGGGCAGACTCCAGGGCTGTTTTTCTGTCCCAGTCCGCCCCTGCAGTGGACTAAAGAGCAGACAGCTCCTGCTGCCAGGTCTGACAACGTCTGAATGAAGAAAACGTGCAAAGAGAGCAGAGAAGACAACGATGAAAGGTGCTCCTTTCAGACACACGGACACATGGGCTGCCTTTTTACTTTCTCTTTCCATTAGCAGCCATTTGGTGCAGTTTAAGCCACAAAACGCACAGTTTTCTCCGCGCAACAAGACACAGGCAGACTCTGAACTTTCTTAATCCTTTTAACGTAACTGTTAGCGGGTTAGCTGTAGCTCTATTTACGTTGGTGTTTGCAAATACACGCACTGCTGCGCCTGGGTTCTGTCCCGTGCGCTCCTAAAGCAGGCGGGGACACAGCGGGGACACAAAGCAGCGCCTCCAGGGCAGGTTTGTGTTAGTTATAACCAGGGCTTAACTTAAAAACACTGCTAAAATAACGCTACTGCTGTTTAATCAAACCGGAGTTGCAGGACAGTAAATGTGAGAGCCTCGCGTGTTTATTGTAATTTGATCGGCCCTTCTGATCGGCCCATTTTACCGATCACCGATCACTCTATTTTTAGCCATGATCGGCCGATCATGATCGGCGGCCGATCGATCGGAGCACCCTTAGTACACGGCATAGGAATGTTAGCTTGGCTATGACACCAGTAGGTTAACATAACATGTTCGGCTTTGTGACAATTACAACCTCGATTTAAGTGTTTTGTAACAACTTTATACTCACAAAGGTGAACGTTTCCCTAGACACAAAGCATTTAGAGTGTGCTTAACCTACAAAAGAAGAATTGATGTCAAAAGTCAACTACCAAAAGAGTAACGGCCAACAGCTGTTACAAAATCCTACAGACTAATACTTTGTTAACAGGTTTACAATAAATCCAACAAATTATTTTTTATTAACTCAGTAACTTCTAAGTATCTTATGAACTCATTCATGTCTTTGACCCAAAGGCACCCATTTACAGTGGGGCAAAAAAGTATTTAGTCAGCCACCAATTGTGCAGGTTCTCCCACTTAAAAAGATGAGAGAGGCCTGTCATTTTCATCATAGGTGTACCTCAACTATGAGGTATACCTATGAAAAAAAATCCAGAAAATCACACTGTCTGATTTTTAAAGAATTTATTTGCAAATTATGGTGGAAAATAAGTATTTGGTCAAAAGTTCATCTCAATACTTTGTTATATACCCTTTGTTGGCAATGACAGAGGTCAAACGTTTTCTGTAAGTCTTCACAAGGTTTTCACAAACTGTTGCTGGTATTTTGGCCCATTCCTCCATGCAGATCTCCTCTAGAGCAGTGATGTTTTGGGGCTGTCGCTGGGCAACACGGACTTTCAACTCCCTCCAAAGATTTTCTATGGGGTTGAGATCTGGAGACTGGCTAGGCCACTCCAGGACCTTGAAATGCTTCTTACGTAGCCACTCTTCCTCTCTTCCACTCTTCAGCCACATTTCATCTTCAATGACCTTGCTGATGGAAGGAGGTTTTCACTCAAAATCTGATGATACATGGCCCCATTCATTCTTTCCTTTACATGGATCAGTTGTCCTGGTCCCTTTGCTGAAAAACAGCCCCAAAGCATGATGTTCCCACCCCCATGCTTTGCAGTAGGTATGGTGTTCTTTGGATGCAGCTCAGCATTCTTTCTCCGCCAAACACGACGAGTAGAGTTTTTACCAAAAAGTTCTATTTTGGTTTCATCTGACGATATGACATTCTCCCAATCCCCTTCTGGATCATCCAAATGCTCTCTAGCAAACTTCAGACGGGCCTGCACATGTACTGGCTTTAGCAGGGGGACACGTCTGGCACTGCAGGACTTGAGTCCCTGGCGGCGTAGTGTGTTACTGATGGTAGCCTTTGTTACTTTGGTCCCAGCTCTCTGCAGGTCATTCACTAGGTCCCCCCGTGTGGTTCTGGGATTTTTGCTCACCGTTCTTGTGATCATTTTGACCTCACGGGGTGAGATCTTGCGGGGAGCCCCAGATCAAGGGAGATTATCAGTGGTCTTGTATGTCTTCCATTTCCTAATAATTGCTCCCACAGTTTATTTCTTCACACCAAGCTGCTTACCTATTGCAGATTCAGTCTTCCCAGCCTGGTGCAGGTCTACAATTTTGTTTCTGGTGTCCTTTGACAGCTCTTTGGTCTTGGCCATAGTGGAGTTTGGAGTGGGACTGTTTGAGGTTGTGGACAGGTGTCTTTTATATAGATAACGAGTTCAAACAGGTGCCATTAATACAGGTAACGAGAGAAGGACAGAGGAGCCTCTTACAGAAGAAGTTACAGCTCTGTGAGAGACAGAAATCTTGCTTGTTTGTAGGTGACCAAATACTTATTTTCCACCATAATTTGCAAATAAATTCTTTAAAAATCAGACAATGTGATTTTCTGGATTTTTTTTCTCATTTTGCCTCTCATAGTTGAGGTATACCTATGATGAAAATTACAGGCCTCTCTCATCTTTTTAAGTGGGAGAACTTGCACAATTGGTGGCTGACTAAATACTTTTTTGCCCCACTGTATGTTCTATTGTTTTATGAGAGTTGGGGTTGTAATCTTAACTTTAGGATAAGGCAGAGTTTTACTGAAACAACTTCATCCAATCAACAAAAATGTAAGTTTTTACTCATTGCAAATCAATTCAAGAGTCAATTACACTTCATTTCTTTGTAAGTTTTCAGCCCGATGGTTTCGAATCACTTATTACTTTGCTGTTCTTTTTGCTAATCTTCTCCGCCCAAGGCTAAGCTTATTAAGCCCCTTGATAACAATTAAAGCGGAGAACCTTTTGGCTATCAGTCTGTCCTCCTGGCCCTGGAAATTACTGCCACCACATTTTTCAGAGGGACTTTAGTTTCTGGGATAATTACAACTATATTTCAGTTAGTTCCGCTTCCTCGTCCTAAAATAGACAGCATGCAGTAATTACAAAACATTAGATTTGCAGAATGTAGTGTGAAGTGTGTCTTGTTGTATCGAATGACATCATGGCATTAGACAGGGCTTGTAAGTTGTATTGATTTGTTGGCTGTTTCTGGATGAATTGGGTTGTGTATGGAGGTGTGATTAAAAAGGGCTCACCAGGGGAGATGCACCTGCAGTCACTTCGCAAATGAGTCCTCTTAGCAAAGAGCTTATGTTTTTGACAGTGTTTGTTGGTTGGCAAGTGATTATTAGTTCTGGTGTGGATCTGGAACAACACCTGGAGCTCAGACATTTTTAAACAACTCTTTAACATTGTGAGATGGGGCCAGAGATACTAAATCCAGCTAAAATGAAGATTACTAAAGACAAGGACAAAACAAAAATTAACCTAGAGTAAACTAGGACTAAATGAGGTCTGCCCATGCCCAAACCAGGTCTAAACTCAAACTGAACCAAGACTAAACCATGTAAAAACCATGATTAAACCAGGTTTAAGCCATGCCTAAACCAGGGCTAAACCCAAACTAAACCAGGTTGAAACCGTAAGTAAACCACCTCTAAACCGGGACTAAAACAAGACAAAACAAGTGCATAACAGGACTAAACCAGGACAAAACAAAAGGCTCCTGAGCTCCATCCAAAGAAGCCCACATATCAAAATTGGTACCTGTACCACTGTTTGAGAACCACTGATCTAAAGGCTTTGTGACTCAGCGAATAGAGCGTTTACTCCAGAACTAAAAGATCTCCTGTACATTCCGAGGTCAGGGCATTATATCTTTATCATTGTGAGATGGGGCAGTGTTGTCTTGTTTGGGCTATTTCTGTTGAAACTCAGCTTTACAGTGCTGCAGAATTGGTAAGCATTTTATGTCAACAAAGTTCAACCGAGGTTCATTTTGACACAAAAACATTGGAGTGGAAAATTAAGTGGTCACTGTTTGGAATCAAAATGCTAACATTGGAGTTTTAGGGTGATTTATGGAGCGGAGCGGCCAAACAGACACTTGGAACAGATGTGCAGTGAACAAGGAACCACAGTGGCTCTTAAAGTTAAATGTTACAATTGGGCCGGTCATCAGTCAAGTATTCATTTGTGCAAGACCAAAGAGAGATCTAATAGCTGGCCATAATCCGATCAGGCACAACAATATGACCGCTGACAGCTGAAGTGAATTACAGATTTTCTACTTATCATAGCTCCTGTAAGTGGGTGAGATATATTAGGCAGCAAGTGAACATTTTGTTCATATGTCGATGTGTTTGAAAGAGGAAAAATGGTCTAGCATAAGGATTTGAGTGAGTTTGTCAAAGGCCAAATGGTGATGGCTAGACGACTGGGTCAGAGCATCTCTAAAATTGGAGCTCTTGTGGGGTGTTGGGGCTGGTTCTGATAGAAATCTGTCAGGCTGAGACACTTCATCCACATAGCCTACTCCAGTGACAGTATGTGTCTGGTTGACAGGAAGGGCATCCGGCGTAAAAACTAGCCAAATCACAACGTGTTTGTTTCACTGTGCAACACAAATAAATTAGTATTTGGCTACCATAAAGGCCACTTAACAAACTGATTTGAATAAGAAGAATCTATAACCTCTAATAATTTTAGACAGTAAGAAAGGGTGCTGGCCGACCACTGTAGCTTTTCACTTTGTTCAAGTGCAGAGAAAAGGTGGAGACTGCTGATAAGAGGAACAGAATGGCCCTGAAATTACATGCTTTATATTAAAACCCTTCTCGCTTTCTAAAGTACTACTGCAACTTGTGGACCTCGAATGAACTTTTAGCCACAAGATAACAAGACTTCCTCTGAAATATTGACAACTGGTAATATAGTTTCTATTGTTCTAGAACTACTGAACCAGAAAGAAGCAGCCCAGAAGTGTCTCTGTTTGGTGCAGTAGCGCAAGAGTATGTAGAGACCAGTTGGTGCTAACATAAAAACACAGCTTGACCCTATAGCCACCTGTCTGTGCATACTGTTAGATAAGGTATCCAACAAAATATTCTGACAACCTATGGGTGTTATGAAATGTTGATGAATGGTGTGCAAAACTCAACAACTCTTCCTGAAACTTCTCCATCCGCACCTGGCATTGGCTGCTGGCCCACACAGTCGGCTATTAGCTCCTTCTTGGCAAGGACTGATTTCTCCTAATACCCAAGATTGTATAAATTAAAAGAATGAATAATCTCTATAATGCTTTAATCACATTACCATATGTTTATTCCAGTGCTGTTGGAGCACTTTATTTAGACATCATTTAGAAAATCTAAGACGATTTATATAAAATGAGTATCTGATTAAGGTCCTTGGACTAAACTTAGCCTGGTGTACTCATTACAAAATGGTTAGATCCAACTTCCTTAAAATGTCTAGGTCAAATTTTTAAGATATTCTTAGAAAAGGTTGGTAATGGGTCAAGGAGAAAAAAAGCTTTTGGTGTGGATCTGGTACACCATCTGGATACTGGACATTGTGAGATAGGGACATTTGAATTGCCACAAAGATACTAACAAGAGCCATAAAGAGTCAGTAATTTTGGTGTTGAGCTAATCCATTTTCTGGATCCTGGTTTTTGTAGTGGATTGTTCATTACTGTGGGATATCAGCTTTGGATCAGCAGAAAGAGCATTTACCCTTGAACTAGAAAATCCCTGGTTCATGTCCAGTTGGGGGCAATATATCTGTACCATTGCAAGTGAGGGTAATGCCGTTTGAGGACTACCCTTTTATTTTTGCTCTAATCTTTTTAGTTTTATTACTTAGTACACCCATATACAGTACTGGGCGGCTTAATGAACTAAATGTCATTAATTATTCAGTCATAAAGTCATCTTTTGTATTTCCTTTCTTTTAATGGTTTATAAATGGAGTACATCTCGTGTTTCCATGGCAACACCCCTGTGAATAATGCATTCATCACATACCTTCACGTTTTTGCTTTTTCATACAGTGACACAAACTAAACCCCTTATAAAGTTTCTCCATTATAAGCCCAACAAGCTCACCTAAAAATAATCAGCAGATAAAAAAAGTGAGACTACATGAATGTACTGGCAAGAACCTGGCAATATGCTAGATATCACTACATAGTAATACTGTGACAGAGATGAATTCATTTTTTTTTTGTTTTGGACAATATGATTTTGGAAAAACTCTCCTCTATAAACCAATAATTAGAACAGTGAGTACTGCAACTGCATTTCACAAACAAGCTGTCTTTTCCCTTAAGATAACATGAAAGGGATTGCAGGTTTTTTCTTTAAAATATAGAATACAATGTTATAAATTACATTACATATGACAGCTGTTAATAAAGTACCCCCACCCCACTTCCCATCCCCCAAAATGTGATATATTGCTGAAACAATATTTTCTCACACCTCTAATGTTGTATCGGTAAAGCTAAACAAAATACATGCTGACAATTGATTGAATAATACTGTACATCTTCATTCTCCTCCCACATAATGCTGCAACATTATGTAAAAAAAAAAAAAACAACACAGTGGATCCCCAGACAGTGTGTGCTGAGCCTTGGGCAGACGCCAGTTCTTCTGGCTCTTCCTCCACCTTTTGTTGTCTTCCTATTGAGTTTGTTCCTCCCAGGACTTTAAGATGTCCCCTGCAGCTGCCCACCACCACAGTCACAGTCAGACCTGGCTTCTTTTCATGCTCGGGGTTTGAAGCATTGCTCAGCCGCCCTCCGGTGAGATCCACCACAATATACTTCCAGCTCAAAGCCTCAGGACAAGGCTAAGTTCAGGAACTCCCCAGTAGAGCCTCAGTAGGGCTATGAAATTCAAATCTCACCCTCTGTTACTGCACCGGCCTGTTTATTCCAGAAGTAGAAATCCAGCTGTATCAAACACTGAATTCAGAACCATGTAATAGATTCTTATGCCCATGTGAGAAACACAAGTAAAAAGAATTGCTGATATAATTTTAATTAAAGCTCCAGACACATTTTGACATGTTTGCATTACATTTACTCATACACAACAACAACAAAATCTCAAAATCTACTAGACTTCAAGTTTGTTTTCTTCAAAGACATTTTGGTGGTTGGTGCTCTCTCGCAGCTGCTCTCCACTGAGTGCATGGACTGCAAACGCTTTATGCATGATGGGAAATGGTGTCCTGTCCACATGCACATTGACAGCTGATTGGGTCCGAGTTCTGTTTTGATTGAAAATACTTCAAACAAACACGAGATCTGCCCTTCCAACAAGACACTGCGTGATCTGATTCACTCCACGGTATTCTCGGCTCGTGAACTCCCCGACTTGATTTTAGGCATTTTTCCCCACCCTCTGCTGTCCCCGCCTGTTCCAAGTGCTGCACAGTTCATCTCAAATGAGCCTTTTATCTGTCTGCTACTTATAATGCTGTCTTAAAGTGAACTAGCTTGTTCCTCCTCAGAGTAGAGGAGGAACACCTCCATAAGCTTATTAAATACCACTTATCTGGCAACACAGTCAGTGACACCGCCATTGACATGTCATGGACACACTGATTGATCATGTGACCTTCAGCTGTGTATTTAATACCAGTGACTTCCTGTTTCCTGTAAATTTTACATTGATGATGAACACTGAAATGTCTTTGAAGAAACCAAGCTTAAAGTCCGGTAGATTTAGTGAAACTTTTGTTGTGTATTTTGTCAACCTGGATGTGTATGAACCTACATAAATTAACTACATTTACTTAACTTTGTGTTGCAGTAGGGGTGTAATGATACAGTAACTATATCAATGTATCCTTTTTTTTTTTTTTCTATAATACAACTTTATTGATACACATTACCCTGTATCAAATCGTATCATTTTCTAGGTAGTATATATCGATAAAAAATAAATAAATAAATAAATTAGAAATTTGCATTTAAAATAGAACCAGATACAGCTTTTTGGATGTAATATTTGTGTTTTTAATGAAATTAAATGTTATATTCAACTTTGCTCTCTGTCAGCTGGAGATAATCAACCCCAGTTGCGATGCTATATTTGAGAGTAAACTTTTATGATTTTTGGCAAAAATTTGCTGTATTGATTATCTGTATGAAGGTGCTGAATTGTATGGAATCCTATTGTTCCAAATTAGCCAATACTGTTCTTGAAACATTATAATCAAAACAAGTCTAATTGCAAAGCTGTAAAGAAAGATGATTCTAATTGAAGTATGCTGTTTGTTGTTTTCCCACTTTAAAAACAAAAAATCACACACTGCTAATTTTGTTACATTATACTTTAACTATACTGGTAGAATTGATCATTGTTCATGAATGTTTCCAGATATCATGTGCATTCTCATAAGGCTAATAATGTAAAAGTCGCTGGTACAGAATAATGTATTGGTATAATGAAATAAATACCTGAGTTGATCGGTAGATAGTGGATGGAGCAATGGTCACTAAATGATAGTTATGTTGTAGGTATAGCATTAAAAACCTGAAGCTGTAACAGTATGTCTGATAAATGATAGTTAGCATTAACCGTTCCTCCTTCACTGTGGTCCTTAGCTTTTGCCATTTGCTCACACATACCTCATAATGACAAATGCTTTCCTGCTCAGAGTACATCTGTCAGCGTTGCTGTAGTACACTGTCTCATTCCTGCAGGTTTTTGCCAGGACATGCATTTTAAAATGGGACCAGATCCTTGTAGAGCTCCACTGTTGTCGAAAAGATCCTCTGCACTTGAACAACACACATCCAGGGGTAATAACTGCCATTATGTAGCTTTCTGTCTGAAGATTGTCATTGTCATTAATTCATCTTCCACTTAATAGCCTATCCCAGCAAGTATGGGCCTTAGGTGGGGTACTCTCTGGACAATGGCTAGTTACTCACAAGGCTTTTAAGAAAGTCTGTGAACAAAATAAAATCCCTGTATTTATTAAAGCACTCCTTAACAGCATTTTTTTTACACCTCACTAAATCTTTGGCACATTACTGTAGTTTGACAGACAATCATTCACTCTCACATTCATTTACTATGGGGGCAACTTAAAATCACTAGTTCTCCTAACACATGCATCTTTTGAAATCTCCACTGAAGGTTTCAAAGAAAACACTATTTGGCAGCAAACACTCTGGGTTTGAGTTTGACACATGAACATCACAGATCTATGTGTGAAAGCCGAGTTCTGCTGTACACTTTAACACGGTTTATTGGAGAAGGCCAGAGGACCTGACTAAATTGCCATAAGCAATTAAGATGCTGTGTCAGACTGTGCTATTTTCTGCTCCCTGTTCCACTGAACATTCATTAGTCAATACTCTCACAATGTGAAAATGCTGTCCAGTTTGAGATGTGTACAGGTGGACAGATAGATACATACAGCAACATTTTATGGAGGCGAGTTTTCTGAATTTAAACGTGATTCATTTGTCTTCCCACTGAATGCCTTGTAAACATTTACTTAGCAAGTGACGCTCTGCTGACTCACCCACACTCTTCATTTTTCACTCATGACATGGATGTAAATATTTAGAGCACTATTTCTGAGTCCACTCCTATCACTTCATCACTGGGACGTGATCTACAGTAATACACAGTAATAGTGAATATGGGGGAGAATATTAATGCACTGTAAATGCATTCTGAATAATTCCAATCTGTTAAAAAATTCTGCTGTCTCATGATTTTGACATTCATGAAGTGCCGGTGCCTTCACACTTGAAACTTGAAATAGCTCCTCGGCAGTTATAGGCCAATGCTCTACTTTAACCAGGAGATAATGGCGCTGGCCTAGTAATAACTTGCTTTAATGATGTACTTTGATACAAAAAAAAAAAAAAAAGCTGTGTAAATGTATGAAAAAATTAAATTATAGCTGAAGATTTTTAATGTGACTTGATGCTGTTCATTCATTCACCTTCTTCCACCTACTCCACCTAAAGGCTGCAGATGGTGGGGCAGGTATCCCAGCAACTAAGGGCCTTAGGCGGGGAACATCCTGGACAACAGACAGGTAGTAGCAGGACTGGCACAGACGTACAGAGACAGCCATTTAATTTATTCACCAGGGCAGTGGTTCTCAACTGGTCTTCAGTTTCAGGACCCACCATCACCCTAAAATGACAAGCCATGGCCCAAATAATAGAGATATTTAAACTGATCAAATGTATTAAACATGAGACAGAATAATGTCAGAATATCACAGTACACCAACACAAAAAGAACACATTTAACAATCAAGATGCTAGAGAGGGAACTGTTTCCTTCTCCAGTCTATTAGATGCAGTTTAATTTAAAACCCAAATACATGAAACAAAAAAAGTGCAATTCAAGTCTGCAAAATTTACTTTTCTTCTGATGACACTGATTCAGCGGTAAATACTGAAAGACATTGTGCTTTGAGGAGAATTAAGCAGCACACAGTTCAATCTTAGGTGTAAACTTTTTCATTAATCTTTTTTTTTTTTTTTTTTATTAAAGGCCCGCAACCACTGAAAGTGGTTCTGCGACCCACCTTTGGGTCCTGACACACCAGTTGAGAATCACTGCACTAGGGGCAATTTAAGATTGACCATTTCATTTCTGTCTGTTGAAAGTGGAAAAAAGCCGGAATACCAAGAGAGAACTCGTTGTAAATGGGAATACACAGAGAAACACAAATGTACTACATACTCACTAGGGCTGTGTATTGGCAAGAAACTGGTGATACAATACAATACAATATATCACTATACTGTAACAAACATGCTATATTTTATATGTAATAACATAATTTTGGAAAACTCTAACTTTATTGCCAAAAAATAAAACATTTATTGCACATTTATATTTTCATACACCCCTAATATTTAAGTAATTGTGCATATAATTTTAGAAACAGATTCATTTGGGTTCAACATAAAATGCAGTTGCTTTTGCAGGGTTTGTTGTGAACCATTTTAATGCTGGACCAGCTCAAGAATTGCACCCACAACTTCTTTGTTGAGAGGCAAACTAATAACTTTGCCACCCTTAAATGAGGCATAAACCTAAGGCATAAATCATTATCTACCATACAGTGAAATTCAAAGAGGATATGAAGGTCAGGGCTGATGATGACAGAAAGACTCAGGTATGACCATTGAGGCTGCTGTTAAGCCCTCATCTCCAGCCGCTGTGAGCCATTGTCCCGGACTTTTCCCTGCTTCACCAAAACACTATCCTACTGAGGGATTTGGAGTTGAAATTGAATGTTGTCTTTTGCGCCCTGCTCGGTTACTAGGTATACTTTTTTTGAAATAAGAGATAAAAGGAGAAACCCACCCAGCAGGCATAGTATAATGATTTTCTCATCTATCACCACGAGAGATCATTTCATTCCCATTTGTTGCTGCAAGGATCAAATAAAAGCATGTAATCATCTCAAAGCCTTCACTTGGTGTTGAGAAGATTTTTGTAGTCCGTAAAATAAACAATAAATAGAGGGTGGTTGCATGCTTGTGAGGTTTTGGGCACCCTATTGCTCCTAACACTGATTTGAAGTTGGAAAAGCAGATTAAAAATTGCAGTGTTCATATTTCTAATATAGGGTGCTTCTATTTTTTATTCCTTTCTGCAATTTTGTGTATTTTTGTACATTGGTCTTTGTTCCTAGCCCAAAAGATGTTTGGACAGTACTGTATGTCTTTGGGTCAGCACTGTGACTAACTGCTCATTGGCCAGGGTGACCCATAGTTGCTGGGATAGTGACATAATGAATTAATAAATATAATTTAAACTTGTATATACCTTAATTTACAGTTGCCAGAACATAATCTTGGCATCTTCCATGTCCTTTGTTTTTATCAAAGGTGCCTCCACTCTAAGATTTCGTTGAATTAGAGCCATTAGTGCCTGTAGGCTCTTTGCTCTCCTCACACTGATAAAGTTATTAATTAAACGCAGGATGTGCAGTGAGACTGTGCTCCTGCTTAACTCAGAGCAGACCTTGGAGGCTACAGGGAGAGCTAAATCATGTCGAGCACTCGGTCTGGATCAAATGCTGCCTCTTCACGGTTCAAGTGACCTAATTGGAGGCAATACTTGATTTCAGCAGTGGCCCTCAGCATGGGCTCCTGTTGTATTGCTTATATTCCGGGTGCATAAGAGGCAGTCATGATTTGGTTTGACCTAAACAATTGAGTTTGTCATCAAAGGGCACACTACAGCACTATCAGCCCTAAAAGCTAATGGCCTTTATTGTAGCTCATGGCTCACCTATCCAAATGACTATGGAAATGAGGCCTGCCTGAAATGAGAAAAAAACATGCCCTATGCAATAACAATGCTGAATATCGCAATACAATATAATTTGCAATACAGCACCATAACACTATTGCGATACATTTTATGTTTCTGTGTTTGCTGATACTGCAGTAACAGTAAATTTGCGATATATTGTGCAGCTCTAGCCCCTAATAGGTAAAAGGGCTCCCTGTTTATAAGGCAAGGCAAGTTTATTTGTATAGCACAGTTCATACGCAGTAATTCAAAGTGCTTTACAGAAAAAAGACAAAGTAAAAGTCCATAGATAAGAATTACAATTACAACAGTAAAAATTACAAATTTAAAAAATATAATTAATGAATCAATTTAAAATTAAATTAAAATAGAAGCGTGCAAATAAAATACTTACAGTTGACATATGCACAGCTAAAAAGAAAGGTTTTAAGTCTATAAAATGGTGGCTTTGGTGCGGGAGGTCAGAAGTTCCATTCTCTGACATGAATACCACCCACAATATGTGATGTCCCACACTTGGACTAATGGTGATAAAAAAAACATCCAAAGTACCCATGCAAATGATTTGCTTTGACCACCCCTGCAAGAAAGGAAAGCCAAAAGGGACTACTGCTCTTCTAACAGATGAAATTGGAATTAATTACATTGCTCTATGGGCAATGTAATTAAAAACATTCAATTCCAATATTCCTTTAGTTATATTTATGGTCTGTTTCTGTAAAAACTGTTTACCTCTTTTAAACACAATGTCACAATTTCTACCTGGATGAATGCTATTTCTCTGTGTTCATGCACAGAATGTAATCTTTGTTTTGTTCAAAAGAATCTAAGCAATGCTACAGCTGTACATTGTGTCCTTGTTGCACAGCCAATAAAATGTATTTTTCATTCTGCTGCAGTATGCCACAGACAAATTTAGAGTGACTTGCAGTAATTATTGTTTTGCATCTCCAAACATTGATCTTATGATCAGAGCCTGTGCTGTGACTCAGCGCTGCATTAGTCTGGAATAATTGCTTCACAGCTGTTTGCTACTTGCAGACACAATACTGAGAGCGTGACATTGTTTTTGGCCTGAACGCATCGTAAATACTGCGTTCTAGCTGATTTTATGATTATCTAAGACACTTTTTGGCATAACTGTGACTTTTCACAGTATAGTTTTGCTAAGAAAAGTGTATTTTTATAAATTCAGATAGGTTTCTAATATTCAACAATGTGCATTGATACTATTCAGCACTGGTTCATCTTTCAGTCCAACTGCCATGACCCTTTTAAAGTTTTTAGTAGTAGTAGGACGTGGAAGGCCAAGTCAAGCCAGAATCTAGTTCGAGTCACTGAAGGACGTGTCAGAGTAAAGTCTGAGTCCAGCCAAAATCAATACGTTGAATCCAAATGAACTAAAGGCAAGTCTGAGTCACTACAGGCTGATCCAAGTCCAAATCAAGTAATTAGGACTTAAAGTCAGAGTCACAAAAAAAAAAAAAAAAAAAAAAAAAAAAAATTAAAGTTACCAAATTAGTATTTTTATAAAGGTACATTACTGACATTGATTGGGATATTAGTTTTATATACTTTACCTATTGAATAACAGTACTTTCGATGACATATTATGTGTTTACTTAGAGTTATATCGTGCAGCACTGACTGTTCACTGTTCACTGCATGCGCCTTTGTCCAACTTATTGTTCAAGAGAATGTAATGTACTACATGAGGAAGTATTAGTCCAAGGCCACCTTACATTTCACAAGTCTTGGTCCAGCCTGAGTTTGTTAATGTCCAAGCCTGTCTAATTCTGAGTTATTGGTTTCTAAGTCCAAACCTAAATCAAAGTCAACAGTTCAAAAGTAAAAGTCAAGTCTTGTATCCTAGTCTGTAGGATGAAGAGAGTCAAAGTCCGAGTCATTGAGACTAAAACTTGAGTCACTGTTCTCAAAAATTAGCCCAATGACTGGAGTACTCCATATCTGTTACAGCCTTGTGTCAAAATTGTTTACTGAATAGAACACTTTGTAATTCAGTACATATTTAAAATAAACAGTTATTTTCCAGGTGAAGTGAGGGTGGAGAAGAATCTGTTGATATAACACCTTTTTAGATGTCAAACGATGATGGGTTTTTATTGCTGCATAAATTTAAATGAACTAGTGTCACCAGGCAACAGCAGCCGTCCTCAGATACTGGTGGTTTATTATTAACAGATAACAGAAATACTGAAGGGGTACAATTAAGACTCGTGAAAACCACAACATCTGACAACCACATCAGCCGAGAATTACTCTGATCGTTCAAGTGTTAAAGCGGTGGGTATTTGATGATATTTGCTTTGAGAAAACGGGGAGAACATGTGGTAGAAATTTCCCAGAGCTTTGGCTGAACGCTGTGCACAATTTATCAGTTTTTAAAAATGTAGCTGTCAGGCCTGTAGTTATGCGTACACCTGCCCCAGTTGCACTCTTTACTTCCTAATCAGATCTAACTGTTGGAGAAGAAACGCAGAACCAGAAAATAAACAAACTCACACTGATGTGCGTCCATAGCAAAAACATGTTTTTATTGCTGCTTTTATTTTAATAATATAAACTAGGAAAAAAAAGCCATCTTAAAATACTATATGCCATCTAACTGAAGCTTACCTTACCTAAATAGACTTGTTTCCTCCAGCAGCCGTTTATCCAAGAGCCAATGAGAATGTCCCCTATTGGAGAGTGCAAGCATATTAGGAAGTGTAGAAAGATCATTGTCCAGTCACTAATAATACCCATATTTGACTATGGTGACACTACCTATATGTGTGCTTCCCCTGCTACGCTGAGGCCACTTGATTCTGTGTATCACAGTGCTCTGTGTTTTATAACTGGCGACAGGTATCTAACTAACCTTTGTGTATTATATGAAAAGTGGGCTGTCCTTCTCTTATAGTTTGCAGGGACCAACGTCTTTTGTTTATATACAAAGTACTTTGGGGATAGCTTCCCCTGTTTATGACCTTGTGCTTAAATTTTAGTAGTAGAAATTATCAGACGCGCCTGCAGATGCATATTAGATTATCTGTTCCATGTACAAATACTGAGCTAGGAAAGACTGCCTTTTGCTTTTATGCTCTAGACAGATGGAATAAGATCCAGGATACACTTAAATTGACTCAATTAGTCCCCGTAGAAACATTTACTGCTTAAAGATGTACACTATATTTCCAAAAGTATTTGCTCACCTGCCTTTACACGCATATGAACTTAATTCTTATTCCATAAGGTTTAATATGACGTTGGCCGTTGTGTCTATAACAGCTTCAGCTCTTCTGGGAAAGCTTTCTCCAAGGTTTAGGAGTGTTTATGGGAATTTTTAACTGTTCTTCCAGACATGAATTTGTGAGGTCAGACACTGATGTTGGACGAGAAGGCCTGGCTCACAGTCTTCACTCTAATTCATCCCAAAGGTGTTCTATCATGTTGAGGTCAGGACTTTGTGCAGGCCAGTCAAGTTCTTCCACACCAAAATCTCTCATCCATGTCTTTATGGAATGTACTTTGTGCACTAGTGCACAGTGATGTTGGAACAGGAAGTGGCCATCCCCAAAGTTTTCCACAAAGCTGCATGCCTAGGTGCTTGATTTTATACATTTTATACATATACATATTTTATACCTGTGACCATGGAAGTGATTGGAACACCTGAATTTAGTTATTTGGGTGGATGAGTGAATACATTTGGCAATTTAGTGTATTGCATATAACCTTAACATGTTTTAGGCAATCTATGTATGTTTTTTTTTTTTTAAATTCATGTATTTTTATGTATTCTATCTATGTTTTTGATTTTATCTTGTATCAGGGTGCCCTTGTAAATGAGGGCCTTTCCTGTCTAAATAAAGAATAAATCAATAAATTAAAATGGGTTATAATAAAACCTAGATAAGGTCTAGAGAATTCTGACTACAATATGCAATTAGGTAATGGAATGGTTCTCCTCAAAAACCAGTTAAAGGGACATTATTATACCAACTTTTAACTAGACTTTTCTGAACTATCCTTTTCAAAAACATGCCCGGAGTTGTATTTTGTTTCATTCACGTATGTCACAGCAGATATTGCAAGTGGTTGGGTGTTGCACATACATCGATGAGGAAACTCCACCTTCTTAAAAAGGACTAACAATTGTGTTGCTATTGGTTGCGCTAATTAGGCCTTGTGCCCCGCTGTATCCAGTGTGGGCATGGGCTGAAGGAGTGAAGTGGACGTGGGGAGCAAAGTGGGTCTTAAAGGGACATGCACCTGATTAGAGATTTTTTTCTTAGAAAGCAACCAGCAGCTCCCAAAAATATGTCTTCAATATGCATTTGTTAGGTTATAAAACATAAAATGCAAATTTAGAAGTGGACAAAATTTATTGAAAAAGCTTGGAACATTTGCATGATATGGCCCCTTCAAGGGAGTAGTTTCTGGTAAGGACATTTTAAAATTTCATTTGAAGTCTGGCTGGTAGTTATGCCTACACCTGCTCCTTTGCTCCCTATCCCGCCTGATCAAATCTAACTGCTAGAGTAGAAATACAAACCAGAAAATAAACTCTGTGCAAGGCCTCCTTCAGCTCCACTCCCATCTTGAATATTGCTTTCGCTGTCTACTCTATGACTTATTGACTCCCGCCCGTATGTCCGACTGCACTGCTCAGGCGCAGGTGGCGGGGCTCCCCAGAAAATCCATATATCAGAAAAAAAGCATGCGGGGGGCAGACTCTTCTCCTGTAGGCCCTCCGAACCACACAAGGAGCGTCTTGTCCTTGTCGATGACTATGAGTCGACAGTTTGTGGATCCATACTCCGGACCTGAAATTCAGCACAGCTTGCAACCGGCGGCTCTGTTTTCTGTAGGACTGAGCTGTGGTGTCAGATAACTGCATGTGATTAGAGGATACTGTGGAGGAGTGGTGAGGGAAAAATCTACACGTTTACAAGTACACTGCGTCCTGTCTCATGCACATCACCACTGTCCCGATTGCAGGGATTTAGTATTGTATCAAGTGAAACTGATACAATACTAAATTGTACTTTGTAATCGTAAATTGTACTGCATGTTCTACAAGACACATGCCTATAGGCGAGACTAGAGACAGTGATGTAGGTGGCAAATCTAAATAGATGTGGGCTAACTTTTAAATAGGGCTGTGTATTGGAAAGAACCTGGCAATATGATATGTGTCATCATACAAGAGTCACCATATAATTAATGCTGTACTGATAGATGACAATACTGTAACAAACATAAGGTGTACATAGTTTAAATGTAGTCTAAATGCCATTAGAATCCATATTGTTTTCTTATCTATTGTGAATGGTTAGCTGTTTCTAGTGCTTTGTATCTGCTACTCTTTTCTTAGCCCAGTAGTTCAGACATCCCTTCTGCTATAGGCTGGAGCTGATGAAAATCTTCTTGTAACTTAACACTTTAGCAGCACATAATGCTCGTCTCCTGAGACATACTCAGCAAAGATCCAGAGCGGGAGCAGGAGCTGCCAGAGCCATATCTCACAATAGACTCGATTTGTTTACTCTGCTGCTGACCAATGGACTTCTGCTGTATCCAAATAGAACAGGACCAACTGGCTTATAAAACTCATTTTGAAACAATTTTTATTTGCCACATGATGGTATTTTTTACACTGTTGTATGTCTGGGGTCTACATTTTAAAAAAACAACCATATGCAGTAATGATGTTGAATATGGCTAAAAAAAATGCACTATTTTTGGTAGCATTAAAATGGTTTTATTAAGCAAAGACAAAGGAAAAAAAATGATTTTACTCTTAATCTATGTAGAGGGAGTTGTCAGAACTGAGACTAAATCCAAAATTTACCAAAGCCACAAAAGAATTAGGCTTACCATCTAAAGCAGCTCTAAACCAGGACTAAACCAGCATATAACTATGACTAAACAATATCTCTATTAGGACTAACCCAGCTCAATACCAAGACTTTACCAGCTCTAATCCAGGACTAAACCAGCTTTAAACCAGGACTAAACCAGCATATAACTATGACTAAACAATATCTATATTAGGACTAAACCAGGTCTTAATCAGAAATAAAGCAGGTCTAAACTGTGCCTAAACCATGACTAAGCAGTGGTCTACTAAAGTGAAACTGCAGAAGACGCTTGAGCACCACCAGAAGAAGCCTGAGTACCACCAGTGGTACCTGTTCCACAGTTTGAGAACTGCTGATATAACATTAGACAATTGCTACCTCAGCTCCAGCCTCATATGGTTCCTAGAATAGTCATGAGCAGGATTTTCATATTTTACACTGCAGCTGGCATCTTCTTTCTTTGTCTTTTACTGGCGACTCTCCTTGGCTGCTTCAGAACTACGTCTGTGTTCGCTGTAATCCCAAACCACAAGTCCCTGCAGATGCTCGCCACTGCCAGGACAACATCATGCGATAACAATCCACTATGCCCAAGATTTTCTGGGATACAGTGCTCAATTAAATGCTTCATCGTGGTTACTGCTGCTCACTGTAGAAGATAATAGAGGAGCTTCTTACATTTAGGCTAAATCTGAATATGGAAGGATTTGCTGCTGCTGGGAATACGCCGCTATCTGCCTTACTGCATTTACTGGGCTGCGATTCAACTTAACAAATGAATAATGTTGGCTTTTCTGACAATGCACTGTAATTACTTCCCATAATGTAAAGCATTTAATTAAAGATATTCTAACATTTTCTTTGCCAGATTTTTTTTTAGCAAACAGTATATGCCAGCTTCATTACTCACAGTATTTACAGATAAAATAATTTCTAAAAGTTGAAATCTTAAACGTTAAAACTATCATTTATTTGTCCTGGATTGGTGGAAACCTGTGTAATCATTTAAGTCTTTTGTTATAGTAAAAAAAAAAAAGTATTTTAAACGTCATATAGTCTATGGCTGTGTTCCTCTCTAGCCCCTTACTCCTCAATCACTATATAGTCCCGCACTATATAACAAACCATATACATATATTCATTTTGCAAACAATTCCGATACTGGCTCATTTTTTTCTTTACTCATTGTTGATCATACAACTCTGATGTATGTGTATAAAAAGTTGGCAGGACTCCAGTGATAATGGATGCCTGTGATAAAACCCAACTGGACCTGAGTAATATTTCAGTATTTTTAGATAAATAATAATCCTACATGTTATATTTAACAAGAGTTATGTTAATGAATAAGATAAACTAAATTATCGCAGCTCTTTTAGAATTACATGGGGAAGCTATCCTCTGTACAAGCTATGGTAAGGTAACATTAGTGATTTTACACTGTAACATTTTTAAAGAGCAGTTTATTCATGATTATAACTCATCAGAACATAAAAAACAGTGTCTCTATTCATTTAAATGTGTTGTGTTCAGTTTAAAGACCTGCTGCGGTCCCGCTGTTCTCCAAAACTCGCAAAACATTCAGATCTATACTGACTGACCTTTCAAAATACATTGTGTTGAATTTTGAGGAAACTTTATATACTATTGTATTGGCCAAAAGAAGTGATTTCAGTGAAGCCATATGTCTCTGTGTGAGAGCTGTGTGAAGAGTTTTGAGAAAGAGATGGAAAACTGTGTGAAATGATGAGAAATGTTCTAAATGATCTGCAAACAGCAAATCCTGTTGAAATACAAGTCTGAAGAAAAACAGACTTGAACGAGGTTTCAGTAAATGTGCATTTGAGAAAAATTGTATTAGGCAGACCTTGCTCCCTAAAAAAGAGGCAGCCATTGTATACTTTGGTTATTTGAGTTGCTGTCATCATTTTAGAATAGAATAGTGTGGCTGACAAATATATTTTAACATATTTTCTATGCCACAATGAGCTTACTCTTATTAACTACTGCAAGCACTACTGCTTTCATTTTTCCAGAATGTTAAGTGGTTTAATAGTAGTTATATCAGTCTTCTGCACTTTCACTTTTAGTTTTCTGTTTCCCAGAAATATATTGTTTCTAGAAGTATTAAATGCAGTATACGATTATGGACTACATTGTGCTTTGAGAGAACATGGCTTGCAAAATTTGAAAATACCTAATAGCCCTCTGGGCAGTGACTCTTTAGATTTTGGTAGCCCGGAGTGAAATTAAGTAGCCCAAAAAAGTGATTTTATGATATGCCCACTTTAATAAACTTTAAGAGAGCTGGTTTATAGTCTCCTAGGAAGAGTTTAGACCTGAAACTAACTTCTATTGGCTCAGGAGACTATGAATAGCCTGAGCCTGGTTTTGGGTCGTTAGGAGTCCTTTGTCCTCAGCTGGAGTGAGAGCCGTTAACCGTCCTGGGCCTGGTCAGCTCCTTCAGATGTTAATGACCTGAGTGAAACTGGTTTGTTTTGTTTGGGTTTCAGGAGACTGTTGTAAACAGATGGAAGGTTGTATCTGAGACCACCATTTCTGTTTAAAGGTTTATCTTTTTTGACAAAGATTGCTTTTTTCACTCCTTGCTCAAACCATCCTTTCTCTCTGGCTAAGATTTGGACCTCACTGTCCTCAAAGGAGTGGTCTGTGTCCTTCAAGTGTAGGTGTACTGCAGATTCTGGTCCACTGGAGTTGGCCCTGCGGTGTTGGTATAACCGCTTATGCAGAGGTTGTTTGGTTTCTCCAATGTACTGTTCATTGCATTCATTTAATTGAATGGTGGATTTTTAAAACTAAGACAACAATTCAACACTAAACTGCCTGACTAGCAACAACATACTGGTATACATTTTTTGTTTTCATTTTATTTGTTGAAATAATGTATTTGAGGCTTGAAAACTAGGCTGTATATTTGGGAGCATATTTATAAATGGTCATCTCAACAATTTGTAAAAGCAACGGGAGTCTTGTCTTGTGTCAGGTGCTGAGAGACATTTCTGATGTTTATGCTCAAATTCAAATGACAGTAATCTGCTCAAAGCGGCAGCTCCTCCTGTCGTGCCACAGTGCAGGGCCCATTTCTCCCCCTCTGTCCTGACTCTGCTTTGACTCTGCTCCTGTCTCTGCCCTGACTCTGTCCTGGCTCTGTCCTGACTCTTCTCTGACCCTGTCCTGACTCTGCTCTTGTCTCTGTCCTGTCTCTGTCCTGACTCTTCCCTGACTCTGCTCTTGTCTCTGCCTCGACTCTGTGCTGACTCTGCTCTGACTCTGCTCTTGTCTCTGTCCTGACTCTGCCCTGACTGTCCTGGAGCCTCACTGGGCTCTGATCAGTGTAACTGTGTAACATTCACAAGGCTGTTTTACTTAGCTAAAAATGGGACCGCAAATGTTGTACTGTATATAATAAGTTATATACTTAAGTTAAGTTATATATATATATATAAATGTTGCTCAAAATGTATGAAATTTTGACCAAATAATTTTTTATGAGGCAGACATTTTTATTATACAGCCATAAGAATATAAAAGCATTTTAAAAACCAAGGGGGAGTCTGATGCACCTTAACATACACCTGAACTAACACCTTTCTTAGAGGAACTATGTCTACAGATGCTTCCTGATTTTTCTTATAGTGTTTATCTTACAATGTTTGAGGGTTCCTCTTGTCTAGTTCAATGGACACTGATAAAACACCAGTGTGGGACTGCCCCATTTTCTGATCTACACTTACCATATTTTTCGCACTATAAGGCACATCGGATTATAAGGCGCACCTTCAATGAATGGCCTATTTTAAAACTGTTTTCATATATAGGGCGCACCGCATTATAAGGCGCATAGAATAGAAGCTACTGTAGTGGCTGGGGTTGCGTTATGCATCCACTAGATGGAGCTGCGCTAAAGGGAATGTCAATAAAAAAGTCAGATAAGTCAGTCAGTCAAACTTTATTAACAGAATACAAACCAGCGTTCTTACAACTCCATTCACTCCCAAAACAAGTTAGTGCATTCACAATACGGTACCGTACGTACCAGTAGCTCTTATTTGCGCTGCCCTCCTTGAAAACAATGTATTTCCAATTCCATTTGTCACAGTTCAAAGCTACATGAACAGCGTTCGAGTGCTCAGTTTTCTGTCCTCTCAATGTCACAACTCTTCTACTAGATGGAGCAAAGGCCGCGCCTCCTTGTTCTTTTGCGGCAGGATCCATAAACACGCCTATGGCACACATGAACAGCTGGGACTGGAATTATTCTTTACTGTTTTTACCGCTGTCACTTCGGCGACGCCCCCTGAATTAGGTAGCCATAATTAACCAACATTGATCCATATATATATAAGGCGCATCGGATTATAAGGCGCACTGTCAGTTTTTGAGAAAATTAAAGGCTTTTAGGTGCGCCTTATAGTGTGGAAAATATGGTATCTCCTCTTCGCTCCTTCTCTTGCAACAGAATAAACACCACAAAGACAACTCTGTGACTAAAGACCTATCATTTCTTTCTCACACAGTTGTACAAACTACTAAATTTCCACAACAATACAATAAAATAAACTTTATTGCCCCCTGAGGGAAATTTGTCTTGGACTTAGTGCTGTTATTTGCCACATACAACATTGACAGAGAGTGACATTCATACACATTAAATATAAAAAAAATCAATGCTTGTACCTTAAAATGATTTAGAGTTCAACAATTTGATTAAGGTTGGAACAAAAGACAGTTTGAAGTGGTTAGATTTAGAGTTAGGTAAGCGGATTCTATCTGACGGTCAGATGCTTTATTCTGAGAAAATTGGATGTTGAGAGTCTGCCATGATTTTTGTGCCTTGTTTCAGCACTGCCTTCTCAAATACTCTAATTTTAAACCAGTTATTGCCATTCTCCTCTGAAATTGTTACCCTCAGAACTGCTGCTCACTGAGTATTTTCTCTTTTTCAACCCAAAATATGATTGTACTTAATAGATCAGCAGCTTTTGAAATAACAGTGTCTGGCACCAACAACCATTCCTAAACAAGTCACCAAGCACTTGAACAGGTGTTTCTAATAAAATGGCCAGGGAGAGAATGTAGTATTAATTATTATATACAGTTAACTGCCATTATATCCATATGTTCATTTTCCCTATTAATTGCTGTCTTCTCTGTATTTTTAGTAGCCAGCATTGTTTGGAAACCCTAATTAGGATGTCTGTGTCTTAATTAATAGGTGTTATATAGAGGAGGTCAAATGATATACGCTATATACTTGCCAACATATAAATAAATTACATAAACAATAAGTCATACAAAAATAGCTGCAAGAATGCAATAATAAATACATATCATTATTATACTGCTTGTGTGTGATTGTGTGTGAGTGGATGACACTTGATTCAAAGCAGTGTTAATGTTAGGCAGGCGATCTATTATTTATTGTTAAAGGAAGTGAGTAATATTTCTGCCCCATCTGAAATATTGTAAGGGACAGACAGAGTACACATGTCAAAAGTTGGTCTTCGGATGTAGATACCTGTCTTTGGACACCTATTACTGATGAGTCAGGCTGTGAAGAGTGGGCTAAACAGCACATCTGATGAGTCATATCTGATGCATCAACCAAAGTGTTACAATGAAAATAATGAGAATATACTAATAGTGTTATTTTAATGTGGTCATATGCTAAAGCCCGTGTAGAAATGGAAAAAAAAAAAAAAAACAGAAGTGAAAGAAGTATTCAAAGGCTGTACTCGCAAAGTACTGTTTCCTTCAATGATATTACTCTAGTAGCAAGTACTCATTGGTGCTACTAATACCATTGCTGCTACTTGTACTACAACTACTCCTACTGCTACAACTATGACTTTTATTACCACTGCAACTACTACCACTACAGGGCTACTACTGAAACTACATCAGATACTACTTTTACTACACACACATTTGTACGTGAGGTAAAGTAAAAATATCTTGAGTATACTACTACTGTTGCTGCTACTGCTACACTACTACTTTTATTACCACTGCAGCAATTACCCCTACAGTACTACTACTGAAACTACTGCTACATCAAATACTACTATTACTACACTCAAATGAGTATACTACTACTGTTGATTCTACAGCTACTGTAACTGCTACAACTGTTTGGGCCAGTCCCAGATAAATGGAGAAAGGTTGTGTCAGGAGGCGTATTCTCTTTAAAACATGTATGCCAAATTAAAAATAAGGTAAGGTATATTTTATTGTTATTTATTGCTTTATACATTTTTATACACACACTTGTATTGAATGTTACAATATTGTCCATACGTCTTTTGCATTTTTTCCCAACTTCTAAGCATGTTCATATCTTCTGCACAGGCCAAGGCTCTTACTCAGGCTTCCCAAAGCAAATATAGCCCATGTGTCATAACGCTCTATTTAAAAACTAATGAGTCTGTCTCAGCCTCTCACCTACACAGTGACTCGGAGACAGCTTTAGGTTCACAGTGGATGGCAAAGAGCTTATCTAAGACTAAAAACCCGCAGATAGCATCTTGCTCTTTCTTTTCTCTGGCAATAAGCGCTTCTATAATTCTGAGGTGAATGAGGGTTTGCCTTTAAAACTTCACCCGTCTGATTGCTCTATTCATTTCTCTACATTAAGGAAACAGCCTGAGTGACATTAGTAATGGCTGATGTACCTCACAGATAAAGCGCTCGTATGTGCTTTAGAATCCATTAGTGATGGAAAAATATCTTGACTTTACAGGTAATGTATTTTCAAGGCTGTAATATGAACGAAAGTGACAACTAATTTTAGGCAAAATTCAACTGGTGATCTTTATTTTTTGATGTTTAACTTAAAAAGGGCATTGTTTGAAATAAATCATTAAAAGTAACCAAATACTTTTCCTCTAGAACTCTTACTTAAAGGTGGTATGAGCAGTATATATTTTTATTACCTAGATGTCCCAAGATATGAGGTAAACATATATAAATCAAATATTAGTTTTACTGATAACAATGGTACAGCTGATTTATTCACAATTTTAAAAGGTACTGGCTGAATGCCCAAGTTGTTTATGTTTACATTTTTTGTTTTGGTTCTAAAACCCTGTATTGCAAATTGTACAATCAGAAAATCAGAAAGACTGGCAACTCACAGACCGTTGTTTTTATTTAGGCTGCCCCACTTTCAAACCAGTACAACCGCATAGGCTGCTTCTAGTACCTTTAAGTACATTTTTTGAACATTATATACTTTCAGAGTACATGTTCTAAAACATTTTTTTTTGCTGTTTTACTTTTACGTCAGTAATTTCTAGGGTAAAATCCCATCCTATCCTATCCTTATGCCCAGAAAAAGTGGGGAAAGTGTTCTAATAGTGTTGTGTTAGTTAGTACTGCCTTATACCTGCAGTGGTGGTGATGATGGTGGTAGTATTAGCAGTATTGTTAGTAACTGTTGTAGAAATACACTCAATACTTTTTTCTCCATTTACTAAAGTAACATTTTGGAGTACCTTGAGTACATTATATTTCAAGCTTACGTGCCTTTACACGCATATGAACTTAAGTGACATCCCATTCTTAATCCATAGGGTTTAATATGACGCCGGCCCACCCTACGTTGGACATCTACGTGTCTGATGTTCTCGTCCAATGTAAGACTCTGATGTTGGGCGAGAAGGCCTGGCTCACAGACTTAGCTCTAATTCATCCCAAAGGTGTTCTCGTCTTGAGTCAAGTTCTTCCACACCAAAATTGCTCATCCATGTCTTTATGGACCCTGCTTTGTGCACTGGTGCAGTGATGTTGGAACAAGAAGGGGCCATCCGCAAACTGTTCCCACAAAGTTGGGAGCATGGAATTGTCCAAAATCTCTTGGTGCTGAAGCATTCAGAGTTCCTGGAACTAAGGGGCCATGCCCAGCTCCTAAAAACAACCCCACACCATAATCCCAATTTAGTTATTTGGGTGGCTGAGTGAATACTTTTGGAAATATAGTGTACCTTATACCTACACATACAATAACTATACAATAAAAATATACTGAGGAACTTACCTCTTACCTCTGTTTGGAAAAGTTTGGACTAAATACATTATTAAAGTTGCATGTATATTGACACTAAAAGTAGAATATAAAGTTTATAGAAACTATATCTGCTAAAAATATTTCTGCATTTTAACATAAAGTATTTGTGTCTAGACAACTAATTATCCTTGAAGTGAATACATGAACAAGTATTATGTTTTCAGAGTGAAAGTAGAATTTGGCAAATGAAAGTGTTGGAGGTTACATAAGCATTACTCTTAAACCAGAAGAGCTCTTGAACACTTGCAGCGGATGATCATTGAGACTGACATTTTTGCATACAGGCGGCAAAACCTGTCCAAATTCACAAGAGGAGGAACTGTCTCCAGCCCGCAGACCTAACTCAGGTAATTATTTCTATGTCTGGGTTGAACTATTAAGTTTCCTCTTCTAGTTCTGTGAGGTTGGTCCTTCAGTAAAAGCGTTGCTTGTCCATTTTCAGAAAACATCTTCTTTTTGAGTTAATTTATGGTTTCCACACAACAGTATATTTGCATTGTTCTTAGTGAGACAGAGTGACAAGCATTTATAATAGCAGTTAAGTGCAGGAGCTGTGCAGTTTATTAAGAGGAGAGTGGACAAGAAGACACTGTTAGAAGTAAAGATGAAATATGTTTAAAGGGCTGCACAAAATGTCGCAGATTTATAGTTATTGCAATATTGGCGTGAATGGCTTATATATAAGTGAATGTATCTCAATATTGTTATTACAGAAATACACTTACACTTAGACTGGCAAATTAAGTGTCAGCTTTTGTCTTTCTGGGGTTGCCAGAGCAAATATTCTGCCTACTAGTGTGCAGTGTCAAAATGAGCCTAATGGCCAAATAAAAAATGTCAATGAAATAATCTTGATAGTCTTATTTCCTCTTGTTCGGTTCTATTACATAAGTCGTTGCCATGACTTCATCCAGTCACCTTCAAATATTCTTGTGAAAGCTCCTCCCCTTTACAAACGCTCTCAACGAGAGCCGTACCAGATGATTTGTGAAACACTCACAGATCATCGCTTTTGCCAGGTTAAAAAGATGTTTTTAGTTAATTGGTTAGTTGGATAGGGCTAAATGAAGGCAGATGATTTGCTTCTTCTTCTGCCCAATCATTTTTACCAAGTTTTTAAAATGTGCTTAAGTAGCTTTTTTCTCTCATTCAAAGTGGTTGTTTTTATGAGAATGCTTTCCTCTAATATTGCTGTGCGTGCTATCTATCTTCATGCTGAGGTGGATATCAATTAGGTGAGCCAAGCATGTAATTGATTTCCAGCCTGTTACCTTTAGCTCCGGTATTTGTGATGTGCCTGTCTATTCTGCTGCCTTGTGTCAACACCTCCACACGTACATGCTCTTGAGAACAATCGTGCCAATAAATATGACTTATAGAATCCATTTAGGGCACCAGAGTCGCAGCTCATCGTAATTTCATTAACTTAAGCTGCACACGGTGTAAGATGGACAACGGGTCATTACAAAGTCACTATTACTGCCATTACAATAAAGTCAGATATGTGAACAAATGATATTTTTGTCTGGTCTAAATGACGCTATGATCCACTGCTTCCCTCCATTGCTATTCCTCTCACGTAGGAAGAAAAAGGTTGTATGCCCTTCTTGCTCTGGGCAATTTGAATAATTCACTCAGATGTGTGTATGCGATTGGACCCACGACCCAGAGCCTGTGCAGTCTAGCTGACGGTATGTACTCAGGAGATAAGGAACGTGAATCACAGACAAGAGATACCTCAGGGAGGGCTTTGAGGAGGGGTGCAAGAGAGGGCCAACCCGGGGTCAACCACCAGGCCCACCGATGACAACTCATGCCAACGAGATGTGCCAAGTTTTACAAGATAAGTCCACGGTTTTGATAGAAAGACTTTTGACAGAATAATGCGATAAAGAGGGATTTGAAGGTCTTACAAAGCTCATATCGGACTTGACAGGTTGAAAAGGAATGAAACCAATTCTAAACGGTGCCATAATAAATCAGCACAAAGAATGGAGGGAACAAATCAGTGCTATAGTCAGTATTCAAATTAATCCCAAGCCCATGATTACTTGCTTCACCTAATAAATCAAAATACAGAATTGTTTCATTTCAGATTTAATTCATACTTGTTGATTCATACTTTCCTCCAAACATAAATATTGGATAGTTGCCATTTACTCATTCCTTGCTCTCTGCATATACCTGTTAGGGGTGGCAGGTGGCTGGGGCCTATCCCAGCTACTTTTGGCCTGAGGTAAACATCGTGCAGTGGCCATTTATTTGCAAGGCTGACATTTGGAGACATACAGTACACTAAAGGTAGGTAGTACCCATTCACTCTCATATTCACTACAGGCAATTCAGGTTGACCACGCGCTTGTGTTTTCTGGTGGGAGGAAGCAGGAGTACAAGAGAAGCCACATTAACACAGTGGCGGACATGCAGACTGCACTCAAACCCACAACCTCCTGTTCTGAGGCAGGAGCAGCGGCCTCTTTGACACTACCCTGGGTAAATGTCATCATACAAAATATCAGTGGTGGAAAGTAACTAAATACATTTATTCAAGTCATTTACCTAAATAGAAGATAGATTTTTAATATTTTTACTTCAGGAAATTTTCAAAGAGAATTTGTTTACTCAAGTCAATCTTAAAATAAAAAAAAAGATAGTAGTAGTAGGAAGGTATTAGTAAGAAAAAGTAGTATAATAGTAGGAGCCAGGGGTGTTGCTAGACTTGAATTCAGCTTAACTGGCATTATGGTTATGAAAAATGCTGCAGTTTGACTCTAAGCTTCTCAGGGTCTATATTGGAACTGGGGGTCCGTCTGTTGCAAAAGCTTGGTCTAACAAAAGTCCAGACATAATATTAGGTTATTGAGGATTTATGCACAGTTGATTTATACTAAGGGACAAGCCAAGTAAAAGTATTTAGTGACGCCTCTGGTAGGTGCAGTAGTAGTAGTGATAGTATAAAATTAGCACCAGTCATAGCTGTAGATTTTGCTGTTCAATAAAAAAAAGTACTCAAGTAAATACAGTATTACACATTACTCCTACATTAGTAATATTATTTCAAAGCTACAGTACAGATTTTAAAGTTACATTGTGTAACTTTTCTCCTAAATATGTGGGGCATACTGACTTGTTTTTGTGATTTTTTGAGCGATTATAAGGCCTGAGGCGCGATCTGTTGCTCCGAGCGGGGCTTCATTACTGAGAAACCGCCCTCGCAACTTGGCTGGGAGCGCTCCGCTGTTGAGGAAGAGTCACGTGACAGGGAACGACTTGAGGTGCAGGTATAACCAGGAAGCTACTTTTAGCATTGTTATTTTCGCCAGTTCGTCAGGGCCGAAGGACACAAGAAGATGAAGACAATGTCGGACGAGGCAAGAAAAAGAAAATGTGAAAGGGACCGCACCAGATCACAGACAAGAGTCAACATCGGACAGACTTTTGCTCGCTGGCGTCAGATGAGAGACAGAGAAGGCTGCAAATCGGATCACGTTTTTGCATCTTTATTGTGGGGCAGGTAAATTAGCCTCTTTATTTTTTCTTTAGAACGTGCTTTTTCATACAGTTATTAGTTGTTTTTACTGCGACCATTGCGCGATATTTGTTGATAAGCTAACGCTAGCGCTAACTCTATAGAAGATCTAATCCAAACTTCCAAAGGTAGAAGCAGGTCAACTAAAGTTGAAACAATGATGGAAATAGACGCACGCTCGCACAGTTTCAGAAGGAGGAGGGGCCCTAGTGTTTACGTTTTGCGACGGTGCAGTGGCACCTGTGGCCTCTAGAGGCGCAAGACCGGGAATCTTACACAGTGTAACTTTAAATAAATGCAGCACTTGTTTTTGCTCCCAGTCTACCTTCTCAAAATGTATTTGTTGGATTCCTGATACACAGCAACAATCATAAAGAATCCTTCTCTGCACATTCCAATTGCTTGAACAGTTTGAGAAGTTCCTGTGTAGCAAGTTTTTCTTTGGTTGACTACAGCCGAACAACACCTAAACAAGATAATTTTAGCCGATAATATGATAGGTGTATAAACATTGCCGGTTGAAGATCCACTTTCTGATGGCAGGACATAATCTGCCTCCTATGTGTCCCCTGTGAGATAAAAAGCTCCTATCTGTGGAGATAAGCCTGCGTCTCTTCACTCAGATGTCATTCACAGAGGCAGGAAAAGCACCACGCGAGGGAGAGGAGAATGTCCCTACTTGCAACGCTTTTTAAATATTCAGAATGCAAAGGGTTACTCAAGAAGATAAAGAGGTAATTTCACTTGCAGACAGCATGTTCAATAATTTGTTTTTGGTCCCTCTGGCTTCTATTATAAAGGAAAAAAGTGTTCACTACTTCAAGGTTACCGCTGGACTGCCATTTCTTCCATATTCTTGGAAAAGCAAAGCACGTCTGTCACTAAAAGCTCCAGTGTGCCACTCTGTAGACTCACAAATTCCGCCCTTGTCTCGCTGAGGACTCTTCCTAAATGTGGAAATTGCACAGTTATTTTGTCTCACACAACCAGGCTACAAAAAACAAAATCAAAAGTTAGCTCTAGGTAAATAAAATGACTTTTTCTGAGTCATAGATCATCCACTGATCAGTATCCGTCGGCGTTTCAGCAGGTGAAGCACACAGTGGTTTAAAGAAAGAAGAAAAACAGGCCAGCACACATCAAGGCCGGACTCTCTCGTCTTATGTAATGGTCTGCTTGACATTTCAACTCTGAATTCAGAGCGAAGTGAAAAGCAGCAGCTGCACTTGTTTGATCATTAAAGAAAATGAGAGAACATGCAAATTAAAAATGTATGGTGAAGCTGAAAAGAAGTCATCCCTGAGGTTACCTTGATGTCTACAAACCTTACAGTTCTAAAGATGCTTAATAACAATAATAATAATTTATTCTTTTGTTTTGTGCATAAATCATTCAAAGGCACATAGATGAGGGTCTCTGAATGTGGGCATTTCCGTTCCTTATACAAGTACCTTTTCAATACCTTGCTCATTTGGCCATTTTCACACAATTCTACACTCTTCAGATTCAGCCATTCACCGCACCGATCAGGCATAACATTATGACCACCTGTTGTATTAGTAGTCATGATGTTATGTATTATGATCACCTACCTAATATCCAGACCTGTACACAACAAACTGTGGACCACACAGGCCAGCCTTTGCTCCCCACATGCAACACCTGTCACTGGTTCACCACTGTTCCCTCTGTGGATCAATTTTGATACTGACCACTGCAGACCGGGAACACACCACAAAAGCTGCAGTTACAATTTGGCCCTTTGAGGACAAAATGTTCACTTTCTGACAAATATATCCCACCCAACAACAGGTGCCATGAAGAAGAAATAATCAGTGTTATTCAGTTTACCTGTCAGTGGTCATAATGTTATGCTTGGTTGGTGTAAAGATGGTCCTTGCCATGCACAATGTAGCGGTGAATCAGTAATGCTACATGAGAAAGTTGACTGAATTACACTTTTGTACTTGTTGGTTGCACATTTATCACTTTGACACAGAATGCTTAGTATATTTTGTAGCATAGTCATAGTTATGTTAAGTCTTACACTTTTCTGTTGCATTACATGGACAGAAAATTGTCACATGCAGAGGAGTGTGCATGGTGTGCAGCTCTTCCAGGCGTACTCTATGTGAGAATCGACAAATGCCCTAAATCATGTCAGTCATTTGGAAATTTGATAATTAAGTAATTATAAGCCGCCACAGAAAGCATTGCCCTATACCCACTGCCCCATTTCACATGCGTAATGGGCCCACGCTCCAATAGTGTGCTGGAAAACCTGTTATTCCCAGTGGTTTATGTTGTTTGTTGCTGCTTTTAGCAAAGCACTGCACAACACTAGTTGAGGATTTGTCATGACTAATAGCCAATAGGCCAATATAAAGAAGGTACAGAAGGAAAAATGTGTGGATTTATCAATTATGCAAAGCATACTGAGACCTTTAGAGTATACCCCTTTGTTGCTGTCATCCATACTGGGAGTGTTTTGTTGCAGGAAGACAATGTGTTCAAACATATTCTTAGAGACCCTGTCATCAACTTTACACGTCTGATGTTTTATCAGCAGGGACTAAAAACATATTGTACAAATTTCCATATTCAAAAACTCTTTGTGTGATTAGATAGAATATGTGAAGAAGCTATAGGAAATGGAATAGTACTCCTTAGACTAGTTCTCTTTATCTAAGCTGTGGGATTACATGCTGTGATGTGCATGACTGCTGCGGCGTAAATGACGTGATGGTCTGTGATGTATGAGGACAGGTGAAGCACACACACATGGGGAGAGGCATCTCCAGAGAGGCACCCTAAACCAGGTTGGAAATTGTATGTGCGAAATGTCACTTCAAATCAGCATACCTCTAGTCCTTCAAACACTGTGTGCATATGTAGACATTAGAGAGGGATGACAAGGACACAGACTGAGTGAGAAGTGTCTGTAACTGGCTCAGGTGTTGAAACCTTAATAATAGTAGTGTTTAGTTGTTTTAAAATGGTATATGATGAGACTGGCTATGTGCATCCTTCCTGCAGTGTTTTACAGTCGAGTCGAGTCACACTCAAGTCCTTAGTCGTAAAGTCTGAGTCACTAAAGACTGGTCTAAGTCAAGTCATTAACACTTGAAGAAGCAGTCAAAATCACCAAAATAATTTCAAATTGAGTCAGAGTCAAGTCATCTTGAGGTGAGGTGTGAGTTAGAGTCAAGTGCAAATCAATTTTAAAGTGTCTGTGTCAAGTCCAAGTCATGTTCAAATGAACTGATGGCAAGTCCAAGGCGAGTCTCACAAATTAGTAAACTTATGAGGTCTCAAGGCTTACGTGTTGATTGGGATGTTTGTTTTGTAAACTTATTACATTGTTTTTGCTCAGACTAAAAATATAGCACAGTGCTGTGGCTGCTTTTAGTGTAAAAAGAAATGTCTTAGTGCCAGGCCAAGTCAACAGTTCACAAGTCACTGTAGGTCCAAGTTATTTTTCACAAGTCCAAGTCTAATGCAGTGTTCATGTAGTCCTTGAAAACTCGGGGAAAACATTTGAGTTGAGCTGAAAAATGCCCATGAACACCTGCTCAAGACAAAAAAAGAACTCGGAAAATCAGGTCAAAACCTGCTGCCCGACTTCGTGGCTTGACGTCACATGCTTTATTAACATAATAGAAAAAGCAGCTGTTTAATTAATTTGCAAATTGTTTTTCAGCTTAATATTCTGAGTTTTTGAGATGAAAACCTTTGTTTGTATCATCACTGATCTCTAATTATACAGTAAGCATGACTGAAAAGCTTTTATGTATTTATGTATGACTCCACCTCCTCATAGCCCACAATTGCCTAACCACCAGTTAACCGCAAACCACCTCTAAAGATTTTTCTTCTTGGTGAGATCAGCTTGAAAGAGAATTACACTTATTCGCTACCCCCCACATAGAGGTACACCGTTGAGTTACATGTTAACTGCATATCCCTGGTTACATGCGGCGTGGGCTTGAATGACAGAATTCCCCGTGGTGCTAAATTCACTCTATAACCAAATTCTCCAATTCCGCTGTGGACCAAAATGGCTTCAATTATGGTGGAGTAAGGAAAGAAAGGCCACAGTGCAAATTATAGCAGTGCTTTTTGTATGCTAACGTCCTGCTTCAGTCTCTGGTGGGATGTGGTCGGACACCTGACAGCGGGCCGGCTACTGCAGACTATACATTTGTAAACACTGTATTCACCTGAGTAGCCCTCCGCAGTGTAATCCTCCAGCCCATGTGCCTTTCTAATTGCTTCCTCTGGAGGTGACACTGGTCAGGAGCCGCTCCCACTGGCCAATTAAAAAGAAATCCATAAAACACACAAACTGGAGACTAAACATATTCACACTGTATATCATGCATTATTAAACAGCTGAATAAGACAAAGGTTGGTGGTTTCTCAAATTATTAGGACTAAAGAGTTTACTTTTGCCTATTATTGACAAACTATCTACAGTAGTGTCAATCTTGGTTCAGCTTAACTTGTGGGAAAGGCAGAAGTTCATGCAACAGAGTATTTAGAGGGCTCAGGATGGTCATGGCAGAGAATAGAGGATTACTTAAACAGACATGAATGAAGCAAAACACAACTCTAGGTATGTTTTTGATGAGGGATCATTATAACATGGTAGCTAAGATAAGATAAGTAGATTTTGCATATTATATCCCCTTTAAGCTGAACCTAGATTACCATCATATATTTGCTTCACAGACATTTTGAGATTTAAGTTTTGAGCTTAAATTATACATCTGAAACATCTGCAAGTCATTTCTCAACACTTGGTTTTGTGAATACAACTTGTGTGATTTTGAAACATTTGATTTAAAGCCTCTCTGGGTATCACAGTAAAACACTATATTGGAAATTGTTCCTTCTATTAACTCCGGGCTAAAAAGATAAAGGCTTCGGGAAAACAACAGGACGGAGGCCAATACCGCCTGCAGGAAATATAGTTGTTTCACAGTTTAACAGAGATTTACCATCCAATGATTATGCTCTCCGGAGACCCAGCTGCCCTTTGAGTAAGACACAAAATGGGGGCAGATACAGCTCTCATCAATAAGTCACTGAAGGTCAGCTTGTGTTTGTTGCTGGGAAACGGACTCGATTACCCGCCGAAGTATTGGCTGTTTAAGGCGTTAGGGCAAACAAATGATGTTTGAAGGACACTGGTTTACATTAACTAGAAAGATGTAGTTATAGCATTTAAGGGATTTTTCTTCAACTGTAATGAAATAACTACAGACCTCCATAATATTATTTTTATATGGATCACTGAACAGGCTTTAAACTGAAGCTCATAGACAATAAATGTGATATTGAATGTAATTTGAGGTGAAGACACAAAATGGATGGAATGAGAAAAGAAAAATGTCCTGTGATGTGTGATTTAAGGGTATCAGGAAGAATGAAAGGAAAGGTGTGCAAAACAGTGGTGGAGACCAGCTATGTTGTATGGTTTGCAGACACTGGCACTGAGTAAAAGACAGGAGGCAGAGCTGGAGGCAGCAAGGCTGAAGATGTTGAGGTTCGTTTTTGGGAGTTACAGCGACAGAAAGGATTAGGCTTGAGGACATCAGATGGTCAGCTTACATTGGATGTTTTGGAAATTAAAGTCAGAGAGGGCAGACTGAGATGGTTTGGACATGTACAGAGGGGGGATAGTGAATATGTTAGTAGAAGGATGTTGAGGTTAGAGCAGTCAGGCAGGGAGAGCTAGAGGAAGACCAAACAGGAGATTTATGGAGGACATGAAGAGGATGCTGTGGATGGAGCTAAATGGAGGCAGATGACAATAGGAGTTTTGTTAGTGTTTTCTAGTATCAGTTCCTATTATTATTTGTTGAGCTTGGTAAAACTATGTTAACACCAATGCATGATATCAAAATCCCAAACGGTAAAAACAATCACTTTATTCTGTCATTGTTATTCAGAGTTCAAACTCAGCATGAATAGAGAGCCATGTAATCCTTTTGAAAACAAATAGGCACAGTGTAGACAAGGCTGAATTTCAAACATATCATCGTTGACACAGGCAACTAGCACGGCTCCTAATGCTGAGTCGGACTCTGTCCCCAGCTGGGCTAACTAAACGCTCTCCCCATCCCATCGCCGCAGGACAGGGGAAGATTGTTCATAACTAAATCATGCAATGTGCCCTCTGGTGGCCAATCATCGGTGGGCCACTCCTTTTTGGCATCCACAGATCCGCTGATCTAATTTGTAAGCTTATGACTTGGCGGACCCCGACAATATGGAATAGACATGGCTAATCTCGGTGATGGTTCTAGTTGGGGAGTCATGATTTAATTACTGCTACATCTGTAATATTGTCTGCCTGCTGCACACTAATGATAAGATGGCAATGCACTAACTTTTTCATATGCATTTGAGGGGAACTTTGATGCCTACAGCCATGCAGTTATGGCGTAACAATGGCAGCATTGTTTTTTGCTACCATACTAAAACTTTCATGCATCATTAAAATGTAATGCAATTAAGCTAATTTGTGAAAATAAAACTTGGGGCTTAGAGTTAATAGCATTTGCGTCTTTATTGTGTTGTTTGACATTGGCTCATGACAGTGAGACTGACATTTTGTTTGTTGGAAATGTATATAGATAAGACACACACTGATAGATTTTACCGTCACTTGACCTAATGGTTGTATTTTGTGAACCGTTCAGAAGCATTCAGACAAAAAATTGATTTATACCCATCACAAGTTCAATAGGTGCTGCTTGAGCAAAAATCGTGATGGAGAGGTGAGAGGTTTGATCTACTACTAAGGAATCTGCTCCGGGATCAGCACCATGGACAGCTCCTTATAGAGTGATATAGACAAGTACAGGCCTGGCTCACTACAACATAATCAAGTCTCTTCGACCATTTTGACAATCTGCGGTGTGGTCCTGCTGAGGCCAAACAGATTGGGTTGTAGTTTTCCTGATTCAGTTATGGAGATCTACATCTACAGCTTGAACTACAGACAGTCTTGATTTTTTTCCATAAAATACTCCAAAACACACACCTCTCTCTATAAGAATATACTCTGACAGTATGACTTGTGATTTTCTTTTTTGTGCTGTTTTTCTGTGTAAGAATATATGATCAGCATTAAAAAATACAGACTTTCATTTACTTTCTATAGCAGCCATCAGTTCAATAGGAACATTGAACATTGAGAGTGTCTCACATTTTTACTAATGATTCCTCTTACAATAAGCTTTTCAGTGATCCTGAACTTTTTTCTTTCGTTCAAAAAAATAAAGAATAAGAAAAATGCATACTTTCTGTCATCGTATTTTCATAGCTACTCATGGTGGCAGGAAGATGGAAATTATATACAGTATTGTCATACAGTATGACAAGAAACAATGACTTGTCCACTGCTATACAGTTAAATGGACTAAAGCCTGTGGTGGTATAGGTTATACTAAAGGTGATTTTATTATTCAAAGCTTCACTCAAGCCTAAATTGACAATAGGTCAATTTCTGGGTTTGATCCGTCAAGAACTTGCCTTAACACTCATTTCTTCCGAAGTGGACACAGGTTATAACAAGGACCCTCACTCTCTTTAGCAGCAGCTATCCCAAACTCTGCGTTCTGCTCTGACAGGTAACCCATCTGACATTCAAATGGAGACTTTTCTGTGAACACAGCCCCGCGGGGTATTTGCGAGTGCATTGATCCCACAAGAGCCGGGAATTGGATGGATTGGATGCAGCCAGGCAGTCAAACATGGTTTCTCCTTATTAACCCTCTCTTTCTGCTCCTTTAAACTAAAAGCAGAAGGGCCAGAGGGAAGAAAAATCTGTGACACTCACCTGCAGAGAGAGATAGAGAGAGAGAGAAGTCTAGCTCTATGAAGTCAGTCAACCCGAGTCGGAGATGACATACTGCACGTAATATTTCTCATCAAACAAAAAGGACTATGAAGTGAAGTCCTGGTCAGTGTGGGGCTGACTGTGGGTTTCTGCCCCAGTAAAGCTCACATTGAGTTCTTACAGAGTGGAACAGTTAAGGGAGTCTTATCCCAGCAAGTGCATTTATAGGGTCAGCAATAGTACTAAGCTGCCAGAGCTGCCTTCTCAACTTATGAACTCAAACCAGTAACAACTAATCCTGTTTGCATGTTGGACTTGTATGTCTTGTTTCTACACATGCATTAATACATGTGGAGAAACATGGGTGCTCACCAGGGCAAAAGCTGCAGTGACAATGGGACCTTATAACAACAAATTACACTGGTCTACAAGCAAAATGCTTCCGGAACAAAAGTAGTGAAATTTTTCTTGGATTAGGTCACTAATAAAGAAATGAAGAGCAGAAGTGCAGATTGGCTTTAGTTTCCAAGAAACAGTATTGGGTCAAAATAGGAAATTTATGCAAAATAAGGCAAAAACGGTAGTTTATCAGAAGGTACAGTTTGTCTACAAGCAACCAGTTCTATCTGAAAGCCTGTCTGCACATTCCAATACATTCATTTTAATATGTCTAGAGTTTTGACATAAAATGTTTTGTTTTTATTTGCAGAAATCTCCCTCTTAGAAGTGGACAAAATGCATGCATGTAGAGAAATTAAATATTTTCAAAATATAAATATTATTTTTAAGCAAAAATGCCTAAATCTATTGTATAATGCGATTTTGATGTGAAGGCGCAAGGTTAGGATGCTTCCAAGGGCCTATGACTGACAGGGGCCATACCAGTTTTTTTTATTTTTTTATTCAGGGGTAAATACTTTATCAATTGAGCTATAAAGCCCTTATGTGTTACACCAGTACTATTATTTGTTTACTGCTCCTTTACTGACCCCATGTAGCTGGAGTTAGTATCCTCGGCCCTGTTTTAAAATGGTACCAAATCCAGATGGCAAAACACACACACACAAAACAAAAACAAAATAAAATCTCCTTGGCCCATTACTCACCTTTCCTGAAATTTTATCAAAATCTGACTGTTACTTTTCCCCCTTTTTTTATTATATGACTATCCGACTAACAAACCAACCAATCAACAAAGCAATGCAAGTGAACAATGTCCTTCTTGCTGGAAGTAATTATTACCCATACTATTAGCACGTCTTAATGTATTGCTATACTGCATGTATGTAATGCTATTTTATATATATATATATATATATATATATATATATATATATATATATATATATATATATAAGAAATCAACCTTTCATTCCATAATATAGGGAAAATGGTAGCAGCATATGAGAGCAATTGAGCAGAAAACAGCGTTTGACATCTGCTTATATTGTGTCAGTCTTTGCAGTTCAAGCACACAGCATGGGGTACAGAAAGCAAGAACTATTTCCACATGTATATCTATGACAATCTGTAGTGTTGCAGAAGGAAACGTGTAGGCCTCTTGTACAGGATTTAGATGGAAAAGTGATTGGGTAGACACTTCTGCCGCTACCTGCTGATGCTCTCAATGCCATAAATATAGCCAGGACCAGGACACATACAGAGGATTGAATCAGTGGAATGATATCTCCTTCTGGTGACAACTAGTCCACGACCAGTGTGAAAAGACAGAGATGGACGTTACAACTGAGCATTCATCAAGGCTGTGACCCAAATTGCCCCCTCAGGACCCCTGAAGTAGCCCCTGTACTGAGGGAAACATGGTCAAGACCTGGCTTCAACTGTATTTAATGATCACAACGGATTACTGCAGCTGCTAAAGGCCATTTTGTAAACAGTATGGCTGTGTTTGAAAGAATGATGCGATTAGCTAAACAGACCACAATGCATTGTTAACTGAGGATATAACATTAGCCACCAAATACTGCAATTATAAACAAACAAGACGGTTTGGCAACTGCCAGCCAATTAACTGCATGTAATGTTAAAACATTATTGAGTGTCTTAGTGTTTAGCAGTTTTATTTAATGCATCAATTAGCATATTCCATTAGCATAAAAGCTAAAGGCCAAATAATATAACTAATATGAATGTTTATGTTTGTATGCTGGACATGTACCAGACCATAATAGTTTATTTTATGCTCAGGTGTAATTCATCTGTCACCACAAATCCTGCATTAAAAAGTTAACTTAAATGGTATTGATATGAAGTAATTTCAACAAATATACTGTATCAACAACAAACATCACACTATAAATGCGATAGTCTTGTCCCCGAACTGCCAGTAGAAGGGTCACACACCATCGCGGGTGAATTAAAATGTTTTTGAAGGGATGGCACTTACAGTTGAATAATTGGTGATTGAATTTCTTGTGGGATCAATAAAGTATTCATCGAATGAAGCCCCAGCTAGTGACCACCTACCATGATTTGAACGACTCATGACAGCCAACAACAAAACAACAAACCGCTACAATTGTAAAATAAAATCTACTGATTTCATTGCAGGACAAATTTAGCAGTATTTTGTAAATGTATATCAGCATCTTTGGTAATTTTTTTTTTTTTTACAATTATCAACTTAATATTGAAAAGCCTGAAAACTGCAAATCTACTGCCACACTATTAGTGTGGCCAGCCAGCTACTCCTACTTTCTTTTTGAAAGCAGGACAGTCTGGTTCCTCAGCCACAGCGAACCATTTTCCCCCGGTCGATTTGAAACTGGCCTATCACAGCCATGGAAGCTAATCTCATATAAAAACTTACCACAATGGCTTCAGAGTGAATTTAACAACTTCTCTCATCCAATTAACGTTTAGTGCTTTTCTTCATCGCCTGTTGATTTTTCTGAAGTCTGCGTTGTTCAGTTCTCTTTGGGACTTTTTTCATTGTCCTATTTCTATTTTAACAACAGTAAAGTCCCCGTTCAGAAAGGAGTAGATAGTTGCTAATAATACGACAACAATTAGCCATGTTTGATTTGGTTACAGGCCAGCTGTACACTGCTTACATCCCGTTCTTAGTTTCTCTGATTGGATACTTTGTCTGTGATTGTTCCGCGCATAGAAATTTAATTCAAGTGAAGGGATACCAGACCAACTTCTATGCATAGAATAGTAAATAGTTTGTATGGCTGGAAAGGCTAGTACTCCATTGGTCAACCACCTGTGGTCGGGATTCCGAAATGTAAGCTGACATTCTCATGACAATCGAGCCTGCTGTGAAAGGTAATCTATCCAGCAGTGGGGTAAACTGATGTCAAAAACTTGTCCAAACCACTATAAACAGAGTTATATAATTGAAACAATTTTCTCAATAATCTGCTTGTTTGGAAGTCTTCTTTTTCAACGCTTACTGCGAGTGTTCAAATACTGCATGGGGCTAAAAGGAGCACAGTGAATTCCTGGGAGGGAATGACTGTAGACAGCTTGTCAAGTTCAAAGGCATCTTCAGAGCGGGACATCACCTTCTACTCCTTAACTAGTAAACAATGCCGTCAGACTCATCGCGCGCATTAGCAAGCTCGTACAGAGAAATGTGATTTATTACAGAAGTTTCAATAAACACCGAGCTGTCACTGCACTGCACTCTTGTCACTCTTTTTATATTATTTATGAAAACCAGCTAAGAAGCCAACCTCGGGCTGATGCAAATTGTTATTGCGGAAAACAATAGATTTCAAATGTCACCGTTTCAGTTGGTCTTTTGGGGAATTTGCCGAGCTTGAAGTGGATCGAGATTTTGGCTGTGAGACAAAAGCAGTTTGTGAATAATATTTGAATTTAGTTAGCAAGGTTCTAGATGTTGGTTATATAATTGTGCCCAAAAAAAAAAAAAAAAACTTTCCTCATTCTACCTGCTTTTCCATTGGCCTCCTCCACCTCCACACTCCACAACAGTTAAATAGCTTACAAGTCCCCCAGTACAAGAATTACCACTGTTGTGTATTACCTTCAGTATTAAGCAACTATAAATGTTTTTCTTAAAATTGTCAAATACTCCAGTGTAATGGTTAAAAATAATGAATCCTTAACATTTTACAACTCTGCTTTTCTTCTTTTGATGCATGATGTAACTAGAGCTGAGCTTTTTTATTAACATCTTTGTCATTTATTTCTTATCTACATTTAATTACTAAAACCTAAGCCAATATAGCTTTATATTATAACCTAATACTTGAAGTTAAAAGTATTACTAATATAAAATATTAGTCATAGGTTTAATCCAGGGTTGCATCAGAAAGGGCTTCCTATCTAAAAGCTTGTGCCAAATAAATATGCAAATCATTGTACACTAGTAGGTAGGTGATTTGCTATGGTGACCCCAGTACTGTAGTAGTTTTGTTAAAATATATTAAATATCAGAAGAAAGTATAATAATATTAATATGTCAGTGTGCTCAGTTGAAATGTATAGAAGCTGGTTCTTTGTTTTCCCCGGAGTCAATTAGACTGTCATGTTATTGGTGTGAAAAGACAATTATTCCCTGTGAGAAACCACAGTCGGATTGATACTGCCATCTAGAGTTAATAAATGTAAAAAAATAAAAAGCTACACAATCCTAAAATCCCTCTAAAGAACCCCAGGTTGTGTTTGCTGAGTGTGTTTGTCATTCCTAGTCAGATTTGAGCACATGGCATTATCCATAAAGGCAGTTTGGCCCTGAGCCTGTCCTACTTGTGTCCCTTGTGCACTGTAAATCCTGGGCTTCCCGCTGCCCATTGGAGGTGGCACTCTCGGCAGTGTTCTAAGTCTGTCTAAATTCAGAGGCGTGCTGTTGGGTTTATTTGCTCGTGTGTGTGCTGCTGGTGGAAATCATCAGGGTGGCGCCCGCTCCCCTCCCTCCTGTCCTCCACCTCACCGCTCCCTGGGGTGTGTCTATGGCAGCGCCTCTCCTCCCGCTACTGCCGCCCCCGTGAGCTGTCCTCGCTCTACTTGCCTCCACCGCAGAGCTTAAGCAACACGCATTCTCACTCTTTCTTGTTTTTTCACTATCTTTTCCTCTTCTCCAGCATCAGCCAGTGTGGGAAAAAAGACATGGTCCGGTCACCGCTCGACACTTTAAAAAGCATTGGGGACGAGGAGAGCGCCGGATGGGATAGGAGCAGCAGAGCCACATCAGTCACCACAGATTGAGGTAGCCCCCTCCCTCCTGCCCTCCTCTTCTCCCTCTCTGTCTCTCCCCAGTCTGCAGCCGAACGAGAACAGCCGCCGCATCATTTTTCAGAGCAGCGGCAGCAGCCCCCCCCTCCCTTCCTGCATTGCTCTTTCTCTCTCCATCCTCCTCTCCGCTGCTCCTTGCACCACTGTGGGAATGCAGCGGAGGTAAACCAAGCATACAGCCTCTCTTTTCCACGGGATCCATCATCGTGGTGACGGACTATACGGACGCGCGGCTCTGGAGACGAGCCTCTGTCATTTTGGGGATTTTACAGCGGGGCGGTCGGACCAGTCGGATGTAGCCTGCTACCCCGGACTCTACCGCCACGGCACATCTGCTCCTGTGTGCCCTGCCCTGAGCGCAGTTTTAGTGGCTTCTACCGGCTTTTTGGCGGCTGGATTACTGACAGCTGGAGTGAGCAAAAAGGTGGGTGGGCATGGAGAACAGGCAAACTTAAAGACATCTTTGAAAGAAGAGTGGACATCTTTAACCAGTGTCAGTTAAAGGTAAAATGACTGAAGAACTTGACTAAAGGTGGTGGCTGACACATTAAGGAGCCTATGCGGCTGATAATCAGCTGAGAGTGAAGAAGGGTGCTGTCGTAGCCTGGCTTGTTGATCTACACACACACACACGCACATGGATTTACAGCCTCAGTCTGAAGCTCACCACCCAGCGGATCAATACCTTTCTCCGTTCTTTTCACCTCGGCTTCTTTCTGTTTTTTTAAACAAGGGAGAGAAGCATCCTGGGATTTATCCTCGCTTCGTTAGAGCTGAACTACAGTGAGACCCCTCCAGCCCCCCTTTACTCCTCTCACCTGTCCATAACCTGCGTGCTGGCGTGAAAGTGTGTATGTGCAGTAGATGGCTGTGAGTGGATGTGTGTTTTGGTTGTTGTCCGCCAGAGGGAGTGTAGCTTATATCACTTGTGAATGCATTAGAGTGCTGTGCAGCTTTTAATTAGTAGCCCAGTGTGACTGTCTGCTTGTGCTGTAGGTGCTTTACTTTGTGTTGTGTCTCTCTGCATGTAGAGAAAGGTAGTGTGCTTGGCCTTACTTAAGATGCCCGACATTTCTTCCGCACCACGTCCCCTTCCTTGTAAATGCCCTTGCATCATCCGGCCACCTGTTTGACCTCCCATTCACTCTAAAAGACAAAAAGCAGCCACCCGACAGGATGAGTGAGCGCTCTGGTACAAGCACCCTAGCTGCGATGACACTAGAGGAGCCAGGGGCCGAGCAGGCATCTCCCAGAGCCCCGGGCCCTCTGCGTTGCGGCCCCTGTGCAGTTTGGCCTCGACAGCAGACCTGGCTGTGCGCTGTGCCCCTGGTAATGGGCTTTGTGGGATTGGGACTCAGTCTCATGCTCCTCAAATGGATTGTTGTGGGATCTGTGCAGGACTATGTGCCCACTGATTTGGTGGATTCTAAAGGTAGCATTGGACAAGACCCTATATTTCTCTCTAAACCCAGTGCCATGCCCAAGGGCCAAGACATTCCTGCCACTACAACTACATCTGCTGCCTCTACTACAGCTATTATTTCTACTACCACACTGCTAGCTGCTGATGGTACCGCCCCAGCTCCAAGAACTCGATCTGGACCACCTGCCAACCACTCAGCCAATGGCAGTGTTCTGGGTGGAGAGGGTAACCGCGCCCCACACCTTCACAACCGCGTTGGCACTCGCATTAGTGGAACTGTGGTCACTGTCTCAACTACTCGTGCCACCCGACTAACACCGCCACCGAGTGCCAAGGAGGTCACGCCGAGAAATGCGGTCCGAAAAGGGATTGGTAATGGACGTAATGGACCTGTAAACTCAAAGCCGGGACAGACTTCGACCATCACCTCTACAGCCTCCTCCACTCTCACTCCTGCTGTCAAAACCACTGCCAAGGTGCAGCCCCCCACCTCCCAGCCGGCTATCCCATTCAAACCCACAACGCGCTGGAATCATGGACGTCCTGGCAAAGGCCCCGCCACACGCCCACATCACCGCTTCCGAACACGTAAGTTCTCCTTTTGACTTACTTGTGTGCCCAAAGTTTCATAAGAGCCCAATTTTCCTGCTGCAACATATATACAGCTCTATACCAGAAATCATATGTAACTGTACTGCAGATAAAAAAAAATCTTTTGTCTGATATCCTTTGATATGACTCACAGTCTGAGAATTTTAATGATTTCCTTTTATAACCACATGGATAGTGGATTCTCAAGAAGCTTAACATTAATCGTATTCATTAGCCCAGGCTGATATCAAGGGATATACTCATTTTTTCACCCCTCTCATCTTTATCTTTCACTTGTGCAGTAATCCGATATGAATCTTACCTCCAGAGAAGCTTTTTTGTCCTTTTACCACTATGGTTTTCATAGTATTTAAGGCAGGGCTCCATCTCATGCAGTGCATTTTGTTTTGACTGCTAGAGTTGAGATGCTGGTGCTTTGGTGATGTCTTCCGTGACCGAGAACAGTGTATTTTGTGTTATGAAAACAAATAACAGAAGCCAGTGAGGTGTCGAAGTGGGAGAAAGGTTAGCTCTCACCTCCTGTCTAGAGGAATCAGATAGAGCAAGGCCACACATCCCATTTAGATGAGAGGATACGGGAGCTGAGTGGCGCTGGTAGAGTCTCCACGCTGCAGGAAAGAGGAGAAGGCAAAAGCAGTTGGATACAGGGATAAAAAAGAGGTTGCAGAGGACAAGTGGTGAGGTAGAAAATGGTGGAAAAAAAATCTGAGGATGAAGGAAGAGAATGTGGGAAGCATAACAAAGCGGCAGAAGAGAGAGTGGTGAGAGATGGCAGATGGAGTGGGCTAAGTGAGGCAAGGGCTTCAGGGAGATGGAGGGTATAAAGCAGGGGAGCTGTGAATTTTGCATATTTAGCATTGTGTAATGAAGGATGGCTTTCAGATTATCTGTTTCAGAGCCAACATACTTTTCAAATCACCTGGTAGATATTTTGACCAGCATGAGGCAGGACGTGCTCTGCTTATGAGAGTAGAATAAATATTTTGAGGCATTCTAAGCCTGTTCTGGAATTTGAAGGGGTAGTTTAGTATCATAGTACTATATCACTAACTGTTAATGCAGTTTGGAGTAGTAGACAGACTTTTTATTATTATTATTATTATTATTATTATTATTATTATTATTATTATTATTTATTTGTTGTTGTTTTTTTATTTTATTTTGGGCAAGTGAACCTTTTGTTTTCTTTCTTACCTAGATATATAGCACAGGAGCTAAACTACAAAAGTCAAAGAGGAAAAAACAAAAACTAGACTAGTGCCGAGACCTGGGCTCAAATCAAGAATGTTCTAGTTTTGGGGTAAATGCTTTATCCATTGAACCACAATGCCAATCCCTTATGGTAAAGAATCCACTAAAAATACCTGGACCCAGACAGTCATCTGCATCCACACCATATAAACGAGTAATCATTAGTCTTTTACTGACTCCTTTCTTAATGCATTTAATATGTGGCAACTTGGATATCCATAACTTTAAAGTTAAAAGCATTGTCACTGCTTCTACTTTTTCATTTATTTTTCTAACAGACCAACAAACTATTGCCTTCTGTGCCTCTGAGCCTTAACCCTACCACTTAATTTTCATCTCCATCTTTAACTTCATAAATCTATTCAATCAATTTATTGATTTTAGTTTTCTAATCCAATTAAAGTCTTTGTCTTTTTATTAGTCTGCTACTCCAACTGTGGACCATACCTACAGCCATTAATGAATACAATAACTGCGTGCTCTTTTCTTCCTTAGTGAGCTTTTTTATTGTACAGTGGAAGATGGAACTACGTTTTTCTGTATTTTTAGCCTGGGTCACATTTGAACAGTTCCGGTTGGCTGCATAGGATCCTCTCATTTATCAGCTGAATTCATCAATGGCATCGATTTCAGGGGCAACCAGTGATCAAGTGACATGTTTTCTACTGTACCTCTGAGTAACATATCTTTAGCTTAGCTGGTTGGACCACAGGATCTTAAACGATGTTTTCTCACACTGCGGAAAGTTAAAGTAATAATCTGCCACAAAAAATCTTTTGTTTAATTTGTGTGTGGCCTTTAAAATATTAGCGTTATGTCAAAGTTAAGTTGTAAAGGCGACTGCAGTTAAGGCAGAAGTTGTAATAATTATCATAGACAAAAATTCTCCACAGCGCTCTGTTCATACTTTTTTTTCCCCTCATACTTATACATGACTCATTTTAAAGGCCCTATAGGAGTATTTTTAACCTTGGTAGTGGGGATAGTAATAATAATACGGGTAATAATAATAGTAGTAGAAGTAGTAGCAGTAGTATCAGTGGTAAAAGTAGTTTGTAACAGTATCAGTAGTGGTGGTAGTGGTGTTAGTAGTATTAGTTAGGATAACAATAGTAGTAGTGGTAATTGTGGAAGCAGTAGTAGTAGTGATAATAGCATTAGTATCAATGGTAAGAGTAGACGTAGTAATGGTAAGAGCAATAGTTTGTAGTTTACTTGAAGTATTTGTAGTCAGAACCCTCATATTAGTGATAGTATTAGCAGCAGTGGTAGTAACAGTAGAAACTTTTTACTTTTATTCAAATAACAGCTTTGTGGAGTACTTTTACATGTTCTTGAGTAGTGATATTTTGAATTGACACTACTTGAATCTGGAGTACTTCTTCCAGCTCTTCTGGGTACATAATTTGTGCTGCCGTACATTTTTAAAAGCAAATCAACCTGGCCCCACCCCATATCTGAACATCAGGGCTGCGTTCAAAAGCTCTCTCAAAGCTGCACTCTGCTAATAAATGCTTTCAGAGATATGAGTAATTTTCGGCGGAGCCAGCGGATAATTCTCCAGCCTACATGTTGACATCACGCAGAGCAGCCTGACATTTTTCCCCCCACTTGTGAAATCTTTATCCCCGCATTTGGGAAATATCTGTCTGGAAACAGGTGGCACTTTGCAGCTAACCAAAACACATCCATTATGCTCGCTAGTTACATCAGAGAAGGGCGGTTTATGGGAATTTAAAAGTAAACAGAGGCGTGTCATATGTTGATGGAAGTCAGGCCTTTTTCTTCGTGTCCTCTGAAGTTGTGTGAACTTCAAAAAGTATTCAGTGAAGATGTCGTTTTGGATGGATTAAGGCCTTGTTGATAACATAATTTACACACAAGTTTATATGAAAGGAATGCAGTTTGTTTGCCCGTGCCCTCCTTGTCACATCCACCAAGGACATCATGTTTTTGTTGTCATTGGCTGTTTTGTTTGTCTGTTGGCAAAATAACTCCAAATCAAATGCTTTAGATTTAGATGAAAAGCCAAAAGGAAATGAGGTACCATTGCGAGAAAGACTTACTTTCAGTGTGTGTGGAGCTGTGTCCATGGTGGAGCTATAATGCTTTGGAGGTCTGCACTCTGCAATACTGCATATTTGATCATTTTAATAGGACTTGGGCAATACCTTGTACGTAGCTTATGTCTGCTTATGAGACCACTTCTATAGGTCGTTTACTTTAGTGCCTTTTGGTTTATTTGCCTAAGCCTTGTACTCTTTATTTGTATTCATATAACTTTTGTGTATTGCATTTGCATTTCATAAGCCCAGCGCTAACACAATAGCTACATCCTTACAGGCAAACGGCCATCTTTTTTTATGAAGCTCACACCACAATTTGGGGGCCTTAAAAGCTTACTACTGTAATAGCATGTGGGACTGTGCAATGCAGCGTTCTAATTCACGGAAAACATCCTGAGCTCATGATGAAATGCAGTGTAAAACATGGCTTCAGGTGGATTTGCCTTTATGCACAATTGTGTAATGTCAATGTTAAATGATTATGCAGTAATGTAGCCAATCTGTATGGTGTCGTGTTGCACATAATGTGGACTGAGAGACTAACATGATTTTTGTTTTCTGCCTCGCTCGTTGATGTTGCTCCCACTGCTCGCTCCAGGTCCAAATGGATATCTTTTGGGAATAATAACCCTTTGTCTTTATGTCCCTCATCTTCCCCCTTTTCCCCATGCTTATTGTCTCTGCTTCAGGGGCATAAAGACATATTGATTCTGGAAAATATTGCAATATTGTGGCTGTGCTGTGCTTTACTGTACTCAAAACAGCTGTATAGATTTTTTAAAGAGTTTTTTCTATGCAAACATTCACTCCATAAGCTTATTTTAGTATTGCTTTTAAAATTTTGATTGCTCCACACTAAAGCAACATCTCAAAATAGAGTGTGGACCATATATATTATAATCCCACGTACACTTTTATTTTGTTGCTTGGGAAACTGCAACGTGTTTGTGAAATACAGTTGCAGTACTGTCTTTCCTAATATTTTGTTTATGTGGAGGTGTACAAGTATACAGGTAAAGTTTTCCAGACACATATTATAAAAAACACATATCATCTTTGTTACAGTATTGCGATATATTGGTACTGTATCATGATAGGTATTGGTATTGCCAGGTTCTTTCCAATACACAGCCCTAGTCTGCTCTTTGCCATTGTATCCCTCCATCTACTCCTGCCTGTGTCCCTCCTATCTTCCTGTATACATTATCTCACATTCAAGAGCATTTGGGCAAAGAGACAAAATGCATACACAAACAAGTGCAAAGCATGAGTCTGCCCACACTCATGACTCTTATCATCCAGTTTCATACATTTGATGCTATTATGTGCCCTTCTCCATTTTCAACATACAAGCTCCATTGGCTTAGAAGTATGGGGGGAAAAGCAATTGGAACGCCGCACTGTTGGAAAACCATGGCATGAGTGCTGGCTGCGAGCCCGTCCCACCCTCTCTTAGAGGAGTGCGGTTGTAATTCCATGCACACGTCTCTCCAGCCTCATTCCCACTTGTGAATCGCCACCCACATTTCACTTTTTTTTCTTTTTCTTTTTTTTTTTTGCAATTCAAAGTCATGCATTTTGTTCTTAAATGGAATAATTTACAAACTGGGTAGGCACACGGTCATCCCTCTTGTTGGTTAGGAGCAGCTAAGTGTGTTAATAGCTACAGATGCGTGTAAAGGGTCTAACGCAGCAGATAGCCAGTGTTGTAAATCAAGCAACACAAGCAACAGTTCTTAAATAGGAAACAGCTGTGTGCTCCAGGCATTTAGAGCCAAAGGTAGTATTTATATGGCTTTTATTTATCATGCATCTCTTCTGGCGCGTGAGATAATAAAATCCAATGAATTTAAAAGGGAGTCTTCTTGTGTAGAAGACTTTGACCTTTGTACCTTTTAGTTTCTTTCCAGGGTGGCCACAGCATATCATCTGCCTCCTACGTGCAGTACTTAGCATATTGTTTTGGCATTGTTTTTCCATTGGATATCCTTCCTGATGCAACCCTCTCCATTTATTCAGGCTTGGGACTGGCACAAAGACTGGCTCTTAAACCCTTTCGTGGCTGTCTTAATTGTATACTGTTTGATTTACAGTACTGTATAAATGTCGTTATGAGTCAAGACTGCCAAGGCACTGGACCTATCTTTCATTGATAAAGATATGTTTTCTGTGTGTTGTACAATGTAGAAGTTCTATAAAATGGATAAGAAGATGTTGTTTTTTTTACCTCATGCACTGAAGAAAAAGCATAACAATATTGCAACATTTCAAGCCCAGTATGAAGTTAAAAGCCAGTCTGTTTGTATGTCCTGCCTTACTTCTCAGATAGTCAGCTCAGGACAGCTAAATCAACGACTGTTTTCCTGTCACAAAAAAAAAAAAAAAAAAAAAAGGAACAGGATTTGTTGTTTGCTGACATACAAGCCTCTGTTGTGTTTAGTTATTGCTTTTGTTTTGCTGTTTCCTGTTCTATACATGAAGGCTGCTCAGAGTGCTACAGTAAAGGCAGTGGAGTGTGTAAAGGGGATTAAAAACAAAGATATAAATCCAGTGTGCATCCCTCTCGAGGGAGGTCAGGCCGTCTCTAAGGGCCCCTCTGTCTGTCCTGGGACATGCTCTGCGTGTTCTGAGTCCTCGCCCAGACAGAAACGTGTGAACAGCTGCACCTTTTACTCATACACTCCTATAGACTTCTTTAATTAAATGTAGAACAGTACCAGTATTGGAATAAGTAAGTAATTTTATATTTGAGTCTTATTTACAGCAGCCAATGTTTTGTTTGTCTGTTTGGGAGATAACTCAAAAAGTATTTTTTATTTTTTTTTTTTCACTTGACTTCAATGACTTTTATGAATTTTCAGTAATGGATCAAGTAAAAAAATATTAGTTTGATGTGTGGAACATCATCTGGATCAAGCAATATTTTAGTTAATACTTTACCATCACGAGACAGGGCTAAAGATGCTAACTCTAGGCACAGGGGGTCAGTAAAGGAATGTTAGTGGATCTGTTATCATTGTGAGAGGTTTGTAGCTCATTGGAGAGCATTTACCCCTGAACTAGAAGATCTACAGTTCAAGTCCCCCTCTGGGCACTGCATCTTTACCATTATTCTTTGTTATTTTTTTGCAGTAACTTTAGTGCTGCTTGTTTGGGTATTTTAGGTTGTTAGAGAAGGGAATACCTCTTGTCTTTATTCACATCGTATCGTACTATACCCTTAGTTTATGTCCTAACATGAACATTATGTATTTCTTTTCTCCTACACAAGAGCACATCCAGTTCTGTCTGCTCTAGTTTATTGTTTGTCTATTTGTGGATAACCCTATCTTTGACATCTTCTGTTACAGTATAAAAACACAAAGTTATGTCCCTTATGTAAACTTGCTGCGCATACAGACCATGACAATATGAACCTAAGACGGCATTAGTCCCGGCTTTATGTTCAAACATGGTTTCTTTCTCTTTCTTCTCATTAATTAAATGCCATCCATGTAAGATGTGCATATTTGAGACTCATGTCAAAATACTCACACATTTTTATGTAAATCTATCCTATTTTGTGCATTGGGCTCTGTTTGCCCTCTGAGTACATCTACAGAAACACTTGACACTGATGGGCACCAATTACAAAGCAGCATACATAAGTGCGCTCTGTGCAGACAAATGAGGCCAGAATGACAGTGTTTGCAGTGGTGTAAGTAGTGAGTCCATACTGCTTTTATTGGCTATAATCAGAAGATAGGGCGTGGCCATAGTAGTACATGGTGGATATACAACAGAAAATGTTGAATTATTTTTTGACAAAGTAAAAGTTCAACTCAATTTTAATTTTCAATTTTAATTAAGAGATACAAGGCTCAGGACTTACTAATGACTAAACTTAAATAGGACTAAATCATTCATCTTCTTCCACTTATTCCCATTAGGGGTTGGGGGTGGCATAAAACTATTCCAGCTACTATGGGCCTTAATCGGGGTACACCCTGGACAGTGGTCAGTGAGTCACAGGACTGACAACTATTCACTTTCACACTGACTTTAGGTAATTATAAAGGCACAAAATTATATTTAGTTAAATTAAGTTTTTTCATTTAGTACATTTAGTTTCTTGTGATACAGATGTTTCGATATCACAATACCCATCAATTTGTGATACAGATTTTGCAGCTTTAGAGGTGCGTTTCAAAATAGAGCATGAACCAGTTAAAGACACAGAGACATTATTGAGACAGTGAATTGGACAGTGACTTTTCACTTATCTGACCACCATTGTCCTCTTCTATTAATATCCCTCATTTCTATGCAGATCGCTCTCAAGGCATTACCCATATCTGAGTTTTTAAGCATTTCTCTTTAATTCTGTCACCACAGCCACTGCGTGATGTGTCCTTTATGGAACTGAATCAGCAGCCTATGCAAATCAGCAGCGCTTATCGGCCTAATATATTATCTTCTACATTATACATGCATTTTTATGACGCCATGAATGTGTATGTGAGAGATAGCTCCGTGCTTGTTTTGGACGTGGAGATAATAAGCAGCCTCAGACCTTGATAAAAAAAAAAAAAAGCTGCAATAATTAAACGTACAGCTAGAAAGGCAGTGGCTAGGAACATTCATTATCATTGTGCTAGAGAAACAAGCTAACACTGACAGCTATAACACTGAGTCTCGGAAATAATTAATTGTGTGGCAAGAGAACATGTTTGGATGGAACATACATTATTTTCACTGACAGGTCAAATACTCTAGGTAAAACACTTAATGAACTATGGTGAATCAAGAAAGGCTGGTGAGAGACCAAACAGCAAACAAAGCAAGCAATGGCCTGGCCTGGCCTTCAATTTACCATAAAGGAGCATGCATTAGAAGACAAAAGTAAGTTGTTTTTTTTTAAGCTTCAAAAAATAAACAAAAGATTATACAGGTATTATTATAATCTTACTGTTAGGTCCAAATCTGACTTAGTGCAAAAAGCTAGTAAGTCATAGCAGTAATACATTTTATTTCCTAGTTTTAACAATATTGTGTAAACGATTTATTTAAATAAGCTTAACTTTTGTACTTAAATAAATAGCAAATATTTTCTGAGGTGGTGCTTGGTGTGAAAAGTTTGAGAAACACTGGCTCACAATATGGCCCATAGAAGTACCCCGTTCTGCTTCACACAGCAGACATTTGATCCATCCTCTGTGGACATCAGTTAAACAGAATTGGCAGAACTTAACCACAACTATAGACCTAACACTAACCTTAACCTTTAGTGACTCTGAGCTCACAGAGCTGCTTGGTGGCGCTAAAAGCTTGGGGATAAAGTGTTTCCTGTGGGACTTGACTTCCCTTCTTTTGGTCTTTAAAACTGCAATTTAGAGGACAGACAAACTATAAACACTGTATTTTTGTAAGACACTTATTTTGACAGTAAGTACATTTCAGATGGAAGAACATAATATTATTGCAATAAAATAAGATAAAATGGTGTAAGATAATATAGTATAATTATTGAGATCCGCTGTATTTATCAAAAAAGTTTTATTTTACATCAAGTAAAGAAAATCATATCAATTTTATCTAATAATTATAAGTACAGAAAATTCTGAAGTCAGTGGACCCATATTGTCATGCAAAGTCCCCTGTAAGTAGTGACTGAGGCCATCTTAAAGCTTCTTAATGTCACTCTCTGATTTATGTAGACAAAATGTCCGGCGGGAGGTGGCAGGGAGAAGACGAGCTGGGGCGAGGAGGGAGAGCCAGGGGCTGAAATATTAATGTATGGGAAAAGAGTACATGTAGTATATGTGTGTTGCTGGAAGTGTGAATAATTGATGATCATCTCTATTCACAAGTACTCAAGATGTCCCAAGCTCACTAGTCTAATGGCATAGACTGAGTTGTATTTTTACTGTATGTGCTACTTGGACTCTGCGGGCTGACTTTGAGAAATGCTAATTGTCACATGCGACCTTTTTAAAGCGCTGCCCCTGATAATAAGAAAAACTTTGCATTCATACTCAGCATCTTCTGCCTCATCACTTTCTCCTAAATGCATCTGAAGCCACCCAGCAGCGTTAATGGGCCTAACTGTTCCCACTGCGAAATAAAGGTGTTTTTAGCCCGAGGAAAGAAATAATCCTAATTGAAAATAAACATTGGGATCATTATGGCGTCTGAATGCGGCTTTTTCAGATGAGAAGAAATAGGGTGTAGAGCTATTTAAAAGACAGGCTTTAGTATTGGCTGTGATATGAGTGCACACGGGGACTACTGCTAACTCACTCATTGTAATCACAGTCTGTCATGCCTACTTAGCCACAGTGCTCTTTTGGTCCTTGGGTATATAGTTTTCAGCATTAGGCCGTGTAAGCTGCAAACATCTTTATTCATTCATTCACTAGAGAAAAAAAAAAAATCTGTCTTGGCGATATCTAAAGTGCCACCGATATATGGCACATGCAGTTGGTGTCAGTGGCAGTGTAGAGAGGATTACAGTCCATCATATCTGATCTGAGACTGTTAGATCCCAATATTGAATTACCAACCCTGCGGGGTCTCTAGTTCCGTTATCAATTTGCAAACGCGGAAACCAAGGAGATGCGGGGCGGCTGGTGTGGCTTTGAGGCAGGTTTTCTGGAAGGATGTGATGAATCTAATAAGACCCAATTTCAGTTCAAGAGACTCGAAGTGGCAACACATCTGCAGTGCCATGTGCTATTTAGGCAGTACAGAGCCGGAGTTGCTTGCCTAGTCACCCGGATATATGGACCCATTTTGGAGGGATTACTACCTCTGTCTAGCGCCGGCGGTCGCATAAAGCCTCCATTCTCTGTTCTAAAAATGCATGCATGGCTCACAAATCTTTTAATGTGAGGTTTTACAGGTGTGTAAAGATGGTCGGAGTTGAACAGTGGCAGACATGATTAAGACATGTAGGACTGAATGGAGAGGATACATGACATGGGCATACAGGAAATTTGGCAACTGACAATCCACATCAAAAAGTACTAATTTCATCCCATTTTTGACCTTACCTATAAACATATTTTAAATCTGAACACTGCCAGTACTTAACATTTTGCTCATAGGAAGGGCCGGCCCTGTCTGAACATATGGTTTAACTTATATTGCTAACAGATTGATGCCAGTGAAAACATAATCTCCTCCTGTTGCTGGCATAATCAGCTTCACAACAATCACATGGCTTAAAATTGACTTAATTGTATAAGATTTTCTGGTTGTTTTTCTAACAGTCTGACCAAAACAAGACATATCACTTTTGTTTGTTCATCTTATCTCTGAATCCTGAGCCTAAAACTTCCCCATGTCTTGCCTTGGCCTCGGCTTTATTTTGGAGCACGTCTTCTCGCCGGCCCCACTTTCACACTCAGCATCTGGGTACATGACGAGCCTGAAGGAGAAGTGTGGATTGCGGAGGTTGTGGCAGTCGGATTGATTCACTGCAATGTGTGGCCTGCCTCCACCCCCAGTGATTGGGAGATGTGCCACGGTCGCTCTGGTGGAGATGGAGAGGCTTGTTGTGGCGTGTGGAAGCGGAGGTGGAGATGCAGGTCACCTCTCCGGCTCTCTCCTTCCTCCTCCCACTATCATTCATGCCTCTATACTTAGCCTCTCGTTTTTTATTCCCATCCTGTCCTCTATTTTTAAGGCCCTCTTCCTTTTGTGGGGATCCTCCATTCTCTTATGAATCTCAGCCAATGAGAGCTCTTATCTGAGGAGTGCACCAGACCCGATAAGACTATCATTCCTCATTCAATATTCGTTCTTGTCACCAGTTACTGCACATGACTCCCAAGGAAATTATGACAAAGGAGCAACTGTTTCATCATTTCCAATTGTGTTGCGTGTGTCTATAAGACCCAGAAATTTCTCAGAGCCCTATATAATATAATATAATATAATATAGACCCTAAAGCAAAAGCCTGAAGCATGTCATTTGTATTTGGTGACAGCTCAGGCCCTTGCATAATCATTTCCATTCATGTCTTTTTGCACCTTACTGTAGATGTCAAATGGGATTACAAATAGATTATCAAATTCATCTGTTATTTTGCGGTGCATTACATATTATGTAATTCTGCTAATGCAAGAGTGACAAATTAGATCAATGTTTAAGCTCTGACACAAATTCATCGACTTGTACACTGATGATATCCTCTATGCATTTTCACACTAGCATATTTGTGCTGCCATTAATTCAACAATTCAAACCAAATCTCCATAAAAGGGCTATAGATGGTTGTTTGTTTGCTATCTGAAGAAGTCAGTTTAATAGAAGAACTACATCTTGTTGTATAGTTTGGAGTGCACAGTGGCAGAGTGGTTAACCCACCATCCCATCATCCAAAAACATGCATTTGCAGAACTGGTAATTCTAAGTCTGTGTACTGTATGTCCCTGTATGACAGACTGGCCAGTCTCCCACCTAAGACCCATTTCTGGAATAAGCACCAGCCACCCATGATCCAGAACAGGAAAATAAATATATAGTATAGTATAGTTTGTTAATTTTATAGATTTTGAATGCTTCTATCATCTCTCCCACCTCCATAACAACTTCTGTGTGTACATTCGAAATTTCTCTAATTGCCTTATGATGAAAACATGCCACTGTTGGCTTATTTAAAACAGCCTGCCCCTTAAGAAGCACAGACTGAAAGAGAGCTTCCTTATAGTGGTCTTTGAAGTGCCTTTTGAATTATAAGCTCATGCTCTGATACATAATGCCTATAGCGATGTGTTTATTTCTGCTTCATGAATGTTGTTGGTCTGCAGCTTTGGCATTCCCAAGTCTTTGAATATATTTGTATACAAAACATCACAAGAAATACAAAGACCTTTCTCGTAGCTGTAGTGTATTAATATGTCATTTTAACTTCTCTGTGTGTTTTGAAGACTGCTATATCCCATGTATCACTGGGACCTATTTTTCAACTCCTTTGACTTGTAGAAAGCGGTGGCGGACATCGTGCAGTCTGTTTAATGTACGTCTGTGATCAGTGAGATTCCATGCTTTTGGTTTTGTTAGAGGTTCAGAAGCACAAGGAGAAAATTGGTAAGGCATCTTTTCAAATCTTCGCTCTGAGACAGTAACATCCAGCTCCCAAGGATATTAAGCAGTCAGCCTGCGCTTGAAACACTTCATCTTCTGTTAGTTTTCTTCGTGTCTCTTTGGAGTGCGGTACAGATGGTGAGTGAAAGTATTTTTGCTTAGCTGTTGTCTGCTGTGTGATGAAGCACTTTCGTCATATGTATGTGTACATGTAATTTATTGTTCCATACATCTGTATAGTAATATAGCTTTAACCCAGCTTTGCAGATTAAGAACGGTCAGCCATGCTTTGGGATTTGGAGGCATGTGTGAGCCAGATGATTGAGTCGCCAGTGGCCTAACACACTGTAAACACATTTACTCCCATAACTCTAAACTAAATATGTCAAGTAATATCCCACTTGGTTTTGTGTATTTTTCTTCATTTTTAAAGTAATGGTGTATTGAACAGTGGTAGATAAATGTCATTAATGTTGAAGAATGATCCCGTACAGAAAATGGACCATACAGAGAAGGTTTCATTCAGGTAATCTTATCGTATTTTTCTGAAGACTTTTTAAAGTTATCATGCAAACCTAAATATTTCAAGTTTATAAACTTAAATGATTTGGTTAAATCGGTATCCCTAGTTTATTTGAGTGGAATTAACTTGCTGGGTTTTCAGTGTGACCGTTCGGAGCAGATGCCATTATTCTGTGTCAGAAGCCCCAGGTGCGCTGATCATGGCATTGATGAATAGTGAGGAGGGGAGGCCAAGTGCACTGGGATACTGGGCCCGGGATCGACGCAGGTCCTCTCCTGTTATTTTCCTGGGGGCGTGCACAGCTTGTCTCATGTGGTAATCCATGCACGGTAAAACCTTATCCACGGGGATAATGTCAACTCACTGCCGAAGATAACAAGACAAAAGCCCTTGCATGGCGTTCACTGCGGCGTGTGTTTCATATTCCCCTAATCTGCCATCTTACATGCCTCTGTTCTTTGGATTTGTTGGCCGAGCTTAGCACAAACCTAGCACACACAAACACCCACTTTGGACTTTGGAGCTTTGCACAGTTGCATTTTTTGGTATGGACTTCTCACTTAGTTGAGTGTGTCCAATAGAAATATTGCTTTATTTCTCTCACAAGTGTTTATCTTTCAATACAAAACAAGTGTTAGTTTAACATTTAGTACTAGCTCCAACAATAAGGGGTCATAAGCTAGTGTATTCCTTGTGCCAGTCCCAAGTCTAGATTAATGCAGAAGGTGGCGTCAGGAAGGGCATCTGGTGTAAAATGTATATACTTTTTTTTTTTATACCTATTACTGCACTCTAGCTAGAAGGCATTTGATTTTGGAGAAGCCAAAAAGAAAACTCATCTGTTGTGTCCAGTCAAGAGTTTAATTACCAAAATAATTCGGAAAAAATGCGACAGAAATATTGCAATACATTTTGTTGTGGTTTTGTTGTCTGCTAAGAGTTACTGTGGCATAGTGCTAGGCTGCAAAGCCAATGATCTCAAGTGCAACCTTATGATGCATCCGTGTTTTTGTGTCAAGAACCTGCTACAGTGAACAAAATATCCTAACAGGACATTTGGCAGTGTAGTCAAGCCTCAAAGTGGTCTAAGTGACGTGAGCTTCAAGAACAGTGAATCTTCAGCAGACTGAGAGAGCATCCATCACGTTCACACCCAAGTCGTCAGACAACCATGTGAATTATATATTGAAAGTTCTCCCTGAACATCCAGCCCCAGACATCTCTCTCTCTCTCTCTCTTGCTCTCTTCCCCTCGCGCTTCTCTCCATGTGATGTGCTGCATTGAATCATTGATGGGACATCCACAACAACAGCACTCCTTCCCATAAAACACCTGTCACAGGCGCAGCCCCAGTCGCACGTGGAATTTCTTTGCATCTCCTCAGGCTTGAGTATATGCGGCAAAATGATGCTTATTGGGTTAGAGTTAAAAATCGGCTGTACTTACATAAGTTGGACACTTTGCGTTTTTTCCCTTTAAATTTTTATGAGGGAGCAAGTTAAAAATGTTATTAAAGGGCAGAAACATTCATTTGAAATCACCCAGATCCACAAACAGATCCACAACTATTATAGTAAAATCTGAAAAAAATATGAATACATTACTACAACAAAATATAAATAGTGTCTCACAGCATTACTGAATGTTGAAAGCCAGTCTGAATAAATATGTTATAAGTCTGGATTTAAAAAGACCCAAGTCTGTGATGGTGCGCATATCGGGAGGCGGCTTGATCCATAGTCTGGGCCCGGCAACAGAGAAGGCCCAATCACCCCAGTGTTTGTATCTGGCTTTTAGGACTTCAAAAAGGAGTTGATTAGATGACATCAAGGCCCTGTCTGGGTTTCGGACAGTGAACAATTCAAATAACACAGCTAAACATTGATACTATAAAATGTAGAGTATTAAGGTAAGGTAAGGTAAGGCAAGGTAAGGTAAGGTAAGGTATACTTTATTGCCCCTCATAGGGGAAATTTTTCTTGGGCACATAGTGCTGCATCTTACACAACAACATACAACAACATACACACAACATGGATTCAAGGACACATCAGAAACAGTATCAATAAAAATAAAATAATAAAATACAAACATACGTACACACATATAAAAGCAAGAGACAATATAAAACTATATAAGAGTGCTATTTTGAAATGAGATAAAATTTCCATTAACAAATCGAATAGATGCTGGAATAAAAGAATATTTGTATCTGTTAAATCTACATTTGGGCAGCCTGAACCTACGATCTGATGGCAGCATCTCAAATTCAGCATTCAGGACATGTGTCGGGTCAGTTACAATTTTCTGAGCCTCTCTAGTCAAAGACTTCTTATAAAGAGAGGGTAAAGCATAAACTTGGTGGTTCTCCTTTGCTACTCCTACAATCTTTAGTGCAGTTTTCATTAAGTTTGATAGTTTAGACTTGGACTGCACTGGCAGGTTCCTATACCACACCTGGATACCATAGCGGAAAACGCTTTCCAAAATGGCTCTGTTAAACAGAAGCATAATTTTGCTGTTGACACCAAAAAGCCGCAATCTTTTCAGATAATACAGGCGTTGCTGTATTCTGGAACACAAGTTGTTCACATGAATCTGCCATGTGAGACTGCTATCAATATAAATACCCAGGTATTTATATGATGCCACTCGTTTGATTGGTGTTTTATCAATTAAAACTGGGCTATGATCATCATCATGATTAGTTTTGGGTCAAATATTATCTCCTCAGTCTTTCTTGTATTGACTTCAAGGTGGTGAGCAGTACACCAATCCACAAAATTGCTAATTTCAGTGTGGTACCCCTGTGTGTCTTGGTCTTTGTGTAATAAGCCAAGGATCGCTGTGTCATCCGAAAACTTAACAATAAAATTGTGGGGCGACTGACTGACACATCCATTTGTGTATAAAGTAAAAAGAACAGGCGAACTCACACATCCCTGAGGGGCTCCAGTACTAATAGACTGTGATTTTGATAAAGCACTGTTTACTTTCACACACTGACTTTATTTGATTATGGTCTGTTAATCTTATGGCACCATTCTTTGGAACATAGCCATTCTGTTTACAAACACAAAATGGCTCTATATTTACTGCATAATTTGATACTTTATGTATACTTCTAATCAATAAAAGCACCCAACATAAATTCTTTAGTAGTGAATGACTTTGCCCTTGCTTGGTGTGTCCGCTGCATACGTCAATACTTAGACAGGAAGTGGAAACAGCATGGCGGATCCTGTGTTTTTCCGTGATGGATATTAATGGAATGGAACGAAGGGTTCAGTGCAGTCGCAGGCTCTAATATGCACTCCTCTCGCAAGTCATCAAGTATACTCTTTGATCCCAGCTGGAGTCACGGATGCTTCAGGGATATGATGGAATATTTTATTGCAGTTGTGGGAAAGCAATTGGCAGGGTTCGCCTCAGTCCGTCACTTTCAGTCCTCCCCGCTCTAAGCTTTAAAGCCTCAGCTGGGGACCCGAGTGACTATTTTGCATGTTGTTAGTCCTAAATCGTCTGTTTTTACAAAGGGGGCCGGGTGCAGTGGGAGTAATAGGGGCACCAGTGTGGAGCAGGATATGAGGCTCGGAATCGGAGCCAGGAGCAGGAGTCTGTGGGTTTAGCAGAGAGTAATGAAGATTAAGCTGACATCAGGTAGGAGCCAGATTGGAGGGTCAGTGTGTGAGATCAATGTAGGGGAGGAACCCAAGATGGATGGAGTCAGAGGTTGACAGATTTGCCGTTTCTCTGAAGCCCAAACTGTCTTGATTAAGAGAAGCTATATTTCTTTGAGTGACCATGTTACTGTTTAATCAAATAAGGAAGCACTACTAGGAAGCACTTGAAGAGCGCAGGCCTCCACCAGAGCATCCCATAATGGTAAATACACAGTGCCCAGATCAAGGGTATAAAGGTTTTGGGGTAAATGCTTTTACTGTTGAGCTACAAAACTTTTATAACAGTAAGAAAAACAATAATAACAATAAGAAAACTTTTATTAGTCCCTCAGTGGGGGGGTGGGGGTTGTGGAAGAAGAGGGGGTGGGGGGCAGAAATGGTCCCAGAAATGGTCCGTCTTCATATATATTTTTATTATAAGGGAGCCCATGTGAAGCCCTCTTGCCCCGGGCCCCAGCAAACCTGTGGACGGGCCTGAGCAGAAGCATACAAGTGGTATCACACAGAGCACAAAAGAGTATCAGAGACCAGTCTGGCTAAAGAAAAAACTATACTAAACTACAACAAGTTAACCTAAATAAAGGTATGGAATCCTGTAAAAAAAAAAAAAAAAATCTTTTACTGAACTGTTGTGTCTTTGGCTGCAACATGTAATCGGATTAATCAGTTATTACTGATTATTGAAATAATCGTCAGCTAATTTAGTATTTGTTTAATCATTAACTGGGCTATTCATAAACTCTGAAACATGCCATGTGCTGAGAGAGGAGGGTTTATTACCAGGACAGAGCAGTAAAGCAACAAAAACAGTTAAAAACATTCTACATTTTGTGTTTTTGATTAAAAATGTCTTTTTCAGTATATATGCTCTATCCAAACGTTCTCAAGTGACAGAGTTGTAGTTTCATCTGGTTCAAATTTTGTAAAAATTAAGTAATTTTTGGTAGAACTTTCAATTTTTTTTAACGCTAACTATTAAACACCTCAAGTTTTTAACCTCTTTAACCACACAGGCTTCAATATCCGATTATCTGATTAACCGAAACAATTATTGACTGATTAATCAATTTTCTAAATAATCGTTAGTTGCAGCTCTAGTTCAGATTAAAACAAAAACTCAATTTCTTCTATGGACCATTGCTAAAAATGCAACCATTACTTTTTGAGTTGCCTTAATCCAGCCTCAGGAGGCCATAAGCCACTTTCTTTGTGATTGTCTCAAGCCTGGATAAATTGAGAGGGTTGAATTAGGAAGGTCATCCAGTGTAAAACCTATACAAAATTCAAAATCACTGTTATACTAAGAGCCAGATGATTTGCTGTGGTGACTTACTGATTTACTTACAGACTATAAAACAAAAGAGGGAATAATTAACACTTACCTTCTTGGCTCTGTTAAGATTTTAGAGCAAACACAATTTTAATCTGCATTTTGTTGTCCAGCAAATTCCTGTTAGTTTTACCCAGAACTGTTGTGCACTTTTATAATAAAGCATGCAATAACTACTGGCCTGCACTTTTGTCACGCGTGGGGCAAGGCCATCAACCCCTGTGCGCTGGTTCTTCGGTAATCCACAACAGCTGGTGTGTGTGTGTTTGTGTGTGTTTGTGTGTGTGTGTGTTTGTGTGTGTGTGTGTTTGATGGACTTTCTTGTGTGTGGACCAAGAGGAGATGGCCCAGCCAGATGGGTCCAGCTGCGGATCTGGCGACCTAGATAAAGGCTAGTTGGTGCCACCACCTTCATGAGGTGCCAGCAGAAAATTTAAGAGGAGGTGTTAAAACTTGGTGATTGCTGAACAGTTACCATCGCCTCGTTTTATAACCAATTTGTTGATAGAGATCTGTAGAATGACTGGATTATATCTTGGACTAGAAGGCCCAGTCTGTGTCCTTATAACGTTATTGAGCCACCTTGGTGCTATTTTCATGGCCATCTACTCCTTGTAGAGTTTAAACCTTTACAAGGGCAACAAATAAGATATTGTGGAAAAGGGAAATTATTTCAGTTGTTGCATTCAAAAAGTGAAAGCATTATATATAGATTCAGTACATATTATAAAACCATACTTTTAAATAGTAATTTAATTGTGATGTTAATGATTGATCCAACCACAAGGGGTCACAAATCAGTGTACTCTTTGAGCCAGTCCCAAGCCTGGATAAATGGAGAGGGTTGCATCAGGATGGGCATTTGGCATGAAACCTTTTTGAAATAAATTTGCAAATCACTGCACACTATAGCAGGCAGACGATTTTAATGGTAATTTGATAAATGATAATTTCTTGAGATACTGCATTCTGCTTTTCATTAACTGTAAACCCATATTCATCACACATTTAAAATACATGTGTGTACTGAATAATGTGTTTCTCACTTTGAATTCAGCTACTGAAATAAATGAACCGTTTCACAATATTCCAGTATTTTGATGTATTCTAGTATATAGACTGTTTTGTGTGGGCTTTCTTTGTTGTGATGCCTTCATTAGACATCATCTAGACATAATTAGCTGTGTTAGCAATCTTCATTTCTCTGTGCTTCTGCTCTGAATAATGAGCTCTATATCAGATAAATCAATAAGTCAAATAAATCAACCTTTTATATGGCTTTGTGGATGGTCCTTAAAAACATCATGCATTGCATTTTGAAGTGGTTGTTTTCTTCTCTCCCTCTTTTTTTTTTTTTTTTTTAGTCCATGGCAAGAAGATTAAGGTCACCCAGTCCAACAAAATGATAAATAGTTCCGTGCTAATAATTATGTTGTTATGTCCACAGGTTAACAAATATGCAAAGTGCCTTTCAAATTCAGGTTTATGGAAAATCCATTTAGTCACTTGGAAATTTGACATTGCAGCCATTTTGCTCCTAGCCCACTCCCACACAAACACTTAAGTGACCATTCTTAAAGGAGAGCTGGAGCCCCCAGAAGAGAAGGTGATACAGGCTGCCTCTGTCCTTTTCAAGGGAACTCTAGGACAGCACAGCCCTTCACTGGCACCCTGGGGAGAAGCAAGACAGATTAATGCAGTGGCTTTAATATTTCAGATGAAAATGTATTACTGCTCTCTCTCTCTCTCGCTCCTTCTGCCTGAGTCGGAGAAGTGGGCCTGAAATTCTCTTGTTCCCTCCCACACGTCTTATTCTTATGTCTTCTTCTCTTGGCTAGAAGCTTCCCAGTGTTTCGCTGAAGGGGAAGAGTTCCCTGTCCAAGGCGTCTTAGTCGACTCTTAGTGACAGAAAGTGGTAGATCAGCAGGAGACAAATCTAGACGAATAGCCAAGTGAGTGTTTCTGCGTCTAGGTCTGTCCGTCTTTCTTTCCGTCTCCGAGTTCTTGACCTTGCAAAACAACCCCAGCTGTCGATTTACGGTAAAGTGTTATATGTTAATGTCACCTTGGATGAAATAGAGTGCTCTTGTGTCCACTTTTCCTAGCTTTTTGTCATGAAAACATCTGTGAGGGTAGCCCTACACCCAGCAGCTATTCATCAGACTGACGGGCTGCTGTCTTAGAGTGTCAGAAAAATCTATTGTGATCACATTTTTCATCTGATCCCTTGACATATATCCAGGGCTTAAGACTAAACATTGGACGTACACTGGGTATAGTTTTGCAACATGTCTACTGCCAGCCAAATCCAGCCTAAGAAGATTAGACTGGGCAAAACCCTCTCTCCACACGTGTGTGATCTAGCCACATAAAGGAGTTTCATGAACATGGGATTACGACCATGTCAGAAGGCACCTCCTATGGGATTGTGGAGCCAGCTTTTGTCCCGCCTAGAGAATCACTCACAGTATATAATTGCCTCATTTTATGACCTTCCCACTCTTTCATACTGCCATCTTTGGGTTGTCCATGGTATGGTAAGGCAGCAGCTGATCAAGATTTATGAGTAGATAAAATATAAGAAAAATGGTCATCAGCCTTTGAGTGCAAATAGAATACTAATTAATCTAATTAGTCTATGTAGGCGATTGGGTCAGGAACAAATCTCTCTGTATGCCCTTCTCATGTTACTGTGGGTTCTCTTTGGCTTCCTCCCACTGCCCAAAGATGTGCATGTGTTAGGAGAATTGGTGAATATAAATTGTCCCTGAAGTGATTAAATGTTTCCTTGTGTCAGCCTTGCAACTAACTGGCCATTGCCCACGGTGTACCCCATCTAAGGCCCATAGTTAATGGGATAGGCTGTAGTCAACTCCTAAGATTTTATTCCATTGAGAGAATCACTCACAGTATATAATTGCCTCATTTTACGACCTTACTGCTCCTTCATACCACAATCATCGGGTTTTCCCCAGTATCATTTTGACAAGGCAGAAGCTGATCAAGATTTATGAGTAGATAAATGATAAAAAAATGGTCATCAGCATTCAACGTTTTCTAGATGAATGAGTGCAAATTGCATACTAATTAGTCAGTCTATTGGACCAGGAATGAACTGGCAGTAATTATCATCATAGCAAAACCAAAACATCTGTCCATTTTTCTATAGGAAACATCAAACCTTTCTCCCATTGCAAGGGCTGACATCCATCAGTTTTTAAGTTCAAAAATATTATCTAGAAAAAGAAGGAATTTGAAATGAACGCACAATATCTTCTGATTATTGTCATGCATTAAACATGAGTTCCCCTCCCTGATGAGATAATCATATCCCTTGGTAATGCTGTATCTAACAGTGAAAAGGTAGCAATGATCATTCAGCAATCACTTAACAGATGTTCACTGCATTGCTGGAATCCAAGTGACAAACTATTAGCAGTCACATACCGCTACACCGTATGTGATTTTCTCTGGAAATTTCTGCAAATTGGACTTAGATATTGGCAGAGTTTATCATCAGCTAGCATTAAAAGGCCCATATGGAGTTTGTGTGCATTGTCATTACATACAACATTTCAGAAAGGTAGATTTTCTATTATTAGTATTGGATGTATTGTATTTCTGTGCTCTTCAGGCCCTCAAGCAACACTGAATTAAACACAGGCATGATACAGTTTTTTGTAAAAAGGGTTGTACATATATTTTATTTATTACCTTCCATATGTCACTGGTTAAAGTGACCATTTATCAGCCTTAAAACCAGCTTAGGCAAGGTGGCTGCTTGTTTCCTTGCATGCTTGGTCCATCTCTGCGCTATAATCATGTTATTGCACTGTACTGCATTAGACATCCATCCATTAGCTGTCTCCAGGTGGAGGTCAGGGTCGCCGTGACAACCTGTCAGGCAGTGGAGCATGCACATCCTTTACTCCACTGAGCTCCTGAGAGGGTCCCTGCGCCCTGTGTTCCTGTAGGGAGGGACATCTATTCCCCGCAGTGCATTTTGGGTCAGAGTGGGGTCTCTTCCCAAGCAGAATTTCCTCGTGACCTGCTACACTTCCAAAGGGAGATCCTTCACTTCTCTCTATTTTCAATCAGGACTGTACCAGGGCTGGCAGGTTTATTCTGCGTTCATGTTTTTTTTTTTTTTTTTTTTCCTCTCAGTTGATGCATACAATTTAGGATGTCATTCTTCATCTACCTCTGCGCTGGGCCCGGGGCTGTTTGTAGAGAACAAGGATCTCTTCCACCCTGTCTTCCTGCTGACTTCCAGGGCTGCACATGTCACACGCACACTGGCTCACACGTGCACACAGCCCTGCACACAGCCTCGCACACACGCACTTTTACACGACGTGACTCACATTGGCATGCTCGGCGCACACAAGTTTTCACTCACCTGCTCATTGTCGTTCTCAATATCTTCCTCCTGTCTCACGCTTACACACCCATAATACACAGAGCACTGCAATCCATCTCCCAGGAGCCCCGCTGCCTCTGTCCAAGCCAAACATAGTGCTAATGTGCTGATATCTTTGACACGCCCCCTCCCCTCCAGTTTTCCCTATCCCTTTAGCCCCTTATTGCTTTTCTTCCACAGTTCTCTCCGATAGCCCTTCCATCTGAAAGCACACCCACACACTCTAATCTGCAATGCCAAAACACAAGTCTTACTCTGATCTTTCCTATAATTAAATGTTGGCTGCAACAACTGAGGTAATGAACATAATGAAAAAGTAATGAAGAGACTAGAACCTGAGTGCGAGAGGCTATCTTAATTGGCTGTGATTTCATTGGGTTTAAGATTTGGAGGCTGCACATTTGTAAGCAGATACTACTTGGCTCGGTATTGTTTTGCCTCTCAGCATTTCACAACAGACAGTAATAGATTCATCTGTACTTGCTGCCACCTATAGAGTACAACATGATTTCCACCTGGTTTCTTTCACAGATGTTAGGATTTCTGTATTCTTTGAATCCCATCTCCCACAGGAGCCAAATGACATTGATCTGTTCTGCTTCAAATTTCTTTCTTATTGGATAAAGAGAGATGCATTTTTCATTTTTGTCATGCGCTAAGGTGTCTCGATAGGTTTGGATTCATCTATTTGGATTCTTGTGGGTTGTTTCTGAAACCATTGTACAAGAGCACACAGCTAAGGTTGCCTCAATAATAGATTTAGTATTACCAAATGACTCTATGAAGATAAAATGCATTATCCAATGAAACTGTGTAACAAACCAACTTTGTTTAAAAATAAATCATGTTAGCAATGCCACAGTTTCCAGGAATTCATTTATAAAAGATATACTGTATACATACCTCTGTCCTCTTTCCTAAAATTAAATATACATTCACTACATTATTAGGTACAGCTGTTTTGAGCATCTGAATGGAAGAGAAAGGTGATTTAAGGGACTTTGTGTCATGAACTAGTATTTCAGAAACTGGTGAACTACTGGAATTTCCACCCATAACCATCTCTAGGGTTTACAAGGAATGGTCCCGAAAAGAGAAAAAATACAGTGAGTGGCAGTTCTGTGGTGAAAATCCATCATCAGTGCAAGAGGTCTTGGAGATGTTTCAGGTCTAAATGTATTGAGTTGTTGCCATGTGATTTTTGCTTAGCATTTTGTATTAGAAGCTTTAAAACAGCTGTACCTAATAAAGTGGTCATTGAATTTAGTTTGTTGCATCTTTCATAAGTGGTGAAATTTGATAACACACTGCAGTAGGTGCACCCAGAAAAACCCTGGTCCCACTTGCTTGTACTCCCAGTGTACTTGAACTTAGGTCCCCCTTGGTTTTATACACTTGTTACGACTGGCTTATTCATTTAGTGTTGACAGCGTCTCTTTTTTAAAGCAGTGCTCGAAGCTGCCTCTCTTGACACGGCATCACCAACAGCGCAAGTTTTCCTTGGCCTTTTCCAGCCTGGCTTTCTTCTTCAAAATAAAACCAGTGTCCAGCCGAGGAGCTGTCCAGTGCTGAAAGTGGAAACATGGGCAGCTCTGGCCCTGCACTAAGCTTTTAGAGGTCAGACCTAGATAGATTGCAACAGAAACACAAGACAGACTGAGAGAGGCTGGATGTGGAGAGGGAAGGGGGGGACAGGTGCAGCAAAGAACAAACAAGACTACAAGGGTAGAGCAAAGAGGACAAAAGAGGAAGGCAAAATCTATATTATCTCTACTGGTTGATCTTCAGGCCCTCAGACTGCACTGCCTAAAAACCAGGAATGGTTCTCAATCAGGGACACTTCCAGAAGTCTTTGTCTATGAACTGTGTCTGCAAAATGGAAGTTAAAGCTGTATCATGCAAAGAAGAAGCCATATTTGACATGATAATTTTTTTTTTGTTTGGGTTATACACCTATTGTAGTATGTTGTGGTAATGTTACTTCTCTGCCACTTTTTCTAGCCTGGCTTTCTTTAAAACAAGACCACTGTGTCCAGTTGAGGGGCTGTCCGGTGCTGAAAGTCCAAACACGGGCAGCTTCAGCCTGTGTGGAGCTTTTCGAGGTCAGCACTAGACAGGGTGCAACAGAAACACAAGAACCACAGAGAGCGGCTGGATGTGGAGAGGGAAGGGGTGACAGGGGAGAGGTGAGACCAGCAACAAACAAGAGTGCAAGGCTTAGAGCATAAAGGACAAAATGGAGAATGGGGCGACCAGAGTATCATTCTCAGTTACACTGTTTCACATGGTGGAGCCCCTCTTTAAAAGGCCAATTACTCTGTAATAGTGCTAGACTGACTAGGTGATTTCTCAGTGTGCTGGGTGGAATGGCAGAGCAGCAGTGGAGTCGGTCCAGTGGAGAGAGCCAATCATGTGGGCACCAGAGTGAGGGAGTCAGGGGACACACATCTGAGGCCTGTGTGTGCACCTTAACACTCTGTGTGTAATTGTCATTATTCTACGCCATCCATTATTGAATGTGACCTACAAGGATCATTCGTTCTCATATCAGGCCGAGCAGGATGAATGATGTGTTGCACTTTGAATCAGTTCAATAAAGCAAACATCTAGACTAAATCAGAAGCAGAGCCAAATTCACTTGTCACGTACAGCACAGGAAATTATGTTTTCTCCTTTAAACAAATCAGTGTTACAGCTTCAGATTAAGATTTGGATTGATTAAAATTGTTTGCCAAAAAAAGTGTTTGCCAATCATTATTTACATTCACTTTGGTACACACCCACAGGCATGATGTTATGACCATCTGCCTAATACTAGCGGTCATAATGTTATGTGTTATGACCACTTGCCTCACCTTTGCTCCCCACATGTATCACCTGTCACCAGTTCACCACTGTTCCTTCCTTGGAATATTTTTGATGGATACTAACCACTGCAGACCGGGAACACCACACAAGAGCTGCAGAGCTCGCTCAACTTTGAGGACAAAATGTTCACGTGCTTCCTATACCACTCAGGTGCCACAACGAAGAGGTAATCTGTGTTATTCACTTCACCTCACAGTGGTTATAATGTTCAGTGTTAGCGTATTTTTCTGTGTATGAAGTCGTGCTTTCCACATAAATCTTATTTGTCATAGGACTTTGTATTTATTTTCCTAGGTCTCATTTTCTAATTTAACTTTAGATTTAATAATGACATGAGGTATGCTCTGTTATAAATGAGTAGAGGTGGTTTTATTTGCAGTGACAATAGAAGATTAAAGTGCCATGTACCCAGTACTCTCTCTACTGCCTGCACTGTGAAACCAGCTAAAACAATAATTAGCTGTCATGCATATGTGACTCTGGACTTAATACAAAGTAATTGATCAAAAAGTGATCAAAAGGTGGGAGTGAAACTTAATGACACTGCATAAAATGGGATAATTGGTCCTAATACCTCAGAAAGCAGTATTAGCATGTGACAGCCATGCTAGTAGTTTTCATGATTAAAGCTGTTTGTGATGTTTTTTACCCTGAATCCTAGAGGAGTGAATGGAGAAGGGGCAGTGAACTCAACAAAACAGAGACTGTGAAGTGTGCCGAGCGAGCTGACAGGTTGTCACTCAAGATGGTGCAATTTTAGAATCAAATAAGGGTTACTTCTTAGTACTATTGGCCCAGCATAGACAATTAGAAAAGAGAGAGGATTGTTTGTTGTAGGCCAACTGACATAAACCATAAACTACAGTGCTGTGTTTGAACAAAATGGATGTATAGCTTGTCATGTACATAATCTAATGCTAGTTGACCACTGTTCCTGTCTAGGTCTTGGAACACTGCAGACCAGGAACACCCCACAAGCGCTGCAGTTTTGGAGATGCTCTGTCCCAGTCGTCTATAGCCATCACTATTGGCCCTCAAGTGCCCATTTTTCCTGTTTATAACCTGTCAACTTGAAGACAAATTGTTCACTTAATGCCTAATATATCCCACCGACTAACTGGTGCAATGATGAAAAGATAATCTGTTATTCACTTCACCTTTCAGTGGTCATAATGTTTTGCCTGATTGGTGTATACAAGCTTTTAGTGCAGATATTCAGAAGTCATGTTTGTCAGAACCTATTTGATTGTTGCTGGAAAATAAACTAGGCCATCCTGAAAGCAGAAGACAGAGAATTCCCTGACCTCCCAGACTGACTTTAATGGTCTCTCCTCTGTGGTTTCCTTTAAAAGCCAACTTACCACAAGCTAATGGTGCCATATGAATGTTTAAACACATATGGATGGGATCAAAGATTTTAGACGTGCGTGACAGCAGCCAGTCCTTCCCTTGTGGCCTTTGCTGGCCTCGACTAAAGATCCCTGAGTGAAGCCATGCTGAAAGGACCGAATGACACTGGGCACTGCATTAGTGCGGTGGGTGTGGGTTTGTCTACGTGTGCGCATGTGCACTGCCAAGGGAGTGTGGAGAAGTAAGATTGAGGTGCAGGAGAAGCTGTTTTCACGCATTACATCCTGCCAAGATTGTGATTTAAAATGATACAAATGCAGTGCATGCGGAGAGATACAGGAGGCTGGCTCTGCAAGATTGAGTGTGGGGCTGCCAAAATGGACTCTTCCCAAAACATACAGGCTTCTGCAAATATCACCAAGGCCAGCGCTTTGCATTAGTGTGCATGTTCATATTTAGATCAGGGCTGTCTCTCCAGAGGGTGGTCATGTGACAGGGATCAATGCCCAGTCTCCTGACACAGTGCTGTGTAGAAGTTTTACTGAGGTGCAAGAAAATGCTTTATTAAATGTAGATTGTTATATTTGTTATGAAAATGTCAGCACAGCTCTGTAATTGGTCAAGGACAAAATTATTAATATTTGTGTGGATCCAAGTCACTGTTTTGATCATTAACGTATATTGAGAAACGGTGCTGTCTATTACAAATACAAACAAAATAAGGGAGTATCTGCCTTTTCCAAATCCAACCATGGTCTACATTGGGCCCTATTATACCAGATGTTGAACATGCTCATCATTTCACATATATGCTTTCAGGTCATGTAAAATGATCTTGTAAAATGATGAACTATGCTGTACGTTACATATCTGTGCGATTTTCTCATTGATTTCTCATAAGGAATTGGCGTCCGTTTCGCCTCTGGACTTGTTCAGTACATGTACTCCCTCTGACCTTGAGTACCCAGTAAGCAGCATATGCATATGTTAGAGTGCTGTTTATATGTGCGCACCAGATTGCAAGCGCACTGGAGTGGTTTGTATATTGATGCTGTCTTCTTTCGCTCAGTTGACAGGTTGTCAAGACTTTCCTAGTGTACAAAAACACTTGGGAGAATATTGGAAGAAAATACTGTAACAGAAGAAGTAAATGTGCACGTTTTGGACACGTTAGACAGGAAAGTTGTTTTGCATGGAACAAGACCTTTGCAGTTTTACATAAAATCTGATACTATTTAAAAAGGAAATTTGTATATTAGAGTGTTGTGTTTCTTGTGTGTGATCCAAAATATATTTGAAAATATTTTATATATATTTTGCTAACTGACTAACAAACTAATCTGCACATTTTTGGTGGAGGAAACAAAGCACTAATGTATTCTGATCCATGGAAGTAGATGTAAAACAGTGTTGGCATTGGACCACAGTGACTAAATTGTGAGGAGGGTTACGGTCTTTGCAAGTAAAATTGTCCAGATGTCGGATAGTCACAGTTTTGATGGAGCGGAACTTATGGTTGGATGGAGAGATTTTTCATTTTTAGCCACAGCCCACCTCCTGGCTTTACACAGTCTGTTTACAACCACACAGTTACACCATAATAACACTAAAGTATTAATAGCCAGCCTATATGAATGAAACCACCAGTATTTAGTTTATCAGTTTGTACTATTTTTAGTCTAGTGTCATTTTTCAGAGCACATTTCGGCTGAGCATCCGGGCAGATAGTGCTTAGCCAGGCTTAGTGAGTCCAGATGTGAGAAGACAGTTAATACTTATGAGCATTATTTGTGGCTGTCATTATGCGACATTTGGTCCGCTCTATGAAAATCTAACCCAAACAGATCAACGCAGTAGACCGGCTAGATTTCACATAGTACTTTCATACATGTAATTACTGTGAGGTTTAGGGCCAGTTTTGTAGATAGAAACGCTGTGCACCTGTTCCTGACAATCATATTTCAGTTCATACTAAATCCTTGAATATCAGGCAACAGTGTTTTCCCTCTGCTTTGTAATAACAGACTTGTTGCCTAAAGTCTAGTTCAGGTATACATTAATCTGGAATTTGATCCCAGAGATGAAAAAAATCTCTACTTAAGTAATAGTACTGTTACTTTTAAACAATATTGGGTAGTAAGTGCTTGACAGTAAGTTCTTAGCCACTGTATCCAAAAACTTACCTGTATTCACCCTTTGTGGTCCTTAATTATACTTGCTGAAATGATAACAGCATGCATACTGTAAGTCCTGCCAAATTCAGATGAGAAGACAATAAACCATCTTACTTCCTCTTACTGAAATGCAGAAAGCTTTTTGCTATTTTTTTTTATTCATATTTCATTGTGGTGAGCAGGATGAGTATGACCATAATTGCTTCTGGCTCTCATTGGACAAGCACATAGATAGTGGACATTGTCTGAGGAAACTCTGGTCGCATTAGCTGCATTCTCTCTTGCATTTGGGGCCAATCTGAAAATGTTGCGGAGTGGCCTCCATTAGGGTTATGGTGTAGTAATGGTAATAGTGGAGCTATTGCAGTAGGTGCTTATGGGGCTTATGAGCCTGTTCACGCCTCATCATCACAGGGCAGTTAAGATCCCAATGTAATCTGGATGTGTGCAGTTTAACACATGTTTATGTCATATGTTGTTGGCAGCAGCTCTGTCTAATTCTATGGACGCTATTGATCCACTCATATTAACACTGCTTCCCAATGCTTGCTTGCCTTTTCCAGGATAACTCTTTGTTTGCTTGTTTGTTTTTTATAGTTTTTTTATATCATTTAAATGTCATAATATAACTTATTAATTCCATTTAATACCAAGTTTACATCCAACTAGCTACTAAAAAAACACAAGCTTTTTTATTATTAGAGCTACTGAAATATACAGTACAATTTTTCTTCTTATATGTCTTCTAACATCTGTACCATCTGTACATGGACCTCATTTATTTTACTAATAATGTATCTTGTATAAAGATTATATACATAATTACTTATTACCTGCAACATTCAGTAGTCTAGACTAAATTTATATTGCTATTAGAAATAGTTTTACACAGATGAACACCAAAGCTGTATCGCACAATAATATAGGGCCCAGGTCTGCCCTCAAACTATGGATCACTACAAAGTGAGTGTCAGGTATTATTGTTATTGTTTCTTTCTTGACCTGCCTTTGACCCTATTTCGCAATGGTATAGAATCCTTAACAAAATTCCTTGAGCTAGACGACACTTTGTATCCACACCAAAAAGTAGTCACTCATTTCTTGGCAAATTACTGACATTTCATAACTGTTATTTCATTTGCATAAAAATCTGACCATTACTTTTTAAGTTATCACACAGCCTTGGAAAGAAATGACCAAGTTTGCAGCATCTATTTATTTTTATTATTAAATATTACCTGCAACATTTAGAATCATAGGCTAAGATTATATTGCAATTAGAAATATTAATACATAAATGAACAACATTTAATTCCTGCCCATAAAATGTTTTACTTTTAAGGCTTTAATTTTTCACAATCAAATTTAATAGGTTTTTAATATTTTGAACACCTTGGGGATACTCTGTGTTTCCTGTGACTGATTAGAATGGCAACACTTAATGAGAAAAAGTAAGGGTAATTTTGCATGGCTAATGTCTGAAATAGGTTTAGCCTCTTGTCTTTTGAAAGCATTTGCCTGCCTTTTTCCCACAGGTCTTAAATCAGTGTGGTTCCCATTGTATTCATGTGCTCAGAGCGGCCCAGTTGGAGTAGCATTAATATTCCAGAGAGGTGCGGGTGATAAAATATTAGCTGTGCCGCTCAGCTACTGGAGTCATCATTCTGGACGGCGTTTTAGCCACTGACGGATAGCACAACGTGGTTCAGAATAGACAATCCAGCAGTATTAAGGCTCCACTCACACAGGCTGGTAATGGCATTGCACTCATCAGGTTTGCTTGTAAAACTACATCTGCAAGAATACTGAGATTTAAACTCAAATTTACTCTGACCTAAACTTCAGGGTTCTAGTTTGATTATATTAAGCTAATGATGTTTTTCCAATGATCACATCTACTTTAAAACAAAACAGTGTGTGTGCTGGAGAGTATTCTTGGATTATAATCAGAACTCAATCAAGCTCTCACAGCAAGATTTCTAACTTTGTTTGAGTTTGCATGCACGAGAGAGAAATGAACTGCTCCACTCAGGCTAATTGTGCAGTCAAGTGTTCCTGGTACACTTAGTGCTAAATATTTGTACAGATAAATGTTCATGCTAACTTGGCTGATTTACACATTTACACTTTGACAAAAAAATCTTACTTAAAAAATCTTACTTTGCCAAACAAAAGCTATGGCAGTCAAGCTTTCTCATTGTATTACCACACAAGAGAACAACCAAAAAACAAACTCACCAGCAGCAGAATGACCAAGAATATGTCTACAATTGTTTGATTAAGATAAACGGAAGTAACCGACCCCGCAGTCTGAGTAAAATGTGCTTTGAATGAGCTTTAAAAAACTGAGGCAATAATTCAGATTTCTCTACCTGCATGTAAACACACTGAGGCTGTAAGTGTTTGTTGGAAAACATAAAAAGTAATAGCCTAGGTATTGTATTTGTGTGCAGACTATTATCTCATTCCAAGACAGCTGAGCTAAAAAGCCTGCGAAGATGCTTGATTGTTCTTTGAGCTCGTATATATGAATAATAAAAGAATTTTAAATGTCTCCATTTCTGCAGACACAGACACTAAGTTTGCACCAGTGGGACGGTTTTGGGATGGAGCCATTAGTGCTGGTACAAAGTGTCAGAGAAGATGCACTTGAAGCAGTGCTGTAGGTCAGCTTTGATTAGATGTGATGTGGTAGGGATGCACACTAGGGATTTTTTCCTCTTGCATTTGCAAAATATTTAATAGTTATGTTGCACTTTCTAGAACACACAATATATATTAATTATACTGTTATTTTCAGTGACTCTAACTGGGGATATGAAAACATATCCCTAACTCTAATAGACCTTCACAAGAGATCTTCTAATACAGGGGCAAAAGCTCTACCCTTTGAGTCACAGCGTAATAACTTGTTCTTAAATATCTTTGGTCCTGTCAGTCTCACAGTGGTACAGAATGTTTTTTTAAAACTCCTAAACACTAATCACTTCTTTCTTGAAAATTGTAAATCTGATTATAACTTTTTTTTTGTGTTTTCTAACTAACCAACCAATCAACAAATATAACGTCCTTACCATTTATGGACTTACTAATGCCAAGCTTAGTTGGGTTATATCCTAAATTAAAAATGCAAGCCATCAAAAAATACTATCAGTAATATCAGTAATAAATGATATGCTACCTTATAATATTTACCATAGAGGATTGGATCAAAAATGGCCCCTACTGTAAAAGTTATATTTGAACTAAAGTGGTGTAAGCAAGCAAGTAGCATTCGGTGTCAAACATAAGCTCTTGGTACATTTTATTAGGCAGGTGTAATGCAGGAAGGGTAATTTTTTACATTAGCGGGGAATGTGGAGCATCTCTGATTAGACTTGCTCTCGCCTCTGTGCCACCTTAACATCATCGTGTTAATCATAAGATTTGCTGAGGGAAAAGCTGGGGGGAGATGTTCACACCTTTTTCTTTTTTCCTGCTTCTCTTTGATTGTGAACGTGTTGGTCTGAGGCTGGGGGGGTGGTGGCTCTACACATTCTATCAATTAGACCTTATTTCCATCCTGAAGTGGTCGGCTATATCCTAATTTGATGCATACACAGTTATTTGTGCACCTGTGGGTATAGCAAAATCTGCATCGAACCTGGAACAAATTGCATTGGATTCATAGTGTGGGGGGAGTCTTTGAAGCGCTATACTGGGATCTGCCAACCATAAAATGTGGGAAGTGATCAATGCGTTTCTGTCATGCAACCATATTTTTCCTGACATCTTGATTGGGACTAGTTATTATTGTAATAGGGTCATTTGGCATAACTCTGGTAATTGTCTGACTGTCACTGTTCATTCATCTCTATTGCACTTTATTAGAATATAGACAGGGCGCTAAATGAAGCCTATGTGTTAAATGACATACTCCAAAGCGCTGGTATCAATTCTCCTTAATGATAATATTAGGAAGGCAGAATACCCATTAAGTTTAATTACTGTTAGATCATATACACTCAACGGCCACTTTGTTAGGTTCAGCTTATTTGAGTTAGTGTTGCCTTTCTCTCATCATGAACCAGACTGACCAATTTCCTTTGACCTCTGACCTCTGGCGTTTTCACCCCAGAGCTACCTCTGACTGGATAGTTTCTCTTTCTGGGACCAATTTTACTGTAAACCCTAAAAATGGTTGTGTGTGAAAATCCCAGTAGATCAGCAGTTTCTGAAATAATCAGACCAGTCCATGCCACATTCAAAGTCACTTCAATTTCCTTTTCTTTGGTTTGAACTTGATCAGGTTTGTTTTTAACATGTCTCAGGACTAAATGCACTGAGCTGTTATCAATGAAGCTCAACAGTAACTGCCCACCTAAATAAACCCTTATGGTACGCAGTTTCCAGCCCAAATATAACGTAAAACCCGCCAAACGCAATAAAACCCCACCCAAATCACAACCATTCTACAATCTTTATGTTAAAACTGTAATACATATGAAATAGCATATTTTGAGCACACAAAACTTCGCCCCTTCTGGGACAGGGGCGAGCCACATTTTTAGCTCTGGGTCAGTCTCCTAGTGATGTTGTGCTCGTGGGCTCGACACAGTATCGATCTTTTGAAGCGGAAGTGTTTCAAGGGGAGTGATTCGAGCAGGATTCGAGTCCTGCTTAAGATCACGTGATCACAGCGAGCGAGGCCTTGTTTCGTTTTTTTCATGTACTCCAATGCGGCGCAGTTCTCACAGACAGCCAACAGATGTCACTATTCAGTCTGTAATAAATGCTTCGAGCAGTGTGTCATTCTTGAGCCAGCTGTGTCAAAGTGGTTCATTGCTTCATGAGGCGTCAATTTCACCATCACTACAGTCTCCTTCCTGTACGATTTCTTGTATTTCCCCCACTTTGGCGTGTTGCTAAACGCTAAAACTCCAAACTTGAGAGGAAACACTGTTGGCCCGTCTGCGCTCACGGGGCTGCAGAGTGTTTACTTTTTTCAACCAATCAGAGGTCCATAATTAGACATGTGAATGACAACTAATGACACTAATATTACTACTTCTATTTTACAAATTAATTTTATTCATCAATAACCAGCAAATATATGTAATTATTGATCAGGAAATTAAAAAATATTATAAAATAAGTAATAAATAAAATAAGTTTATTTTACATTTTCAAAATCCCGCCCCATAAGTCTAAAAATAGCCCAAATATTATACACCCGCCCAACGCAATTTTTTTCCGCCGAGAGAGAGCAAAAGTAGCCCAATTGGGCAGGAAACCGCCCAATCTGGCAACACTGATGGTACGTTCACACCGGACGCGAATCAGGCGTCAAATTCGCGTCATTCGCGTCTAGTTGGACGCGTGACCATTTTGAATTCACTCGCGTCATTCGCGTGTGAAATTCGCTCTATTCGCGCGTGAATGACGCGAATGAGGCGAATGAGGCGAATTGGACGCGTCAAATGAGGGGCATGGCCGCTAGGGCTACTCCCATATGAGCCTGTCTGGGTTTGGTCACCTGTGTCCCATGTGGCTGCAGGACCTCTCCCCAGGACACTACTGCTGTACAGCAGCATTAACCCCAGAGACAGAGCTGAGAGACCTAGGGTTATTTCTTGTACATTAGCTCTCTCTAGTGGTTTTGGGGTCTAGTCTAGGTATTTTTTGCTCTCATTTTGGCATTTCTTAAACTAGGGTGATGATATTTGACAAAGATGTTCATTAATAAATTAATTTTAGGATTTAAGTGTCACAACTGAAAAAAAAAAGACTTTTCGACTGTCTAGGCAAAAAACTCACACTCTTCCTCTTAAAGTCCTTTTTGGTCCCATTGCCTTACATTAAAATAATTTATTTTCCCAATTCCTTTGTGTGTGTCCTATATGTCAGAGGCTAAAAAAATATGCACAAAACAAAAATCACCACCACATCTTACTTTTTCTCACTTCACATTGTGGGAAATAATTCCCTTATAATTGCCATTAGGTAACACTGACTATAGGTCAGCCCTTTAAGGGCTTTAAGAGGAAGAACCTGAGTTTCAGCCCTTTCCCTCTTTTGTGTGATTTTCTGCTCTTTTTTTGTAATGGCACAAAAATAAAAATATATCAAAATCAGTTTTAGGACTAATCAGTGACCTGTCCGGGGCTGGTAATTCCTGCACAAACAAAAAGTACTTTGCATTTTTAAATAGTAAATAATTCATATTGTATTCACAAATATGTAAACTGGCTTTTAGAGGGTTAAAAATTTATAAATGAATTATCTTGTGTTATGTATGATGAGGACAGGGGTTAATGATCAAAAAATGTTTTTTTCTTTGTGTTTTTTCTTCAGGTCATGCAGTGACCTAAAAGGGCTTTAAGAGGGTTAAATTATTTCTAAAGTACATTTCTCATTCATCTTCTCCATTGGCTTTTCAAAAAACCTGTGTATTACCTTTTCTTTTTTAAGTTTGAGTCTTTTGTTTGTGTTATGGTCACGAGGTAACCCACAGCTGATTAGCCTCTGACAAGCCTTTAAACCTTTAATACAAGGATTTTGAAATGGCAAAAATGAATGGGAAATTTTCTATAGCGTAGCTAATAAAGTGTCCATGAGTGCATATTAAGATTTCACTCAGGATAATGCACTTCTACACACCAGGATATCATGGCGTCTTGTTGAGAAGAAATCGTGCACTGAACAATCACCCAGCGAGACATTTGTCACAAAGATATCGTGTGCCACTGAGAAAATAAAGCCACCACATCTAATCTTTAAGGAGGATTGTTCTTTTCAAACCTCTCGCTGTTGGGAAATGTGTGCATGTGTGCCAGTGTTTTTATTTTATTTTATTTTTTAATGGATAATATTTGGTGATTTAGGCAGCTGGATTGTCTTATTGATTTCAAAGCTCCGGGTTGAAACGGAGGGGATTCATTTTTCGGTGCTTGCTTTTGTTTTGAATGCACAGCTGTCTGTAAAATAATGGTGTTGATGGAAGTACTTGGCTTGATAATATGCTTTCTATATACAACAGCATTATTGTGCAATAAGAGAGGCTGACAAGAGTTTGTTAGCAAGATAATTCTAAAAGTAAAAGTTGGATGTGAACAGAATTTCAGAAAACAAGATTCACAGTTTGAGTCAAAGTCTATCTTTACTGTCTTGCATGATACAGCCAATGTCTACCATCATAACATGTAACATCACAAAGAAATGTTTTTATTTTGATCCAAATTACTTGGTTTTTGTAAAGGCATTATTTTTTGTTAACAAAAAGCTGATGTGTGTTATTTTCAGGGCCATATCTCCAAAGCTAGCGAGCTCCGGTAACAGTGTTCTCCCTGGGTGATGCTGATAATGAACTGCTAAGTATAGCTGCATGTCTACATTTGTGTCCTACTGGCTAGTTTATTGTATTCACCTGGCATCCCCAGTGCAATTTAAGCCCAGACGATTACACAGGGAATAAAGCACCAAGGCAATGCCTCACACACACAGCTGCTACAGGCTACACACGTCATGTACTTATACTGCAATCCATGTTAATGCTGAATTAAATAATAAAAGTGTACCTCTCCTTGTGCCCCTGCCAACTTTGCCATAACATTGCTTGCAGCCATTGAGGTCTCATGCCACCCCCTTTAATTAGCCGCATTAGCAACAGGCTGCATGCGTGCAAAGGCCATACACAAAGTGGTGCTCCCTCATGTTCGCTCGCACACAATGGTCCTATTTTCCTCTTGTCGCTGAGCGCCAAATGGGAAAGGCAATAGATGCATCAAATTTGTAATGCATTATCTGAGCGTAAAGCCGTGGTATGGGACTGAATGTTTGTCCTTATACATGCGATAGCTTGACCTTTCAAAGGCAATCTATAAGGGCCTGCTCCCAGGGAGAAGCCCGATGTGATCAGACTCTTGCTGCTGCAGTTCTGCAGGCTCAAGTACCTAATTGTCAAGGGCTTTCACTATGGAAAGGTTGTGTTGTTGCACTTGTGCTATTACAAAAACACAACTAATCTTGATTTTTGCATTGGATAACATCTGTAAGGCCTTGTAAAAAAAAACAGTTTGAAAAAAAAGTACAATGTAAATTAATATTAAGTGCAATAGTTTGCAAATTTTGTAAAACCATATTTTACTTGAAATGCATTATTTCATAAAAAATAAAACTGATCCTGGTTAATAATAATAATAATAATAATAATAATAATAATAATAATAATAATAATAATATTAATAATAATACCGTCATCTATCTAAAATCAATTAATCTAACAAATTCTGTTGTCTTGACTTTTTTGGAGATGTGTTCCTGCCTTCAAATTCAAAATTAACCAGTTAGGTTTCCATAGCTGACACGTTGTCTATGTTCTATTGTAAATAAAACATATTTTATTTCAATTTTCATTCCCCCCTTCTAATCAGAATTGGATTTGTTCATCTTTGCATTGAGTAGCATTTGAAAGGCAAAATAAGTCGCATTATATTTTAAAGAGACATCATTTATGCACAACAACATTGCCTTCTGGTATAAAAGAGTGTTGCCATTGCACTGACGGATGCTTATCTCTGCAGTTATTGCTACAGTGTTTTTCCTTTTACTCACTTTCCACTATGTCTGTGACAGATCTGAAACAAGGATGTAAGTTATTATTCCCATCTCCCATCAAAATTGGTCTATTCCATTTACAAGCATTGCCGCAAGATCCACATGTGAACAATAAGCTGCCATAAGAGAGTAAATAAAGATCAATCATTCTGACATAGCATAATCCACCTTGTGTAATAATAAGGCTTCACATCTTCTGGCTATCCGTCAGAACATTTCAAAACCAACATAATTAAAGTACCCAATGCTAAAAATGCTATTGACCCTCATGTGGACTGGTCTGGATACTCCAATGCTAACACGTCAATTATTCCTCATGTTAAATGTATAATGGCAATGATGGAAAAACTGCAGATTCTGTGTGAATGAAAGCATTAGGAATGAGGAAGTTATTTCAGAGCAAAGGAAGCGGCATGAGGTTGAGACAAAAAATCCAAATGAGCTTGTGTGGCTAAAAGGCTAAAGGTGCAGCCATGTCTCTGTCAGATGTCTGAGGACTAATGAAGGCAGCCTAATTAGGAGAATGCACAAAAGTAGCTCTAATGATTCATTTGTCATTTAACACATTATTTGAAGTACAGCTAAATAAGATAGAATATGTGACGCCCACATGTTTGTTTTTCATGTGGACACTTTGTTTTACCATCTCACTGCAAATGTCACGCCCACTGATCTTTAAGCAACTGTAAAAGTAAGTTCAGTACTTAAGCAAAAAAAATAAAAAATAAAAAATGTTGCTTGTAAGCTGCTTGTATTAATTCTACCTCAGTCATTCCCATCCACAGTAAGAGATTAAAAAGCAGATTGCACATATTGTATATAGTCCCTTTAAGGGGAATGGGTTAAGGTTACTTTGGCATTTGCCACTCTCACTGGAGTCTCCATGTCCTCTCTGTGTTATCAAAGGTTCTTTCTGGGTGCCCTAGCTTCTTGGGGAATGGTGAATTTTCCCATAGTGAATGACAGGTTGTCTGTGAATGTCTCTAAAGGCTCATTAATTCTCGGACGAAGTGTTCTGTCCATCTTCTACATTCATTCTGTCCTCATGTCGGTCAGTTTTCCCTGAGCTTGTGGATATGGATGAATGGAGCAGTACATGTGTTGACCGGTGGGGACACTAGTGAACACAGCTCAACAGTCACAGGGGAAGAAATGCCTGAACCTTTTAAGGAGTAGGTAGAGTATGTTAGGGGCTGTTTAGACAACAATGGGTTTTGCCGAATCTACAAAGGTTTGATTGCAGTTTGGCCTTTTGTTTACCCGAAGACAATGTTTTTGTTTTCTGAATTTGCAAAGGTTTGAAAACGCTGAAGGAGGTGTTTTGATCTCACAGTGGAGAGCTGCTCGGAGCCCCTCCGGTCTTGGGTAAATGGTGGAAACAGCGTATTCCCTAAAAACGATGACATAGCTGCCCCAATCTGGAAAGAGGCTGTCTGCCTGCCATATGTCAGCTGACCTGCGAGCACAAAATATGAGGCTTTTATGTCTCACACATTCATATTTAGTCCAGTAACTGTCAGTAATATCTGTACTCACTTTAAGGAGAGACTTCATGAGAATAACCTCAGAAAACCACAAGTTCCTAAAGTAGTTGGAAAGTTACAGACCCGAGCTATCATTTCCTCTGCTGTTTACTCACTGTGTGTTCTAGGGCATTTGCGGGGGCCACAGCGCCATTAGCTGGACAAATACGGGTACCACTTTTTTTCCCTTACAACTCAACAATGTAAATGTGAATGGCAGGTGGCATGACTGTTGCGTTTTCCTGGCCTCCGTTGTCATGTAAACAGGCCCTATGTGATTGTATATTGAAGACTGAACAGACCACCACTATTTTTTCATATATTTCTTGGCTATTTTTCAATAAATGTGGTATCAAAACCATGTTTGTTGTGATTGTTGCTCTTTTTCTTCTATCTTGGTAACATCTTTGACTGTCGCCAACCGCCCCCTACTGGTCATTTAACATAACACACGTAATGGACTGACCTATTTCCATACAAAATGGGAGCCTTTAGTGTAACCTTGCAACTGGTTATTGTCCAGGATGTTTCCCGCCTTAGAGCCAAAGGAGCTGGGATAGTTTCCAGCCCTCCTGTGACCCCTAATTGAAATAAGTAGTGGAGGTTAAATAAATGAAGAATATTAATGTAAAAATGTTTCTGACCTTAAGAGTTGAATGCACTGAATAAAAGATTAGCATGATAAATAGCATTTTGACCACATTAGTTCTCAGGACAAGATTGACTTCCAGGCTGGGCTTTGGACAAATTTAGGCTAATAACAGTGTGAAATCCCTTTTTTCTGGAAACACCCTTCATTGTAATCGGCCCTGGGGTACACTTAATGAAGGAAGTGTCCGATAGATCGATGCCTGGGTCAACAGCTTACAGTGAGGCCTGAGTGGACGAGGAAGCTGGCAGGACATGCACACAGCCTGCGACATTGTCTACATCTGCTGTTTGCGGCGTCATCTGCCTAAATGCCATCTTTACACGTCCACACATGTTGGTCCTATTTAAAGAGATGCACTCCCATGGAGCGCCCACACTGCTCTAACCCTGGCTCATTAGACCCCTTCTGTGGACTTGATTGACACTCTTCCTTTGCCCCCTGCTCTGTCTTCTACTTCTAAACACCTTTTTATTCTTTGTACCGTCTTGTTTCTGTGCTTCAGATTAAAGGAAAGCCTATTGTCTTTTTGAACAGTATTTTTAGCAGTAAGAAAACAACACCTATATCTGCGCATCACAAACTTATTGTTATTGCAAGAAACACACAAGAAACTTAATGTATTGCAATAATTTTATGGTCTTCTGACAAAAATGTGACCATGTTACATTATTGCCAATCATATGGTTATTGGGACATTCAACATAGTTATCGCATATCACATTTTTCCAATATTCCAATTTTATACAGTTTCCCTTATAACACAAAGCTCACAATCTTTTAATCTTTGGCTTTTTTATTCACTGGCAGAGTTATCTTACACATGTACCCCCTAATGCTTACACGAAGGTTAGCCAGCTTTTTTTTTTTTTACCACAGACTTCTTTCAAGACACTAGTACAGTTACAAAAGTGGTTTTATTAAAATGTTAGCACCCACTGTGTGGAGCTTCCTGCTACAGCTAAGTCCAAATGTCAGCTGTGAAAAAGTCTTAATCCAACTCACTTTCTGTAAAAATCTAGCCTAAATAAGGAGAATTATTGATAATACATGTACTGGTGTATGGGCTGTGCATCTGCCAACCACTGCAAGCTGCTATGAACATGGCAGCATTTCCCTCTCAGGTCGACGTAATATAAAACAACTGCCTCATTGGAGCATAATGTAACGGAGCCTTTAGGCCAATTGCAGTTTTATTTGCCATCATATTAACTATAATGCTTCAGATGGCATCAGTCATTTCAATTGGGTTTGTTATTGCTGTTTTTTGCCCTTTTCTAGGAATAGGCCCATTATTCCGTTTGATTACCACAGCGCAGTTACAAAACATAGAAACCATGACAAAGCCAATGCTGCTGTGGAACATACTGCATATAATATGAAGATTATATAAGCTTAATAATGATTTGAATTGTTTACATTGCTTTTTATGTAATCAGGTTTTCAATGGCTCTTCTGGTATATGGTAACTAAAAGCACTTAGCGACAACAGCGCTGTAGCAAATTAATGTATAGTTGAAGTGCACTTTAGATGCGATGCCCTTCCGCATTGTATGCCTGGGAATAAAATTCAACAGCACAGTCACATCAATACAGTACTTGTGACAAGAGAGGTCTGTCCATATCTCATCTTATTGTATGATAAAGATTAATTTTCTGTACGCTGCAGTAGGCATAAAACCGTTCTGTGTGACTGGACAGTGTTGATGATTTGTAAGAGTAAGTCTCATGCTCGCTCAGCTCAAATGTGGACACTGCTTATGGCTGAAACCAAGTTGATAGAAGGAACCTGGGATGCTAAGCTAATGTCGTATTCTGATACATTGCTAGCTCTATCTAATTGTGACACTTATAACGTGATATGTTCTTGCCAATACTCAGACCCAGCTGTTAGTAAATACTGTAATATTTCTCATTAGCCCCCAACCACAGTACAAGCTCTGAGCCTAGTTCTTTTCTATAACACTACACCTCCACGGCCAGTGTTGTTGGTGTTTACAGTGGCAGGTTGCCATGGTGAAATGAAACCAGGCCTCAGCTGCAGATCTGGGTCTAAGCCTGTTCTGCTTAAGCCTCCTTAACTGCAACACTGATCCGAGGCTCTACAGACTATATCTATATCTGCAGATGAATCTGCCCTTTATATGGAAGGCATAACTCAAAGTAATATTCAAAAACAATATTTATCTGCTTGGTTGAATACAAAATAAAAACGCCCATTTTCTTCATTATTTGTAATGACAGAAATTGTGCCAAGCGTTGGCCATCACTACTGTGTCTCTTTCAGAGGAGGCCAACAACTTAATTTTATTTCCACATCACAGAAAATAGTGGAAACAAAAGCAGCAGCCTAATGAGTAATTTTGTATTTGGTAAAATATAGATGCAGGGAAAGTGGACAATAATACTGCACATTAACAGTAACAGAGAAGTGGCCTGCTTTCACTGCATGACCTATTTGGCTTGTTCATTGCTTTTTTGAGGAAGAAACAGCAAATTGCACTAGAGGTAAACCGGCTGGATGGCCATTTTTTAAGTGCATTCTTCACCAAAAAGGCTGTGAAAAGTGGAGAGGTATATAATGTCTTGATGTGTGATTGAGCTAAGAGTTCCTAGTGCGGAGGTCATTTCATTCCCTGGTGAAGCCTAGATTGAAAGCATTTGTGATCTTCTGATCTTGGTTAATCTGTGCAACAGCTGCCTGACCTCTGCTAAAAATGGCTGCCATGCACTCTCCCAGTATTGTGCTGATTGACAGTGAGAGCCGATTACAGCCACGGCCACAACACTAATAAAGCAAGGATTACACATGAATTATGAAGTATTTTTGTTTGTAAAGATTGGTTGGACATTAGTAAAATAGGCTTTGTTAATGTTTTCTGGTTAAGATATTTGTGATCAAAAACCTGACCACTGAGTAAGATTAAAAAGTATTGGAGTACTTTTTTCACACAGCAAAATCTAAAAAACTACCACTACAGCTGCTTCTACCGATGTAACTACTACTACTACTACTACTACTACTGCTACTACTACTACTACTACTACAGCCAACACCACCGCTACTGCTTCTGCTACTACTGCTACTGCTTCTTCTGCCGCTACTACTACTACTACTACTACTACTACTACTGCTGTTATTGCTACTACTACTGTTGCTACTACCACTACTGCCGCTACTACTACTACTATTACTATTACTACTATTGCCGGTACTGCTTCTGCTGCTACTACCACAACTGCTGCTACTATGCTACTACTACTATTACTACTACCACTACTGCTGCTGCTGCTGCTGCTGCTACTACCTACTTTATCACCAAGGCCAAAAAAAAGTTGGCTCACTTATACTGTACACTTTAGACAAAAATAAATATTTTTTCCTTTAAATATTCAGTTGTTTTTCTTCATAAAAAAGTACTTAATAACTAGAGCTGACGTATCTACTTTGCTTTCCACCTCTGGTAATAGTTCCTGTCTTCTTTGGGTGGTTTTAGGAAGGGCATTGTTGGTCGACTAAACAGAGGTGACGGTCAATACTTCGCCGACATCTGAGGAATTTTCAATATGGCCGTGGCTGAGCTGGAGATGACCTTGAGAGGGGGAGCTTAGAGTGTGGGATCCACGCACAGAATAATGTGTTCACTTTGCTCGCAGTCATCAGGCAGTCAGGCCCTCATCTGCATGATCCACAATTAATAATTCATGAGCTGCTTTTCACCACATCTCTGCACATTTTGTCACACTTAAAAATGCCTCCATCTTCTTTACACAGAAAACACTGCAATCATAAGACTACAACACTGATTTCCTTGTTGTCGCTCCATGTAATACACACAAAAACCACAGCATATTTGAAGTTTTGACAAAAAACAACCAAATGTTTTATGTGTGGGCTTCTATTTGTTTGTGAACTGTTCAACCTCTCCTACACCATCTGTAGGAGAGCTGTGTATTTTTAGTTACTCTTTTAACCATTAAATCCACAATAAAAATACCGCCTCATATGAAAATGTGTAATAAATACTCCATTTACTTTCAAACCAACAGCTATTTATGATAAAATCTAATAGGAGAATGGCATAATGGAAAGCAAATGCATTATACAGTACATGTGATCTGAGTGTACTGTGATGCAAGCTGCATGCTGAGCAATACTGGAACAAGGCAGTGCACCGTTGCTTGTGCCAAACATGGATATTGCATAATGTATGTGCGAGACTTGAAAGACAATTTTAAAACAATGAAACAGCAAAGCAATATTGGGCAGAACAAATCATATTTTTAATAACTTTGTAAAGTGAGAACAAAGCTCTAATAGAGACAAAAACAAAAAGAACACTCCAGGTGGAAACTAACCAGATACTTTCACTCAGCTCATTTACTTGCAAGTAAAATGAGCTGTATGTATTTTTTTTTTTTTTTTTTTTGTATAAATTACCCACATGTGTCTCAAGATATGATGTAAAGAAGTTTTACCAGTAGTACTTGTAGTAGTATTAGTAGCACTAGTAGTACTCATTGTAGTAGTGGTCGTTAGCACTAGTAGTACTCATAGTAGTTATTAACTGTACTTCTAGTGAGTTGTAGCAGTAGTAATACTTGTACTAGATTTGTTTAGTCATTTTTTTCTTCACTCTTTCTACTTGAGTAAAAATCTTTTGAAGTAATAGTAGCCTATTTTTACTTTAGTTATTAATACTTCTTCCACATCTGCCACTTAAGAAACAGATTTTTTTTCATGTTTTTCCTCTTCTTCTTTGTACTGTATGGTAAAGAAGTATTTCATTAGAGTTGAAGTCAGTCCTCAGCCTTGGTTGTGAATAGCTGCGTCTTTATATAGAAACAGTGTCACTGCCCACACATGGACTCATGACTCACATTCAAAGATACATCCTGATAATTTATGCATGAAATAATGATTCTTGCAATCCTTTTTATTTGAGTTTTGTATCCTCCAGAATCACCAAAGTTCTTAACCTTTGGATCTTTATAATATGGATTATTAGGCCACACTTTTGAGGAATTAAAAAGATGCATCCGGGGTTTGCCGTGAGATTGCAGTGAATTTAGCCGTCGTACATTTCCACTGCAAAACAAGCCAGACGAAATGGACCTGACTTATTCCATTAGTATTACTGAGCATCCTTCAACATGCTGAAGTGCAAAGCTTGTGATTAATTAGAACAGCCTAAAAAACCTTTAAAATGTTTTGTAGTTAATATTTTATTGTATTTTACCCCATGAAAAAATCATAAAAATAGACATAAACCTGATTACAACTTAGATTAAAAAACAATATATTATAGAAGGCTATTGTTATTCTTTACATTTATTTTTTATTTCTTTTATTTTTTTTTCTATTATTGTTATTATGCATTTTGATTTTATTGGGACATTTCTGTATAATTAATGTTGATAAGCCATTTATGTGGTGCAAAAACCTACCTCCAAACCTGTTTTAAGGAAAGTTTAAACTGTGCAATGTGGCGATCACTCAAGGATTACAGCTACCATTTGCAGAGTGTATGGCAGAAGGCAGCCAGAGGTAAGATTAACTCAGACTCGTTATGTAATCCAGATGTTCGAAGATGTTCTCGCTGCTCTGTGTGTTGTCCCTTTCCTGTTAACCACATTACGATATCTTTATGAGCTTGTTACATTTTTCGTCCTCCTTTTTGGCCCGCTCTCTTGCCTGGCCTGACATTAACATTATCCAACAAGTCGACCGTGCATGTTTGGTGCATGTTAGCTTTCCTTCTTCCTTCTCTGTACGCTGCCTGCATCTGTGGATATGGAGCACATGTAGATGTATTTTTCATGGCTCTTAGATTATTCATTTGTGTTTGTTTCAGCCTGTTCTGTTGAATTTTGAACTCTCATCCATTTGGTTGGTTTCCACAGCAGATGAGAGACGTGTCAGGCAGATGTCTCTCTAAAACATGCCCTTCAGATTACAAGCCCAAAGCAATACAGTGAAATGTATATCCAGATCAACATATGTGTGTACAGAAGCTTACTGCATTAATTGAAAAACATCCTATCAACACTGACTCCAGTCACTTTGGTGATAAAATTACTGTGCATATAGGGCTGAGTAGGTTTGGAAAAACTGCCATAGTCTCAAGTCCCCTACACATTGGTTGTGTAACTGCAGCGTGGCGACAGCGTCACAGAGCTGCTTTCACTTCAGCGTCTAGCTCAGCAGATTAGAGCAGCCACACTGCCTGCGTGAGACGCGAGGCTCGAAGGGACCCGTCAAACGGGGCTCTGACGAGATTATCCTAGAAAATCAAACCCTCACTGGATTTTTACGCTTGCAGTGGGTCAAGTTTTTCACCCAAAATACACAAAATAAGCATATATTGTTATATTTTGGCAACTACCATGAGCATTACCCATATCTAATGCATTTTTTTGAATGTTTGGGGGATTTCTGGCTCTGATGGACCATGAACTAGGACTTTCACTTTTACTTGTAAAAAGTCTCGCGTTTGCAAAAATCAGCCTACAGAGATGGTAAAATGCATATTCAGTCAAATATAGTCACCATAGGTTTGTTATATGTGGCTGTACTCTCATACTGACTTTTGAATGGCTTTTCTGTGGAGAAGGAGCTGCTCACGCAGCCAGAGTGTACAGCCTTGTGTCTCCGTGGGGTGGGTCTGACACCAGTAGACTCACAGCTGCGCCCAATGTAGCCCGTGTGTAGAGGGCCTTAGTTAGGGATTTTGTATTGATCAGCCATTCCCAAAGTCAAGAGTGTTATGGCCCCCTTAAAGTTCAGAAAAATCATGGACCCCCCCAACAATAAAACTTCACCATATTCAAAAAACGGTCATGTTTTTCTCCTTAGATTTCTAGAAAAACGTTATCAAAAACACTAAATGTTTGCTAAAAGTTATGTTTTTAAACACATATATAACAAATTTATTCCAAACTCAATTTATTTTTCTGTACTTAATATAGACAACCACTGGGGGACCCCCCTGCAGTACCTTGGCGGACCCCAGGGGGCCCCGGGCCCCACTTTGGGAACCACTGGTATAGATAATGAACAGAGAAAAATTTGTGCAAAAATACTTACTCACCTCTGTCTAGTCACTGGTCCTATCTTGCAAAGGCAAAGATATAGTGCCCAGACCTGGACTTAAGCTTGAAGATACGCTAGTTCAGGGGTAAATGCTCTTTCTATTAGGCCACAAAACCCTTGTAACCCTTTTATATAATGGTAAAGAATCTACTAAAACTTCTAATTTGCTCTTTTAGTGAGTAAAGTTAGTAGTCTATATCTCACAGTGATACAGAATCCCTTAAAACACTTCTAGATACAGTGATCTGGATCCACACCAAAACAGGTTATTTTGTCTTCAGATTATTACTACTCCTACACAATTTCATACCAAAAATAAATAAAACAAATTCTGTTTTTTGGAGCAGTCTTAGTAAACAACATTTTTCACACCTCACTAATACTTTCACTTAATACTGTGTATGCTGTACATCAGTGTTTCCCAACCAGGGGTATGGGGACCTCTAGGGGTACATGAGCACATTGCATGGAGTACGTGGAATTGGTTGATCATTATTTATATAGGAGCTTATCAGAACATCTTTGGCTGGCAAAGACTAAAATTAAACTACATTTGGACTAACCTAGCACTATACTGAAAGATAAAACAGGGATTAACAGAAAAATGCAAAACTAAAGATGGACAAAACAAGGACTAAATATGGACTAAACCAAGTCTAACACCAGAACTACACAAAGAAAAAACAGGCCTAAAAACAGCACTAAACCAAGTCTAAAACCAGAACTAAACCAAGAAAAATTAGGCCTAAACCAGGCCTAAAACATGTTTAAAACCAAAACTAAAATAAGCCTGTATTAAGGCTTTAAGACTATACTAAGCTGGGTCTAAACCAGGACTAAATTAGGACTATGCCGGGTCCAGACCACGACTAATCCAGGTCTTGGTGGTATACAAGACCAAAAAAGGTCGGGAACCACTGCTGTACGTTATTAAGGAATTACAAATCACAGGACTAGTAACTGCCTTGTTGGCCTTAGAAATAATATATAATAATGATAAAACTATTTCTGTCTGTCTCTGAGTATTTAAATAATTATAAAAAGTAAGTGATATGTAGTAATATGTTTAACACACTGCAGTTTAATAGCTGATAATATTCATATATCTTACTAATCTCCATAATCTGCCTACAGTGTACAGTAATTTGCATTTTGATTTGGCGTAGGTTTTACGTCAGATGCCCTTTCTGAAGCAACCCTCTTTATTTATCCGGGCTTGGGACTGGCACAAAGAGTACGCTGGCTTGTGACCCATTGTAGCTGGATTGTTACTCAGTATTTAAAAGATTATACAAAAATGAAGTGATATGTAGTAACACATTTAGTAGTCAGTAATGGAAAAATGAACGATAATTGTGATTTGATTGCTCAGACCTAACAGAGAAAACTGTTTTGAGCATGTTTTTTTTTTCCAGCAGCTGAAAGAAGAACCTTGCTTCACACAAATAGCAGCGCCTGGGCACGTACACAGTAATGTATAATTTAATGTTTGGCTGCCTGTGATGGTGGGGAATGCAATATAAGCAACTCGCACATGCAGCGTGTGGCGAGTCGGGCCAGATCAAAGCATGGCGAGGTCAGGAGGTGAGCTGCTCAGTAATGAAAGGTGTTGTTAGGGTTCTTCTAAAGACCCCACTGGGCCAGTCCTATATGCGACCCGCCTGCAAACCCACTCACCAGCTGCTGCACTTTGACACTTGTCATGTTCACAAGGCTTCTTCTCATCTCGCATGTGACACTGAGAAAGCAGCTACATTATACAAGTTCATATAAGAATAAAGGGCTTGCTGCTGCCTCATTAAACGGGATGACAAGCGCTAAAGGTGCGAGACTCTTCAGAAGTTGTCCGCCTTGTGTGAAGCCGACGATTGCTAAAACTTCTGATGCACTTAGCAGCTGTAATTGGCTTCCACCAAGCAGCTACAAGTGTTGGAGAGATCTGTTTATTAAGCAAGATGCAAAGATCAGAGCGAGAAAGGGCTTTAAGAATAAAAAGTACAAATTAGTGTATATCATTGCCAATTACAGTATTTGTATGGTAATGAAAAACTTGTTCTATATAAGGAAGGAAAACACAGCAAAATAAGACTGACATAACATAACAATAATGCAACAATCTAAAATATATAATATAAAATAAAAAATACACATAATATAACATTTTGCAGTATACTCAAGGGCCAGAAATTTAATTGTATAATGGTATAAATCATTTATAGTAAAATATACATATGTTTTTACAAGAGATTTAAAAGCTGCAAGCCTGGGTTCCCCTTAGTCTTTGTTCAGCCATGGTTCAGGACTAAACCAGGCCTACATTTAGTCCTGGTTTAGTCCTGGTTTAGTTTTTGTTCAGTGCCTAATTAGGCCTGACTATAAATGTTATACCAAATCTCTGTAATATTTATAATACATATTCAAAATAGTCACTGCATATAGCATGTGCAGCTCCACATGAGTGACTTGAAAATGTTCTGATCTAATCTTGGATATGAAAAGTATGCATTTGACACATTTTCCCGTTTATTTTGCCTATTTATTAACAGCCTTTGCTTATTTCTGCAAGTTTTGATTTAACTTGTCATCTGTGATAGCAAAAGTATTACCTAAGATAGCAAATATGTATCCAGAATGTAGTTTACTGCATAAGTGGCCTATTTGGCGTCTTATTGCTGGCGGCGTGTGCTGCAGAGTCAATACAGAGTAATCAAAGTGTGTCATGTCTTCTATTTGCCTGTGGACCGGCCTGAATGAATGTAGAGTCCAGTAGGTTGGCCTTGGTAAATGGCTGCGTCGTTTGTCACCAAAGCACCCAGGGGCCAACGTGTCTGCAGCTCTCCTCGAGGGCCATTGAGCGTTTTGTAATCAAACGGTTTATTCTGCTAATGGACCAGTGTGACCAAAGACCATGTCATGTGAGGCATCGAGGCGAACATTTGGCTCTCACACAGGCATTCTTCAGGTGGACTTTGTTGGAAAAACACACTTTGTAACTGTGAGGTCTCTATTGATCGGCACTACCATTTAAAAAAAAAATAAAAAAACATAGGCTTTTTAGGTTCACTGGCTTTTTCTATACCAAGGTGCATGTCAATAAACTAGAATATTGTGAAAAAGTCAATGTATTTCAGTAGTTCTGTTTAAAAGGGTCATAAGACAGCGTACTCTTTGTGCCAGTCCCGAGCCTGGATAAATGGAGAGGGTGTGTCAGGAAGGGCAAGTGTAAAATGTGTGCTAAACCAATACATAAGTCACTGCACACTACAATAGGAGGCAGGGAAGGGAAAAGTCGGAACGTAAGAAGAATTCAAAGTAGAAGTAATATATGTTAAATAAATTCACTACACATTCACTACCATCATACTAATTCATTCTTTTTAAATTTGTTTATTAATGAATCATCCAAATAACGTTCAAAGCAAAAGCTAAATCAGTTCCAGATTGTGTCCAGAATTTCTTTTTAGTTCCTGCAAGCAAATATGAGAAGTATTATGTAGTAAATAATTATCTTTAGGGTGGAAGTCAGTTGTCTTTCGGTTTTAAGACAGAAGTTACTTTTGCTCGTTTAGAAATGTAGTGGAGTAAAAAGTATTATATTTATCTTTACTGTCCACCTCTGTCCACTGCACACATATATTTCAAACATGTATTTAATTGAATTGTAATAGAGAATATTGTTGCTCAAATTATATTGTTTATTACATCATCATAATAAACATCAATTCAAGAGTATTATGTAAGACAAAATACATATAATGTGGTAGATGTGACTGGCTGTCCAAACCACTACATCTTAGCAATCTTCTAAATTTCTGCTTAAAAACATTGTGTAGTGTCATGTTTTAAATCAGATCAGATTGGCTTTTTGACCAGATTGGGGCAAAACTAGGAGCTGCCGGAGAACTTGATAAATGCTGTATTTAAGCAAAGTAATGTCAAGTGAAAAGTATAAACACTAATTAGCTGGCTTCATTTAAAGCCTCAAGTGAAGCCTCTGTTGAATAATTCTTTGCACCATCATTAATGTAATATATTGAGGAAAACATTATTTGAAGTGGTAGAGGGAAAAACTTTTGGGAGCAAACTGGAAATTTAGATTTTGCTTTGCTCGTGTCAGCGCAGTGATGTTTTGTACATTTACTTAAAAGGCAGAAAATCATGCTAGCCCAGGGTGGAGTTTGGTCTTTAAATAGCAAAAGTCAGACTGTGATGTCACATGAGGTAACTCCTAAATATGTGTTGACTAAACTACCATTTGCCTATCAAAATCAAGTTGTGTCTATTTACATAATGTACAACTTTTACAAAGGGTCTTAACACATAGGACATACACTGATGATTGTGTTATAATGTAACAAACTGTGATGCATTGTGTGTTCTGACACCTTTTGAACAGAAGCATCTTTAACTTTAGCAATTTGAGCAACAGAAGTTTGTCTGTGGGACTGGACCACATGGGTCAGCTTCACTCCCCACAGTCATGACCTGTCATGGATTCACCACTGTTCCTTCCTTGGACCACGTTTTCAATTATGAGAACAAAATGTTCTCTTGCTGCCCAATATATCCCACTCCCTAACAGGTGCCTGGTCACAATGAAGAGTTAATCTGTGTTATTCACTTCTCAATGATCATAATGTTATGCCTGATTAGTGAACATTACAAGCTGCAGAGAACTGAAGGAGACAGAGAGGAGGTGTAAGTGCTCACACAAGACTTGGTTTTATATTTTCAGAGAACTCCCATGGTCAAAGCCTATCAGCAGTGTATTTCTGAAGGGGCCGATAGCCAGAAGTTGTTGGTGGGAGGATCTGAGAGTCCCAGTGGTGCTGTGGGCAAGGCTTTCCAACCATGCAGAGGTCTAAGACGAACACTTGAATATAAGAATTTGGAGTGTTTGCAAAGAAAACAGACTTGGTATATGATATTTATCTCATTTGAAGTAGTCAATACTAGTTTCATATAAAAATAGTTATGCCTGGAAGATATAAATGGATTTCTTGACTCACAGGGTCTGACTTTTGAGATTATCCTCTGTCGAAAAAGAAACCGTTTCACAAGTGATCTGATCTGTTTGTCAAACTTCATAAATACCCCCGGAGGATTCGCCATGTGGCCTGACATTAGCGATTTTGCTGTGGTGAGCAGTGACAGAGGCTGCAGGCCCAAACAATATGGGCATTCAGCTGAGGAAAGTTGTTTCATCCGACTTTTAATGGTGTGTTAGCACAGGGCTGTAAAATCTTTAACCTTTTGGTCCATGAGGATCATAAATGCTCAATGGTTTGTCCAAATTTCTTCTGACTGTACTTTATGGCATTTTCTGTCATCATTAACAAATGGCTGCCATTACCTGGTAATTATAGGCTATTTTTTTATTGTAGTGCTGCACTTTCAGACTACCAAAACTAATTAACTTTTCTTTATACTTTTACATGTAGAGCTGTATAACTTTGTACCTTCTAACTGCTGCTCAGCCTGTCCTGTGACCTTGTGTGGCACATGTGATTATTATGTGACAGGAGCAGAATGCTTACCTAGTTGTGACTAAAGCTAAGCAGAAATAAGCAGTGCTTTGAGATGTAATTGCATGAAATGAAAAGCTGCTGAGCGGCAGGTCCTTAAAATCAGTGTGGTGTGATTGAGAGGGAGTAGGAATCTTGTGAGCGCAGCTGGAGTCTGTGCTGTATGAAACCCGGGGCTGTAGAGCGGTGTGTAGGCGCATCACTGTTATGTCTGCTGTATTACTGAGCTGCCTTTAGTGTGGGTGTATGCCGTTTGCAGCTGTATTTGTACGCTTTTTGCATATGTTAAAGTGTGCACGACATGTTACCTGTGCAGAGAGACTCAGGAGTCCCAGGAGTAAATGGCCCAAATCCTCGGGATGACAAACAGTAGTACCCTTTCTGCAGCAGGTGAGGCCCAATCTAGCAAGTCTTAATTACATCACAGAGCTGCATGCTTGGCTGAACTCTGCTGGCTCTGCAGGTGATGGCCCTGTGCATACAGTGGGCAGAGTAATGAGGCAGTGCTCATGATCTCACTTACTTTGGTTTAAAGGGACAGTATCTTATTGACTGTGGGTTGAATAACACTATGATGAGACATATGAATCACATTTAAAGTGGGTTAAGGAAATAGGATCTACAACCATCTATTGGTATATGTTTTAGGAATGATCTGCCACTTCACCAGATTTTACCAGATTATGCTATTAAGACATGACTAACTTCTTCCATTAACATGAGGTCAATGGGCTTCATTTTTACCCAATGATAAATTGTCCATGTCTACAAAAAAAAAAAAAAAAAAAAAAAGAAACGACTGTAACATCTAACTGTTTCCTGGAACTCAAGAGCTTGAAAACCTAGTGACTCATTAAAGAATTAGGAAAATTATAGGTTTGCCATTAAGAATCATTATTTAGCATTGTGCCTTTTGTTAACAGATCAGTAGTAATATTATTGTCTCATAAAGCAAATTAGGGAGAAGTAACATACACTATTATTAGGCATAGTATTAGGCATAATTTCTGTCCAGTGAAATCTATTGCACTGGCTGGTCTGAAGTGTATTTTAAATGTCATCCTCTTCTTATGGTCTTTACCACACTCCTTCTTGTGCACGTTGCCTTTTCAGCAGCACTTTTAACATTTAAAGAGCACACGGAGAGAAGATTCTAACCCAGTGTTTTTCATGCACTCAGCACATCTTCGCCCTGACAGCGGCTGCAAGCCCGATCACACTTGTCTGTGAGGGTAAAAAAAACAAACCACGACTCAGGCAAACACACAGCAAATTCTGTCTGCAAACATCCAGGCCATCTCATAAATAGTTCAGATGGCTGGAGGTGAGTAAATTAGGGAGTCAGACTCATTACCTGCTTTGTAGACTAGCCTAAACAGAGCCCGAAGCCAGAGCCGCCAACACACCATTAGCACAAAAACTGCACGGCGCCACTGCACAATGTCCTAACTTTGTCTCGTTGCTTAGGCTCACTGTGCTGTTTTATGCTGTCTCCTGAGCTTTTATTTTGCCTGATTCAGTCTGCCTTATTCATAAAATATTGGTACAAAATAATTCTGTCCTGAAAAAGTTAAGTTTTGCAACTGTAGGGAGTTATTTTCTTACTATGCATAACATTTTAACATGCAGTGTGTGGGATGGCAGAGTGGTAAGTGCTCCTGCATGTGTTAGGTGAATTGTTGGCTCCAAATTGTGAATGAGTGAATGAATGTGAGAATGCATAGTTGTTTGTCTGTGTATGTCTGTTTCTGCCCTGCAACTAAATGGCCACGAATTAGAATAGTATTTTAATCATTGTGAGATATAATGGGTTTGTGGCTAGTAGATATATGATCTGAGGCCTGGTTTGGCTACTATATCTTTACCATTGCGAGATAGAGGCAGCTCTTTGGTGAATATCTCCAAAGGGCTTCTGGTATATCAGGGTTTCCCGGGCTTGACATTAACACTAGCCAAATATCCAAATAGGGGTAGATTTAAATTTTGACTAGTAACACATTTATTCTCACTAGCCACTTTGTCCAGTTGGATTTTATACATACATTTAACCTTCTTTAAATCACCTGACCTTACTAACTCATAAATGGGTGAAGATTTGTGCTATTAATGCACCCTTAATTAAAAACATATAAAAAGAGTGAATTAAGAGATGTTCCTCAACAAGCAGAAATACTGCATACACATTTTCTGAGTCTAAATACATGTTTTTCTTTTTGATAATGATAAATTAGAATTAAAAAAAAAAAAAAAAAAAACTTTCAAGTGGTCATTGTCAAAAGGACTGCAAAATCAAATTTTATCACATTAAAAAACTGTTTAATGTCTTAATTGTGACAAGTGAAAATCTCAAATGGCTTCAAAACAGGCCAGTGAGCAAAGAAGTTAGTATCAAGCCCTGATGGTTTCTCAAAAAAAAAAAAAAAAAAACATCATGAATTTAAATCCCTGTTCATTCAGATTAAAATCACATCTGTATGTCTCCTACAAGAATATTTAAAATATAATGCCATACAAAATGGACATTAATCCCTGATGTCTGTACAACATATTTAGCATGTATTTATGATTGCAGTCTTAATTATTCCTACATATGTCCCATTTGGATCATGTGGACACAGATCTCTAAACACACACGGCCCGGGCCTCCTGTGCATTCAGCTGTATTTGTCTTAGCGCCTCCATGCAATTTTGAGCGCTGTCAGAAGAAGTCTATATAAATGCAATATTACTATGCACCACACAGTGGATAATATAGGGCTCGAGTGGGTCTGGCCAGAGCTTGTTTAAATGCAGAGCACGCACTGTGTTACCATTACAAGATCTCTTTACCTGTCTCATAGGCTCTGGCACCACTGCTAACGCACTTAGCATGCAGAAGAGAAAAATAAAGCCAGTTGAATCCAGCTGGAGAAGCATGTAACAGAGAGGATTGGAGTGGCTTTATTTGACATTTATGTTGTTGCAATGTTTTTGGTCACTTCTGAAGGGTTGCTTTGGAGAGCTTTTGAAGTGGTAAGTGCACAATTTAACTAGCTGAAAAATGGCCGTGCACGCTTGGCTGAATGCACTGCGCTCTCCTTCATCTGATTAAAGCACTCCACTTTAATTACAGCAAGCATTGATTTGAGTCATCGATGAAGACACGTTATTACCTTCTTCATCAGAATCCATTGTGACCCGGTCAGTCACCTGGCATCGCTAATTTGAGATTAGTTATGCCATTGTCGTTGATATATCGGTGGCCCTGTATACTTCTATGTGTTCATTAAACAGCAAGATGTCAATGGCCATTTCTTTCTTCTTCTTCTCTTTCGGCTTTTCCCTTTTGGTGACACTATAGCAACCCATCTGCCTTCTAGGGATTTGCATATACACGGCCAATCGAGCATAACAGAGACCACCTGCATTACTGGTGGCCATAATGTCGTGTGTTACAACCATCCTGTACTGTGTTTTCTGACACATTTCTATCAGAAGGAACTTGCTATTTTTAAGCAGTCTGAGCTACACTAACTTGTCACATAACATTATGACCACCAAACTCAGGCAGATGATCATGTTATGCTTGATCAGTGTAGATTTGGCATTGGTTTTACACCAGATGTACTTCCGGACACAAGCCTCTTCATTTATCCAGAACTGGAACATAGAAGACACTGGTTTGTGTTGCCTTGTAGCTACAGTATATCTTTGTTTTTGTTTACAGGAGAAGCTTTGGGAGTCGGACAGTGACTCTGTGAGATTTAAGACATCTAACTCTGGTGATCTAAGAAAAATATAATGGCACTTTCTCATTTTGTAGCAAGCATATTAACAGATAAAGATGTTTGGAGACCTTAGATACCCAGCAATTTAAGAGCCAAGAGAATTCCCACTGTTAAATTGTTTGTGAAATTGATTGTAAAATAAGCCTTTGTATCCTGACATTACATTTCCTAAGTGCTGCTCTAGGTTTTTTGTTATTCTTCGGTTTTCAATTCACGCCACAACAATACAGCCATTTTCTTTTTCATATAAAAACCATTCCAGAAATGAAGATATGAACACTACATTTGATGACAATGATTGTATTTCACTTCATTCCCTTTTCTCCCATTTGCACATTTGGCCTTGTGCATTTAGCATAATTCTCGGGAATAGAGGATCTCTGTTATGGAGGCTATATGAAATGCAAATCCTGGCGTTCTTGTACAGTCTGCATAGAAATTGCATCATGAGATCAGTCACATTATATTTACTTACCACATCAGCATGGTAGTTACACTTGATTTAACAATGTAATGCATGCAACTGTAAACGCTGCATTCTTTCTGCTTGGAGCAATAATTTCATCTTTAGATGGGGAAAGTACTGCACATAGTCAACATACAGGCTAATTTGCATAGACGAATAATCATTTTAGATAAAAATTTGCAATTAGAGCGCGTCTTACAGGTCAAAATGTAGAAAGTAGTTCATGCATTCAGCAAATAAATTTCAGCACTCCCACACAATAAGCCTTAGTAAATTGCTGGCACAAATTGTTTTTCCATTTCATTTATCAGTTTACAGGCCTTCGGTTGAGAATACAACCTCAGTAACAGCTATTCCTAATCACTTCAGACCTCTTCTGAAATTCCTGGATACCATTTGCATGCCCTGATATTTTTAATGCCACTAAGGATAAGGATTTAGTCACTACATGGGCCAAGAAAGATCGTTTTTTGGTGTGGATCCAAAACAGCTGATTTTTTTCCCCCTATGTATTCTGTGCCATACTAAGATGTGGTCCAAAATACTAACTCCAGCCACAAGGGGTCAGTAAGGAAACAAATGATTGTTTATAATAGATTCTTAACAAGTGTGGGATAGAAGGTCTTGTTGTGCAACGGATACAGCATTTATCCCTAAACTAAAAGTCTTGGCACTGTATCTTTACCATTACGAGATAAGGCCAGTCCTTGATGGAGATTGGCACTTTCCAAAAGCATTGCTGTAATCCTGTTGGTGAGAAGAATTACTTCAAACACAAGCCCCTTTGAAAAAAACATAAAAGAACTTCTCTTTTGAAGCTCTAATTCCGATTACCCACATGCGTAAAAAGAAATGTAATTCCTGTGAAAATGCACATAGTTTTAAAGCATTAATGTTTCAGTAATACTTTTAAAAAAATGTAATTTTCTGGTAGCTCTCGCCTCATACATGCTTAACAAGGGTTTTTGAGCAGAGAGAGAAAAGTGCATTTTCAAATAGAATCAATTAGAAGCCTTTGATAAAAATGTTTGCTCTATAATTTTTGAGTCATTAAAGTGTCTTCAGAAGGTAGTGTAAATTTAATGAGCTTTCTAGAAATGCATTAACAATCAAATTCTTTTTGTAGGGAGAAGCTGATGACAGTGGTGAGCACTAGGGCTGCACAGAATTAGAATTTCCGTATGTTGGGGACATTAAGATATCTTTTTAACTGATTCGATGTAAGCAGAAAAACAAGTTTCAGTACTGTATTTACATCAAAATCGGGTCAAAATAAATTAAAAAAATACTAAAACAAGGCTAAATTTCTAGGTTAGAAAAGTCAGCAATGGGCCATGGAAGAAATGACTTGCTTTTGGTCTGGATCTGGACACAGTCTGGATCTTGGATTTTTTTTAATGGATTCTGTGTAAGATAGCGCCAAAGAGGCAAATGGCAAATGCTGAAAATGAAAATCGGCTAAACCTAAAATACTAAAATCCACACGTGTGACCTAACAGTTACAGTGTGTGTCCTGGAAAATGACCCAGAATAGAAACAGTTCATTTATGGATCGCCATGTGCATCTTTTTGAGTGTTAGCACAACGTCAAAATGAGGTGTAGGTGTTTTTCATCATCGCCGTAATGCCGTGCACAATTCTCCTGACAGCAGGTGTAATCACTGGCAATTGAGCTCGGTGGGTTGTGGTTATTTGCGGCGCTTCTCTCTCACATTCACGACTTCTCCCCACATGTCATCTGCACTATTCACTATTTGCCTCTGCTTCTCAGCGCCATTACCGCCCCGCACATAACAAGCCAAGACAGCCGATGTTGTGTCAGGTATGGGTAATGTTGGCATGATGAAAAGCCAAAGCGCTACGGTATCTCTACGGCTTCCAGTACAAAGGTGCTATGTAACAATGTGTAATGATGGTGTGTGTGTAGAGAGAAAGGGTGCTTTTGACTCGCGCTGTGCTGTGGTCACATAACTGTCTCTATCTTTAGTTTTCGATTTTCTTCACTGGTAACCTAAAGGTCTTTGATCATACATGGGCTGATCAAGAATCCTTCTACACTATGGAGCAATGGAGGAGCTCCTCTGCTGTTTTTCTCCTTCATCTCCAGACTTGATTCATATATTCATGTAGTGAACACAGGATTCACAGATAATGAGCATGTGGAAAAGTTTTTTTTAATCATTAAATTGTTCTTGTATAGTGTCCTAATATATTATGATCTGAAAGAAAATGGCTTACTTGAAGTTGTAAATGCAATGCTTACTTAACAAAACAACAGCAGCAGCAGCAGGAGCAGCAGAAGTTTCCTATACAGCCACTAGGTGTACCTTTTAGCTTGGAGGATTAGCTTGCTTCTTTTACTTTCAAAAAATGTAAAACTTAAAAAAAATGAATTAAAGATTAAGTCAACTCCTTGTCAGTGTTGGATCTGAGTTCAGAAATGTCAGTAATGAGCCAGGTTTAGTTTTATTGTAAATCTTGATCACTGTCTGGATTCATTTTCTGTGTATTCTTTGGAGATATAGGAAGGGCTTTGCAACTTAAGGTATAGAGCATTTACCCCTGAACTAGAAGAAGAGTGACATTTTTAAAAATACTTTTATGCATGTTTTATTAGACTTAGACTACAATTAACAAAGAGAATATAATGAGCAGTCTCAATAAATATGAATTAACTTTTCCTGAAGACTTCTTGTATCTGTTTTCCTACTGGCATATCTTATAGGCACCGAAATTAAATTGAGCTCAGAAATCAAATGCAAAAAGTGTGATAGGGCCCTGCTTGTATGTCACCTGAAATGTCAAAACATCACCTGAGGTCAAGTGGTGAGAAAAACACAGCTCTGGGGGACTGTTTTTCTGTGGCTAAAGAACAAGTAAAGGGCTGAAGAAAGTCCAAAATGCATTACACTTCTGCTCAGTTCACAGACACTGATAACATAATAGAGTCGAGCTTGGAACAGCAAAAGGGCAGCTGTCATTTGCCGCAAATTAAGTAGCACATAAGAAAAAATGGTGAACACAGATTAGCGTGAAATTACATTTTTGGGCAATAGAGCCAGTAAAGGTAAAAGAAGAGATGAGGCCAAAAAACTGAAGTGCTGGCAGAGCGGCTGTCCTGGCTTGTCCCACAGAGCTGCAGCTGCCAGATTGGGCTCCAGTAAGCTGCACAGACCACAGCTCTCCTCTCTCATGGTTGGTAATGAGAGTGATTGACAACCGTGCTCACAAAAATGCCAACACGTCTTTCTTCAACGAGTGCTTCTGTGTAGTTTATAAACCACTTTTTTCTAGTTGAAACAAAATTAATGAGATTTTCTAGCCATGTTCAAATTAGCATGGATCCTACTTTCTATTTCCTATGGTGCAGAGATTGAGACTTCAAATAATGCACACAGACGAGGGGGAAGAATTTAAACAAGGGAAAGAAATGTATCATAGTTTCGATTCCATAGTTCTGCTTTTCTGTTTTTGTCAGTATTTTGGACTCTATAAGGGCTCAGTGCATGTTTACTCGGCAGTATTGGATTGACTGGAATGATTGATGGCTCACTCTGTCTGCTCTTTTGGCCTTGTTTTATTTTTCAAGTTTTTGTTTTGAAAGAAAAAAATAATTTGGTGAAAAAGATACAGTGAGTTTGTGTTCGTTGTTGGGAGTGACACACTATAAGATGTTTGCTTAGCTTTTTGCACAAAAAATAAGCCACCATTCTAGGGTCTGCTATTGTCACTATAGGGATATGTACTGGCAAGAACCTGAAGGTACAAAACTTATCAATACAGCCATTTCTGTGTTTTCTTGCACCCCTAATTGTCACATAGCGTATCTAACTTAATTGAAGCTTCCTTCCATTTCAGAGCCACATCTTTGTTTATAATACAAGAACAGCTACATCTCAGCAGCTGCTGTCGTCTGCCACATGCTGTTCTTTTTAACTAAAGTGTCTAAAGATGGCTGACAAACAAAAGTATAAAGATGATGGGAACAGGCTCTTCCAAGATCACACTGCCCCATCCACAGTCCACATGGGTGCACTGAACGGTGACAATGATGTGGATCATATGCTCAGTACCAAAATGAACAGCTCTGGGGCAATTTTGGACTGGGAGTACTCGCCCCTACCAACAAAAGACCAAATGAGGAAATATCTTTTGGAAGGAGTCTGTCCCATTCTTTCAAGAAGGTTCCAGAAAACTCTGCCAAAGCACATTCAAGCTGTTCTGGCAGCACATGTTGGGCCCATGGCTCAACGTGTTAATTAAAAAAGGCCTGAAAGACATGTATGTACAACCATATCCCAGCTATATGTGGAATATAAATCAAAACAGAATACAATGATCTGCAAATAATCAACAAAAAATATGCTATCTCTTATAGAACATAAACAAGTATTGAAACATTTAAATTTTATGAAAAATAATAGCTCAGTTTTAAATTTGATGGCAACACATCTAAAAAAGGTTGGGATGAGGCAACAAAAGGCTAGAAAAGAGAGGTGGATATTTTACCAAGTCCAAGTCTCAATTACTAGCATTGGACATTGCATACTCACAGCCTTTAAGCAGCACTGCATTAAAGTAGATGTGATTTTATACTCACTGCATGGGCTCAGGATTCAGATGACACTGAACACAGTTTGCACAAATGGCAGTTAAATCTGTGTTAAAAAGAAGCCATATGTGAACATGATTCAGAAACACTGCTGTTACGAGTTGTGGGTGACTGTAGCCTATTCCAGGAACTTTGGGCCTTAGGCAGCTTACATCTCGGACAGTGGCCAGTTAAGCTGGGGACACACTACACGATTTTCTCAGTTGTTACAGATTCTAAAAAGAGGAGCACACACTAACCGACTGGTTTCAGCAGATTTAGTTCTGACGACCGAAAGCCTGGGGCTCACACATTTAACGACTGTGCCTCACACACTACAAGATCTGCTGAGGCCGCAACTGTCGCCAACCAAACTCAGCAAACTCTCGCGGGGAACTCGTGAGAACTAACTTGTAAACAAACATAGACACTACCTGGGTCGCTGTTGCCATTGTGTGCGCAGCTATCTCTTTGGAAAAAAGGAAACAGGAAAAAACGTCTATGTATCCAGTTTTGCTTGGGTAGCGCTCAACTTTCTTCGGTGTTTGCCATGGTTGTTTATGTTTTCTTCTTCTTCTTTTTCTTCTTCTTTTTCAAATTTCCACTTATATTTTCCCGCTGCTTCCTGTTGCATCGTCTTCGTTTTCTGACGCTATTTCCTGTGTCCCATCAACTGTTTTTCATCGGCCGCTGGACACCATGAATTCCCAGTTGGATATGTAAACAGCCCACACTACAGGAGTGTGCGTCCAGAGTCGGCTTTAAAATTCAAACATGTTTGATTGCTTGCGACTGAACGTCAGTCCGGGTTTTTACGGCGCGCACACTTGCCGATTCGAGTCTTTAAACATCACACACTAACGGATTTCAGGGCCGACTGGTGATTACGATTCCTGGTACAGACTCGGCGCAACAGTGAATCATTATAAAATTGGGCAAAAAATCGTGTAGTGTGTCCCCAGCTTTAGTCGCAGGGCTTAAGATCCCAAGAATTTAACCCACAACTTTACTAAGGAGCACTAATCACGGTGTCATGGTGAACCCCTAATATTTTTCATAAATGCTAAAATGTCTCCATTTCAACACCTGATACAGATGTTGTTTGTGCTCTAGTGTGGCTAAATTATGTTAAGAGATTTGCAAAGCACTGCATTGTGTATTTACCTTTTACACCGTGAGGTTGTACTTCACTTACTCCCACATTAGATTGTATGTGTCATCTTGCAGCACTTTCCTCCATATGTTCCACTCCTGTCATTACTGAGCCCATGATATCACAGAACAGTGCACAATGGGAACAGTGTGAGCAGTGGCTTGTAAAGCAGTACTGCTTTAAACCCCTGGCCAGCAGTGCACCATCCCACTGATATGTGCCTGACTGTTACACAGCCGGGATTATAGCATCTGTTGTTGTCACCAAAAAAAAAAAAAAAAAAAGCAAGCCGAGACCACATTGCTTTTCCCTTGACAGTCTCATCCTCTCGGTCAGTCTGCACTCTGGAGAGCTTCCAAAACCACGGCAAAATCTGATGCATTTTCTGTCGCCATGTCTCTCAGGCATACTAAGCCCAGCTATTCTGTTTTCTACTCATTACTCAGTACTTATCTGAGCACTGGCCAAAAAGGACAGACAGCTCCTCTTTTTTTTCTCCAGGTTCTTTCACTACCAAGATCCAGGTAGATTTTCACTCCAGCTCTCATATTCACTGCTTTCAAATCCTACACCTTTAATGATGTGATAAAAAGAGATGCAACACTTTTGAGACAGCAGAAAATTTATTCTGAAATACAGGAAAATGACATTTTAATGTTGGCTGAGTTTATCTGTGTTCCTTCTCTATTATCAAATTCTTGTTTACTGTTGGGTTTCTTTACTTTTTTGAGTTTTTGAAAATAATGCCATGTGATAGTAGTGCCAAACTGAAATGGATTTTTACTCTGTCACTTTGGTTTGTTTGTTGGTTTGCCTATTACAAGAAAAAAATAATTTAGTTTTTGTTGACATTGTCAGGAAACGTCAGTTATGGCTGAAGGAAGAAATTAGTTTTGAGTATGGATTCAGAAAACCATTACGACATAGGGATTAGCCACAAAAACACTCCAGCTACAAGGGGTAAATAAACATGATTAGTTTTTGTGGATTCTAAGCTCTTTGCGCCTCAACTGACAGAGCATTTACCCCTGAACAAAAAAATTGACCAAGATCTCTCAAAGTGCCTCTTGTTTCTAATGTTCTCATCTGTCAGGAAACACTGAGTTTGAACCCCAGACCTAGGTCATAGCCTGATCCTTTTTGGCACTTTTTAGTTCTTGCAGGGAGGGAAGCATCAAAAGTGGTAGGTATTAAAAATACATTTTGAAGTGAGACCATTTAAATAGGAAAGTGCGAAGGATGCATAAAGACTTTTTAATATACTCGGACTCACTTGCTTTGACTTGTGGGAGGCTCCTAGGTCTGAGCTGAAATGTGGTTTGTTTAATGACTCTGCGGCTGCTAAATAATCATTACAGCCTTAGACAGTATTGTGTTGGGTTAGCTTTTAATGTCTGTGCTACTGTTCTTTGTCTTACTCATAACTTGTCCAAGCTAATATTTGGAGTAATTATACCTTTCTAAAGCTGGATGTATTTAAAGATTGCAGTTTTGTTCTGATACTAAGCATATGTTTCACTAAGTAAGCCAAGTAAGCCAAGAAATTTTCAGGAAAGGCCAGGAATGAGAATGAATAAATACATTTTATGTGAATCCAGAACATCATCTGTATCCAGGAAAGTTTTAAAGGATTCTGTACCATTGCAAGATAGGGATATGCCAGCTGCCACAGATACGCCAACTGCAACTGCAAGGAGTCAGTTAAGGAACAGATGATTGATTTTTGGTGTGAACCATTGTAAGATCTTTATAGCTCAATGGATGGAGCATTTACCCCTGATCTAGAAGATGCCTGCTTTAAGTCCAAGTCTGGACACGATATCTTTTCCCAGATAGCGCCAATCATGCCTTTGGGGGAGGTCTGCGTTCCGCTAGTGCTTTTCTTATCTTTCCTTCACCAACAATACAAATAGCTCTTTGGCCTTGCAGTAGAAAACTCTATGAATTCCTATTTTAGCAGCTTTTGGAGAAAAATGTTTGACCAGGAGAAGATCTATAAAGAACTGCAGAAGCCAGGGATTATACAGGGCAAGCTGAAGCATGGGCCGTGAGAGGTTAGGAGGCCATGACAGCTACAGAGATCAGAGATTAGGCCAAAGTCCGAGGGGTGGGGTTGGCCAGATGTTGTGCCCCTGACAACTTACTCAGTGTTCAGTGGCTTAGAACTGATGACCCCTTTCTTTCATTAATGTGTGCTGTGGTCAAGCCAACACTGCAATTGGGCGATGTGGGATGCCTCAAAAGCACAGTTGTAGGCAGTTTTCTTGAATTTAACACTTGCCACAAAACAAGAATTGTGTCATAGCATACAGCTCTGGAAAAAAATTAAATAAAAAATTCAAAATAACTCTGTTTTATTAAGAGAAATTAAACAGTTTTTGTAGAACTTGAATAAATCAAATATTCACTTTTATACAAAATGGTAATAGTGTTTTGGCTAAACAACATTCAGAAATCAGTATTTGGTGGAATTACCCTGATTTGTAATCACAGCTTTCCTGCATCTTGCTCCTCACCAGTTTTCACACTGCTGTTGGGTAACTTTATACCACTTCCTCTGCTTTTCTTGGTGGTCTCAGCTCATAAAGCAGAGAGTGTGAAAGGTTTTAACAGACACAGACCAAAACGGTTGTCAGATCTAAAGAGCTGATTTAAGAATAAATTGCAGTGGTCTTTTTTTTCCCAAAGAGATTTCTCAATGTTGTGCGATGTTTTTGTAGAGCTAACAATGTGATGTGGCTTTGCTCAGTAGCGTGCGTTTAATTCCGGTCTCCAGAGAACGGGAGATTGGTCCCAGCTGATCTCTTTTAGTGCAAGCATAGTGCGAAAAAGGCAAAACGGGACTCTTTATCAAACGCCGCCATAATCTCTGGATCTTTCACTTTCGCTGGCGGCTGCTGTGTTCTTGGTCTGAGGTTTGCACATAAATGAACACATTGTGCTCTCTGACTCACAGTTTCCCACAGTGAATCATGCTGCACAAGACCTTAACATACTTGAATGAAAGAGTGCTGGCCTTGTACAAAATAGAAAGAGACTTGTAGAAGAGGCGTCACAGCAGTAGAACTGTTGCTTGGACTTTATATAAGAAATAGTAGGGAAAAGTACAAAAGTGCTGCAAGAACAAAGGCTGTTCATTTGGAATGATTGGAGATATTTCATGGTGTTCATGTAGAAAAACAAAGAAATCAACTTGGCATTAGTCGCTGACCAACTATGCTTGATTTGTATTGGTGTTGCTGCCAGCACTTGCCAAAAAAGAAACTCAATTATGGACAAATCTTCAGAGCTCTGGATTATGCCCAATAATCTTTTGAATTAATTCCACCAGGTGCAACTGCATCAACAAAGACAAAGCTACAAATTAAAACCTTATGCACACCTTGAAGAAAAATGTTCTGGCAGTCAAGTTTATTCATATTACAAACATTTTGTTTTCCTAGAATTGCAAGAATAGCAAGTACTGTGCAAATGTTTTAGCGAGGTATGAAAATGCTGTTAACTAAAGTATGTTAGCTTTAATAAATGCAGTTTTTTTAATTTGTTATGAAAATTTCCTCTCACCCCAGCAGAGGAAAAAGGATTTTTCTTCCTTTTTTGTAATGTTGTGTATTTTTATACAATGCTAAACATTTCTTTGTTCATTGACTTTTTTAAGAACGTGTAAGACCTTTGCACAGTACTGTATATACAAGTAGTAGACTTTACTTGAAAAGTTTTTATAATGTAGTCCATTTTAATTAGCCGGGATCAGTCAGCTTTTTCATTGGAGCCTTGTTAAAATTCCCCTAAGATTCCAGATTTAAAAAAAGCACAAACTGGTTAAACATATTTGACTTGATTGCGTTGAAATGAGTTGGATTCTTTGCAGTCTGCTTTTAAAATTGAAATATTTCAGCATGAAGGTACAGGTTTCTTGAGGACAACTCATGCTCATCTTTCCTCCAAATCCGTTGTAGGTAGATTCCTCGGAGAAGCCAGCAGAGGGCTCAGCTGCTGATATAGGGAGCGCTGGGATTTGACTCGTCCCTCACGAGGACAGCCAAACCTCTGTGATTACCGTTTAATCCCCCCCACCATATCATGTGCATCATGGCAGCACTCTCAGCCTTTTGTCCCATCATAAGGGAGCGATGTTCAGCCTTTTTCATCCATAGTGTCTCCTCAGTCCTCTCTAGTCCTATTCTGACTTTTTTCTGCATTCCTCGCTGTGCTTTTCAACCCACTATTCGAGTCCTTTTTTTTTTTTTCTATTACCTCCCACTTCATTGTTTGGTGGTGCGGTAGGAGGGTGAGGCCCGGCAGAGAGGAGATCAGCGGGGGGGATTATGACTGTCTGGAGAACACGGATGGATTTGTGTACACCATCTCTGTATAGCTCAATGTTGTGCCAACCTGCCCCTTTCTGCTAATGGGATGGCAAATCACTGTCAGAGCCAGTAGTTGATATGAGTCAAAAGCTCTCATCCAGCAAAATGATCACTCTGGTGGCTGGTTCATGCTGGTTTGTAAAGCAATTGGATTCGTTTGTGTAATTAACCAAATTCTGCACAAGGTAATTCATATGCGAGTGGAGAGAGAAATATTAAAATGAAACCTGAATCCGCTTATTTGGAAAAAAAAAAAAAAAAAAAAAAAAAAAGAAAGCCCCCCTGGCACCAGTTTCCGTTTTGCTATTTTAATCCCATTGCTGTCCGTTTTGTGTCATGAATTTTGTCATCTATCACTCTCGCCGTGCCGTTCAATCATGGGCGCTCTTTGGGGAGGTCACAGGAAGTGGTAGAGGATCCTAAAAAACTCAATCAGAATTCAGTGCAGACCGGGACACTTCCTGATCTTGGTGACAGTAGCCCACTGAGACTGCTGTGGTAGACTTTTAAACAAGCTTTACTGTCTGGGTGCTTTGGGGACTTTTATAGTTTAGTGTCTGCCGTGATTTTGGGCCCAGGACAAACTATCTTAGGGATACTTTTCCTCAGTATTTTATAACATTGTGAGATAGGGCCAGTTTAGATCAATGACAGGTGAAATAATATCACAAATTATCTACTCATCATGGCACCTGTTAGTGGGTGGATGTAATAGGCAGCAAGTAAACATTTTGTCCTTGAAGTTTATGAAAAAATAGGCAAGCATAAGGATTAGAGCAGGTTTGACAAGGGCCACAATGTCATGGCTAGACAACTGGATAAAAGTCCACCAATAATAGGCCACTGGTCATAATGTTATGCTTGATCAGTGTGTGATATATGTACATACATTTAGATTTTACTATAGTAGTTGGTACAGTGGATAAAACCTTTTCCTTCACTGTATTTCCGCTTTGGAGACTCATACCTTTTATATTCTGTGTTGTGTCAGTAACCCAGTCTTCCGGTCCTTGTTTTGCTTTCATTTTGGGCCCATGACGCGCCATCTTAGATATATTTTTTTCAACGTTTATATATCGATAAAACAGATAAACATCAAATGGACAATGTTACTTTTTGAAATTTGTCCCGTAGAGTGCTCATCTCTCCAGTGCAGCGCTCCTCCAAACAAGCAGGAAGTGATCTTAAAATGCTTGTTATGTCTATTTTGGGACATCTAAAATTATATGTATCCACAGACGATTGTGAATCCATATTTGATTTGTGACAGGCATTGGCGTGCTGTGGCGGCTCCTGCTATTTCCAGTCATAAGTGAGGTGGTGTTATATTTGTCTAGATATTTTCTGTCTTTGTGAAGGCACATCTAACAACAGATGCACCTGGGAAAAATGTAAGTGTTTCTCCTAGTTCACCGTCTGCTACTTTGCATTTTTGCTGCATCAGCTGCAGAGTTAACACTGTGAAACATTGCACATCTAAATTACAGCAAATGTGATTGAGCGCTTTGTGTGTAGCCAGTGTAATGTCTTTAATCTCAGTATCCTTTGAGTAAAAATGTGACCGAGTACAAACTGACAAATTCAATCTGAAAAAAGACCAAACAATACAACACCACATTCTTCAGGGATTCCTCAGAGAGGGGATGCTGTTGTGAAGTTTCTGGCTTACAGAACTTTAATTTGTTCCTGCAAAACCAAGCCCTTTTGAAGAGGAATAAAAGATAAAAAGATTTCTGAAGTAGTCCATAAAAGCGTCTTTGTAAGTTGTATTTCTGCATGCATCTCCGTGGCTTAACAGAACTTATAGACAAGCACTGCTGCTTGAAATGCCAATCATGTTGTCAGAAAAACATCAGGTTGTGAGTTATACACAGCTGTCAAAAAGTGTTTACAGATGCAATTAGGATGTGCAGAATTTTAAAGTAAGTTTTAGAAAGTTTCCTACCTCTTCCATGTTTATTTATTTGGTTGGTGGTGGTTGGTTTGCCTGTCAGCCAGATAACGTTTTGGTTCTTTGGATTTGGATTTTTAGTTTTTTGTTGAACTTTTAGCATAGCTCACGTACAGTATATGGGGAAAAAAAAAGATGCATAATTAGTCTAGATCTGGATCACTGTCTGGATCCAGGGTGGAACTGTAATGTCTTGGAGAAAGTCTGTGCTGTTGAGTGTTGCTAGTTGCCATTTACCTTGCTTAGAAACCCTAACTTGGCATTTTCTGGGTACATATATAACTATTTATTTAATATTATTTGTGTATGTTTCTCAAAGTTCTTTTGCATTCCATTCAAAATAATCAACATATATATACAACATATACTTCAACAAAAAATTTGTGTTGGCTTGGTTATTTTGAGATGGCCATTTGCTGTTGACTTCTTTGGTTATGCAACAAGAATTGTTTGCTTTAGATTGCAGTCCCTATCAGGCCATCTATAGCAGCCACTGTATATCACTCTATAGATGGAAAGGGACATTCAAATGTATATTTCATAAGAGTTGTGTCTCTTTTGATTAGGAAACTCACTGGTTCCATTTTAAATGGCTACCCCTCTGGCTGTTTGAAATGGATGCTGCTGTGCTTCAGAACTACACTCACATATGTGCATCTGCCTGCAATGTAACCCATAACAATAACACTCGCTTTTCACTGTCACAGTGTAAATTAGTGAGCATGAAGTGAATAAAGAAGAGAGAGCCTGTGAGATGGAGCAACATACGCTTGTGTCAGATAAATGCCAGGGCTAAATAATAATCATCCATCATCAGAAAGCAGATTGTTAGAAGGAATAAGACTGTGCTGGAAAATAAATACCTTTGTCAAGATTCTGTGGACTGATTTTTCTCCTGTGTGCAGCACTCTGCCACTGATCTTTTCATCTACGTAATATGTAAGAGTCGGGGCTCGGAGAGGGCAGAAGAGCTGATGCAAGAAAACGAGTTGTCACCAGCAGTGGGCAAGCGCTGGGATGAAAAGAATGAGAAATGGTTCTTTCTTGAGTGTGGTCAGCGGCGTGTCAAGTAGAACATGCGTGATACAAATGAAGCACTCAGAATTTAGTGACTCATTGGTTCCTAATTCACTTACATATACAAGTAGTACTTCCCTATTACTTTCACGTGCTGTAGGCTCAGGTATTCAATCTTGCTATTCACAATATAATAATGTGTAGCTTATACAGAAACAACATACACTGTTTGCCTTGAAAATCGACTTTTTCACTACCAATAATAATAATTATTATTTCTGGCTCTTTTATATTACTGCTCAAATCAAAACTAATAGACCAGTGGTTCTCAAACTGGGGTAGGAGTACAACTGGTGGTGCGTGTGCATCTTTTGGTGGTACTCAGGAGACTTTTGCACCTCATGTCTTGATTTAGTTCAAGATTATTTAGCTTGATCCATTAGTGAATTGTTAACCACTGCTTAGTCCTGGTTTATGTACAATGCAATCCTGGTTTAATCCTGGTTTAGGCCTAGTTTAGTCCTTGTTTAGTCCTTGTTTCATCCTGGTTTAAACCTGGTTCAGTTAAAGATGGTACCTGGAAAGCCTACTATTTTCCAAGGCAATACTTGGTGTGAGAAGTGTAAGAATGAGAATGATGTAATAGACCATTTTAACGTTTGTAACAAATATGGCTGTGTTTGATAGATGGTGTCGTGAGCTAAACAGATCACAATAGACTTTCTATGCAGTAAATTAGGCACCAAATATCCCACATTATGAATAATCAACATGATTTTGGCAAATGACAACCAATTGACTACATTTACTGTAATGTCAAAGCCTTGTTAAAAAAACATTAGCAAGTAAATCAGTGGGTAGCCATTTTATTTAATGTAAATGTAGAGCTATACAACCCTGTGGTCAAAAAATTGCTGGCCACAATCGTGTGGAAAAAAGAGAGAACACTCTAATAAATGTGATCAGAAAAAGATGGATGGAAAATCCGTGTATGCCAAAAACACAAAACATTCAGATTTTGTATCAGAGCCTGGTCGTCTGTATTTATTACATGCTGAGTGAATTTGTTTGGTGCTGAGCCGCAGAAGTGCATCCTATAAAAGATAGATAATGAGAACACAGGGGAACGCACAGGAAGTGTAGGCACCAAATTATTGAGTTACAGCAAAGTCTGTGGTATTGGTCAAACAAGAATTGGGAGATAGCACTTTCTGTAGTATACCCACCATTTTGTTGATCCCAAAATATTTCAGCAAAGCAAATTAGAAAGAGAAAAAAAACCCTAAAAAATACAGTGATGCTCAAGGCAGTCAAGTGACACTCCACTCAGAGCAGCAGGGCCTGAAGTGGCTGTTGTAAAAACACTGGCTAGGCTAGCAGATGTGTCGACAACATTTCTCCTGATTAGAACTGGTGGCAGCTGATTTGATGGAAGTGTTCTTCATACTTCTCTTTTTCGCAAACATGGAATTGGTTTCTGATCTGCTTCCGGCTTTTTGATGTAAAAATAGGTTTGTTTTCCAAAGTCGGTATTCCATCTGGAAAAAGTGTCTTATTTTTGAATAGAGACTTTGACTTTGATGAAAAAGCAAAAATAAAGTGGTATAAAATGGCCAAGGTATTGATTCTATTTCACAATGGTTAATGGTACAGGGCCCAGGCCACAACTCGAATCGGGGATCTTCTAGTTCAGGGGTAAATGCTCTATGTGATAAAGAATCAACTAAAATGTATTTATTCCTTTACTAACCTCTGACCTGAGGTAATTTCTTTGGCTCTATCTTGTGATGTTAAGCACCCTCACCTGGAATAAAATGGTCTAGTTCAGGGGTAAATGCTCTGTCCTTAGAGACCTTATTTCTCTCAATCGTAAAGAATCTACTAAAACTAATATTTTGTTTATTTACTGAACCCTTTTGGCTGGAGTATTGTATTGTAATCGATCCACACCAAAAACGTATAATTTCTTTCTTGGTCTATTACTGCCTTTTTCTTACATGTTTGTCAAAATATGACCATTACTTTTAAAGTTATCTTGCTAACAGTCTAACAAACAAACCAACCAAACAACTAACCAATGCAGACAAAAAAGTAATCTCCCTGGCAAACATAAAATAATGGGAATAGCAGACACTGTGATCAGCTTCTTTGCAGTACAGTGAACAGTAACTGCAGTAGTTTGCTTATGTATTTATATATGTGCAATAGTGGTGTCCATTTTAGCACACGTGGCAATATTTGTAGTGTCATGTTTCCCAAAGTAATCTGTGCCCAGGCCATGCATCGAGCTGCAGCGAGCCTTTCTGCGGAGTGTGAATGATAGACGGTCTGCCAGCGTGGATGGATGAAGTGTTCTGGCAGTACTGACACTTGTCTGTGCCAACGCCCGGCGCATATTGTTCATTCTTGGCCTCTAATGCATGTGATCTGAAGCAGAGGTGCTGACTTCAGTCAAAAAAAAAAAAGCTCGAGCTGCATCAGAAAAAAAGAAAGCTACCCCCTGCTCATCGCTAGACGTCATGGTTTAAAAATAGCTCGCCCCAAAAGAACACTCTCTCATCAGTCCAAATGCTTTTCAGAGTCGGCCCTGTGCACTTCAGATTCATCCCCTTTTATTAGCCCTCGGGATTGTGATTACCTTCCAATTTGGAAAATGGTGCCAAGCCAACCCAGACAGTATTCCATCTGATGCTCAAGGCAGAAACAATCCTCTCTACAGTAAGTTGCTAAACACTGCAAAAATCCGATTTCCACATGCACTCTTGCTGTAACAGTCTACTAGGTACGACTATTATTTAACTGTGGGGTTCCAGCTACGGCGTGGAGTACTATCGATGCATCACTAAAAGAAAGGGCCTAGAGAATACAGCTTCTGCAAACTCATCTCTAGGTGGAAACACAAAAAAATCTCATGCTACACATGGTTTACTGTGCTTTGGACCGTGGTTCTTATATGAATGAGCCTCAGTTTCAGTAATATTATAGTGAATGGGGTGAACAGTGGCAGAGTGGTTAATGCTCTAATCGCTCTGAGTAAAGTCTGGATGTCCTCCACATGATATTGTGGGTTCTCTCTGGGTAATCCAATTTCCTCTCACCGTCCAAAGACATGCATGTGTTTGGACAATTGGAGACCTGTAGTGAATGAATGTGTCAGCCCTGTGACTAACTGGCCACTGTCCAGGGTGCACCCCACCTAAGGCCCATAGTTGCTGGCTCTAGCTACCCATGACCTCTAACAGGAATAAGCCAAAAAATAAAAATAAAAAAAATTATTGAATGTAATGAAATGATATACAGACATTTCTCTTTTTTATTATTATAAATGTTATTCACTCACAGCTGCAAGGATATTTCCATATTTCATTCTTTCAAAGCCTTTATGTATTAATTTTTATTGTTATACAAAATTAATTGAAACTGGCTCTGAAAGAGTATAGTGTTCCTTTCACTTTTAGAAGTAAGTTATCAGCTTTCATTCCAGTGCCTTACAGCCAAAAATCTAAAATTAAAATCTATTCAAACTACAAGTCAATTTAAATTAAGTTAAATGTTGCTGGCTGTGAGAATAAGCAAGTGCTCTGAACTGAGTATGACTATGCAAACAATGGAAATTCACGGTAAAATTCAAGCTTTAGGGATACAGGCCCGGGTCGTGACTTGGCATGTTCTGTCCACATCGCCGGCAGGAGACATCACATCGCATCATCTTTTCACAAGCGGACATGTTTGTTCTGACTAGTCCACAGGATTGCCAGGCTCGCCCCCTCCAGCCCCTTACCTCTAGCCACAGATAGCCCTCACTTCAACTCCTTTTTAAACAAATCTCTGTGACTGGCCGCTGCCGTCAATGTCATCACCTACCGGAGTGAGATCATGTCTCGGCTGCCCACCCCCCGAGCTGCTCCAACACTCCAGACAAGTGTGGGAGTGCTGGAGACACTCTGGAAATTGAAAGGGCAGGGACAGCGGCCTCCAAGTGTGGCATGGACACAACTACTGTGGATTCTGTCACTCACACAGTACAATTACATGCAGAGTGTACTTGGACTATGCTCACAGGTCACAAACCAGTGTATTCTTTGTGTCGTTCCAAAGCCCAGATAAATGGAGGGGCTTATGTCAGCATTCCTTACTTGGTAACTGTGCCTGACCAAAGCACAACAAAGCAAAACATAAACAAGCTGGTCAGCAGTGACCAATGTACTGCTCTAAACCTGTGGTTCTCAACTGACCTGGCTTCAGGACCCACCGTCACTTTATAATGACAAGCGATGACCCAAATAAAAAAGCTATTGAGGAAAATTAAGAGATACTGAGAAAAAATTAAGAAATATTTCAGGAAAATTAGAAGATATTGAGGAAAATTAGGAGATATGTCAGAAAAATTATAACATATTGTGGAAAATTAAGAGATATTTCAGGAAAATAAAAAAATATTGAGGAAAATTAAGAGATTTCAGGAAAATTAGAAGATATTGAGGAAAATTAGGAGATATGTCAGAAAAATTATAACATTGTGGAAAATTAAGAGATATTTCAGGAAAATAAAAAAATATTGAGGAAAATTAAGAGATTTCAGGAAAATTAGAAGATATTGAGGAAAATTAGGAGATATGTCAGAAAAATTATAACATATTGTGGAAAATTAAGAGATATTTCAGGAAAATAAAAAAATATTGAGGAAAATTAAGAGATTTCAGGAAAATTAGAAGATATTGAGGAAAATTAAGAGATATTTTGGGGAAATTTAAATATATTGAGAAAAAACTCCACAATATCAAAATTCCAGTTATTATCAAAATAAGGCATTTATTTCTTTACCTGCATGTAAACTTTTTGACTCTCACAGTAGGTCCTTGTTGGTTGCAAAGTACAAGATGCATAACCTTGTGTGCCAGCTCCTTATCATAAACTCATTGCTATGCTCAATTACAGTTTATGTCAAATGAAGGATTCCACAATTAATGTTTACGAGTGATTAAGTGTTCAAGTGTGCCTTTATTGTTTCATGCTGCATTGAACTTGATATTTGTTTGAGGGCGGTGAAGACCTAGGCATGTCTTGCCATCAACACAGTTTAATTGCGTCTTGATTGTTTGAATTTCAGTGAGGGATAAGAAGCAGAGGCTTGTCGTCAATATGGCTGTTTAATCGACAATTAAGAAATCATTGCAATTAGCTGTTTCATTTTCTTTTCTTGCATTTAGACCTTAGGAATAAATAGAATGACTAAGTGGACTTCTCTTTTTATTTATGCTTGAGTAAATTATATTTTTTTATTGCAACCATTTTGGATCTTGTAGGCTTTTTACAAAAATTAATAATGGTTAAAGGCTGTTGGAATGGGCATGCTGCTATCTCTTCAAATGTACATATGTCGTCCTGATTGGTCCCTATGCACAAAATCCACAGTGTTACTGTCAACAGATGCTTGTTAAATGGTTAAATATTTGGACATAAACAAACAGGTGGTGGTACTCAACCGTAAATGCCCGTTAACGACTGCAGAAAACTGTGTCACTAAAAGAGCGCCAATTATAACTTCATTACAGGGAAACCAAAATAGACATTTCTTGTGTTTTTGCTAGTGTTGGTTTGTTTGGTTTGTTAACATTGCGAGATAGGGCCAGGGCCTTGGATGAGTTTTGGAGACTGCAATTATCTTCGAACAGATCAAGTGAAGCTAGACTTGTGCTGTTGAAATACATACTGTACATTAATATTTACACACATTGATCAGACTCACTAATCACATACACATTCATCATATTGCTTTGTTTTTTCAGAGCCTCAAGTACCAATACAAATGTCTGGCAGACAGTTGTACTGTATGTAGTTCATTTGAGGGATGGGATTAAATTTTACCCATCTTTAGTGCAGGTCAGAAATCAGTTTAACCCCAGTGTGCACTCTGCCAAAGTAGATTACCAGACGGAGTCCTGTTCCTGTATAAAAGGAAAGCCATTGGGTTAGTAGTTAGGTCCTTTACCCATACAGCACATAACCTCATCTCGCTCCACTGTGGAAATAGAATTACATTTCCCACTAGTCCACATACAGTAGCATTGCTCAAAACAGGCTAAACACTAAAAATAGCACACGAAAGTGACATCAAAAATACACTAAGTCAGAGGAGATTCGTGAATATGAAATACCACTACTTTTCTCAATCAGGCTTTAAAGATTTCTGCTAAAACGTACACAAATTTGAGTTACTATTATGGCACTACTCAAGTAAAAGTAAAAGCAGTCAACAAAATTGTTACTTACTGTTACTACTAATACTACAACAACTATTACTGCTACGACCACTGTTACTACTATTAGAATTACTACTAATACTGCCCACCAAGGTAAAAAATAAAAAAATTTAAACATCTAGTTACTGTCAGCCACTGATGGAGACTGCTGTCCACCATCAATGCATTGGCTCTATGGTATTTTAGTAATTCAGGGGTAAATTCTCTGTAAAGTGAGCTCCAAAGCAGATTTCATGAAAAACTAATAATTTGTTTCTTTACTGGCTTTTTGTTTCTGGAGTTGAAAATAGCAAACAAAAAGCAAAGTTTGAAAAATGATCTGCCATTTACAGCTAATGGTTCTTTCTTTTATTAAAACAACCAAAATAAAAATAGACACTCCCTGTCTTCCTGCCTGCTTCACACATAACCACATTACCTGTATGTCGGTAGCTCATTTGGCAGCACACGGAGATCTAAAGAGTAGGTAATTGAGTTCATATACCTCCGTGACCTCCACTGTCTGCCCTCTTTCCTCCCCGTTTCTTGACCAGAAGCTGTAGAAACACACACTCTTGCTGTTTGAGAGCTTTTACAGTTTGTTGTATCATCACTTGTTCAATAATTAAGAGCAAACATACAGGTACACAGCAAAAGAATTCCGGCTATAAAAGATGGATAAGGATCTCTAAAGTTTGCTAACCGTGGGAAAAAAAAAAAAAAAAAATCTGTGTTGTGTGTTATGTGACTTGGCATTTGTCTACAAAAGGAAAATTGAAGTGGGTTTGTTAAGAATACTCAAAGGGCTTTTGCTTTTGAGTTTGATGTCTCTTAAATTGAAAATGTGTTATGAGAATATTGCAGCCTATTGTGTATCTAGGAATTGGTCACTATTCTAGATATATAATATTAATGGCACTTAGCTTTCTCTTTACATACAACTTACATTAGTTACTGAAGATGTTACTTTTTTAAAGCTACGCCAAGAAGGTTTAGTTTCATTTGTTAGCAAGATACCTTAAAAATAATGGTTGGAAACATTTTGGAAAAACTTCAATAATGGCCCAGGGAAGAAATTATTAGTTTTTGGTGTACATCTGGTACACTATCTGGATCCAGGAATGTTTCCAACTATTGCGAGATAGAGCCAAAGATACTAATTCGAGCTACTAGCGGTTCTCGGAGAAAAAAAATGTTTTAGCATCCTTTACTATTCTGAGATATAGGGGCTTGTGGCTCAGTCGATTTTTATTTACTTACCTCTAAACTATACGGCTGGTTAAAGTCCAGGACTGAGCATTACAGCTTTATCATTGCAAGACAGGGCCAATACCAAACAACCTCAAAACATACATAATAGGCTAACCCACCAGCTAGGCACTCCTGGTTCAAGATCCTGCTTCTGACTGGTTGCCCCAGTGCCACTGAGGGATGGGTCAAATGCAGAGGACAAAGTTTTCCTATGGGGACAATAAAGTATATCTTAACCTTAAACTAATGCCTTTGTTGAGGTCTCCACTCTTTGGATCTTTCTAGTCCCCTCTTATTGTTAGTATCAGAAGATTCAATAACAAAAGCACACAAACTCAGTTTAATAATTAGGCTGAGCACAAAGCACAATAGTCTGCACACTGTGCTAATTCTACCGCCTCATCTTTCTTGTCACAATATTGGTTTGGTGCACTATGGAGACAACTGTTAGTGTTAGTTACCAGGCTCATCACTGCTGACAGAAGGGAACAGAGATCTAAAATACATCAAATGCATTGAAAGTTAGCTGATTTGTTATTTTAAGTTCAAGAACATGAAATACCAATGTTTTTTTTGTACTCTTCAGTTTGGTTTATCTGGGTTGTATCAGTGCTGTGTGTGTCTTTAGCTGATTTATCCTCCTACAAACATCCCATAGTGTAACTTCAAGCTAACAGTGGCCTACGGAAGGAGAGTAAAAATGTGCTGGCTTAAATTTCATGGCAGCCACTGTTGGTTTTATTTTCCACTCCAAACAATGTAATGACACCAAAACACTTACAATTATCATACTTGATGTAAATTCAAATGTGTGAATGGGAGAAATGCTAAACAGAAACTAATAATGGATGCATCAGTGGAAATAAAATGGATGACGTCCTTTGAAAACACTTTCTTCTCTCTGTCTCAAAATGAAACTCCACTGCACATGATGACAGTGACAGGCTGACAGTACAATATATTCACATCTCTTTGTTGAGACCATTTCACCTTTTTTTTTTCTACGTCTTCATGCGTCGTATTTACTGTAGCGAACTTCAGACAGGGATGAGGTTGAAGCTCATTTGCTTTCCTGCGCAATCAGGTCTACCGCTCGTGACCTGTTATCTTTCATTTTCACCCACAGCATGGAAAAATAATGGGCTCAAGGGGAAGCAGCCAGGCAAACGAAGCTCCTGGAAATAGATTAAGACATGACCCGCTCGCCTGCCCACCACTACCTACACTCCACTCTTCGGAGGATTGCATTTTTCCCTTTTATTTCCCTGGCTGTGTCAAATCTCGGCAGGCGTTGCCTTCAGAGCGGACTTGAGGTGTCATTTTCTGCCAGTTTGAATTGTCGTTATGAATGCAAAAACCTACAGGCATATGTTGGCAGACAGAGTTTGAGCCCGGCTTTTGGCTTCCGTGTAATTACAGCAATGTAGGGGTGTATGAAAAAAAAAAAATTACTGGGCTATACTGTCTCAATATTAAAATGTATGTAAATATGTCTCAATCATGTATATCCCAGAGATGCTGTGCTTAATGTTTCCATGTGTTTTCAAAAGCCCTAGGATAATAGTCACATCTTCTGTGCATCATATTTCAAGGTAACTATTTTTTCTTCAGTCAGTGACATTTAAAACAAAACGTTGCCTTCCTTTATGCAACTCACACAGGTCTCCAAGTAGGTGAGCAAACAGAGGCTGGCACACAATAGCTGTGAGGAATCTGTGGAAACCAAGCTGTATGCCTTTTTTGTATAAAAGAATGAGTACAGACTAGATCTAGAGAGCTAGTTGATTGGTCAGTGCTTCCTGGAGTAGGCGAGGGCTTGTGGGAGAGACGGAAGTTTGTGGAAGTGAGCAATCTGAGGCCTCAGAAACTCAGCGCGAATAGAGAATTACTCAAAACATCTAAAAGTAAAATACAGCTGAAAAAAAAATACAGCTCCAGGTATGTTTTTGATGAGGGAACATTATAACAATGTAGAAAGCTCAAAAAAGTCAATCTTAAATATATTCCTAAATATCTTATTCTTAGAAATGATCTTATTCTTTTTAAAAATTCTAAAAAAAACAGCTGTCTATTGTTCTGTCTTTGGAGATAGTGTGTGTGAAGGTGAAGTACAGTCTTTGTGAAAGTAATTGTCCTGTGGCAATCCTGGCAGCCCACTCGATTACGCTCTCCTAATATGTATCTTTAAAACCTTCCCAGCACTAATGAGCATTACAACATTTGCCAGACTGTCTGGAGTCTCATGAACTGCTTGTTAAAGAGGTCAGTGACTATTGTAAAGACTAAAGTGCCTTATATTTGATTTGAAAGAACATGGCTGACATTGAGTATGATAGTATATTGTGCCAAGTGGTTAATACAATAAGCAGATCTCCCCATCTCTCATGCTAATGATTGTTTGGGGCTTCAAAGTGTTGTGCTTTTGTTGTTTACTTGGTGCTGACTAGACACCAAACAAGCTCAGCTCCCCTGTGCTGCTATCAGAAGCCTGTCTTGACCAATCAAAATGCCTCGTTGTTTACACTAAAGTGGTGTGGGAAGCACAAGTCAGCGTTTCCTGCTGCGCCAGTTATATTTAGCGTCCATTGAAAAAAAAAAAAAAGCCTTGAAAGAAGAATGCATGAGATATTATATTTCCAAGTCGCAGCTGGGAGGGGGCCGAGGTAAAAGGAGGAGAGATATTGATGTTGAGGAGAGAAAATGGAAGAGTGGGAGAAAAGAGAGCAGGGGAAGAGACAGTCACAGTCGGTTTGCCTCATCTCAGGGCGTATCATCTGGCTTGCAGGGGAAAATTACTGTACCAGTCCCCCAAGGGCCACAGTGACTTCCTTAACCACTTTAATAAACTGGAAGAGTGTGATTGCCCAGACAGTGCTGCTGTCAGCGTGTTAATTAGACACAGGGCTTTATCAGAGCCGGCCACTCACCAGCCCACCGACCATATTACCATAAATGCTTTACTATCGGCCGCCGCGCACAAGCAAGCTTAAAGCACCACAATCTAAAGCTATTGTCACCGGAGCTAAATTATATGTAAGCTGCTCTATGGAAGAGAATTATAACGCATGCTGTGAATGCTACAAACTTATTACACGACAAATTACTATGAAATATTAAAAGTAAGTTTGCTTGGAAAAGTGGATTTTAAATTAAACTATGTCTTTGAAACACTCCCAAATTCACAATCCTTAACATTGCAACTGCAGGAATAAAAAACAACAATTGTTATGGCCTTATTAAATGACAAATTATAGCAAAATATTAAAAGTAGGTTTGTTTTGAAATGTGGATTTCAGATTAGGCATCTCTGAAAAACTCCCAAATTTGCCATCCTCATTTCCAAACCCTCATTATCCACAGGATCCCAATTACTTGCTTCAGAACTGTTTACTGCCTGCTTTGCTGTTTTTTTTTTTTCTTACAAGAATGTGGTCCACATGTGCTTATCTGCATATGCTTAATACTTATATTATCACCTTTCTAATTTACAGGCTCAATTCAGGATTGAACGAAGGCGCTTGCTGTTTACTTTGCCGCTAATTAGCTCTGAAATATAGCAAGATTTATTTTAGTAAATGCATCTAAAGCAACTTATGGCATGCGGAATACTATCTGTACGCTAATTATTAGCCTCAAACCTTGTTTACAGTCTCAAATGTATTTAGCAAAACTGTACCATAATTTGTGTACTCCTTTAATTTGGGAATAGAAAACATGACAAGTCTCGCTAGGATCATAACATACTGAGATCATAGCATACTGAGCTTCGTATCAAAGCACTTAATACCTGAAGAATCACAAAATAAGCTACACAAACTAACCGGACCACAAAAACTCCAAAAGCGGCATGGTCATTTACACATCTGAAATCACTGTATACTGTGTGTAAACAGCGCTGGCAGCTATACTTCATATTGTGGCTGATATATTCATCCTCCTCCAGCCCAGAATACTCAATGGGAGGGGTAAGCAAAAGCAACAGTGTTTATTCACCCTCAAGACAGTAGATATAATAATCACCGCCAGCCAAAGTTTTTTTTCTAACAAAAAATGAAACTAGGCGTTTGAATAATTCATGAGTTTTGAGTGCGTGTCACCAACTCAGCATTTAGCTTGAGGAAAGCACGGTGCAAACGCAGAGTTGGATACTATTATTCCTCCTTTCATCTCTTGTGTACAGACTCTGTACCAGCTATATTTAAAATTCTTCATAATTAGAAAAAGCTGCATTCTTCCCAAAGGATTTTTTTTTTTTTTTTGACATTAAAAAAAAAAAAATACATTGAACTTTGTTGATGCAAAGAAGATGTGACATTTATCCTTGAGCTTTAAAGAACACGTGCCAACATTATGCACAACACCTCAGGGATATACAGAATAGTTAATGATGATGACATATTTACACAAGGGCTGTGTATTGGCAAGAAGCTGGGATTACATTCTGCAATATGCCACAAAACAATATATATCAGTATCACAATATACAATGACAATACACTAAGGTAATATATTCATCTATTTAGACACCGCAGTACATATATCACACAGGATTAGTCAATAAAAAACTTTAAGTCAATGTGTTTACTATTACATGGCTGTCATAATTGCCACAGGTAACACATTTTCAAAGACAGTTAAAAAGACACAAATAAGTCACTTTTGTGTGCTAAAAATAAGAACCTTGGACAGACAGGCTATAAATGTGTCTAGGACTGTTACAATATGCAGATCAGTCATTAGAGTCATAAGAGTTTGAAAAATAGGATAAAACCTCATGCTACAGCCATTTCCTGGAGTGTCCTTTTTTGCCTTGCACCAAAGCAGTATTGTACTCTGCTGCTTGTTGTGGAGGCAGGATATCAGCTGGCCTGATTATGTGAAATGGGAATTCAAACAGCATCAGAGGTGAAACAGATACCACTTTGTTTCCTCCAGCCATCCATTTGTACCTTTGAAACCGTCTTTTCTCCCCCAAAGTCATTGAGGCACAGCTGTGTTGGAAAAGTTATCTTCAATACAGGCACTGTAATCTTAAATTGTGCAGCGTTTTCCCTTTGTAAAATTCATAGTAGCTCGGAGGTATCAAAGGATTTTTTCAATATGCATAATATGTAATAGGAGTCTCATATGACTTTGAACACTTAATTTAATATCCAAGGTTCCTCATGCAATTGTTATAGTGAATTTCTGTAATTCTGTCAGGACTCCCACAATGCTTTGCAAATGTATTCTGCTGACAAAGCATACACTATATTTCCAAAAGTTCACCTGCCTTTACACACATATAAACTTAAATAACATCCCATTCTTAATCCATAGGGTTTAATATGACGTCAGCCCACCCTTTGCAGAGTCTGACATCAGTCTCGCCCAACATCAGACCATGACGTTGGGCGAGAAGGCCTGGCTCACAGTCTTCACTCTAATTCATCCCAAAGGTGTTCTGTCGGGTTGAGGTCAGGACTCTGTGCAGGCCAATCAAGTTCTATGTGCAGTCATGTTGCAGTTTGTTTCACAAAGTTGGGAGCATGGAATTGTCCAAAATCTCTTGGTGCTGAAGCATTTAGAGTTCCTTTCTCTGGAACTAAGCTGCCAAGCCCAGCTTCTAAAAAAACCCCACACCATAATCCCAGTTCACTTATTTGGGTGAGTGAATACTTTTGGAAATATAGTGTATGATTGTCAGGGGTGGAAAGTAACTAGATACTTTTACACAAGTAATTAAGTACCCTTTTGGAAGAAAAGTTACTTTCTGAGTACATTTTCATAAACATACTTTAACTTACAAGTAAAAATACCTTTTGGTGACAAAGTGGGAAGTACACTAACCTCACAACCAGAAGACCCCGAATGGTAGTAGTAGCTGTAGTGGTAGGTAGAAGCAGTAGTAGTAGCAGTAGTAGTAATAGTAGTTTTTGTTTGTAGTAGTAGTGATAACCTCAATAACACACATTTTTACTGTGCAATTCAAACTATAACTTTATAACATTGTAGTAGGGGTAGTAGCAGTAGTAGCAGTAGTAGCAGTAGTACATGTTTTCACTACTTTTCGTTCTGCTTGAGTAGTAATATTGGAGCATGACTATAACCCTCTTGACCAAAGCAGTTGGCCTTCCCTTACCCCGCACTGAGAGACTTCAGAGAGAGCTGTGGGCATTTCTTCACACTTCTCTAAGGGATCAAAGGTCAACACTCGGCAGGGCCCTGACACTGATCCAGGGCTTGTACATGTTATTTGTGTCTGAGGTGGCAGAGTCTGAGGCCTTCTGACATGAGCCGTAGTGACTCAGTCTGTCTTTAACCCCTCTCTGTGCGCTAACAAAGCTGCATCATACTTACCTATGCTCTAGTACTATAGAGTGCTCCATTGAAGTTGGTTATAAGCCAAAGATTGAAAACGCTGGGCTAAGTGGTTGAGACTTGTGACCAGACCTTAAGCCTTCTTGCATTTGAGTCACTGTTTTGAGTGCTTAGGCTCAGACTTGGACCGGTCTCTTCTAACAGACCAGGATTTGTGAGTCACACTGGTGTTTGCTTTTTACACTGAAAGCTGAAACAGCTGTCGGCCAGCCAGAATTTGAACCCCCAACCTTAAGTTCTGCCAGCTTTTCTGGTTCTAGACAGTTAATAAAAACACAAAGTTTGTAAATGATTTGTGTGTTTAACAAATTAAAGGGACAGTTTGGTATTTTGTAAGTATGATCAAATAGTTAATATCTGCTATTTTCAGCACGGTCCCAGTTTGGAGTAACAGACAGGAGCAATTACACAGGCCTTAAACTATATTGCTGTAGATAGAGAAGTCACATTTGGAATTCATTTAATTCCCAGATAAAAATAGTTAGTAATGAGTCAAGAAGGAGAATTGTGTGTTGTTGTCAAAAATATTTTTATAGAAACAGCAGTGCTCTATATTTTAGTCTGAGCAAAAATGGATGTAATGTTCTGTTTGGAAATACACATCCTGTATACAAAACTAATATACAGGGTGTCAGTACTGCACCCTCATGAGTGTGCTCAAAATGAGTATACTCATTTTGGCGACATGACTTGGAATGACGTTTTTCACTTGGACTTGACTTGGACTTCAATTCAAGATGACTCAACTTGAAATTTTTGGGTGACTCTGACTCCCACCTCACGTCATACCCGACTTGACTTACCTTGCACCAGTCTCTGAGGACTCAAGAGTAATTCAAATACAGATTGTTGTCTGTCTGACGTTGGCCTTTAAAGCTTTTGTATCTGGCTATAACCAACTCCCGGTTGGTTTGAGACAGGGCAACAATGCTTTGGATTTTATTCCCTTAGCCTGTCCGTACTGGGAGTGGATCTCTCTGTCATTGTGGTTTTCCATAAAGTTTCTTCTTTTTTTCCCCACAGCTGTTTTTTTTTTTTTTTTTTTTTTTTTCTTACAGAGGGGGATGGTCTCAGGGGATGTCCTGGGTCTGTTTAGTTTAGTTATTGTTTACTATGTTAGTTTGTGTGAATGTTTGTAAAGCCATTTGATGCAACTGCTGTTATTGGGTTTTATAAATAAAATTGAATTAAAATTTTCACACAGCTTCCTAGATTCTTCAGTATGCAACACTCATTTTACTAAAATCATTCTGTTTGTCCATTTCCAGCCCATTAACTCCAAGGACAAAATGTTGCTTCTGTCCCACCCACTGACGGGTCTTATTACTGGATTCTGTGTTATTGCGAGATTTTTCATTGTTTTGTGACTCAAAGGATAGAGCATTTACCCTTGAACTGGACAAGTCCTGGTTTGGGCACTATAATTTTACCACTGAGATACGCATAGAGCCAATCCTTTAATAGAGGGCTAGAATTACCAGTTGTTTTCAGATACTTCTAATGTAAGGTATAGTTTCATGTTCTTTCAGCATTTATGTATATTTATGCAGTACATGAGGATGTTCAAAGCAACTTCTGTCCCCTAAATACATAGAACAGACAAGGCTATATGTGCTTTACACAACCAAAGGTCACATAAATGTTAGCTCACTATAGCCTCCTTGAATCATATCTATTTTCAAAGACTGAATGGCATTGTTACCTGCTGTGCCAGTGGATAATTAACTGTGTGTTTTCACACCTGTCTCTAAAGGTTAGACTTATCAAAACAGCCTTGATAATTAGGGTGATGGAAGATAAATTACCATGTAACCATCTTTGGCTCTGGCTGCTACTCCAAGCTCATAAAGAACCAACCAAATAATCAGCGTCCCATTGAGACAATTATGCATATGTTTGCGTATTCCTTCCTAATTGTATAATAATAATAATATAATGATGATTTCATGCTATAGTAAATTGGCCTCTTGTCTAAGCAGTAGTATAAGTACTTGTTTTGGTTGTGTGCTTGTATTGACAGGGAGCCATATCACTTTGAAAGCAAATGAATGACTAACACAGCCATTACCAGTAAATATGTGTAACAAGGGTGTTGCTGGCTTGATCCAGGTTATTTCCCTATCCTCCTCACAGTAATCAGTCAGCCCACAATACAAGCTATCGTTGACGCTAATAGCATTGTGTACTGCATGGCCTCTTGACTCCCCCATCCCGGAGGTCTTGTTCAATCCACGGAGATCCAGCTCGACTGAGGGGAAAATGCAAATGCCGTTGACTTAATGTCTGCTTGCACTTGTGGGTTTTGGGCATCGGAGGCCTAAGCTGTCAAGTGTTGCTTTTGTCAACAACCACAGGTAAACACACAGAATCCTGGTACTGCCTCCATGCTCCTGCACCGGACTCCTCTTGCGCTGGAGGAGTAAATGAAAAAAGCATACAAAAGCATACACATTTACAGGAGTAAATGAGAAAGCATACAACCTCTGCAACAGTGGTAAGTCCTAATTTAGTTTAATGTGTCCACAATTTTATTCCTATTTCTTATGCTTATGTTAAATGAAAGTTTAGACCTCTGAAGGTTAGTCCTGGTTTAGTCTTCATTTTGTCCTGGTCTAGCTGGTGGTTAAGTCCCGGTATTGTCCTGGTTTAGATGTGGTTTAGTCCTGGTATTGTCCTGGTTTAGATCTGGTTTAAATGGGGGTTAAGTCCTGGTCTTGTTCTGGTTTATTCCTGGTTTTGTCCTAGCTCATTTCTTCTTGGTTTAGTCCTGGATTCATCATGGTTTAGTCCTTGTTTAGACCTGCTTCAGTCCTGGTTAAGTCCTGGTCCTGTCCTGGTTGATTCCTGTTTTTTTTCCTTTTTATTCTTGGTTTAGTCCTGGATTCATCATGGTTTAGTCCTTGTTTAGACCTGCTTTAATCTTAGGTAAGTTGTGGTTTAGACCAGGTTTAGTCATAGATTCCTCCCTGGTTTGTACCTGATTTAGTCCTGGTTTAGTGAGCTGGTACTTGGCGTGAAAAGTTTGACAGTCACCACTGCTCTGTACCAAACACGACCAGGGAATCCTCCTTCATGCCTCATTGACTTTGTTTTCTCTGGCTAATTTTTTCTTTCTCCTTGCTGCCTGCCCCCCTCTCCCACTCCCAACAAAACCACACAGACACACATCACATCTATTCTCTGCACTCCCTCCCCCATTCTGCCTCCTCTTTCCTTCCACGCCTCACCGTTTTGAGGATGATTTTGACATGCAGGCTGTCATCATGCAGCAGTTCTCTGGGAGGTGGCGATTAACAGAGCTGTCGCCATATGGAGTGAGATCAGCCGTCAAAACCGTACATAATTGGCTCAGAGCGGGGGGAAGTGGCAGTTACGTAATGGAGCAGAGGAGGAAAATGGGCGGGGAATATGGGGAGGGCGGACCCTGGAGTCTCACATCAACCAATATTAAGGGCCCATTAAAAACACTCGCAAGTGATTCATTAGTAATGAGAAACTAAATGCATCATAAAACCCAAGAGGGACACAGGAGATCTAGTATTCTGCGGTGAAGAAAAGTGAAGGAGATTGTTTCATTGCTCCCATAAGAAAAAGGTGTAAGAGGGAAGCTGTTCTGCGTACATTAGGGCTGAAGATTTTAGAAATAACATACGATATGCGATGTTGAATATCATGATATTGCAGAATTTAATTATTGCTTTTTTTTTCTATTTGATCACAATGCTGTTTCAGTGAAGGCTCTGATAGGGCAAGGATTTTGGTGATGTAAATCTAGATAACATTATTGTGGTAAATTTTGTTTCTTGTAATATTGCTGATATTGTAATCCTACCTACATCCATCAATTAGAATATGGAAAAAAGTTAATTTATTTCAGTAGTTCAGTTTAAAATGTGTCACATATTGCAAGCATTTGTTTATTTTATATTTATATTTTTGTGATAATTATGCAACATTAAATATAAGATACAGAATTTTGGTTTTACTAACTCTAAACCATAATCATTTACATGTCTTGAATCTGTAGCAGTTTCACCTTAAACTGAACTTTCAATTATATTATTTTATTTATTGATTAATTTATTTGGGCTTTTGTGCAGCCCTAGTGTACATAGTCAACATATAGAATTATTGGCAACTATTTAACAAACAAATGGCGGTACTACTCACATTTGATGAAGCCATTCTCATCTTTGCAGTTAATATTGAAATGGACTTGAAGCCTGAGCCAGGGGTTTACATTGCTGACGGCCTAATTATATGGATTGGCTGCAGTAGAGCGTGGCCTATCAGCTCTGGGGAGAAATTAATTCTGGCCCGGGCAAAGGGAGGGGCACGCTGTGGCTTCAGCCTTGTAAAATTGATGGCTGCAGAGTAACAGGATGCTGTGTGTCTGCTTATGTGCTCCTGCTTGAGTTAAAGCAACAGTATGTAGTATTTGAACCTTAAGATATTGGTCTGAAAATTAGTCTCTTAATGGGACAACCCCCCCCCCCCCCCCCCCCCCTGAGAAAAGCAACCAGAAAGAAAGCCACACTTACTAAAATGTGAGGGTGTATTTTTTCAGACTAGGAAACTCTGTGTAGGTCTGACAGATGTGCGCCGCAACAGCCATGAAGATGTGAACTACGTCCTGTTAATTGACTGCCATTTTTTCATGCAGGTGCACCTTGTACCCCTGTGTCCTGTGTTTTTTCAAACCAGTAATGGCCATGAATATGTTATAAATCTAATGTCAGAGAAAAAGTTTTATGCACAAAATGGGTTTGAGTGCTTGCTAATACTGCATTTATAAAACCATTTCGACAGTAATACACAAGTGTAAATGTGAACTAATTGGACTATAAAGGTTAAGCAAATACAGAAGTTGCAGATAAATAAATGTAAGATAAGGAATACACTGAAAATGTTATCTGGAGGGGATTGTTTTATCTGAAAAACAATTAGTCAGTGGTAGCTTAGAAGAAAAAGTGAATCACTTGTGAATTAGGTAATCCACACAGGAGGTAACTGCCTGGATATGCAATAGAATATAACAAAATATAATGAATAGAAAAAAGAACCTCAACTAAGAACTTAGAACATGGCAACTTAAATCTACAGAAATGCTCACACCAAGAGTCATGCAAATAAAGAGAACATACACTTATTTTTCTTTCAGCTTTTCCATTTCAGTGGTCTTCCCAATAAGAATCTCAACATCTCACTAGGCTACTACTAAACTAAAAAAAAACTTAGACCTTAAACAGTAAAAATTTTAGAAATGTACTCAGAATGTTGTATGTTTTCCTAAAAAATAAAAATCCTGTACGTCTCATCATCTACATATACAAATATTTAAAATTCAATAAAATTTCCACACAATCCTCAACAGCTCCAGCTAGAGTTGGTTCCGTCATGCTAGTCCTCCTTTCAGTGTTTGGTCACCCATGTGATTTAATATACCCATTATTTGCTCTGAGGCTTATCATGTACTACCCTCAAAATCCTTTATTACTCCTCCTTCATCGAGCAAATAAAGACGAGATCTGCGATGACGGAGATAAACCTGACTTCAATCATTCCTACACCTGCATTTCATCTGGTAATCTCTCCTTTAACAAGCTGTTGTGGTATTTTAACAAGATCCTTTTATAGTGAGATATAAATATGTGCATATAAATCACAGCTCTTAACAGATGATGTGCGAGTATGTGTTTACTGCCATAATATTAAGAATGATTGAGCAATGGTTTCTTATTGGACAAGATGTGCTGAAAGTGGCATTGTCGGAAAAGTTTTAACAATTATTTTTAAAACCTGTACTCAAGGAACTGAACATGAGATTTGGTTTTGTTTGTGCAGTTTGACAACGCATTAAAAGGTAAGTAGGTGCAACAAAGCAAAGAAAAAAAAAATTAATATTTTTATTTCTTCCAGGTTTTGGAGACAATAAGTGCTGTACAAGGCTATAAAGTTTGCCTCTTTGTTCAATCTAGAGTCCTTGAAAGCAAATGAACACTAAGGGCAGAGATGGAAGAATTTGTCAAAATGTGTACCCAAATAAAAGTACTATTGCTTCAAAATAATAGTACTAAAGTAGAAGAAAATTATTCCTTGAGTCGGCTTTCCTTTTGGCTTTGCCTCCCGTGGTTTGCTGGCAGATGCTTTTCTTGTCACAGCCCTCTGCATTTAAGTTTTTCTCTGCAACAGCAAAGCAAAAACTACCACTACATCTACTAATATTACTACTGCTACTACTAGTCCTACTACTTCTTCAACGACTGTAAAAAATAATTTCACTCAAGTCTATCAAGTGGCATAGAGTAGCAAGAATGTCGTCCTATGTTTAACCAAGGGGTCTGGGGGTTCTTTCCCAGAAAAAAACTGAACAAAACAGATGGGGTTTCTGGTGCATTTTCACATATTTTCAGCTCGTTACCAAGTTGAAATATGGTTTTGGTATAGCTGTAACCCCTGGCCTTTCGTTCCATGTTCCATTCCGAGTACATGAGTGCCACGAGCAGACTTCATGTAATGGATGATTGACAGCATGTAGCTCTGTACACAGTTAAAGAGCAGGAGGTTTCGCTGTGGTCCCGGTCATCAAACGTGCTCATGTTATCAGCCCAGTCAGTTTGACCGGTTTGTTATTTACGTGTTCCATCAGGCCTCCCTAATGCGGCTCGGTGACAGGTGTCAGGGACTGTGTTAGAAATGCTCTAATAGCTCCTCTGTCTTACTTATGCTTAGCCGTGGATGGCTGTCAAACGTGGCAGCACTCCTCGGCTGGAAGGAAGGAAAGCATGTCTCAGGATTGACACAGACAGCATCGACAATATGCAGAATCTAGTGGCTTGTGCAGTCTTGTTTGTTAAAGGTTAAAAGTTGTACTCATGGTTAGAGGATTGGTAATGATTTGAATATATGGTATTTTAGTTCACCAGCCTTCACAATGAACTATATTATTAGAATAAAAACAAGTTCTGCTAGCTGCAGTATCTTTGTGACCGTAGAGCAACTATTTTTTTCCTGTGCCGTTGTACAGTCCATTGTTGCTTCAGGCTCCAGGCTCCCTTAAGCTGTTGGGGGAAAAATAATGAATGAACTAGCTGCCACTGCTAAGCCATCTGCCCTATCTAAATGGTAAAGATTTATTGCTCATGCACGGAGATCTTCTATATAGTTTCAATTCAGTTTTCCTTTAAATAGACCAATATCACAACAGCAGTCACCTCAAAGGGCACACAAACAATTAGTCACACAATCAAAGATAAACACACAATAAAACATAAACAAAAGATAAACTAAACAGACCCAGGACACCCTTTGGCTTAGACCCTCCTTCTTGATAAGGAAAAACTCCTAAAAAAAACAAAACAGTTGTGGGAAACCACATTGAAGGAGAGATCCACTCCTAGGTCAGACAGGCTATAAATGCGTCTAGGGCTGTTAAATAAAGTCCATTAGCTCATCTATAGTCTCATAGTTAAAGTTTGTAAGGATGTAGGACAGAGGGGAGCCATAAAGCCATAAATATTACAATAGTAAGGAATCCAATTATTTGTTCCTACACTGATTTATTGTGGCTAGATCTTTTGTCCTATTTTGTAATGGTGCATACAGAATCCTTTAAACATATTTCCTGGATCCTGACATTGTTTTTTATTCGCACCAAAAACTAAACATATGGTGGGTATTTATACAGAACCTACAATGCAACAGAAGCAAGACAGAAGCCTGTCAATCTGCAGCCCATTCACAACAAATGTCAACGTCTTCAAAAAGCACCAAGCCAAAATAAAGACTATGCAGTGACTTATGACTTATGTTCAAATCCCTCGACAGTCATGTTAACTCATTACCTTACACAGCCATCACTGACTCAGCAAACAACACACCAGTGGCATGTAAAAAAAAAAAACTGGTTGCAGTCACTGTGCACTGACATGGTCAACATGGTTACAGTTGTACTTGACCTTTTCAGCTGTGGAAAAACAAAAATGGGAAACATGACAGGCTGAGGTTTTGCAGAAGTTCCTGATGTTTTTTTATATATATTTATATGTATATATATTTTTTTATATTTTTACAATACCCTCCCCGAGTGACAGGAATAAAGACTGCAGGGTGGCTGGAGTGTCACAACAGAGCACCCATCATGTCAAGTCAAAAAGGCCACCTTAACCATTAAGTAAAATCAGCATCAGTTTTGACAGTTTATGTTTGGGAGCTTTATTTCGAATTGGGTTATGTTTTTTTTCTTCTTTTATGGTTTGTTTTGGGGCTGAAGGCAGGAATGAAAGGAGCCACTTTGTTTTGCACTGAGGCAGCCGGTGTCAGCCACTGTTGTGCTCTAACGGGATTAAGGTACGCCGCGCTATTTGTCAAATCCTAAGCCTTGCCGCCTTCCATTTGTCAATAGTGACAATCACGGAGTTCTACTTTCTCAACACTCTCCCAAATCAACTGTCTATGAAACATTTCCAGAAATGTCTACTATGTACATGTTTATACATTGTCTTGAAATTGTCCCACATTTGAAAAAGAAAAAGTGGTGCCATAAGATGCATGTCCGCCGGAGAGGTACAATATGGGTTGTTACGCAACACAAGTGCAATAAAAATTGTCTCTACATGACATATAAATTGTATTTGAAGCTGACTTTTTAAACACAGTTGGGTTGTGAATGTTTAAAGACAAGAGAAAATCATGGTGAGTTGCATAAGGAGAAGCTGAAGGTGCACTGATCAAGCATAACATTATGACCACTGACAGGTGAAGGGAATAACACAGATTTTCTCTTCATCATGGCACCTGTTAGTGGGTGCTATATTTTAGGCAGCAAGTGAACATATGTCAGAAGCAGAAACAATGAGCAGATGTGATGGCTAGACGTCTGGGTCAGAGCGTCTCCAAAACTAAGGCACTCATGAGGTGTTCCCAGTCTGCATCTATCTATCAAAAGTGGTTCAAGAAAGGAACAGTGGTAAACCAGCGTCAGGTGATGTACGTCGGGAGTGAAGACTGACACGTGTTGTCCGGTCCCACTGACGAGCTACTGACGCTCACATTGCTAAAGGTGTCAGAACACTCAGTGCTGCAGATTATGCAGGTGGTCATGACAGGTAACATTATGACAATCAGTAATAGGCAGGTGCTCATAATGTTATGCCTGATCAGTGTTGATTGTTTGACATGACAAAATATTCTCCTTTATATAATATACTTGAGGGTTATCTATTGTCCAATCAAAACGCACCACCTTTTTCAAAGTATACCACAGAGATAGGATTCTCCAAAACATCCCGAAAGCAGGGCAGTACAGTACACATTTTGGAGTCAGACCTCAGACCCCTTTTAATTAGGGAAATATCCCCGTACTCACTCCAACCACATCATACCAGCCTAGTGGAAATGCACCTTTAGTGTTCTCTTCTACAGGGTGAAACTGTCATAAACAGCTAACATAACAGCTCCTATCTATTACAGTGTCAATGCAGATAAAAACATATTGAAAACTATAAAGCATACCGGAGCACCATTTGTTTTCCACTCTGCTCCTATGAAGGTAGGCGTAGTTTAAGGTGAATGTCAGCAGCAATTGTCGTTGAAACTCTCCGTCATCTCGTCATTGATTTATCCGGAGCCGTACCCCCCCACCGCCCTCCCCCTGCCTGGGCCTTGTTTGTTTGCAATTCAAAGCACTTTATCTTGCGCTTCAGCCTGGGACTTTCCTGTTCTCAGCTTTGAACAACCTCTGGTATAGTCTCCTCCTAATGTGCCAAATTGAACGACGACACCAAAACAACAACATGAAAAAAGCCGGCGCAGAGAAATTCACAGCTTGTCTATGGAACTAGATTCTACCTTTTTTTTCTGTCTCTGGAGAAAGTCCTTTGCAGTAATTTGGAGACAGTCAGTAAAATACATTTGCCGTTGGCGTTCGCAGACTGTGACACATCAAGCGGAGCGAACGTTGTTGTGGGGGAGCGATGACGAGACCGTATTGTATTCATCCCCAAATGGCTCTAAGCAAAACTTCTTTGATTAATATGTCGGCTATGGAACGCTATGCACCAGAGACTGGAGCCTTTTCACAACACGACCATCACTCACGCACACTATTTTGTCCGTCAGCTCCAATGTTTTGCTGCGTCCTTTAAGGAAGGCTATAGAGAAAAATTCTAAGAAAATCTGAAAAGGCATGTGTTTTATAGAGATTTAGCTTTTAACATTATGACTATTCATAATGTCATGGTTAGACTTTTATAACATTTTGAATAAAGTCATCACCATTAACACAGCCACGCTCTGCTGGTCATCTGAAGCCATCCCATTACTCCATGTCACCTGAGCACACTGTACATGCTGTAAGAAGAGCAGTGTCTCTGGATGAGGCCCGCAGTCCTGTGTGTTATAATGAGGTCAGTCCTGTAGTGGAGATTCGCAGCCTGTGTTCCTCTGTCTCCCACTCACACCCGCGCAGAAACATAGCAGGTGGTGAGGTGTTAAACAGGCCACCATTTGGCTAGAATTAGACGGCACACTCTCCCTGAAGGCCAAGCAGGGCTAAACAGGATTTCACTGATCCAGAGACATGGACAAGCTGCCAGAGCCTAACCAGGAAGTCCACTCGGGCATTACTATGCAGTACACAAGCAAACATTCCACTATAGCTGTAAGTGTTTTGTTTACAACTGCTGTACTCGTTTGATGAAACTGTAGTCCCCAAACCGCCACACAATTAGTAAATACTGTACCTGTTCCCCAGCTGTGATGTGTTAATGACTTAGTGAATGGTCTTCGTGATGCTCCCCTTTAGCAAATGTATTAATCATAGACTAGCTCAGACACAGTGTATCCACTAGTGTTGTTAGCTTGGCCAGCCTGACAAACTATTTTCCTATTCTTTACAAAGAAGTTCATCTGGTACCTCATGGTCTAAGTTTTGTTTCTATGGGCGAAACAATCACAGGCAGAGTAACCAATCAAAGGAACAACGGGGAGTAAGTAGTGCACCGCTGACCTGTAACCCAAACAAACATGGTGGATTCTTGCCGGTCTTGCCATAAAACATCTGAATACAATGTATTATGAGCAGCTCTGTACTTATTTCTTAACAGAAACAGCAGCAAAAGCTAGTTGTAAAAAAGAAACTTGCGGAGAAAGTCTGTTGGTTTGAATGTGGCCACATCGGAAGTCTGTGGGACTTTACTGTTGTTAAAATGGCAACAAGATGAAGAAAAAAGAATCCCACAGAGGACTGAACAACAACACAGACTTTAGCACGATCAACAGGTGATGAAGGAAAGAGAGAAGTTATTAAATTTACTCTGGTGCCATCTTGGTTATTTCCGATAGGAGATTAGCTTCTGCATTTGTAAGACACGTAGCAGATAAAAAGCTGTGATAGACCGGGTCCAAAGCAACCAAGGAGAAAAGGTTTGCTGTGACTGAGGAACCAGACTCTTCTGCTTTTGTGCACAAACAAAATACCTGGCTTTTGCCTGGTGAGGTTACATTGCATTGATATATACATTATAGCATGCTCTGTCAACATATGACACTTATGGTCTTGAGATGAATATAACTTAATACTTCTCTGACATGCTGACAGAAACCCCTCCTGCATAAATATGGTATATTTGCTAAATCCGTTTAAAGTCATTGCATTATCAGCTTCATGACAGTCTTTTTTCCACTTTTTGCTCCTTTGAGACGGTGAGCCACAGCCCTTTTCTTGTTCCTGCATGTGTCACCATGATTGGATCAAAGCTCTGTCTTTCAGCTGGGAGTGAGCACATTGAAAGCCATGTAATCCTGTTCCCACAGCTCCATTGAGACATGCACTTGGCCCGTGCATGTCTGTCGCTGTACCTGTTTTTGGAGCTCTAGTGTTATGGATGGTGCTGCCAAAGCATGTTAACTTTTTGCTAAATTAATGAATAGCTACATTTCTTTCGGAAAAAAGAGAGAGCAACAGGTGAAATTGATTTCACTAGGGCTTTGCTTTGTCCACAAGGCGCACAGTTAGAGGGATTTTTAATTGGGATTAACTGTGGTCCCCTGGTGAGCGTTTCCAAGCAATTTATCATTAATGTAATCCATTTAGACTATTTAGGCTGTTTACAGATTTTGCCGTGATTCATTGCAGGTGCACTCGGCCAATAGTTTGACTTGATATTTTGTAAGGCACACTCACCTAAGCGTAATCACGTTTTTTTACTCATTCCTTTCCTTCTTTTGAATATATAATTTTCTTGTTATATAACACAGATGGGTTGGCATTGCTCTTCATCCAAAGCCCAGAGTCAGGAGGCAGATTAATGTTGTATCTAAAGTTGCTCTGTCTCAAGCACTCCATGGCTAATCTGAACAACAACATTTGCACAAGCACGCAGAGACACAGGGGTTACTGTGGAAGCTATTGATTGCACAGCCTTGTAAGCCTGTGTCTACAGTGGATTTGCAAAGTGCAGATGATATACGCTGCTTCCAGATAGCTGTAAAGAGATGCACTTGAGTCAAGCCTTCTCGGTTCTTGTTAGCTAAGTGTATGGCATGTGCTGCTAAGCTTCATGTATTCCTCATTATTGACAAATCTTAATTATGTTTGACGCATTAATAACATGTGATGCATACTAAGTAACTTTGGTGCACTTGTGATTAATCAATTTGGGCGGCAGTGGTGTTTAGATCCCCACTCCCTCTAGCTCATATTGCCGTTGTGTCCTTGGGCAGGATACGTCACCCAGCTTGCCTCCAGTATCTGTGGCACTGGTGTATTAATGTGATAGTATGATATAAATGTGTTGGTGGTGGTTGGAGAGGCCATTGGCACGGTGAGGCTGCCACATCTTTGCCAGAGTTAGCTTATCATCACCAGTGTCTGGCAGTGAATGATAATGGACTATGCAATGTTGATTATTATTGCTATTGTTGTTGAAGCTGCTAGAGAAGAAAATATTACAAGCTGCATGGGGGCAAAGTGGTTACTGTTGTCCCAGTGTTGTCTTTCCGTGTGGAGTTTTCATGTTCCCTCTGTGTCTGGGTGGGTTTCCCCTTCAACCTAAAACAGGCACAATAAGCTAATCCTCCAGCTTAGTACTCCTGACCAAGATCCTGGCTCAAGATCTGGAGAAGAATCCCCAGGTGCTGCTTAATGGTCGCCCACTGCTCCTGACAGGTTGCCCCAGTGGCATTTAAGGATGGGTCAAATGCAAATACCATAAGCTTTAAACCTGGCATTAGAGATATAAAAAGTTATATTTCCTGGCTGATATATTCACCTCCATGTCTTGAAAAGGGTGATAGTTGTGAAATTTAGGGAATTCTTGCCTATGTCTTGGTAAAATTGTTGTCTCAGAAATAATGCGTAATGAAGGCTCCATTCTTTGCAGTGAATTTTGAGCACCATAGAAGCCACAGAGGAACCATTTTTAAATCTGTACCAGTCCCTTTAAGTACATGCTGTTCCATAGCCAGTGACCCATCACCCTTTTTGTCCCTATCATCTTGACAGAAAAGCCCAAACCATCATAGAAATAATTGCTCATTACAGGACAACTGCTGATAAATTTTACAAGTTTGCTTTGTATTAAAATGCTGCAACATAAAGATTGAATTTCCATAAAATCCACTTAAGGACTTAGACTTACTTTATCATATCAACACGATCAGTTATGATTGTGTAAGGCCTAATCATATCTCCCCACTGGTGTGTCTCAGTCCTAGCTCAGTCAATTTTTTACACCGCCTTCTCTAATCCTTCGCTCTTTTGATGTTTCCCTTCTGTTTGTATGAAATCGATAAAATATACAGCTGCAAAATGCTACCTTCATCTTGTCTTCTTTGAGCGAGACCAAAGCAACTAGAGCATCCCACTGATCTCACGAGTCAGAGAAAGTAAATCCAGGGGAAGAATCTAAAGGGCGTAAGTAACATTTTGGGAGAAATTGAGATATATGTACAGTACTGTGCAAAGGTTTTAGGGAGGTGTAGAAAATGCTGTTAACTAAGAGTGCTGTAATGTTAGGTGGGTGAAGTGAGTACACCTGTTAGTGTATGGGATTTATTGATAAGTTTGGAAAAATGGCCACAAAAAATGTCACAAAACATCAGCTAGTGTGTGGACCTTTTTCTTTTTTCTTTTGTAAAGTTAATAGAATGTCACTTACGGCCTTTAGATTCTCACCCCTCCATAATTATATGGGTGTGTGTTAAGAGAGGACCGCTCCCCAGCTCCGCTCGTGTATGCCCTCGGTGGCTCCATATGCCAAAGTGAGCTGCCAGGGGGGAGCAGACAGGGAAGCTCAGTGACTGCCAATCTGCAGATGCGGGTGCTGTCCTGTCTCATGCATATTAAAGCCACGCCACCTGCTCGCCGTACATCACACCCTGTATTCTCGGTCCCAGGAATTTTAATCAAGCGCCCTGACAGGAAGCCACTCTCTGCTCGCGTAGGTGAATCATTCAACTTCCCTCCTTCGTATCTCCATTCCCACAGAGAGAGTGAAGATGCGTGTTGATCTTGCATTTCGGCAACAGCCCATAGGAGTTCCCCCAGAGATATAGTAAGAGTGGCAGAAAGCGAGGATGTATTCGGAATAACAACATATCCGATGTGTTTGTCTTATCAGCGTCTTGAGTAGCAGCCATCTCCAAGAGGTGAATAATTGCCTGCTCTGTTCAGGATTAACAAAACATACATGGACAAATTATCTTGAATTCAACAGGTCTTCAACAGAATAACTCACCACTATTGAGCAGTAATAAAAATGTATTAAAAAGTTAATAATTACTTTAAAGACACTGTATTGACAATGATGTTTATACTTTTGGATTGGTTTACCTGAGCTTGTTACTCAATAATTAAACATTAGTAAGGTTTTGAGGTGAACACCTATACTTTTATAATAATAATAAGAATTCATTAATGTAATACAGCGCTTTTCAAGAAAATAAAAGTTTTACAATTTTACAATTCGTACAGTCAAGGTGTGTTAAAGATATTAGGGAGGATTTTTTTCGACTGCTGAGAAACCAGCGACTGTTTGTCCTTTTTTGAATAACGTGCATGCGTCAGGCCCCGCTCTTCACTGTTCCTTTCCAAGGAACTCCTCCACAGCGACGTGCACGAGCGTTGGAACACGTGTTTGTTTACAGCCGGCATCAGCAGAGATTCGCCTAAACCTAGACCTGCATTGTTTGTTTGCGCGACCTTTGACCTAGTTCCCCACACAGACCCAGTCACATGCACAGCAGAAATATCTGGCCTCCTGCTATTGGTAGCATTAGCAAACTGACGTTGCTGTACAGTTGAAATGGTTCAACAGATAAAGAAAAAAGACATTTTTTTTCAAGATAAGATAAACGTACCTGTCCAGCAGAAACTTGGTGACCAATGCATCGGTCTGAAGCCCTTTCTGTTCCTACAGCGCACGCCGTCCTTTGAAGGAATCGCCAATAACTACACGGGTTTTATTCTGCTCTCTACAGTTTTTCTCCTCCTCCTCTGGTACACTTCAAAAACAGTTTTCCTTTTGTGACCGCCCGGTTTACGGTTTTCCTCAGCCATTGTGCTCTTCGAAGTCAGGCTGTCCGCGCTACGATGTTAACTCCGCTAACGTGGTGCTAATGCGGCGCTAATGCCGGACTACATAAACATAGTGTATACGCATGCGCAAGCACAAGTACGCGCACTAGCGCCGAAACTAGGAAGTCGGAATGATTGGCGAGTCTGTGGAACAATGGTTAACGTACTCATGACGAAAACGATTGGATGAGGTTTTTTTAAGTCCCACAGAGTCCACAGTTTATTAATATTATTATTATATTTTCTAGTACACCAATTTATAAGCCTTACACAGGGCAATGAAGGTAGTTTTAATAAATATTACAAAAAATGAATTTATAAAGATCCTCCCTAATACCATTAAGTGTCTTTCCCAAGGACACAATGACAGCTTGCAAAGGCAGTAGTGGGGAACCGCCAACCTTTGGGTTAGTAAGTGAACGGCTCTACTGACTGAGCTACTGTCACTAAATGAGTAAAAGAATTTTGAGCAGCAGTAGTTGTAGTTGCAGTGGTAGTAGTAGTGTTAGTAGCATTAGTAGAGCAGTAATAGTAATTGTTGGAATAGTAATAGTAATACTAGCATTAGAAGTAACGGTAATAGTAGTAATAATGGTAGTAGTGGTTGTAAGATTTGTCCTGTAATAGTAAAATACTTTCAGTAGTTTTCAATCAAAGCATGGCTTGCAGGAGTGTTCAATAGTTCTTGTACTTGAACTTTACTCTCATTACTTTTTTACTTTTACTAAAGTAATAATTTTCTTGAGTACTACTTACTTCTACCTGAGTTTCAAGTACTTCGTCCACCTCTGTTCCAAAGTGTTGGATCTGTCTGCATTTCCAAAAACACACCCAGATATGAGCTCTGCTCCATAAAACCTCATTTTGAGTTCCAAATCAAATATATTTGTTGTGCATAATAAGAGCCCACAGTAAACCCCCACAGAAACAGAAGTAAAATTTTACCACCCTGAAATCTTGGAACATAACTGTACAGGGATTGTAACAACCAAACGCCCAGTCTTGGCTCGGCAGTACCAGAAAATCAGCTCTTTTAGCCCTGACTGTCATGTCGCTGAAGATGTTACAGTCCATAAATGAAGACACAATTAGGTGGTGCTTCGGCTGCACCTCTCAGTCTAGCTGCCACTTTCTGCTGGCGAAGCATAATCCCCCACAACCCCCAGGATTAAATTTTTATGCCATCTTTTAAATATAGTCCTTAATAAAATGGCAGATGGAGACAGGCAAATGCCAAGATGGGACTAAGTTTGGTACCAGCCATGTGGAAATAGTTAGATGCACATTAACAGGCAAGCTAAATGTGCTCTGCTTGATAAATGGTTTGTTAGGATTCTTAATAAATTGACTTTAAATGGAAAAAACACTTTGATGGACACATGCTGTGAATGTACACACATGCTCATTGTGTTGTATCTCTAAATTACTTCTTGTGCAAGTAATTATAGTCGGATTTAATGGGAAATAAAAATGATTTTCTATTTGTATTAGTCCTTTCCAAAGCGCTTTCAGAAGTTGCTCCTATATATTTTATAATGAGTGTTCCGTAACTAGTACATTCAATTCACAGTAAGCTCTCGATTGTGCATTAGAGCTTTGAATAATAAAAATCACAGTGAACAAAGACCATGTTTACAACAAAACAATTGTCTCTACTGTACTACTGTAACTGTTTCTTTATTCTCATTTTGTAGGATTTCATCAGTAAAATAATGCTTTGTGGCTGCGCTGATGGTTTGATTAAACAGGTTGAATGTGACCACTGGGAATATTAAGACAATTAAATGGACAGTAGTAGTTAGTAGTAAGTAATAGTCATTGTTGCAGTAGTAGAATAGCAAAAGTTGTAGTAGATATTGTCATGCACAACAGCGTACACATACTTGTGATGATTTTACTTTACTTTAACTTGAGTAATATCATTCTGTAATGTTACTTTTACTTATGCACAGATAAAAAGTCCCTTATACACCTCTGCATGAACGCATGGGTCCTAAAAGTGCAACATTACTCTACAACATGAATGTGTTATGACCAGAGCATAAGGCAGTTTTACACAACTAAAGGTCACATTCTTCAGTGTAGCCCCATCTTTTCCCAGTATTGGAAATGAAACAAAGGAAATGACTGTTTTGTGTTTTGTATAAGCATCACAACATGACGCTTGATGTATAAATGTATAATGTCCTGTCAAAGCGTCCTCACAACATCACAACACAAACACTATTCTCTATATGGACTTAGTGCTGTGTCCTTGTATGCTTAGCTGTTTACATTTCATTAGTTTCCCTGCCTTTCTCTTACTCTAGCTTCGGTAAACACTGCTGAATTATTAATTATGAGCCGTTCCACCAGCGTCGCCACAGGTATCCCAGCTAAACTCCGCTAAGCTCTAATCCGTGTCTCATTTCTTGTGTGGCCCATCGCAAAATCCAAATCTAAATTTAATGCCGTGGTTGTGGCAAAAGCACTTAAGTGACCTTTCCCATTAAATATTCATTTGAAAGATTTAAATGTGTTTCTCTTGTGTCTGGATATCCTGTTATTTGCTCTGTCGGTCGTGGAGATAATGGCAATACAGGACATAAGACACTTTGGAATAGCAGACACACGATTTGAGCTCAAACTACAAATGCAAAACTGATTATGAATACACTTGGGCAAAATGCAATGCTTCGTAAATCTCATGAAGCTATATTTTATTCATAGTAGAGCATAAACAATACATCAGGTATGGAAACAATATGGATTTTTTTTAGATTTTATGGAAGATACAAGCTTGTTTTGAATTTAATGGCTGCAACACATCTCAAAAAAAGTTGAGACAGAGGCAACAAAAGGCAGCTGATACGGCATTTTGCAACTAATTAAATGTAATTGGCAACATTTTGGTAAGATGACTGGGAAAACAAATGAGCATTTTAGAATGGTAGAACAGACAGTATTGTGTACTGGAAATCACTGCATTGATCAGGAACACAGTTTGCAGAAGTGCAAGTTAAAGCAAAGAAACCATTGCGAGCATTATCCAAAAACAGTGTAATAACACAGACTCCACCTTTCTAAAATGCCCCTTTTATACCCAGACATGTTGCAGAAATTTTCCCTATTAACTTAATAGTTGCAGCAGTAGCTCAGTCGAGACATTCGCCCACTAACTCAAATGTTGGCAGTTAGATCCCAGCTACCAGCGATGAATACTGCCGTTGTGTCCTTGGGTAACACACCTCACCCACCCTGCCTGTATAATTGTGTCAGACAGTGTGAGTGTGTTTGGTGGTAGTCGAGAGGTTGTGGGCGCAGAATGGCAGCCACGTCTCCATCAGTCTGGCCCAGGGCAGCTGTGGCTACAGCAGTAGCTCACCACCGAGTGTGACTGAGGAGTGAGTGAATAATGGAGCCCTGGAAAGCACTTTGAGAAACTTGATAAGCTTGTAAAGCACAGGATAAATCTAATCCATTATTATTATGTTAAAATGCTGCTCTAACAGTTTTCCTATTAGAACTTTACCTTTCCAGCCTTTTGTTACCCTGCCTCAGCTTTTTAAAGATGTGTTGCTGCCATCAAATTTAAAATGAGCTTTTATTAAAAAATTTTATGAAATATTTCAACACCACATGTATTGTTTTTGGTCTATTGAATTAAATGTATCTGAATTAAATATAATTTAATGGATTCTGTTTTCATTTACATTTTGCACAGTGTCCCAAGTGTCATGAAACTGAATTTGTAATTTTGTCCCACAAAGTAACTTGAAAACGCCCCAAATAAGGCATTAATATGGCTAGATTATAAAACATTGATCTAATAAGCAGCGCATTTAGCTCAGCAAAATGTTTGAGATCATTGTGTCCCTCCTGGTGGTATATTATCATAATTACACTACAAATTACAATCAATGAATCAGGATAAATTATCTGTCTCATTCCATCTTAGTGCGTACGGGTTGTGATGACAAATTAGCACAGGAGAAATTGCCTCCTAATAACAATACTATGTGTGATTGTGTGTACATTCGTGATTAAGAATCCAGTGGGGTGTTGGGAGGTCAGGATCATGGGACGGATTACATTTGGACAGTGACCTTGATGAGAAGAGGTCTTTGTGTCAAAACAAGCCCAAATCGGTGATGTGTGCTGTCATACTGTCTTTGTTTTGATCTACACTGGACATCTATTGGCTCTGTGCCTTTGGGATGCTGCTGAGTCAGATCTCCAGTCAGATGGACAAAATGTCATAATTGTAGCCAATACATTACTTCATTTTGTTCACATGGTTTGCATTTTACCATTATCACATCAGCCACAGAGGTTATGTTTTTGCCTCTGGGGTGTTGGTTTGTTGTCAAACTTCTGTCACAAGGGGTCAGCAAAGGGGCAAGTGAATATTTTTAGTAGATTCTTTACCACTGTGAGACCCACAGTAGTGAGAGGGCTTTGTTGCTGAAATAGTAAAGCATTTACCCCTTAACTAGAAGATCTGGGCACTATATCTTTACCATTGACCGATAAAATTGATGTCTTGGTGGAAGTCTGTGCTCTCTAAATGCTTCTAGTTAGGAAGTTGTGTTAAATTCATTGCAATACTCTTTACTGTTAAGATCAATATGAACTAAATCAATGGGCTGTAACTTAGCAATGGACTGTGGATCTAAAATGGATTAGCATAATTGGAAAAACTGAATTTCAGAAAGCAGGTGACAAAGCTTTTTTTTGGCTATGATGCTAAATTACTATTTTTAGACCCATGCTGTAGTTGCAATGGTCATTGTAAAACTCTGAGACAATTAAGTTGCTTTATGAATCTCTCCCAATTTTGTTTTATACAGCAATAATATATTATTTAATGGCCTAACAATTGCATAAGATATCACTTTTTTATGTGCAATTTTCACTAATTAATTAAAGTTGTGACCTAGTGTTCAAAATCTTGGTTGATAGAAATGTCCATGTGCCCAGTGCTTCCAGGCCTTCACTTCCCACTCAACAGAGAAATGGACATGCTTTCACAAAGAACAGTAGCAATCAAAATGTCAATCTTCCTCCGGCTGTCTATTGTGAACACCGGCTGCCTCTGTCAGAACTCACACATCGCACACACCTTCATCATCATCACTTCACACAACAGGCCAGTTGTTCTGTGTGCCCCTGGAAAAACTGAACCTCTACCGCCCAGGACTGGATTTGCTCTTTCTTGGCTGTAAAAATCCCTGCAATATGTTGCGTGGGTTGTGCAGAGAAATTTCATGGTCACTTTATGATCGGCTCAAGCGCTCAAGTTGGGAAATGGAACGGCAGGGACTGTTATTAATGTTGTGTGTGCCGTGGTCGTCCAGATTTTAATCAACATAGAGCTGACATGTTGAGAATTAAAGCTTTTCATTAAGAAGGAAATTGTCCCCCTAAGGTTGAATGCATGTCTGTTGGGCTATGGTTTATTAACCTGCTGGTTTTGGTAGCATGTACAGGTCAGAGTTAACACCAATTTAAAATAATGTTTCATAAAGTTTACTTTTTTAGTTTTTTTACGTTGCAGCCTTTGTTATCGCTTCCAACCAGGTTATGTTTTTGCCCATGTTGGTTAGTTAATAGTAAGATAACTCAAAAAGTAGGATTGGGTTAATAGGCCAATAAATCAAATGTTCCTGCTGTGGATCCAGACAATTTTGGAAGGATTCTTTACCGTTGTGAGATAGATAGAGAGCATTTAGAGCACTAGAAGATCTCCAGTGTGAGTCTAGGTCTTGGCACTGTGTTTATCATTGTGACAGAGGTTTGTGGTCATTGCAGGTTTTGTAGTAAATAAGAACTCTAAAATAATGTATACAGGTTTGTTCCAGACATTCTTTCCTATGACAAAAAGGTTATATTTTTGTCAGTGTTGGATTGTTTGTCTGTTAAAAAGAGGAAAAGAAATGACTTGGTTCTTGGTGATAATCCGAATCACTGTCTGGATCTAGGACTTTTATAAATGATTTTGTAGCACTATAAGGTCCAAAGGTACTAAGTTTGAGCGTATCCTTTATCATTGTGAGAGAGATCCATTATAAGAGCTTTGTGGCTCAATGGATTTACCCCTGAACTAGAAGATTGAGTCCAGATCAGGGCACTATGTATCATGACAGATATTTGCGCTCTTTATTGCTGTTTTGGTTTAAACAAGATCACTTAACACTTTTCAACATGAAGTATGAGTAGAAGTGACGGTTTTGTATGTCCCGGCCTTTACCATTATATATTATCTTTCCAGAATTCTTCTCCGTGTTGAAGGACAGATCCGGAGCACCTGTGACAAATGTTGCCAGCGAACGCCTATCAGTGTGCTGTCAGTGCGACAAGGCTGGAATCTCTTTAACCCCGCTTAAGGGCAGCCCGACGCCACCTTTAACCAACTGTCCCGCGGGTCAACTACCATTTGTTTGTGTCATGTCAGGGACGCCGGCCGGGGCTCTCAAGGCTGAGCGCCCCAATGATCATGCAGGACGCCGGCTGCGATATGGGCGGCCAATGTTTGTGCATGTGGGTGCATATTAGAGGTGACAAACACATGTCACGGGGTTGTGCCATGTGCAAGGGTTACACATTGATCGTCTGCTTAGCCACCTGTAAGGATTTCTAATGATGAAAGCTGTTGAATTTACAGTTCTTTCCGTTATAAGAGCTAATATTTGTCTTAATGTTTTGAAAGCCCTAACATGACAATAGATTTTAACTGAATATTATTCCTTCTTGTGTTATTTTGAGCTTGCGTGTGGTGTCAAAGGCAGAACTAAATATTTTTCTTTCTTTCCTTTTCTCTTCTGGGGTTGCCACAGCAAATCATTGGTCTCCTATTGTGTGTAGTGACTCACATGTTAGCAGCCAGATTCCTTTTCTGACACAGCCCTCTCCATTTATTCAGGCTTGAGACTGGCACAAAGATTGATCAGGCTTATGGCCCCTTGTGGCTGAATTATTTTGTAGTTTTTTGTAGATTCCTTATCACTGTGAGACATAATGGCTTTGTGGCACAATGAATAGAGCGTTTATTCTTGTACTGTTGTACTTGTTCAAGTCCAGGTCTACGTACTACATCTTTCCCATTTTGAAGAGGTCTGCATTGTCTAAGTGTTACTACTGCTTGTGTTGCGCAATCTAGTGTAAGTAAAATGTCATCCATAGCAGCAGCAATACCCTGTACTTTTATAACCAATGTTGTATGTGATGCATATAGTATCTTGTAACAGCTAATAGCCTCAGGTATTGTAAAATCACTTCCACTGTCGATTGTCAGTTGGTGGTTGTGTTGCAGCACGATTCTCCTTCTATTCTTTCTTCATGTACGGCTTATTTAGCATGTTCTCACCATATGTTGCTCTCACCTCGGAATAAATTTCATGATAAAAAAAATGCTTGCTCAGTATTTTCACACTGCATAAAACTCCACTTGTGAGGCTGAGAGGGCCCGTGTTAGCTCATGCATGCTTTGACTTTTTTCGGAGCTGAGATTTTCACACTCTTTTGATCCCCTTTGCACACCTGGAATGGGAGCAAATAAGCCTTCCTGCCGTAGTCTTGGCTGCAGCTCTGTGACAGATAGCACTGCTCTGGCCCTGTGTGTTGTCCGTGCCTCTGTATACATATATATTCTCCGGGAATATGGCCATGTCCAAAAGGCAGCGGTGCATGATGGGTAAGCAATCAGCGAGCTCTCTGAGGACTCTCCCTTTACGTAGTAGGCACCCCTTTGAAGTGTGCTTGCAGTAAACACAGGCACTTCTCTTCCCCCACCACTGTCTCCAGGGGCAGAAGACTCAGCACAAGAACACTAATGAGCACATTAGAAGTAAGCCATAGAAGAAAATGTTACAGCTGTAAATGGAATTGTATTTTGTGTTGTTTGTGGCAGCCGTGCACTGTCTACTGTACTCATCTCTATGTGGGATTGCATTCCTCTGCATGCATTAATCCTGAGCATATTGTTCTAGTATAAATGCTCTATATAGGCCTCGGTAGTGCTGTTTCATAAAACTATTTTTGTAGTAATGGCAACAGTTTTGGCAAAACCTCATAACCATTTGTAAGTCAGCAATTGCTTATCATCCAGCTGGGATTTGAACCCTTTACATTCTGTATGAAGTGTGCCATGGTACAAAATATATATAACTTCACAATAAATAGTATTGCAATACATTTAACAGCTTTTCCTAACTAGAAACAATCACAGATGTTGATTCAAACTCACAAATCAGGACTCAAACTGAAAACTTGATCTGGTTCAGGGGTAAATGCTCTATCCATTGAGCCACAAAGCCTTTATATCATACAAGCTAAAAAATCAGCTAAAACTAAAAATTTGGTCCTTTACTGACCCCCTCTTTCTAGGGTTAGAATCACTGTCCCTCTCCCACAATGGAACAAAAATAATTAAATTCAACCATCAAGCAATACCTTTAAAAAATATACTCAAAGGGACTGCCATTTCAAAACAATAATATTCAAGTAGAAGTAAAGGTATTTACTCTTCCTTTTAGATTAAGTATACAGTATGAAGTTACTACTATTACTAATACTACTACTACTACTAATAGTATTACTAGATTTATTACTATTACTATTATTATTGCTGCAATGAATATTGTAAATATATATGTAAATTATATGATCTGTATATAGCAATACGTATATATTGCTCGTAATTATATATTTCTTATATAGTTTATTACAAAATAAATAAAAAATACAGAAATATTTTCCGGAAGGTACATATTTCCAGAAAGTATATATTCTTCCAAAACTGTACTTGATAAATTACTTGAATATAACTAGTTTTATAACTAGTAGGAAACTAATATTTAAGTTATGAGGCGTAAGTAAAGGCAAGGTGGGACATTTAACCTGAAAAGCTCATAATTACTTGTGTTGTGCAAAAAGGTGATTAGTTGAAAGTAGCCTAATGAGCTCTGGCATTTACAATGTCTGATTCTACTATGAACTTGTCATTGGTCATTAAACAAGTCTTGAATAAAGAGGTTCCCTTGTGGCCTTTATTTAATGCCAGGTGTTTTTCTTTTGCGGTCATGGCGCTTATGTCTCAAAGGCTGAACCTAATCAGTTACTCAGAAAATCATTTTAGTTCCCTGACTTTTCATGGATATCGATGGACTATGGGCTGTAAGTATGTTCTGGCCATAGTGGTTCTCGTTAGAATTTGTGATCCCCCAGTCAGTAGATTCTTTGAAAGTTACCAAGGGAATCGGCAATCTGGATTGCTTTTGTGAAAAGGGGAGAGTAAGAGATGTGAAAATGATTTCAAAGAGTTCAGGATGAATCATGCTCCCACTGCAGCTGCCATTTATTAGCACATTTTACACCGTGATTTTACTGCTACCAGCCAGCCCGAGTTAGCCTGAACACTGCTCTGCTCCTGTTTGTTTTGGGAGAAATCTTCATTGAGAGCAGTGGCAGATGAAGAGAGCTCATATGTTTGTTATAAGACAGTATATTGCAATAATTAATCAAGAAAAGGCATGGCATTAGTCACATTTACCTTTTTAAAGGATGTTTTGTTTTTCTGTGTAGTTCAAGGAGTAATACAGTAGGTCCCAAGCCAGGTTTAAAGAAGAGGGTTGTATCGAGAAGGGCATCCGACATAAAAACCTAAGCCAAATCAATATGTGAATCACTGCATACAGGAGGGAGATGGTTTGCTATGGTGACCCTGTGATGTGGTGAATCTAAATTGGCCATATATAAATAGGAGAGTGGATGGTTGTCTCTGTGTCAGCCCTGAGACTGACTGAGCACTGTCCAGGCTGTACCCCGCCTAAGGCCCATAGTTGCTGGCATAGACCCCTGAAAGTTTGTACCTAGAAAATACCTTAAGAAGTCGTAACTATTTGACTGCCTCAGTTTACACTCTATAACCTGGTTTGACTTCGTCTTTTGACAGGTTTATGTTGAAGAACGCAGCCTATCTACAGAGCCCCGTCTGACATGTACTCGTTCAAAAGTGCCTGACTTGTGGCTTGCTGTGCTTCAGATATTTTACTATTTCTTGGCTGTCACAGTGATGAAAAAGAAACCCATAAGAAATTGACAGGCTGTATAGCTCAAGGCCAAACATATCCGGAGATGACTTGTTTCTTGATGTGGCCAGCAGGGCCAAAAAATTGAAGGTATTTTTTTTTTAACATTTACAAGGCTGTTTTTACAGATTTTCCAAAAAGGTAGTTATTAGATGCTATTATGAGTCACTTACACTCTTAGTATAGTAAGACTGGCCATGCAATGTGTATTTTCTTTTCCATCAGTTTAAACATGACCTAAACGTGACAATTTCTACTGACTATTTTGTTCATTGGCCATGATAAAATGTGTTATTACTTCTGCCAAATATGGTTCACCTGCACTAGTTTTCTGGTTTTTCAGCCTGTTAAGAAGAAAACTAAAAATAATGGTCTGACTTGGAATACATTTTTAGGAAAGATCCTGTAATAGGACAACATTTTTGGATATAACTCCTGAACACATGGATCGCTGATATCTTTAAATGGATTATGCACTGTTGTGATATAGGGCCCAGTATATTAACTTCAGCCTCTAAGATTCGTTAGAGGAACAAATCATTTCGTAGATTTTGAACCATGATAAAATACACTGCTCAAAAAAATAAACTAAAATAACACATCCTAGATCTGAATGAATGAAATATTCTTATTAAATACTTTGTTCTTTACATAGTTGAATGTGCTGACAACAAAATCAGACAAAAATTATCAATGGAAATCAAATTTATTAACCCATGGAGGTCTGTATTTGGAGTCACACTCAAAATTAAATTGGAAAAACACTACAGGCTGATCCAACTTTGATGTAATGTCCTTAAAACAAGTCAAAATGAGGCTCAGTAGTGTGTGTGGCCTCCACGTGCCTGTAGGACCTCCCTACAATGCCTGGGCATGCTCCTGATGAGGTGGTCGGATGGTCTCCTGAGGGATTTCCTCCCAGATCTGGACTAAAGCATCCACCAACTCCTGGACAGTCTGTGGTGCAACGAGGCGTTGGTGGATGGAGCGAGACATGATGTCCCAGATGTGCTCAAATGGATTCAGGTCTGGGGAACGGGCGGGCCAGCCCATAGCATCAATGCCTTCGTCTTGCAGGAACTGCTGACACACTCCAGCCGCATGAGGTCTAGCATTGTCTTGCATTAGGAGGAATCCAGGGCCAACCGCACCAGTATATGGTCTCACAAGGGGTCTGAGGATCTCATCTCGGTACCTAATGGCAGTCAGGCTACTTCTGGCAAGCACATGGAGGGCTGTGCGGCCCCCAAAGAAATGCCACCCCACACCATTACTGACCCACTGCCAAACAGGTCATGCTGGAGGATGTTGCAGGCAGCAGAACGTTCTCCACGGCGTCTCCAGACTCTGTCCCATCTGTCACATGTGCTCAGTGTGAACCTGCTTTCATCTGTGAAGAGCACAGGGCGCCAGTGGCGAATTTGAAAATCTTGGTGTTCTCTGGCAAATGCCAAACGTCCTGCACGGTGTTGGGCTGTAAGCACAATCCCCACCTGTGGACGTCGGGCCCTCATACCACCCTCGTGGTGTCTGTTTCTGACCGTTTGAGCAGACACATGCACATTTGTGGCCTGCTGGAGGTCATTTTGCAGGGCTCTGGCAGTGCTCCTCCTGTTCCTCCTTGCACAAAGGAGGAGGTAGCGGCCCTGCTGCTGGGTTGTTGCCCTCCTACAGCCTCCTCCACGTCTCCTGATGTTGTTACCTGTCTCCTGGTAGCGCCTCCATGCTCTGGACACTACGCTGACAGACACAGCAAACCTTCTTGCCACAGCTCGCATTGATGTGCCATCCTGGATGAGCTGCACTACCTCAGCCACTTGTGTGGGTTGTAGACTCCGTCTCATGCTACCACTAGAGTGAAAGCACTACCAGCATTCAAAAGTGATCAAAACATCAGCCAGAAAGCATAGAAACTGAGAAGTGGTCTGTGGTCACCTCCTGCAGAACCACTCCTTTATTGTGGGGTCTTGCTAATTGCCTATAATTTCCACCTGTTGTCTGTTCCATTTGCACAACAGCAGTGAAACTGATGTCAATCAGTGTTGCTTCCTAAGTGGACAGTTTGATTTCACAGAAGTGTGATTGACTTGGAGTTACATTGTGTTGTTCAAGTGTTCCCTTTACTTTTTTGAGTGGTGTATAATAGATAGAGCAACTGAACTAAAGTTTGAGTCCAGGTCTTGGCACTATGTTTTTATGATTGCAAGATAAAGCCAGTGCCTTAGTGGAGGTATACTGAGTGCTTCCAGTATAGCAAATTTTTGGACGGCGCCATGGCCATTTTGCTGTAAAGGAAAATGTGGCTACTTTATGATATAATAACTACAGTGACGGTTGCTAATGGTGCGTTTTACTCTCAGAGCTCCGATGTAGTTGGTCGTTTGATGGACTAGAGTTTTGTCCCTTGTGACCACCACTAAAGACATCATTTGTCATCATCGATTTGAAAGTGCTGTGTCACTCTGCCTCGGTGACCTTCTGCAGCTCACGTCCTACTCTCTGCTCTGTTAAAAACATGTGACAAATGAAACGACAGGGCTCCTCACCTACAGGGAACAAAACTGTAACAGGACATCACCTGACTGCTAGTACACCAGCATTTAATACAAACAGCAGTGGTGGGTAGTAGCTACATACTTTGACATACCTTTTAAAACATCTCAGTGTTTTTACCTCTGTGATAAAGTGGGCACAAGTAGTAAAAGTAGTAGTTATAGCACAGTAGTAGTAGTAGCAGCCGTAATATTAACAGTAGTAGTAGTAGTAGTACCCAACAGTTGTAATAGTAGAAGTAGTTACAGAAACAAATATAACAGTAGTAGCAACAGCAGCAGCAGTAGTAGGGCGGCAGTAGCTCAGATGGTAGAGCCATCTGTAGTAGCAGTAGTAGTAATAGTTATTTCACTAAATAGTTGTAGTAGCAAAAGTAGTTGCAGTAGAAGTAGCAAAAGCAAATAATAATAACATTAGTAGCAGTAGTAAAAGTAGTAGCAATAGTAGCAGTAGTAGTTAATACAATTCTAAAATATTTTAAAGTAAACTTTTACTTCTTTTTGCATGAGTAAAATTTTACTCATGCAAAAATTGTGTTTCTTGCTTCCTGAAGTAACTGTACTTTTATCAGAGTACAGGTTTTGAATACTTCTTTGAGGGACTAAGATGACTTGTGTACCACAGCTAAAGATGTCTGCTATCTGCATGACCTTGGTTTCTCAAGTGGACATACATCAGAGTTACAACCCCCTTCTTTTTTTTTCTTCTGTGGGGAAAACTGTCTTCTACCTCAACGCTGACTGAACAGAGCTGTGCTCAGCACCTCAGTTGTTTCCTATGCAGCTAATAGAGACACTTAAAACACTTGACAATTATTACTGGGGACACGCATACCACAAGGGGACATTGTGTTCTATTTTCTATTATTAAAGTTGCATCTTGGAATAGCTAACCTTTGAACACTTCACTTTGGGAATTTCCAGAATTAATAAAACAAGAAGTAATCCTGGTCTTTTAAAGTCTGGTTGAGATACAGTGTCATCTCCAGTTCAAGTCCTACTTTCATATTCGCCTCACTCTCAGGGCGGATGAATTAGAAGTGATCTTAAAATTATTTGCAGTAGCAATCAAGAGCATGACACATAGCAGACGCCCCAGTGAATGTAAAACCTTTTAGTACACTTAAATGCATCCTGATATAGTGCAACTTAAAGTCAAGTCGCCACAACAAATCAGAGCATTTCCTTTAGGAGGCTGCCTGAGTGAGGGGGTAAAGTGATGTCTTGTGAAGTTGTCTTGACAGTGCCAGTCACAGTTTGGCTCCCAGGGGAACTACATACTGTATATTTTTGGGTTTTCTGTGATCTCTCATCATCTCCTTGGTCTTACATTAATCATTGGCCATAAACAACACACACACTGAAATGGACACTTTGGAACAGCACATGCATTACTAGAGCTAACCCAATTCAGGAGAAGTTGGATCAATGTGCAAAATGTAAATAAACCTGAATGAAATGGTTTGCAAATCTCTCTCTTTCTATATTCTTTTTATTCTCAATTTTATTTACAATAGAACAAAAACAAAAATACCAAAAATAACATTTTTAAATTGATGGCAGCACTATGCCCCCCCACCCCACCCCACACACCAATTAGGCATGGTCATAATGTTAGTGGGTGGGTATATTAGGCAGTAGGTGAACATTTTGTCATCAAAAAGCAGGAAAAATGGGCAGAAGTAAGGATTGATAAGGGCCAAATTGTGATGGCTAGACGACTGAACCAGAGCATCCCCAAAACGTTTGCATGTGGAGCTGCATATTAGGCAGTCAGCGGTAATACATAGCATTATGACAACCTGCCTGATCAGCGTATTGTTTATGTTCCATTGTTAAGTTTGGTTATAGAAGTCATTATAAGAGATACAGCCTTGTCGCTCTTTTGTGTTGCTGCTTTCAAAAAATTGATGAAAAAACAATTTGATGTGTAATCCAAATGTTTTGTGAGGCACTGAACATGATACCCCCCCAATCTAATTCTCTCTAATTCTGCTTGATTACATGATGGAGATGAGAATGGCTGATCATTTCAGTGTCACAGTATGAGCCAGGGCCAACATGTGTGCAAAGCGTTTTGATAGAAAGTCTGCATACATTAGCGGGCGCCATGCTAGTGCACAATATTTTTGTGCTTGTGTGACCAGGCCGCTGACAGCTGTGCATATTTCACAGGCTGGAGAACCTGCATTGCAGTGCTGGTACAGGGTCAGAGCTGAAGAGGAGAAATAAAGCCACGGCGATGGGATCTCGCCTACGTATTTACTTGTTTTATGGCTTATCTGTGAAACTGGGGTTTTCTGACGCTGACTTAGGCAGCAGAATTAGATAGCAGGGTCAAGTGCACAAATATGAAAAACAGTGATGAACTGTAGGATTATTTGGTCACTTACACTCACACAATGCATTGGAACAAACTCATTTTTCATTATGGTCTTTGAAATATGCCTTATGTTGTGCAGTGATTTTCATATTATTGCGGTAGGTTTATATGCTGGATGCCCTTCCTGATGCAACACTCTCTTATCCAGGCTTGGGACCAGCACAAAAAGTACACTGGCTTGTGAACCAGTAGTCAGGCTAATCTTTATGCTACTCTATGCCTAGTTGTGTTTTTGGTTGCGTTGGCTGTTTGGTGGTTTGTTAGTCGTGTGTAAAAGTAGATAAATGACTAGTTTGGTGTAATTATGTATCAACAATAACAAAAATAAAATATATTTTTAGCTCAGACCTTCATGTGTATCATTGTTATGGTGAATGGATTTTTATTTTATAGAGATACTGGAGATGATTGTGACCTGGTCTGATGAACTTTGAGGACATTGAAATTCATGTTTATACTGTATATCATTCATCACACTGTAGTAACTTATTGAGACACAATACTGAGAATTTTATGTTAAAACTAAATGTACTTTTTGCTCTGTGTTTTAGCGGTTGCTCCCACACTCCCCAGCGTCCGCTCTGAAGTCTTCAAGCCCTGTGTGGAGGACAAGGACCTGGCCTTCTGCCTGAATGAGGGAGAGTGCTCCATCATAGAGACAGTGGCGGGAGTACACAGACACTGCAGGTAAGGCAGGCATTCTTCTCCACGAACGACATTTACTGCTGTTTGCCCTTCCCACGAAACGCTAACCATGGGGTCATTTTCATCTTACCAAACTTAGCTTTTAGTTTTACTGTCCATGTGGCCAAACAAAGGAAGGAAAATATGTGCTTTAAGGTGGCGCATTCGATGTAGCAAATTATGTTAGGGAGGCACAATATTAGAAACCAATTTTGGAAAATGCTTTTAAAAACTTTTATTATTTTTATTCGGTCACATACATTTTCATTGAAGGCAATCATGAGACAATGATTCTATCAGATGGAGGATCATAACAGTATTGTCAAACATTTAGTTTCTTGCAATACAGATATTGCGTTTGCTGATATTGCAGTAATGATACATCTGCGATACATTGAGCAGCTCTAATTTCCACTCTTGGAAGCACAAGAGCAATTTTACTTTTCTGCTCTTTGCTGTGGCAGTATTATTTAGAGAAGTATTACCTTTGGCATAAATTATCTTTCCAACAAATAAAGTTTTTGTTTTGGCATCTGGCAGTTATTCACAAGTAGAGTTGGCAGCAGGATAAATAAGGTTAACTCTGGTAAATACTGGATTGTTTGGCTCCAAATCTGAGGAAAAACAGCAATATATTTGTAATTTGTTTGATGGCATGCAAATTAAAGGGGGTGAAAATGATGAGCAACACAATCCTCTATTTATGTGAGAAGACAGTCCAACAGAACAAAACTTTCAGTTTACTTGTTGCTGGGTTATGTGCAACCTGTGTACCTCCTGTACACCGGCCATAGAAGTGTGAAAAAGACACAGACAGCTGATGACCTTGCTCCTGAAGGCTCACTGTTGGGCCTAGTCATTGATAGAACTGATCTTTGACAGAACATATACAATTGTAAATAAAATGGGTTGCAACATTGTAGTAACTAAAATGTGTTTATTATGTACAGCAAAACATCTCAAAGGGAATATATTATGCAAAATCAACTTCTCTGAGCTTTCTATCATGTTACAATGTTCTTCCCTAATCAAAAACATACCTGGAGTTGTGTTTTGTTTCATGCATGCATGTTTAAGTTACCCTCTATTTTTGGCATGACCGCGCTGAGCCCACAAAACGCTTGGTTCCACAAGCCCCGCTTCTCCCATGAACCCCACCCACTCCAGGAAACACTGACTAATCAACAAGCCCTGTCTGCTCTCATTCCTTTATCTAAAAAAATGGCACAGCTTGCCTCCACTAATCCCTGTTTTTCATTTTGTAGTAAAATGGCGTAATACAGAAAATTTTAGGAAGTGAAGTTCCTTTTATTCTTTAAATTAAACACCACAATGGTTTCCACTCTGCTCCACTCTGCTTGTCTTTTCATCTGTTTCACTATGGCACCAGTGGAGTACTTATTAAAAAAAGTTTTCTTTTAGTCAGATATTGTTTTTAAAGGTTGTGAAACATGGAATGCTGTTTGAAAGGCGACCAAGATTGGTTTAAAAACATGAATAAAAGCAGACTATATCCCCTTCTTGAATTATTTGCCACCTCTCATACAGCGCAGAAATGTGGTCTTCAGTTAAATGGCAATATGATGATACCTCAAATCAAATTTCATGGATAAATGTGTGAGCCATGGTCATCCTGAAAAACATTACTATGGAAATTTGTCAGCTCAGAAATAATTCATAATTTCTGAATAATTTCAGAAATCATGTGTTGAAATTGGTTAGTGCCAAATGTTACTTCTTTGCTCACCCTACAAAGGATAGGGTAATGGGATGTAAACACTAAACTGGTTTGAACTCTCAGTTTTATCTGTGTGTGTAGATGATCAGAAAGCAATCCTCCTGACATAGTATGGAAGTAATTCTTGTAAATGTGGGGCTGCAGGAATTTTATGTGCATGTTTCAGATCACAATGGTTAAAGCTGCAAAGGTTTCACTCTTCTCTCCAAACATTTTCTTATTTACACAACTTTCTGCTATCACTTTGGACATAATAATGACTTCATATATTAATGGAAAGATATTTCTCGACTCTCTGTCATACTTTTGACACAATGTATCAACAAAACTCTTATCAGCCTGGAGTACATTTTAATTAAATCTGTGGCTATCCCTTTTCTTTTATTTGACTGCATTAGCGAGTCCATTCAGCTTATCTGTTCGGCTGTGATTGAAAGGCAAGCAAACAGTGGTGGCTTTTTCAAAACACAATATAGAAAGTGCAGTTAAAGAACGAATGAAAAGCAAAATGAAAGACACATTTATCAAACTCATTATGGTATTTGGAGCAACACTGCGTCCTGCCTGCTACAATGGCTGTGATTTTATCCTGCCAAGATTTTAAGATGCTTTTAATTGGACTGCACTCCTACATTAATGTTTTGCCCAGAAAGCGTGACAGATGCATATGAGATTTGTGTGTAAATGTTGAGCTTGCTGTGAAAACCAGAGACCTTTTGATCACACTCCTCCAATGTACAGTACATGGGGTCTACCACTGTCTCATGGCCCGTTGCCCCTCTCTGATAGATGACTTTGAAAATACATGATAAGAAGATAGGAAGCGTTCTCGGCGGGAGCCATAGTGCTGAATAAGGGCCGAACAGCTCATTAGGACAACCTAGCTGGAATTAAAAGGCCTGTCCAAGGGCTGTCTCCAAGAATGATGTATTATAAATGACACGAGAACAAGAGGTGAGCTTTGACTGCTAAAATCTGATACAGATTTTCAGACTTTTGACTGGCTGCACACCAATCAGGCATAATATTATGACCACCTACCAACCACATTGACTTAGGAGCCCACTATTATTCTAAATGATAGATTACTTTAGAAGCAGGCAAAACATTCATACCATACTACAAGGGGACTTGTTGAAAAGCCACAAATATAGCACCTGCTTGTGCAAATGCAATCCTTGGAGTAAGTCACTCAGGCCTATAATTATCAGGGGGCCTAACCTAAAGGCAGCGTCGGCCATTTTCTCTGGAGCGGAGTGGCTGCTGTGTATAAAAGATTGATTGCAGGTTTGTGACAACGTTTACTTTTATAGGTCATTGCTTCCCGACAGGAAGTCAGAAGTTGTTATCATTCAAATAGACACTGGATGATATTGATGGTGGTGTTTGTACATTTCGTAAAAAATAACTTGATGTACAGTAAGATGGATTTTGGGATTAAAATGACAAAACTGTGTCAGACAAAAAAGACTGAATCCACTTCCTCTGCCATGGCTGTTATGTTTTTGCTAGCATTGGTTGGTTGGTTGTTTGGTGTCCTGTTAGGAAGATAACTCAAAAAGTAACGTTCAGAGTCACAGTGGCAGAGTGGTTAGCGCTCCTGCCTCTCAGGAAGATGGTTGTGGGTGCTAAATGAATTGGTTACTCTAAAGTGCCTCTAGTGAATTAATGTCAGAGTAAGGTTGTCTGTCTGTGTTGTGTACGTCTCTGTGTTGGCTCTGGCACTAACTGCCGAGTTTCCAGGGTGCACCCCACCTAAGGCCCAAAGTTGCTGGGATAGGCTGCAGCCACTTGTGTCTCCTAACTGGAATAAGAGGAAGAACTAACTCCAGCCACAAGAGGTCAGTACAGGAACAAATGATTTGAAGTTTTACTGGATTATCTGTGTGATTGTTTGTGAGACTTTGTGGCTTAAAGGAAAGAGCATTTACCCCTGAACTTGTGCTGTCCTACTTTGAGTGAGCAGTATTGTCCCTTCCGAGAATATTTCCTAAGTCATTTATCAGAGAGGCACAGTTGGCTTTGTTTGTCAAACCTCTTATAACTAGTCTAATAATCAACAAAAGCTTTACAGTTGAATTGAAGCGACTGACTCTTGTCTCCCACAGTCTCTCCTTAGCTCACTAACTGTTTATTTTGTCTTCTGGTGCATTTGCTGTGATCTCACGCTGGGCAGGTAGCGTCAGTCTGGGTGAGACTGTTGGCTCCATTTTTTTTTGTGGGGGGCTCGACCATATGGACTGACAAAGCAAAACAACGGGCTTCTGTAGCTAGAATCGCACATGTCATTATTATTGTTCCAAGTTTAATTTTTGTCTAGTTTCTGATAATACCTTGAACAAGAATCTAGTTTATGGGGCATATGCAGCTCTTTAGCAGTTCTCTCTCAGAGCCATGTTGGATCAGGTTGATACCAGAATCTCTTTAGTCCTATCCAAAAAAAAACAAAAAAAACAAAACAAAAAAACATGCAAAGTCTTTGGTTTTTGCAATGACTGCCACAGTGCAAAGAGCGTAATAGATGTTTAGAGTGTTTTATTCAGTTGCTGCATATGCTCTCAGTTTTAAATTTGGGCTTGAGCTGGTATTGTTACGAAACATTTTCTTAGCTCTGTCTCTGGCTTTCTTTGTACCCCCTCTTGCCGGATGTTCATGTTTGCCAATGCTAATAAGCTTCCCAAAATAAACATGCAAATGTGAGTTTAAGACCTAGTTTTACATCAGTGCTGTGGCTTCCTAAACACTAAGTACAATGAGTGTTGCACAAAATCCAGACGGGATGATGTTTTTTTTTTTTGTCACTGTCTATTTTTGTCATTGTAGTCACAATGACATTTAGCTGTTGTAAAATTAGTACAAGAAGACAGGAAATGCAGGTTTTAAGAGATAATAGTAATGTATTTAGCCTGGACGAAGCTAAATTTGCATATTGGTGTAAAACAGTGATTAACATTTGGTTCTTTCTGATTTGCACTTAGTAAAAACTCCAGGCAGACCTACGCCAAGGCATTGACTCTCTCTTGTAATTGCGGAAGACATAAAGCTCTGATATGGGTTTGAACCAAGAATTTTCTAGTTCAGGGATAAATTTTCTATTCATTGATCCACAAGCTTTGCATAGCACACAATGGTAAAGAAAACATTAGAAATAATACCTTTGTTTTTGTTTTTTTTATTGACCCACCGTGTGGCTGGATATTTTTGGCCCTATCTTACAATGTTCCAGAATACTTTGCAGGATCCAGTGTCACAGCTAATGCCAGAGTACTCCTTGTTATGGTCCCAAGCCCGGATACATTGAGAGGGCTGCATCAGGAAGGGCAAAACAAAACAAAAACATGTCAACTCAATGTGAATCACTGCATGCTAGATGGTGTTCTTCTTTCTGGATCTTCTGTACAAACGTAACAATTACTTTTTTGAGTTACCTTGACCACAAACCAGTTCCAGTGAAAACAGTACCTCCTCGGGACAGTGACACATAATTCTAAACTTGTGCTTTGCATCACTGCTAAGTGAATCATTTTTCCCTAATGGCTTAGAGCTACGTATATCATTGTAGGCATGCTTCTTATGGTCAGGTTAGTAACTACTGGTTAGAGAAGACCTTGTTGTGGGATGTGGATGTGGGATGACTTATTCTATGCAGATACTGTAGAAACAAAAAAGATTGTCACCGGATGCAAGCTGAGAAGATCAGTCAAAATAGAACCAACTGCTACGTCTTGTCTTGATCAAAGTTTAGGCTTTATTGACAACATTAGCCCAATATTTATACATTTCTTTTAAGAAAACACTGTCAGCAGCTTTAAAATATGTTTCTTATTTGGGATTTGGGCAAACCTAGGATTATAGTTTCAGACGTGCTATGGTTCTTGCGAGGCAAGAAATGTCAACAAAGCTATTTAACACAGTATTAAACTCTGGACAAATATACATGTTTTATCTGTAGCTGGCTATAGTGTGGATACTATTAATAAGTGTGTGTTTCTGGCCCCTAATCACATTGTTCAAAGATAATTTCTATCTTACCTTTAAGTGAGTATTGTCATTATTGGTATACTGTATACTGTATATTAGGGGAGTCACATTTTAAGTTGCAGTAACTTCCCTAAGAATGAGGTAGCTACGGATATGATTTGTACCCCATAGCCCTAGTCTAAATCTATATACAGTATGCCTAAATAAAAAAATAACGAGTAAAAAGTTCTATAGCGGCAGTGAGGACAAAAATCTTTACAGTTGAAAAAGCGACACACTTCATATTTGCTCCGAGATGTCATTGACAGAGCGCTCAGGTATAACCCATATGTTCTAAAATATCTGAAATGTGGAGGAATACATTATGAAGAGGAGTAGCAGAACGGGCTGTCATCTCCAATCATGTCTGCTCCTGTTATCCACTTCTGAGCTCACAAAGTTTCCTGATGATGAGCCATGAAGCTTCTCCCCTGTGGATAACATGTCCTTGTGAAGAATAGGTAAAGGTAAAGAATAGCCAGGAGCAGATATATGGTCCCAAATTAAAGAAGGTGGTGCGAGGTTTCTGAGCAGACACACACTGCAGACTGTTGGGACTCCTGCCTGTGCCGGTACAATATGGAGCTGCCAGTGGTTGACAAGGCCGGGGAGGATAGAGGTGCCTCTAACTGTCACCGTGCACACCTCTGCAGACTGACTGGTGAAGGGAAGAACTGCCACGAGGAGCTCAAACTGATTAAACATGCAGTAGGTGTAGAAGATGGAAGTGTCTTCATTCGACCTAATGCAAATGTTATCACTATCAGTGTGCACAATAGACTTGATCCTGACTCTCCTCCTTTTTGCAGTACAAGGTGTGTATAATGTGATTCACAATTCTCAGCTTTTTTTTTTTTTCCACAATACACCATAAACAATATATCATGGGGACACATAACACATAGTAAGGTAAGATAGTGTACCATTTCAGGAAAGCTCATTGTAAATTTGATGGCAGCAACACATTCTAAAGTTTTTAGTTAGTTTAGTTTATTTGGTCATTAAAAATAAACAAGAAACAATACAATGCTTCCATTTGATCTAAGGCATAGACTTTTTTTTTTATTATTTATTTATTTATTTTTGTTATGAAATGGTAAAATATCTCAACTTTTCAGGTTTTTACCTTTTTGGGATTACCACAGAAAATCTTATAGTGTGCAGTCATATTGAGCTGGCATATTCTTTTACTCATGATGCTCTTCCTGATGCAACCCTCTTGTCCGTGCTTGGGACTGGCATAAGGAGTATACTGGCTGGTCACCCTTTTTGGATTAAGTTGTTTGTGTTGTGTATAAAATATTGTTTTATGAGATTTAAAAACATTTGACAGTGTCACTGATATTGTCAACTTTTAGTGGAATCTGGTTTGTAAATCCAGTGTTTTCATTTATATATATTTTATTATTTTATTACCCATGTAAAGCTTGGTGAATAAAGTGCTCCTTTTACAATAATGAGAAATGAGCAAACAAAAAATTCTAGTTTTATAAATAAATTTGTTAGTGTTGTTTTAAGCCAAAAAAGCTTCTTGAAAAAAAGAGAAGCAACTATTTCCCAAACGGTGTTAATATACATGCTAAAGCTCACTTTGAAGATGCTCTTACATGCTCTATCATGGTGGTTGGCTAAATAAATATTTCAACTTCACTGCAGGGTTTTTCCTGGTCTTGTCCTTTCTCAGATGGAGTGTGGATCTTCTCATAAACACCTTAATAACAAATGTTTGCGTGTGGTTTGAGTAAAAACACATGACCCGGTCTTGCACCATCTGCGTTTGATCTGATCCGCACTGACAGGCACAGTGATTTATGCTAATTATTAGCACCAGGCTTCCAGTGCAGTGTGATCACTACTGACACAAAGCATACTGGGAAGTTCCTGTCAAATGAGCACAAACAAGCTGGCCCATTCATAACAGGAGCCTTAGATAATATTAAATCAGCAAGAAAAATAGGAACGTAAAAGTTGGGACAATGCAAATAAAAACAAGTGGTTTGAAAATCTCATAAGCCCATGTTCAATTCAAAGTATGTCATGAAGAATGCATTGATCAGGCAGAACATTATGACCACCTTTGGACATTTGGACCACACGGACCAGCCTTTACTTCCCAAGTGCGTCACCTGTCGCTGGTTCGCCACTGTTCCTTCCACTTTTGATACTACACACCTCTGCAGACCGGGAACATTCCACAAGGGCTGCAGTCTAACCCTCACATAATGGCCCTGGTCAAACTTGCTTAAATCCTTACACATGCCCATTTTTCACGCTTTCTCCTTCGAGGACAAAATGTTAACTTGCTGCCTATTTTATCCTATCCACTAACACGTGCAATGGTGAAAACTTTATAAGTGGGCATATTTTTTTTTCTGATTGGTGTATTTCAGGAGATATTTTACCATTTTATCACAAAAATATCATAGGAGGATGATTAATTGGAGCATTGACAGTGCACAGACTTACGCGGCACTACAGTGTGCTGAAAATCCTGGTATGATTTAGATTGACTCACTGAAGCACATCATGCATGAGCCACTCAGATGTTCCCCAAGCCTCTCCCAACACCAGACCTCCTGGCCTCCTCCTCACACACTGTAATGACTCTGCTATAATTGATCATCTTGCTTGGACGCCCTTGATTCCACTTTCATTAAATTTCCAATCAAATTAAGTTAGATGTGTAAAATCCTGCAGTGTAGCCTTGATTTAAGAGCACTGAAGTACCATGTGCTTAGCTGCCCATAAGGTACTTGCATTCAGCTCCTGGGAAGTAAATTATTTGGTGGTGCACTGCAAAACTGCCCAGCACCTGCCTACTGTTGTGTTTTAGTGACACCTGGTTGTGGGCATTTGTGCATTAAGAATTAATGGATGCTTTACCTAAGGCTCTCAATGCATCATTTATGTACATTCTGATTGGTACTGGCTGAGTTTTCTTGGTTGAAAAGCTGTATTTTGTTTTCTTTGTAAAGCCCACTAGAGCTATTTTTTCTCTCTTGCACCATCATTCTGTTACAAAATCATTCTTTTTTAGTTATATGTAAACTACATAGAGTAAAAAACATCCCTTTGACTGAAGACCCCCTTTCAGCATCCTCTTTCCTAACTTTTAAGGGCATTGTATCAACAACTCCCTTCATAATGGTTGGCTTCTGTTGCGCAGATGATGCAAAGTTAGCTTTAAAGTTGAAATAGTCTAATGAAGAAGCCACATTGCCAGAGAAACAAGAGGAGACGTACATGAATAGGACTGACGCATTGTGCATAGAGACACTTCACCTAGTAGGGTTTCCTCTTATGATTGATATGGAAATAATGTAAGAACACAAAGGTTTACATGAAAGAGCGGAGTTTTTAAGGATGATGCCATCTGCAGAGGTGGAAGACGTACTCAACAAAAGCAGTGTTACTTCAATATAATATTGCTCTAGTAGAAGTACTTCAAATAGAGTAAAATAAAGGAAAATTGTACTGTTTACTAGAGAAAGTAGAAAGTACTGATAGTGCTACTACCACTAATACATATTACTACTACTACTACTACTACTACTACTGTTACTTCTACTACTACTGCTACTACTACTAATAAAAAACAAAAGCAGTGTCATACTTCAATATAATATTGCTCAAGCAGAAGTACTTCAAAAAAGTAAAAATAAAGTAAAGTTTGTACTGTTTACTAGAGAAAGCATAAAGTACTTACAGTGCTATTACCACTAATACATATTACTAGTGTTACCTACTACTACTACTACTACTACTACTACTACTACTACTAATAATAATAATAATAATAATAATTCTGTGATTACTACTACCACTAATACTAGTACTACTACAATTACCATACTCCTGCTAAATAATACTATTCACTTTTTTAGTAAAGTCAAAAAGTACTTTTACTCATTTAGAGTTTCTAGAGTCTTTTTGGCTTTTACCTTCCAAGTTTGCCGCTGTATATCATTGGCCTCCTTTTTTGCAGTGATTTGCTCATTGATTTGGCATAGCTTTTACGCCAGATACCCATCCTAAAACAATCCTTTCCATTTACCCTGTCTTGGGACAAAAGCTGCTCATGTGGCCCCATGGCAGGATAAAAAAATAACTTAAGTAAATGTATCAAGTTCCTGTCCACCTGTGTACATCAGTACACAGTAATGTGATAAAATATTCTTCTTTCATTGTTGTTGTGTCCTAAAATGACCAAAAAAGAGCCAGTAATTGAGGCGTCCTTATTGAAAACATCACAAAACATAGGCCTTCAGGGTCTCTACATATTCACACACATATTCATCCCTTTACCTTCTGTTCCTCTCGTCGCCATGGATGAATTGACTGTGCTCTGCGTGTTTGCCTTTGTGTGTCTGTATGCTTTTAAATCCTGGCACAGCTCAAGGTAGCTCTGTCTCCTATTACCATGGTAACTTCTTCCCTCATTAGTGCAAGGCTGGAGCATTAAAAAAAAAAAAAAAAGTTGTTGACTCACTTACACTGCGCCTGCTTTGGCTGTAACATGTAAATGCTCTATCGTTATATTGGTGCGGTGGTTTTCTCTGATCGGACATTAGAATAATCACCTCCTGTAATGTTGAGAATGACTGTGTGTCCTGAATTATTTATGGTGAATTAGCACATTTGATCGGTGTCTATAAATCTGACCTGACATAAGATATTATAGAATATTTAAATGAGAAGTGATTTGTCTTATGTCCTCCAATGTGAAATTATTACTTGAGTAAAGTAAGCAAATCAATACCATGATTACTACTACTGCTACCACTGTTACTGTTACTGGTATTACTGCTGCTCCCACTGTTACCACTACTATTATTCAATTCTCATTAGAATTTGCACATTTGTTTGATACCTGATAATCTGTTCTGAAACACTAAATGTATAATTACTTGAATAAAAGTACACAAATAATAATAAGTAGTCATAAACAAAAATATCAAATTCCTAATATTTGTCATGTGTTTTGACCTTTTAAATGTTTGTAAAAAAAACAAACCATATTTTTGATTAATTTTTTTTTCAGTATAGTAGACAAAAATTGAATGACTTATTTTGATTTTTCTAGACATATTTTACACCAACATTAGTGAACGTGCATTATTATTGTTTTAGTGAAATACTCACACCTGTCACCGTGTAAGTTAAGCTATTAAATATTATTGATTTATTTTTTACTCTAATTGAAATGTAATTTTGTAAGTCAAGGGAAGCTCTAACTATTTTGAAACACTGAGCTACTGTAACCAAGCAATTTCCCTTGTGGAGCAATAAAGTCTGACTAAGTCTAAATATCAAATACCCATTCATTTTACATTTTTTTTTACCATTTGAATGCCATATTATGCTCATAATGTCACAATTTTTTTGCACGGCACTGGCTGTCAAGATGATGATTGTGGCCTTTCTAGTGTTAATGCAAAGAGCACGCGTTCATTTCATGTACACACCCTACAGATGCACACACACTCTCCCCCACTGCACACAGACGCATTCAGTCACCCACCCCCACATAAGCACACCAGGGCAGGACATGGCAGTAAGTGTGCTTTTTTTTCTTTTTTTTTGCTCACTTGGAGGAGGATGTTAGTCTTATTGGGCCCTATTTTCCACATGGCGTTGGCGTGGCAGTGACGGAGACGGCGGAAATTTGCTATCTTGTGCAGCTCGTCTAAGTCTCTCCGAAGGCGTGGTGGTCTGAACAGGAGGAGGCCTGGTCTAACATCAGGGCGTGGTGCGGGGCAGGGAAACTGCTGTCACTAATGCAGTTTCTTGTATATGAAATAGGTGATTTCAGTGAAGCACTGTACGTGAAGACATGCTCACATTAAAGTCATTAAAATAAAAGTTAGAAATATTTCAAAAAAATATGGCTGAACTACTGCGCTCTTGAACAGAAATGTCACATTGATTCCACTGCCTTTATTCATTTATATTCTGCACATGGAGTAGTCCACGTGACAGAATACCTGTTTACAATCTACACAAATTGAAGATACAACTTGCCTCATGAACATATTTGTTCTCAATATACAACAGTTGAAAGGAGTTAATATGGCACCTGCCTCTGGGCTACATGTGGATACAATATGAAACTCACCAGTGGCTGGTCTTTTCTTTGCGTAAAAGCTAAAAGAAAGCATCAGCGCTTCAACCCGAGGTCTTCAGCACAGCTTTCCCCTCTGGCCAAGTTTACAAATGTACCGTAAATCCAACTGAAAAATTCCATGGAGCAAAGTCCCGCTGCACTGTTCTAACCTGGGGTACAGTTCGCCCTCACTAAGATGCAATAATTAATCACATGGTCCTTGGATGAGAGAGAGAGACAAACGTGTCCAGTTTGCGTAAAATGGCACAGTTCTTTTGCTTTTGATAAATCACAGCTGCTTTATTTTGTGATTCCTCACTTTAAATGCCCCAGGACTGCAAATTAAACTGTTGATTTTAAATCATCATCATAACTATAATTATTTTATTATTATTAATAAATGCTCCACAAAATCTATTAAAGGCTACATAAATGTTTTCATTCTCATATTACTGATCTTCTCTTCATATGCTGTGAGTGGCACTGTAAGAGAGCTCTGACTGGTTCAGAGCAAACCTCTCACACTGAAGCACGCCTCTTTGAACTTTTTCCCCGCCCAAGTTCAGCCTCTTCAGACCAACGTCTACGCCATTTAAGTAGGGACAAGATTGATCTGGACACGCCCCCTGACGTACCTCCGTCTACGCCACTGCCTCTGCCAAGATCGTCTATATATAGCCCATTGTCTTTTGTTTACAATGGGCTGAAAGAAAAAATAAAAACCTTATGAAACCTTTATATATGTATATAAAAAATTCTGAAGAATACAATAGCATATTATCCACACCAGGATACCATAGGGTTAAGTAAAAGTATTTTTTTTTTTATCTAGTATGTTTAACAGTAGCCTAAATGTACTGTATGTTTTCTTTCAAAAGTACTACCACTGTTACTACTACTGTCATTACTTACTCAAATTAACACATTTCATTGGTGCCTATAAATCTGTCCTGACTTAAGATATTACAGAATATTCAAATGAGCATTGATTTGCCGTATGTCCTCCAAAAGCCCATCTGTGCGGACGGGTAAATGCAGTATTTCATAAGTGAAGTGCCGAGTGTGCACGGGCGCCCCGGGGGACATCCAGCCTGATGAGGAAGCATGGGAAATCTCACAAAGAATCAAAAAGAGCCGCAGTGCTGAGGTCCCTTATGAGAAGAGCAGCTATTTCCATCAATGCTGTGGGTTTGGCTGGTGGATAGTCCCTGTTTATGTGTTATTATGCCTAGGACCCTGGAGACATTAAGAGTATTAAGAGAATCAGAAATGACAAAATAAATCCTATAAATGATGACCACAAGCCCATACATCACTGTTTCTAACTCATCCTTTTCCATTGGCACTAAAAGTAGCAATAGTACTAATTGTAATAGCAGTTGCAGTAGTAATAGTTGTAGTAGTAGCAGTGGAAGTAGTAGTAGTAGTTGTTATAGAAATAGCACCGGTAGCAATAGTAGTAGTAGTTGTAGTAGTGATAGAATTTGAAATAGTAGTATCAGCAGGATTAGCAGTAATTGTAGCAATAGTAGGAGCAGTAGAACCTGTAGTAGTAGCATTAGCAGCAGTAGCTATAGTAGTAGTCTTAATAGTAATTTTAGTTATGACCGTAGTAGAAGTATTCAGTTAGAAATAATAGTACCAATATTAGTATTATTAGTAGCAATAGTAAATAGCAATTACTTCTACTTGAGTAATTGCAGTTTAGGTTCCAGTACTATTACTTGAGCATTTGAGCATTACAGCAGTAGCAGCAGTAGTAGACGTAGTAGATGTAGCAGCAATAGTGAACAGAATAATAAACAGTAGTACCAATAGTAATAGTAGCAACTGTAGTGGTAGATTTTGCTTTTAGTAGTTTGCACTCAGTAAATAAATTTTAATTAGTACTTGTATTTTGAGGTACTATATATTTGTGTATACATTTTTTGTTCTTCTTGCCCCTCTGTTGTATGGACACCAAAGCCTAGCCCTCGTTCTTTCCCCTTTTTTTCTGAATGATTAAATTGTCAGTGTGGCGTCAGACCTTGACAGGCTGCACTAATCCAAGATGCAGACGCTCCAGCGCAGATCCAGCCTGCCGGGGAGGACGCTCTTCAGGCTCAAAGCCAATGGGCCATGTCCCCCGGTGCCCCACCCCAGCTGCTGTAGAGAAGGCTGCACAATTAGGGACGTGAGAGCATCTTACCTGTTGGCGACCGACTGTCTCTTTCTCTCCGCTGGGCCAAAAGCAGCTGCCATGTTACGTTTGCAACACGGGTTCATTAACTCAAGGCTGACTGGCCAAACAATCCTGTGACTTATTTCTTTCTTTCTCATGCCTCCTTCCCTGTATTGGGAAGGATACAGTGTGAAATGTCTAAAATGTAATTAGTAACATGTTATCTGAATTTCTGATTACTCCCACAATAGCAGCAGTGGTAGTATCAGTACGGTGATGCGATTTCTAAACCAAAAAACTGGGGCACAAATTTTTTTCACAGATCACGTTGCATTTGAACTCACCAAGTGAAAAAAACACTTCTGATCTTCTGCCATGTAATTCACAGAATGACGCCGGGGCTTCAGTTTTGATTATGGCATATTGGCAATTTATTGATAAAAATAATAACATCATAAGCAGGGCTTAATTTGTAAATCAAACGATGCCAGAACAAATATTGCGCTTTGACACCACAAGGCCAACACTGATACTGGAACACATACACAACACAATGCTTAGGCACACACACCTGCCAAAATACCAAGCAACTGCTCATTTATACTGAATTTTAAATTATATTTTAACATATTTGTTAACATTACTATACATTATAGCATTTCACTTCAGTGTAATGTGTCAGTGTACGTTTGTTTGATTGCTCAGCTGATTGAGCTAATTACTGTGCCTTTGTAGACTCATTCTGTCATGGACCTACTGTGTGCAGCCACCAGTCTGAAGCAAGAACACAGACTCATGCACCTGTGGTCTGTATAAACAAAGTCTAGACTAGGAAAGGGAGCACATGGCAGCAGGAGGCTGAGAGACTATGTCTCTCCTTGTGCTTTCATCTTCTCTGCGTAATGGCGTTTCCTGGCTCCAGGCTCTGTGAGCCTCAGCGCGTTAGCTTGAGCTTACAGCTGCATTTGAACAAACAAAAAAGAACAAACTGCTGTGGATCTATGTCCCATGAGCACAGGGGATATAATGGAGGAATAAAAAGCGCACATCGAGGGCGCGTGGCATAAGGTTTCTCTGCATAACTATGGCTATGTAACAGTGACACTGGCGTTTAACTGGCGCCGGGTCTCATCCTGTGACCCACGATCAGCGCGTTAGCTCTTGCTTCCATATGCATTTAAGTAAAAGAATAAACTGACGTGGCAAAGCCATGTCCCGTGGGCTCTCGGGCGCAGAGGGGAAATAAAGCGCACATCCAAAGCACATCACATAGGTCCCCTCCGCATAACCAAAGTCAGGATAAACCTCAACAGATTTACTGTCTCCTGGTTGTAAGCAAACACATCACTTTTGACTTAAAGAGCAGCAGTCAGCTGTAGCTCCACTCGCGTTTGTAAACACACACAGCCTACTATGGCTCTGTGCAGCTCTGTGGATGCAGCAGGGATTGGGCGGGGTTGGGGGACATCCCAAGATACGCACAGTGCGTACTGCTGTACACCTGCAGACACCACTGGTGTTAACAGTGGTGAATAGATCTTTCAGTTTGATGTGAAGGTCTTTTCCACCAGATTCCCTGTACACTCTATAGACATGAATTACAGCGCGGGGACAGTCTGTGTTGAAGCACATTTTTTGTGAAGGGCTAAAGCAGAAATGAAGCGTGGCTTTTAAAACATATGCATTTCTGTGTAATTACACCTCTGACCTTCAACACAGGTTTAAGAGGTCAAAAGAGTCAAATGTAGTCAACACTTTGTTCTGAGTTGTGTCTGAGTTAGCGGATCCAAGCAAACAGTTGCTGGATCAGACCGTGTCAAAATAAGGGAGTTTCCGGATCCTGTTTCGGCAAGATCCGGCTCAAATGAAACCCTGATCATAAGTAAATATAGTGACAGAAGTTAATTATTTTAAGTGTCCTATGCTTCTTCGTTGGTTAAAATTGGGACATCTGGGACATGGTTTGTTGAAAACTGGGACATATTAGTGTTTTTACAGATATCCGTGGAGACATTGGACACGGAACCTAAAATTGGGACTGTCCCAGTTAAATAGGGACATCTGGTCACTCTAAGTATCAGTAGCAATAGTAGTAGCAGTAGTAGTAGTTCCTGATAGAGAGTAGTTTCTGATTACTTGGATCACTTTACACATTAAATTGCAATTAAGTGTAGAAAGCTTGCTAATAAGCCTATTCTGGTATATTCTTCTGTTTCAACTGGCACTCTGAGAAAGGCTGTACACTCATATTAGCTCATTTCAGCTATTGTTAGCTGCCATGTCAAAAACTATAGTAAATCAGTGTATTCCACACTTTAGAGAAAGGCGATAAGTTTACACAAGCTCATTTCAACTGTTAGCTATCATGTCAAAGAGTCATACAAAATCAGCACATAGAGTATTGTCAAGTGGCCCAGAAACTGAGCATGTGGCTACAACTGAAAACAATAAGATAGCAGGGAAACCAGTGAAACTGCAGAAGCCTACATTAGATGTTTTTTAGGGTGGAGGAGGTGGAGTCTTTTGAGGTTGGTGGCAGGCCGGCAGAGATTGTGCTGTTACGTTATCGCTTCTCTCTTTTTTTAAATCTGAAATACTGTTTGAATTTCCAAGGTAGAAACACATTCTTGCCCTCAATGCCCCAACTCTGTTGTGCTGGCTCCTGCTCTGGCTCCGAGTTCATTATCCTGACTGATCACGTGCAAATGTAGCTCACCAGGATGTTAACATTGTATAGTCTTCAGTTGCAAAATCTATACTATGGCTTCTGGGAGATGCGTGGAGGAGCCTCATTTATTTAGAGAATGAATAAACAAATGAAACTTAAAAGTCCCATGATATAATCCATTGATTTGTAACTGCTTTCTATTTCTTCTTCTTTCCTTTTGGCTTGTCCCTTCTGAGGTTGCCACAGCAAATCATTTGCCTCCTTGTTTGCAGCCATTTGCACAGTAATTAGGCTAAGGTTTTGTGCCAAATGCCCTTGCTGTTGCAACCCTCTCTTTTTATCCAGGTTTGGAACTGTCACAAAGAGTACACTGACTTGTGACCCCTTGTAACTGGATTGTAACTGCTTTCTTATTACAATCTATTTACATTGTTACTGTAACACAATACACTTACTCATAATTTGTATAATAAGTACGTAACCACCATTTAATCTCCACTCCACTGCTTCTTATATACGCATTACATTTTAGATTCTCCTGGCCCATCTCTGCAGACTGCAGATGAAAAGAATCACGTGTTTGCATTCAGCTAACAAAGGCAGCTTTGTTTTCCGAGACTTTAATGAGGATAGGGACAGACGTGTTGTCAAGAAAACCCACCACGCCGGCACATAATTAAAGCCGGGAAGACTATGTGTTTTGATTTACTATTTTACATATGGCACTCTGCTTTTCATTTTAACAGCGGGGATACTGCCAGTTTTACTATTGTTACCGCCAGACTGAGCACTTAAATACATGCCCTTTTTTTGCTGTTAAACCATATTGGCCAATAAAAGTCATGCATAAAAGTGGAATCCAATTTTAAGCAATAAAGAGCAGCTTACAGGTTATTAAGTTACTTCTTCGCATAAGGAAAAGCAGTGGAGCTTGCATGTAACACTAAAAATACTGGTAGCATGCCGATGACAATAGTGTCCACACATTTTGTAACTGAGCCTCATACCTTCTCAGTAACAAAACAAAATGGAAATAGATGAGAGGCTTAAAGGCAAAACTGTGCCATTTTGTAGCATTGTTAGTAATTTAAATATATTTGGCCCAACTTTAAGATCAGTGAGTAACCAAACCTATGTATTTTACAAGCATCCATATGGCCACTGTTAAGAATGTTTTACTTCTACTATTATATATCTAGGCATGTCATTCTATATTTTTGCATCTAAGCTAGGTGGCTAAGCTCCATCCACTCCTACAGTATGTATCTAGATGAAATCACGTATGTGTAACGTTGAATGGCCATGAAGTCAGAGAGGATACAGGGATACAATAGAATACATTATTATTTTGTCCCTTCTGCTAAACACAGACCTGACCCATTTTAAATTCTGTTCATAATACACTTTCATTCTTATTCATAGCTTTTATTTATTGTTGGGATCTCTATTTTTATTATAGGGCATATTTTATATCAACTTTATGGCAGTGCACTCCTCCATGGCTTTTGTATTCTTTACGTATTTATTTATTTAATGTGTGTCATTTATGGACGGATGAATGTACGGCTGGGAATCCACAGATAAATTGCCCCTTGGGGATAAATAATGTTTTCTGAATCTGAATCAGTCAAAGCATATACAGTAAGTGTGTACTGTAGACCAGAAGTACTCATAGAGGCACAGACACTGGATTCTTATCGGGGATCATCTAGTCCCATGCAGATGAGCCAGAAAACCCTTAAAACTCACAATGGTGAAGAAACTATTGTTCTTTTACTGACCCCTTGTGGATGGAGTTAGTATCTTTGGACCTATCTAGCACTATTTTTCCTTGGCTCATTGCTGACCTTTCCTTGATAATTTCATCAAAATCTGCCTAGCCCCAAAAAATCAACTCAACAAACCAAGACCACCTTTCAGATACTCAACACATAAATAGAAACCATAAAAAAGGTGTCAAAGTTGCACCTATTTGTCCCTCTTTAAACCAATGACAGTGCAGTTGAATGTAAACACAGCATTTATGTGGATGTGGCCTGCAGCACTTGTCATTTCATTGTGAGATCTGCTGCTGAGGGAAAACAGCTGCTGCTCATTACTGATGTATGGAGTAAACATGCTACAGCTACAAGGATGCCCAGTACAGTGACTAAAGCTACAGTATGACAGACCTAAATATGTGCATGCAAATGGCTTCTCTGGAGGATTTCTGCAACTGTCTTTGTATTCTGACATGCAATACAGACAAATAGTAGATGTATTGTCAGATAAAGTTTTTTTTATATACTTGAAATTCTGCCTTGTCACATTATTAAGTGATGTGTTGAGTTGGACAGTGCAGAAAAGGAACCTGCTGTGTGAAGATGTGCTCCAGCAGAGGGAGCACATCTGTTTTGTGACTGGCGCTTGGCAAATACAGGTGCTGTGGTTTGGTAGAAATTACGGCAAAATGGTGGTGGTTAAATAAAGTTAAGGCAGTGTGTTGTGTTCTATTATCATTGAGAGGCTACAAGAGCATGGTGATATAACATCCTTGTCCTTTTGCTCTTGTATGTCATAGTTTTGGTGATTAAAAACACTTGAAGCAATTATGTGCTAATAGTTTTATTGTGTGTAGTAAAAGTAAGCAAATACAGTTAATAATACAAACCCCAATAGAAAAATACAATTTATTTTATGAGGTAGTGCTTAACCAGACTGATCCATCTGAAGAGCCCTTTATTTTCCTGATATCTTCCTTCTCCTGCTTCTCACCGGAGCTTCTGCCTTTGCACTGTAGAGGGAGAAGTGTCCGAGCCTATTGATGGAGCACTCCTGAATTGAATTTGAATTTAATTAAGTAAAGTAGCAAATGAAAGGAGACAGACACAAGTGGAAAGAAATCCCATTGTTCCGTCTCAAGCTGGATCAGGCTCAGATCAATTAGTCGGACTAGCTGGATACATGTTCCTGGGAAAACAACAAGCAAACTGGGGATAAATTCATGTGTCAATACGGATAGGCATGTTGAAGATGGTCTCTCTCATGACGCACAATGGACTAAAGCTGAACTTAATGATGAAAAAAGTGGTCTATATGCATTTACTAGAGGTAATTACACCTAGGGCTGCACAATAGTGGTGGGAATTTCAGCTCATTTCAGGGAGTGGATCTTTTGGTTTGTTTTGTGCTCTCATATGTAACACAAATGCATGGTCTCTGATGAAGTGTTCAAAAGCTTTGAAACTGCCTGATATAAACATACCTATAATTAGGCATAAAATAACCAGGACAGATTTTGGCTTTTTTGTTTTAAACACACACACCCCTTACAAAAAGCAGGGCTTTATTTTTACACTGGAATTAAAAAGTAAAACAACAGCAACAGCTCACCTCAAAACTCAAAAAACCTTATCATAAATGTATAACCTAATAAAAAAAAAAAATTAACAATAAATAACCAAACAGCTTCAGGTGTCTCTCTCTCTGAACTAACCTTAGAGAGGTTGATCCTGTTTCTTCTCTCTGTTATTATTTGCCCTGTTTTTGAAAAGATCCTTTCAGAAGAAGAAAAAAAAAAAAAAGCTTCCAGATGGGAGCTGGCTCTCACCGTTCACTTTAAAGAGCCAGCTCTTTGTACCGACTGGTTCACGACCGACCTGTCCCTACTGCACAATATCTCAGAAATGTATTGTGATCACAGTATCAGAAAATGCAATGTACAAATATAAAAATGGAATATATTCATGAATTCATGAATGTTCTGACATCTGATGGAAAATGTGACTGGCAAAATTCACAAATAAAGCATAACATTATGACCACCTGCCATATTGGTGGTCATAATGTTTTGTGTTATGACCAGATTAATTCTGTTTTTGACTTAATGTTCGGCCTGATTGGTGTAGGTAAGTAAGTGAGTAAGTATGTAAGTATGTAAGTGCCAGAAGCCTTAAATTAATATACATAAAGTTAATTGATAACAATTTAGTCCTAATTCAGTCCTAAATGTACACCTGTTGTTTTAGTTAGGAGGTTTTGGTTTAGCTTCAGTTTTGACGATTGAAAATAGACACCAATCATATTATTATCATAATATGTTATCTCATATTTTTTATTTTTTACACCGTTCAGCCATAACTACAACCTCAGATGTTGTATTCTGTCTGGTAAATGAAGTGAAACTTGATAATTTCTTTATGGCCTCAGAAAACTCACAGTAACATGATGATACTGGGACTGGAGCCACGCTCAACAGCCAGCAACACTGATTCACATGTACTTGATGAAACCACAGAGAGCATGTGATGTAACCACATATGTCTGTCATGTGTGGGGTGCACCCGCTCTGAGGTAAAACCATCTATCTAAATGCAAATCTACAGCCATACTACTCCATTGACTCTTACATAAAGCTGTACATTATGAGTTATGGCTGTAGCGATGATGGACAGAATGATATTGAATCAGATATCAATCTGAGAATGGTGTTTGTGCTGCGTTTTCTTGTTTAGACGTAAAACACATGTCATGGCTTTTTGAAATGGGAACATCATGGGGGCAGTGTATTGAGACCTCAAAACTAGATCTGGCTGTTGTCTAGGATCTAGAGATACTAGAGATACTGTATAGACCAGTTTCCCCACAGGGCTCCATAAACACCAGCCACAATAAAGAGAGGGCTGCATCAGGAAGGGCATCCGGTGTAAAAATCTGCCATAGTTGCTGAAAGAGGTTAATGGGTAAAAGTCTCTAAATGTGATGTTTTTTTTGTTTGTTTGTTTTGTTTTACCTCAGGGCACAGTGGGTAGTAGTAATAGGAGTAGTAGTAGTAGTAGTAATAGTGATAGTAAAAGTAGAAGTAGTAGTAATAGAAGCAGTAGTAGGTTTGTTATAGCAGTAATAGTATTACTGCTATATTACAGCATTAGTAGTAGTAATAGTAGCAGTAAGTGCTTTTTACACTCACTGTACTCTTGTGACAGTACTTTTGAATACAGATTTTGAGTACTTGTTCCACCTCTGCTACCAAGTGTACAGAAACAAAAGACATTTGTAGTCATGTTCGTTTTGGAAGGCAGCAGGAGTTTATTCTAAGAAACATTCTGGGCAATGGGAACAGTGGTAGAAATGTTGCCAAGTTATTTTCAGCAAATCATCCTAAACGAGATTTGGCAAATAAAAGCCATTGCAGAGCTGTTAAAAAATACATAATATTACAAAAGCATACTAATTATTACAGAAGCATACTAATTACTGATTTGATTTAGCAACAGCAGCAAAAAACTTCATTGTGAATAGAAAACAGGAACAGTTTTAATTTGTCTTATTTATAGATTGTGGATAATGAATGCTTCATAGTTCTGTTACAACTTATAGTAATCCAGCCACAAGGGGTTAGTGTACTCTTTATGCAGGTCCCAAACCTGGATAAATGGAGAGACTAGTGTCAAAAAGGGCATCTGACAATATAACCTATGTCAAATTAAACTTGTAAATCAGTAATTTGACATCCATTCCAGTTTGGTTGCGGCCTTGGTTAACAACGACTGCCAGAACAGAGAGCTTACATTTTATTACCAGGTTCTTCAGCCTTGATATTTATGGATGTAGAGAGTGAGAGAAGAGGATGCAGAAAAGAGGGATAAATAGAGGCTGGACCCCACAAATGAATAAAAAAGAAAAAGTTCTAACTTAGTCATTTTATACAGTTCCTTTACGGGAGTCTTTCCAATAAGTATTCAGTCCAGACACACTGATACTTACTGGGACTGCTGCTGCTGTTTGTCTCTGTTCACAAAGTTTAAGATTGCACAAAACAGTGAGTTCATTCCAGTTCACCTTTGAGGACAGTGTGTGCGTGTGTTTGTTTTTTATTGAGCATTGTGTTCACTCAGCTAAAAGACTTGACTCTGAAGAAGCTCTTTTCATCTTTCCATGAATAAAGGCAGCTCCTATTTACTACGAAAGAAACGTAATCTTTGAGTTACATTTGCAAAGCCTGTCTCACCTCCACGACACTCCTACAATGTCATTTCTTTAGCAATACAACATGAGGTGTGTGTTCTTGTTTGATCTGATGCCAAACAAAGTGCTTATAAATGCCACCAGAGCTGTGCCATATAGCATTTTGCACTAGAAACATGTTTCCAGATAAAGCCTTGCCATCACCAGAAATGGAGAAATGTTGTCTGTATTTTCTAAACAGTGGAGTGCATGTGAACATTTGGACAGAATGCATGACAGTAATTACATGGTTTGAGATGCCTTGGGGCTTTCGGATGGTGATGGAGTAGAAGCTTTGTTGATGTTTTGCGATTGTGCCACTCTCTCTTCCCATGTCGCTGGAGTTTCTTTAAAAACTCAGTTGGACTACATTTGTGAAAAGTCCTGCCATTTTTAATTGGGAGTTGTCACGTTGTCAACAAAACCAGAGCTTGTTTAATGTTATGTTTTTTAAAAGAGTAGAGTAGTCAGAAGTTAACCAGGCAAAGGCAGATTAATCTGAGTTCTTAGATGTCTTCCATTGGAAACATTTTTAAAGCGGTGACCACCTACCATCATTTGTTTTAGCTTACATTTTGTTTGTCAGCATCACCATGTTGTTAACCTCATATGGTCTCCTTAAGGTTTCTTCATTTTTTCACCCACAGTTGGGTTTTTTAGGAGTTTTTCCTTACCAAGAGGAAAGGGTCTCAGGACAGAGGTTGTTAAGGTTTACATTATTGTCCCCCTAGAGAAATTTGTTCTGTCAGGAGCAGTAGGCAGCCACAGTGCAGTGCCCGGGGACCCTTCTCCAGATCTTGAGCAGGACCCAGGTCAGGAGTACCTGCCTGGAGAATTATCCTATTGTGCATGTTTAGAGGTTTTGAGATTTTTTGTCCTGGGACTGTTTAGTTAAGTGTAGTTATTGATTATGCTTCATTGTGTGACTAATTGTTTGTAAAGCCCTTTGAGTCAACTGCTGTTGTGATATCGGGCTATATAAATAAAATTCAATTGAATTGCTGTCAGCAAACCCGCCCACTCCCAAAAGTACTTCCTTACCATTGGTCCACCCACCATAAGTTCAGACTGCGAATAGATAAGTTTAAGCCTGACCAGATGGATTTTCATGGAGTTTGTGAATTCACTACACTGAAGTAAAAGTACATAAAAGTAATATGCTTTAAGTAAAAGAAGTCAAGTTACTTTAAAAAAAGTATTAACTGTGAATTTTTCTGAAGTAGAGAGCTCGGTGAAAGAAGTTTTTTTTTTTTTTTTGCAATTACACAGCAACAACTGCTATTGTTACTATTGTTACCACTAGCACTACTGCTAATATTTTTACTATTATTACCTCAACTTTTATCACTGCTACGGCTGCTACAATCACTACAAGTTATTTTTAATAGTTTAGAGAATAACTTAGCAAAAGTGTCTAGTGACTTTCCACCTCCAAGAGCAGTGGACACTTTTAACTTATTTTACACGCAGCTCTTTATTGGCCACATGTTGATTCCACAAGTTTGTATAATTGACTGCTCTGATTAACTTAGTGTTGTGTTAATGTTGTTGAGTTCAGTCTTCCTGTGAACAAATTAAAATGATTAGCGCTTGAGTGCTTGATTGTAAATCCAGCTGTGCACACAAGTTGTAGAGGGACCACTTGGATGTGTCTCCTGGGGCAGAAGAGCAAGTTAAACGTATGGGAAACTTTGTCACTTGACTTGTGTGCTTTGAAGTTAGAGTATATAGTAAATGAATAGGTCAGCCAAAAAGTGACGGGGGAAGTTTCCTTGACCTTTTATGTTTTCAGAGTGAAAATCAGATCAAACCAAAAACTCTATAAAAGATGTATACTGTCTTGACATTTCTGAAAAAGTGCCCGTAAGTAAGCAAGCAGGGTTGGCTTAAAAAAAGCAAACCTGCGTACAGACATTGCATACTGTTGTTGTGTCCTTGGGCAAGACATTTCATCTACCTTGCCTGTGTGAAAGTGTCAGTGTGACTGTGTTAGGTGTTGGTCTAAAAGGCCGCAGGCACAGATTGGCAGCCATGCTTTCAGTCTGCCCCAGGGCAGCTGTGGCTACAGAAGTAGCTCACCATCACCGAGTGTGACTGAGGAGTGAATGAATAATGCAAGTGACTTTGAGTGACTTCAAAAAAGCCCTATATAAGACTGATGCTTTATTATTATTTTTATTATGATAATTACTACAACTGCTTCTGTTCTTACTATCAACTACAGTTACTTAATTAGATTTTCTAAATTCTAGATAAAGCATTTACACCTGAACTAGATGACACAGTTTGAGTTTGGGGCTGAGCACTATATCATTGCCATAGCGAGTGTTTGAGGTTGTGTAGATAGAAATACATTATGAAATAGTGAAACGAGCCGGGACTAGGTGCCGTCTTTTTAAAGTGAACAGTGAGAGCCAGTTAGATAGCTGATGGTGGTTAGTTCACCTGAAGCTGTTTGGTGCTGCTTTGCACAATGCACTTTCCAATATATTTATTATTATTCTGTATTTATTTTTTATTAGGTTATATATTTAAGGTATGATAAGTCTTTGTTTTTTGTTTTTTTTTGCTGTTGTTTTTACTTTTTAATACTAAATAAAGCCCTGCTTTTTGTTAAGGGTGTGTGTATAAATAAAAATAAAAAAGCCAACGTTTGTCCCTTTTTATTTTGCGTAATGCTTAATTATAGTTGTTTTATGTTTATATGTGTAGTAGAGTGGTTCTGTAAGTAAGTCAGTTCATTAGGTAGTTCAAAATATCAGAACTTTTAAATTATACATGATAATCCATGCATTTGAATTATATATGAGTACACAATACAACTCATTTGTCAAAACTGCACTAAGGTATTTAAGGTATAGGTGGTAAAATAAAGAGCCATTTGGGAGCCAAAAGAGCCAGCTCACTGAAATGAGCGGAAATTCCCATCACTATTATAAAGCCTGTTTAGAAAAACACCCATGGAAATAGCTTTACACTTCTAATTCTAGCCAATAATACAATACCATTACAAGCCACTTTAAACTTTAACTGAAGGAACAGTTAGCTCAAGCAAAAATCACCTTTAATGTTTTTTTTTTCCCCTTTGATTCAGCTCCATTGTATTGACTTGTTACCTCAGCTTCAAGTCTATCTGGGGTGCACAGAAAGCTGTCATAAGTCTAAGGCAGGAGGTTAAACTTTCTAATTGATGTCCCGAGCTTCCTTAATCACTGCCTGTGTGAGAGAGCAGCGACCTGGGAGAGACGGAGCGAGAGACCAAGGCAGAGAGGGAGAGAGAGGCAGATTAGTGTCTTGACAAGGAAAGCCTTTCAAGTTTGTAGGTTTGAAGTGCTAATGACATGCAAATGTGTGCAAATGAGCGTGCACCCACCCTCCTAAAACTCGAGCTGAATACTTGAAGCCAAGCAAAAGCCTGGCCCTCTTGTTTGTCTATAAATAGGAAAAGTTTGCCGAAGTTTTGGGATGTTTTAAACTGTATTAGCAGCTGCCGAGTTTGAGGGAGGACATTATGCAAACAAGTTCTGTCGCTATTTGTGGACACGGGACGTTCTGGATCAACAGTAGATTAGTAAAGTGTCACATCTGGATTTTTGAGAATGAAGTCGGTATAAGGCAGTGGCAGTAACATGATACACTACTTTTACTCAAGGGATTTACTACAGTACAGAAAGTATTTTAGGGGAGAAAAACTACTTTTTTAAACTTTTAAATACTTAACACCTTTTTGCTTTTACTCAGCAAACAATTTTGTGGAATACTTTTATTTATACTCATGTTATATTATTTTGCAGTAGCCGTACTTTTACTTCTTCCACTTCTGCTCTAAAGTCATTCTTAAATTGGGCGAGTAAAGGTGAACTCAAGCTTGATAAGCCTCGAGTTAATTACAAAACTGCGACTGTGTCTATAACGTAGCCCGACTTTCAAGAAGAGAATAGTTTTACTCCATATGACAAGACAAATAAAGGGATGAATGAACAAATCGATGATCCAATTACCTTCGCTGACACGCAAATCCATAGACGGCACCGAAGAAGATGGCAACCTAATTCATTTCACAGCAGTTAACTGTTTTAATAAAGGTTTGCTTGTAAAACAAAACAATTAGCAAGAATGTGGCAGAACTAGAGAGAGAGAGAGAGAGAGATATTATAGGTTGTCAGGAAAAGTCACAGCAGGCATGTTTCATTGCAGTTATATTGTCACCTATTGCAGCAAAGACATCAGACATTTAGCCCTGAACCAGAAGAACCATGATTTGAGTAGAGGTAGGTTATAATACAGAATATGAAAGTGTTGTAAGGCCAAGAAGTACTCCATATCTGTAAGTAAAAGTTCTGTTACTGCACAATAATTACTCATTGTTAAAAGTAAATATATTTAACAAAGTTGTTGCTTAGGTAAAATAATTAAATTTAAAACTTGTAAGTAGAAAATACTTACTACTGCTACAACTACTACTGATGCTACTACTCTTTACTCTAATGTCCCACTACCTCTACTACTATTACTACTACTACCTGTGCTACCATTACTTTTCCTACTGTTACTTTTACTACTGCTACTATCCACTTTGCCACTGATAGTATGCTTTGTACAAATTTGTAGTTGCTTATTATTAAAATATTGCTAATAATAATAAAAATAATTATGCAAAATTATTGCTAGATCTGATCATGTAGTTCAGGGATAAATGCTCTATCCATTGATCTACAAAATCCTTGTATCTCACAATTGTTATAAAAAAACTAAAACAGTAAATAACTAACTAACTAATAACTAAGTAAAACTTGTTCTTTGTACTTGTACTGACCTTCTTTTGGCTAGAGTCAGTATCGTTGCCTCTATCTTGCAATGGTACACATGGTTCCTTTTTCTTACATTCTTTTTCTTCCTTTAAAGGATTAGAAAACACATCCGGGACGGCTGCTGTGTCACCGATGCCAAGGCCTCTAATCTCATAGCCTCCTGTGTGATTGCATATGCACCCGTTTGCATATTTATGTGGGCTGCATGAATATTCAGTGCTAAAGAGGGGCCTACGAACCAGACTTATCGTGGCAGGTGAGAAACACTGATCCCTGAATAAGAAGCCATCTTGCCACACTGATAAACCCGGTCGTACGTTTTATCAGGAAGTCTCTGAACTGTCCACAAGTCAATTAGAGTGATTAAGATGGATGGACGATTGTGTAAAACTCTCACACCAGCATAATCTGTCCTAACCCAGCCTCAGAATGGCTTTTACTTCTCAGTGTGGGGTGAAACAATCTGTCCAAAGTTCACACAATAACTGGAAAATCTAGTACTTTCACTCAAATAAATTTATCGGAATCTCTAAATGAGTTGTAGTAGTAGTAAACTATTTTTGATCTCAGCAACGAATTAGATAACTGTACTAGTATAAATTGTATTTGTAGCAGTGGTACTTGTGATAGTAAGAGGAGGAGTAGTAGTATTAGTACTAGTAGAAGTAGTAGCAGTAGCAGTATTAGTAATAGCACTAGAAGTTGTACTAGTAATACTTAGTGACAAAGTGAATAGTAGCAGTAGTAACAGTATAAGTATAAATTGTGATTGTAGCAGTGGTAGTAGTAATAAGAGTAATAGTAAGAGGAGGAGTAGTATTAGTAGTATTAGTAGCAGTAGCCGTGTTAGTAATAGCACTAAAAGCAGTAGCAATATTGGTAATAGTACTAGTAATACTAGTAATACTCAGTGGGAAAGTGAATAGTGGTAAATAGTAGTTTTTGTTAGAATTTTTTATAGATTGCATGAATTTTATATATTAAAATGTTATGGTTTGTTATACAGCACTTGTTCATTGGTTTGTTTTGTGTGGTTTATAAATAAAGTTGTAGTGGTAGTAATAAGTGTAGTAGTTGTAATATTAGTAGCATTAGTAGTATTAGTAAGTACTTTCTCCTTAAGTAAACTTCTTGCTACACAGATAAATCATCCATCATCTAGCACTTATCTTGGGCTGGGTCACGGAGGCAGCAGTCTAAGCAGAAATGTCCAGACTTCCCTCTCTCCAGACACTTCCTCTAGCTCTTTCAGACGAATCCTGAGGTGTTCCCAGGTCAGTCAGATGGCACAGTTCCTCCAGCGTGTCCTATAGGTCTTTCCAGGGTCTTCTCACGATAGGACATGCCCAGAACACCGCCCCAGAAACATATTATCACAAACAGTCCACAAATCAATTAAAGTGATTGAGATGGATGGATAATTGTGCAAAGCTTTCACACACCAACATAATCTGTCCTAGCCCAGCCTCAGAAGAGCTTTTACCTCTTATTGTTAGAAAGATAAATCTGTGCAAAGTTGGCACAATAAAAAGCCGGTAAGTGCCCAGCTGTGGGTAATAATCCAATGACAGGGTAACATTGCTTAAATAAATATAGTCATGTTTAGTCTGCAGAGACACAGGCGCGGCTCAGAGAGTAAAGTGATTTGGGAGCAGCAGGTGGAAGACTGGAGCAGTGAGTGGCAATAGGCTTCATGTGTCTCAGTCTAACAAGATCATGTGTGTCTTACATTTGTTATGTTTGGCTTTAACTGCTGTGGGAAGTGGCCAGTTCCTGCATGAAACCGTAAACAACCTTAAACACTTAATTATGTGTGTAAGCAATGTTGTTAGTTATGCTTTTATTATATTACTTGAAGAACCATAAGATCATTTTCCATTTTCTTATTTTCATTTTTACAGTGCTAGAGATTATACATAGTACATTATGCTACTCCATAAAAAGCAATGATAAAGCTTAGTTCAGCAAATAAGAGAAAAAGAGGGAAATAGTACAGTGGTACTATAAAGTATATTTAGGAGTACACCGTTTTAAAGTTAAGGGGCCGGCCAAATCAAAATTCAGAATCAAAATACCCCACTATTGAATAAATGTGAGAGTGAATAGTTGTCTGTGTCAGCTCTGTGACTAACTGATCACTGTCCAGGGTGCACCCCGTCAGAGGCCCATAGTTGCTGGGAAAGGCACCAGCCACCCACAACCCTTAATGGGAATGAGCAATGACTAAATTAATATTACCTTGAGTCTCAACAGAACAACAGGTTATTTTCCAAATGTATTCACTATGGTGCAATGCTTTCTATGTCTTTTACATCTATGTATTTGTATGAATATACAGTATAACTTGTATCCAAGACATGACAGCAAAACAGACAACTTAACAACAGGCTGGATTAACTATCCAAATGGTAAAGCAGTCAGCACTAAGTTTTTGTCCATTAGCAATTGTAACTAACATAACTAGTATAATCAAATGGTCAATTAATTAATACTCTAATATAACTTTTACTTGGGTCTTTCATTTTGTCTTGACCAAAAGTTGATCCTGATCCTGAAATTGGTATATATGATGAATTTCTTTACACATGATGTGTGTGTAGTTAGGGTATCAGTCTTGTGATTGTTACGGGTTCATTTGCATGTCACATTTACATATTACCCCTACTCAACTGAACAGCTCCCTCTGCTGGAGAATGTCCACGAGCTAAACAAAAGACCTATTTCCACTGAGGCAGTATGATGCAGGTTGGGTCAGCATGGAGGTGTTTCCACTACTTAAAGTGGTCTGAAGCAGTCCTCTGGGTCTGCTTGGGAATACTTTGGAATAGGTGGTGCTACAATGGGCAATAGATAAACCTCACTTGAGTGAAAAACGAGAAACAAGGCACTAGAAAGTGTTCTTGTGATCTGTGCGACCACATTCAAAGAGAGGACTTTTTTTTTTTTAGATAAAAAAAGAATGCACATATTAGCAACAGCTGTTTTAAGTTAATCAAAACATTGCATTTATACATTCATTAACATTAAACACAAGTCAAACTCATGTCATTATACAGTTGTGGTGCTGGTACAGTGGAGCAGCGAAGTGAATTTAATGCACAGAAAGCTGAGGGTAAACGGGAAACAGTAATGGAAACTTGTGCCTGTTTTGGGGTTACCTGTACCAGGCTGTCCCGACACGACCTCTATTGTACCCTGTAGGGGAAATGTGCCTAAAGTCTGATGTCAGGGTATAGTCAAGCTCCCTGGTTCCTGTCCAATTACCACAGTTTTTCTCGCACTGTACAGTTGTTTATTATTTCATCTTCTGGCAGCTACAACATTGATATTCTGTTTAACCTAAATATAGCAATTGCGAGGCACTGCATTGAGCTAGTGCCAGCAGTGACATGCTAATGGCAGCACTCCAGCTCCAAATGGTCCAGAGAGAGAGGGGGCGGAACACGTACCATAGGTAGCTTTGCTTAGAGCCACACACTGTACAACTCAAAGACCCACATCAATCTGTTTATTAGAGAGCAACATGTACAGTTATAGCATGTTATTGCTGAATGTTGTAGAGGTGTGTGTGGGTGGCAATCAAAACAGATCCTGCCAGCGCTAACTTTATGTTCTCTGTGGGATTAGCAGTGTGATCAGCCCTCTTACATTATGGAGATTCATTAAATATCAGATGTGCTGCTTTGTAGGCTTTTGTGTTCCCACCTGGACGTGTGGTAAGCCTCCTTCACCGAGAGAAAAAAACTAAAAAACATCTGATTTAGCTGAACTTGTGCAGCTTGTGGCCTCTGCATAAATCTTGTGATTTGCTGCAGTGTTTTCTGCTAGTATATCTAAAGTAGTGTTATTGTTCCAGTTATATGAGTTCGTCTTGCTCTTGTCAGTCTAAACATTCAGAACATGTACATGCAGGCAGAGAAATTATGGGCAGTCAGTCATTTGAATTTCTCTTAATAGCACTATGACACCTGGGTAATGTGGTTCATTGTCAAAGTATTGCTGCATGTACACCGATCAGGCATAACATTTTGACCACCTGCCTATTATTGGTGTTCACATTGTTATGTGTTATGACCGCACATACACAACAAACTGCAATGCACTGTGTATTCTGATTTGTCAAACTCAAATCCTTACGCTTGCCCATTTTTTCTGTCTTAAATGCATCCACTTTGAGGGCAAAATATTCACTTCCTGCCTAATATCCCACACAATAACAGGTGCGATGAAGAAGAGATAATTTGTGCTATGCACTTTACCTGTGAGTGGTCATAATGTTATGCATGATCAGTGTGTAGGACCTACTGTGATAAAGGTAATTGTGGTGACAATTCGAAACAAATTGTGCATCATTCTGTAAAGTCTCAGACAAAACAATGTTGAATGAATTATCAGAGTTTATTAGCATTTAGGGCTACAAACATTTTGCGCCACTGGAAAATACTCATACCACTTAGCATAGCCTTAGCACTATAAACCTGAGCGGGGCAGCACTTTGTTTCTCTCTCGTTCATAAAAACTCACTGTTAGGGCTTAACCTAGCTACTAACATAGTCCAAGTATGCTCTGCATGCACTGCCTATCCAAGGTTCTCCACAATAATTAATGTTCTCTCATCTTTGCTATCTCCAGCTCGACAGAATCTGTTTTTAAAGCCACATCTGAAAGCTCATCTGCAGCAGTGAAATGTGAGAAGTGACAGGCCAATTTCCAACGTGGAGCCCACTTACTGCTGCACATCTATCAGGCCCATGAATCTGCCTTAGCCCGCAGTGTACAGTAGCACTGAGACAGCTCTAATGAAGGTAACAAATGACCTGCTATTTTGACCAGGCCGCTGCATTAGTCCTTGTTTTCTTTGACTGGAGCGTGAGCCCTCTGATGTTGTTCCCCTTGGTATTCACATACTATATATAATCTTTGAATCTGCTTCCACAGCCATTTTGTAATATTTTGTGTTAAGTTAAATATGAATCTCACCAGGCTGTTACCTTGCACAGCGAGCTGGATTGTTGTGAAATTTGTGAGATCACAAACTCACAAAAGCCATCTTGTCCTGCTCCCGCTGATCCATTTGGGTCCAGACCTGTGGCGCCAGGACCAATGGTGGTGCAGTACTGCTATGAGTGGGCAGGTTTTAGCTTTGCCGACAGCAACAAGCACTTTTAGCAATACTTCTTTACAACATAGCGACGCAGAAAAGCATACCTTAAGGTATGCTACAAAAACAGCAAAAGTCTTCTAAGTCTTTATTGTATTATTTTACTGTCGTAGCAGTTTGTTGTTTAGCTTTATCCAATCCAAGTATTCTACTAAATGTCCCACCCCTTCACAGTTTTTTTCAATGGGAGACATTCCAGATTGATATAACATTAGTAATTCTTTAACGTTATATCAATCTGACTTTTGCCAAGTTAACCAGGCTGTGCACATCAACAAATTACAATATTGTGGAAAAGTCAATTTTTTTTTCATTAGTTTAGTTCAAAGAGAAATGGATATAGTTTCAGTGTACACAAAAATGACAATTTTTAAGCATTTTTATTACACGTTCAGTATTTCAAAATTCAGTATTTCATAAAATTAGAATAGAATTACATAATACTACATAATCCTCATCTTTGTGTATTGAAACTACATATGTGTGAGAACAACTGAAATATTTTCACTTTTCCATTTTAATTTGGTTGTCTGTATTTTTCATGTGTCCAAACTTTTCAAAACTTTTCAAAATTTTTCAAGGCCAGATTTGACATCCAGTCCAAGGACTGTAGAGACATTACAGAGCTTTCAAAAATGTTTTCTGTGACTAAACATTAAACTTGTCAAAATGACAAAGTAACCACTCAAACAAAAGCTTTTCTCTCACTTCTGCTGAAAACATCATCAATAAGCTGTACCACTAAAGATGAAAGCTCTTATCTTCAACCTCAGGGTCTTTTTAATTTTAGAAAAAGTCATACTATGAATTCCCTTGCAATCAACTTTGTTACATACACACATACAAAAGCTGTTCATTCAAATTTGCAGGCATATCAACATTTCGAGGTAAATCTGATTTCATATTTAGATAGCCACCCACCAACTAACTCACTGAAACTAACGATAAGGATAATGCTGCTGAAGACGAGATTGCAGTACGTAAGCCAGATTTGACTTGCGCAATTGTACAGAGCTGCCACCAGAAGATAAAAGTGCTGCTGAGTCATCTGGCCTTTTATCACAAAAGTAAAGGGCAATATAATATCTTGCCTTGTGCCATTATGGGCCCCTGAGCCACACTTTAGACATGTGTGTATTAAATTATTCTTGCCTAATGAAAAACTGCACTGTACACTTGTTAACTGCAAGACACTACAAACAACAACTTATTTTTGTTTTTGTGTTTTTTGTCAGGCTGCAAATCGCAGCTTTTAAAAAACATACCTTTTTTTTTTGTAACTAATGAGACTTATCCCAAAAGCGGGCTGCAGCGAAGCAAAGCCTATTGAGCATCACACTGCTTTAATTTCCTACAAACTAAAAAACACAAACTGTTTTTCAGATGCACATATCGATTTTTGGCCTTGTGGGATTTTTCATGCCAGCATTTGAGAGTAAACTGCTTAGGAACAAAAAATAGACAATATCCGTCTTTTCATTTTGGACAGACTTCCCACTATTGTGATGGAAGGAGACGGCGCTGCCTCAGTATTTAGGCCCAGGCTTGATTTGCGAGCCCACCTTCACTCCCACCTCGTCACTCTCTTTTATCCAGAGCCATGCAGCGGCGTTCATGTCCCTCCACAGATGGTTCGAGAAACGCGCCCGCTGTTTCCATGGTAATAGGCACAGACACTTGATCTGCCTCAATTTGTTCGAGCTTGTAAGACATTTGTCACATGTCTCTTTATGGCCATGTGACAATTGGTGCAGGAAAATGTTACTTTTTAAAATTATTGTGTGGTCTGTCTTTTGCAATTGTTTCTTTACAATAATAAAATACTGCAACAGAGTTTGTCTTTCCAATAAAAGAGCTTAATTTGAGACTAACAGAAGTAACAACTAACCGAAAAGACCTAACCTTCAGGAGAGTAAACTGTACTTTGAACACTAAATGCTGAAAAACCTTCACATGAATGAACTTGTGCGAACTCAAACTACAATATTTACACATCTAACTTGAAAAACCTGAAACAAGTTTTCTTTTTTCACTAACCACACAAATGTTTATGTGAGTTAGTATCTTTGGTCCTTGAGTTAATGTCTTTGGTCCTTTACTGCAATGGAAAGGACCAAAGACATTAACTCAGTAGTAAGAAAAGACTTTATTAGTTTTAGTTGATCTTTTACTTTTGTGAGATATAATTGAGGCTCAACAAATTAATAACAGTGTATCAGTGTCATTGCAAGATAGGGCTGTTGCTTTGATGGAGTCTCTGGATCCTCCACATGCTTCAAGTTATTGTTTTGTAGGTTATTCATTGGTCTTGGGACACATTTAAATGGGATTGACAGATTCTTAATGACAGCTTGAAAGACCTTTATTAAGCAGGACTTGAATGATATTACAGTCTCTTTTATTTTATCTAAAATGTGCCTTATTGTAAGTCATTAGTTAATGTAATGAAAAGCCCCCAGACATCTTTGTTGACACATACATATCTTGTAAAGCTTACTCTTGAAGAAACAGTCTGACACCTCTTGTAGCATCACCATACCCTAAAGGCTGTTGGGCTGCCATATGCTGTCTTCTGTGATTAATTTAAATTAAGTCTATTTAAAGCAGATGATGGCACATATTACAAATTATGTACCATCACTCATTTTCCCACTCTTCTATGTCCAAGTGTAATGACTGACGACGCAATTTCTATGTTACACTAATGTATGATTACTATTGATTAACTTTCCTTCAAGCTTGTAAAGCCGCTTTATTGCAGAGTGCTCCCAAGTAGCACTTTAGCAGACTCTGAGGCAGATTGTAATCGCACCGCCTTCGGAGAGGTGCTGATGATAGCAATCAAGAAAAGTGGCAAGTCTGTGGATCGCTTTCGTGACCTAATCTGCAGAGAAAGGCGGGAGATAATTTAAGCCAAAGTCAGTAAGGTCAGCAGTGGAAACGCAGCTCGTGGGTATTTGGAGAAAGACGACTGAATGCTGTCTAGCTTTCCGTCAGAGTGAGTGGAAAGTACAAAAGCCTTAGGAGGACGGCCCGAGCGGAGAATTATTTCCACAGGCGGGGAGCACAGTGTCGGGAATTAGAGAAAGGTTGAGGTAGTCGCTGTAATAAATATCTGTAAGAAGTTAAGAAGCAGAGGAAGTGAAGGGAGGTCATCAGACAAGCCCGGTCTGAGCCTCTATCTCGCAGCAACCTCAACCTGTGTTCGCTCAATTTGCAAGGCTTTAGACAGCAAAGGGGAGCTGGTAAGATTGACAGGGGAAGTCTTGGAAGCGAGTGACTAGAAGGTCAAAAGAGGTGTAAGGCTTGAGAGAATTATGGATCGGGTGTATCAGTACGGAGAGAAAAGAGGTGTCAAGTGGAGGAAGTGGACGAGTGGTAAGAGGATAGTGGAGATGCTATTGGCTACCAGGTGGCGATAGTACTGCGAGGCATGATGTATACTGAAGCCAATATCTGGAGAGTTAAATTGAGCGTGGAAAAAAGTGATATTGAATGCTGTAAGAGACGCTGAAAGAACAGTTTGCTGCGGGGAAAAAAATATATAAAATTTGCTGCACCATCTTAATAGAAATCTATATCAGCCAACCATTTAACACTGCACAAGGCGTTCGAAAAATGAGGACTATCGATGGCACTGCAGAAAAGGCGAATAGCAGTCGATTTAAGGATTCATATGTTATTTCTATGCTCAACTGCAGCTCAATCAATGCAGGAGTCCTAAAGCCTTTTGGAAGCCAGCCAGCATTGTCAGGGATGAGGACACTTCCAGTATACTTGTTGGTCCTTTAGCAACAGGTCTTCCACATTATTGATTCTTCTTTTTCTGCTTTGCTAACTAATATGTCTTTTTGCAAGTTATATATGAGTTTGGCATTAAAATTTGGTGAAAACTCTGGGGGTGCACTACCATAACATTAAGATAAGAGTTTAGTTTCAGGCTGAATCATGAATCAAATGAGTCATTTCAGTGGGGTGCCATGTTGACATACTTGTTGTGCACGCCCCTAGACTATTTATTTATGACATGTGCGTTCTGCTCATGAAACATATGGTTCTATTGAATGTTATTTGTCACAGTGGGCCCCTGCAGATGTATGAAACTTGTATAGAAGATGTCAAACACGTCGTGACTGAATCCGGTGACAGCCATAATTGTTGGTTGTCTGTCACTCAGTGTGGTGCAATGCATGGTGCGGTGGCCCTCCAATAGCACTTTTATAACACAGATGCTTTTGCTTTTCTAAGGCTATAATTGGTTCGTAACCTTTGAGAAATTGGAGCCAACCTTTAACAAATTGTTGCTCAAAAGTCAAACATGCTAATGAGTCCCCTGCCACTAAATATGTGCATGTTTATTATGTGTAATTGTGTGTGTAATAAGCTCTTGTTCAACAGTACTTCTACTCTCAGTGGGTTATGTTTCACTGAGGCTTGCCATATGCAGTGTTTTACTCCTCCAGTTTTTTTTTCCTGTAATAATTGGAGTGGTGCATCTTAGAGTTGGCAGATTGCACAACATTTTTGAGTAGCATTTAGGAGGATTGTGTACTAATGTGCAGGGACCACCAGCAAAAACCTGTTTTCAACATATTTAGTTTAGCCAGCAAGATATTTACTCAAAAATAATATCTTCATTAGAAAAACATATTTTAACTTGGTTATTGAGGAAAATCCAAATATTCCTCCTTATGGCCAGAGAGTATGGATGTAAGTTATGCATACATTTCTGTTGATTAACATTAACACTCTTCGTTGGCAGAAGAAACACTCTAAAATATACGGTGAGGCAGCAGTAAACTCAAAAGCCTTGTTTCCCATAAGATAACACTGAAATTAAAGATTCCTTCTTTTTATATGTATACCTTTTGCATTGGCATGTCATAGGCATTGGCACTATCTTGCAATATAATGCCCAGACCTATATTCAAACTATCTTCTAGTTAAAGGGTAAATGCTATATCAATTAAACCACAAGCCTTTATATTTTACAACGATAAAGAATCCACCTAAACTAATAATTTGTACCTTTACGGAATCCTTGGGGCTAAAGTTAATATCTTTGGCCCTATCTAAATAATGAATGGATCTGGTTCTGGATTCCACTAAATTATTCAGCTCCACCAAAACAAACCGTGGCACACATAATAAAATTCCATTACAGACATAAAATTCTTCAAGTTGGTTAAATTCAGATAATTGGATACTGCAAGCTATGTTTTAACAACCTTGTGTATTGTTTACAAAAGTTGCAGTAGGTAAACGCATTAAAAAGAAATAAGTACAGAGAACCCCTAAACAAGCTAAATGCAGACAGGTTGTGGAAGATTTATTGGAAAACCTGCAGGTAGGTAGACAGTCTGAAAACTCAAGAGGGACCTCACTAAGAAACAAACTTAAGCTCACAGCTGTTAAGAACAACAGCAATGTGGCTATGAACAAACAAAGCAGTGTGTTGTGAATATTGTACATGGGGCAGGGTTGGGCGTAGGTATAAACTGGTGTACGGGGAATTAACATTGAGAGAATTTAACACTACAGTGGAAGACCTGAGGTTATGTGGGGTGCTGGTCCATATAGCTACAGTATCATAAACCAACACTGCAGAGCCATAAAAATGAAATATCCTTGTTGGATCAATAATTATTGCGCTAGTGTTTTCCAAGCAGCATGATTGACTGGTGCTGATGCCGAACAGACTTTCACAGCTATGGTAAAAAGACACAGACTTCCTAGTTATAGTGAAATGTAATCCGACTGGGCCTGGGAAGTGCTCATAAGTGTTGGTTTTCCAACAGGAACACATTACTGAAATCTAATGGGGAAATCTCATATCCTTCGGCGCACAGTGTAATTGCAGGAAGCTATATGAATCCAAAAGTTAAAGGTTACAAGTAACAAAAAAGGCAATTAGCTTTCTTCCCCCATTTTTGAGCAAAGAAATTCCCGGGAGGCCTAGTAAACAAACAGAAAGGGCCAGTACTTCCTAAGTGCATGCATATTCAAGGCTACTGCATCTATTTACAGCTTCTATTCACAGCATCTATGGTCTTTAAATGAAACACAAGCATAAATTCAACCATAAAGACTCTCTGCTTCCTCTCAGCTGACTCCCTCTCTTACCCAATCTCATTCTACTTTCACAACCTCTCAGCCAATCATGGTTCAGCTGCCGCCACCTCAGCAGCAGAACTATCTAACTCTCCTCTGCCCCATCACCACCCCAGCAGCAGAACCATCCCGCTCTCCTCTACCCCATCACCACCCCAGCAGCAGAACCATCCCGCTCTCCTCTACCCCATCACCACCCCAGCAGCAGAACTATCTAACTCTCCTCTGCCCCATCACCACCCCAGCAGCAGAACCATCCCGCTCTCTTCTACCCCATTACCATCTCGGCAACAGAAGCAGCTGACTCTCCTCCGCCCCATCACCGCCTCACTGCCTCCTTCCACTTCTCAGCCTAGAAATTATACTCTTTACATAAGCAGAAAAACCCTGCGTTATTGTCATCTTCACAATAACTTATAAAAAGATGTTGAGTTGATTGCGGGTGTATAAAAAATCTAATCCTATTTGTTAGTCCTTGCTTGGGCAGCTCCTGTGCAGTCTTATCAGGCTTTACAGTGATGAACTGGGGCTCGCAGCGGGTTTATAGTTACTTTATCACCCTCCATTAGCACCAGTGTCCTGCATTACAGCCATGTCACTGACAGATCAATACAGCGTAGGAGACATTGAATTGGCCACACTGAGATCCTCCATTCTGGTCATAAAACTCAGTGGACACAGGGAGGTTGACGCTGTGCAGCAGAGACACTAAATCCACTAAATATTTAGGAACACCAAATGAGCACTTGACTGGGCCACCTGCTGCCTCTCTGTGCTTACAACTGATGTCAATTAGGATGTGGATACAGCCCTTCCAATTAGCGCTTACGGCTGTGCTTTTAGTAGGTATTTCTTAAATTATTGTACATATTGTTCTTAGTTTGGATACTGTGTGAAATATAAATAAAACATGACACAAATTTGCAGATCTCATAAAAACCCTATTTTATTAATGTATTTATTCATAATAGAACATAAACAAAATATTGGGTGTTGAAAGTGAGATACATACAAATTTTTTATAAATACTTGGTCATTTAAAATTTTGTGGACAGCCACATGTCTTTAAAAGGTGCTTCTTGTATACTCAGTCATCTAATCAAATTGTTGCCGGTTAATTTAACAGCACAGTGGCAAAGTGGTTAGCACTGCTGCTTCATATCAACAAGGCCCTGGTTTGAATCCCAGACCAGGATCAGTGGGGCCCTTCTCTGTGGAGTTCTCTCCATATCTGGGTGCTCCAGTTTCCCTCATCAACCTAAAAAACATGCACAATAGCATGTATTTTAGGTTGATGCCTAATCATCTAGCGAGATGCTCCTCACCAAGATCCTGGCTCAGATCTGGAGATGGGTCCCCGAGCGCTGCACTGTGGTTGCCCACTGCTCCTGACACATTGCCCCAGCAACATTGAAGAATGGGTCAAATGCAGAGGATAAATTTCCCTACAGGGATAATAAAGTATATCTTAACCTATTTGCAAAATGCTAACTGTTTTTATTGGCATCACATGATTTTCTAGCCTTTTTTGACCCTGTCCCAATTATTATGACTGTTGCTGCCATCAAAATCAAAGTTATTATTTTTCATAAAATATGAAAATATCTTAGTTTCTAAGTGTTGTTTACATATATTAATGTGCGTACACTATGGTTTCATTAGATTGGCAAATCATTGCATTCTGTTGTCATTTTCATTTTACACTGTGCCTGAACATATTTGGAATAGGGTTTTGTAATTACTTAAGGTGTATCCTCTGTTGTCACAGTCAATTCAGAAATCTAATCACAAAGCCAGCTTGGAGGCATCTATTTCTTCTATTGACAGTGTATTAAAACTGCAGGCAAAATCAGATTTTTATGTGCGGGAGTTAGTCAATGAACGTATCATGGTGCAACAGTGTGAGAAAAGCCATTCTAAAAAGAACCACGGGGTAACCGCAGCCTTGTGGAAACACTTCCAGTCATCCTAATTATCCCCACCTATTCAGAGAGACTGAGTGACTTTACAGTGCGTGCAATTGAGGTTAGGCTCAGAAATGTCTGACCCAGGTTCAAACCTATTGAAAATTCACTGGCAGTTTGCTTAAGCAAGACATATCGCTGTCTGGCTTCTCCGGCTTGTCAGAATCAGGGGCACGGCAGAGGTTGTCATCTCATTGAATTTAGGACAGGAAGAGAGATGCTTATCTTAATCTGCTCAGAGGAAGTATTAAAGCTGTGCCCAGTATTCTGCTGCATTGAAAAGTGACCCAAAAATCTATAGCTCCAAAGTCACACTGCTGACAGAGGCCTTTTGTAGTGCTACTGAGCAGAATAACACCCTGACAATGATGCTCCACTTATTTCTGTGAGTGCTAATGGCGTGTGTCGCAGGACCTAACAAAGCAAACCAGAGATAGGTCTAGTCACTAATTTCTGAGACTGGACTGAAGCTTTAGACTCATCGACTTGGGTCCTAGTGTTTGTTTTGAGGGCTCGGGCTTGGGACTTTTTTTTCTTCCAGACCAGGACTGAGTTGAGTTGGACCTTTGAACTGAAGAGTTGGCCTTGGACGTGAGAGCCAGTTTGCTTTTTACGCTGAAAGCAGAGACAAGACCCCTCTATATTTAAATCTGAGCAAAACCCTACATAATTTAATGTTCTTTTATAATACATTTATACTAAAATCCCACTACTACTAATTTGGTGACTCAACTTACACTTGGACTCAACTTGACTTGATTCAGACTCTCAATTCAAGATGACTCAAACGCGACTTTTGGTGGATCTTTGTGTGATTCGGACTTTGACCCACTTCAAGTGTTAACGGCTCAACTCAGACTCAGCTCAGTCCAGTGTTTAGTGATTCGGACTTAGACTAGCGCTCAAACATTGAGGTCTCAACTACAAGATTGCAGCCAACTTGTGCTTGAGGCTGTTCTAAAAGGCAAACCTCTTATACAAGTGCTGCTAAAAGTTTAATTCTGGGTCCATCTTAGAACATAACGCCCTTGTCACAGTAGATTCCTTGCTCGTATGTGACATGGCAGGATACAGTCCAGGAACCTCACTGCTTGTAGGCTGCAGGTTCCTCTCTGGGCCTCTTTTTATGGGCACTGACAAGACTCTCTACTGTTAATGTACCATGGAGAGAAGACTGCAATTGCTATACTCACAGAAAAGAGTTTTAGAAGAGTGTCACCTGGAAGATTTGTAAGGTTTCAGCCAGCTATCCTGTTGCCCTTTGAGTTATAGGCCTCCCACAACGGGACATTATTGCTGCAATGTACCAGAAACGGCAGCTATATCCCACATAAAGCTTATTTGCTAGTTTTAATAGTGCATCGTTTTGCCGTCCATATATTTGTAACAATAGCACTTAAGCAGGGCTGTGTTTAATGTTTAATTTGTCTTTTAGTGTCACCCGGAGCCATAAGCCATATTACTTAACGACTGCTTGGATTTTACGGAACATCTCCCCCTCTCAAGATGTCTCCGAGTGACTTTTGGTCGACCCAGTTTTCTCGGCATAAATCAGGCTTGGTGGATTTTCGAAATGGCACAAGACATTTGCTTTATTTAGTTGACAGTTTTTTGGCCTTCAGAGCTGTGTGTTTGGACTATCTAGTAGGAAGCAGATGGTCATTTTTTTGCACTTTTCACCCTATAGTATTTATGCATGAGGGAAGAGGTAGACTTACTGTGGCTCTGCATTTAAACTCCAGTGGGCTGCTGCTGAAGGCGACTTGAACCAACTTTTGAACCGTCTGGCTTCACAACAACAAACAAATCCAAAGTGGGTTACTTTTTGAATTAACTGGCCAACTTTTAACCACTAAATACTGGGCGTGTCTTAGCAGTGAACAGCCAATAGCATTCAGCCTGGAGTATGAGGGGCCGTACAAGACATTATTCATTCTGACGCTCTCACACACATATATTCTCCTCTCACACACATATATTCTCCTCACACACACATATATTCTCCTCTCACACACATATATTCTACTCTCACACATATATTCTAAAGTGAAGTATTATAGTAATATATGAATGTAAGAAAACAATATATGTATGTGAGAGAAAGAATAGTGGAAACAGATGTAGTATAGTGGAAACGGAAGGCAGATCTTTTTTCGCGCTGTGATTGGCTGAGAAGGAGGGGCAGGTCACGTTCAGGTCCTGTTTGAGCAAGGAAGGAGGGAAGGAGGCGCTAGTACTGCAGCAAGCAATTGGAATATTAAGAAACATCCTCTCATCCCCTGAAACGGTCACAGCTAGCGGCAAGACAAGGATAGCAGCAAATAACAGATTTAAATATCCTACACTGCAACAAATGATCAAAATAACTACTACAAAAACCGCCAACAAATTTTTCAGTGAAGAGTTTTAGCATTCATGTGTTTATATTTTTTTTATAATATCGCTGAGCTCTGAGGTGGGACACCGCGGCTCAATGAAACCCCCGTCCCCAGACCTGACGCGCTTTATTTCAGTAAAGTAACATAAAGCACACACAAAGTTATTTAGCTACATGAGACCTAACCACAAACAAGACATTAGTGTCCAGTTTAAGTCATGGACTTTCTTTATTTTTATCAGGCACTATTGGATGAATTTATTTTATTTTATTTTAGCTTTTACATTTTTTGACTTAACTCCAGTTTAACAGCAGCCTAAAGTTAGTTTTAAAGCTACTTACACAGGCTGTGTTCTAAAGCGTGTTTCAGATGTTTTATGCATTTTATAATGTGTTTGGTCGCCTGCTTTTGGTAAATTGTCTTTTGGTAATTGTCTATTGTCTATTATGAACACTGGGTTTCAGGGATAGTACCACGCATCAGGACGCACGCCGCTCTGGGGCAGTCAGACACCGGCACACGTTACACAGCCTACAGTACCTAGTGCACCCTTAAGCCTGGGCTACACAGTCACTGTCGCGGTGAGTCTGTCTCGTTTTTGCTCCTGGAGGTTCTTTGAGAGAAAAAGACAGAATGAGCCATGTCCTGGAGGGGATCCAAAGCAGTGAAGATACCTGTGTAGAACCTTTAACAACACAGGTGTGCGCCGCTGAGGACTCGGACTTTTTAAGAGCACTCGCTTCATTTTGTGGTTACGAGATGAGCGCGATCTGCCTTTCCTCTTTTTCCAGCGGCCGCAAAAGTTCAAACGCAGAGATTTTGTTCGTGTTAATACGTATAATTTTGTCTGGATTTACTTCAGAATTTTTATGGAAACAAGGGAAGTCTCCAGAATCAGAGTGAGGTAAGTCTGTGTTTATAGGCCTAAGTGTAGGCTGTTTATGCAGCTTTGTTGTGATGTTATATTTTAGTATGATGCACATTTTGACACTCACTAGGCATTATTTTACCGTAGGCTGTGTAACGTGTGCCGGTGTCTGACTGCGCCAGAGCGGCGTGTGTCCTGATATGTGGTACTATTCCCGAAGCCCAGTGTTCATAATAAAGACATTTTGCCAAAAGCAGGCGACCAAACACATTATAAAGTGCATAAAACATCTGAAACTCGCTTTAGAACACAGCCTGTGTAAGTAGCTTTAAAACTGACTTTAGGCTGCTGTTAAACTGGAGTTAAGTCAAAAAACGTAAAAGCTAAAATAAAATAAAATAAATTCATCCAATAGTGCCTGATAAAAGTCCATGACTTAAAATGGACACTGTCTTGTTTGTGGTTCTCATAGCTAAATAACTTTGTGTGTGCTTTATGTTACTTTACTGAAATAAAGCGCGTCAGGTCTGGGGACGGGGGTTTCATTGAGCCGCGGTGTCCCACCTCAGACCTCAGCGATATTATAAAAAAAAATATAAACACATGAATGCTAAAACTTTTCACAGAAAAATTTGTTGGCGGTTTTTGTAGTAGTTATTTTGATCATTTGTTGCAGTGTAGGATATTTAAATCTGTTATTTGCTGTTATCCTTGTCCTGCCGCTAGCTTACAAACTGTGAACGGAAGTCGCCTCTAGTAGTTACCATTGCACTAACAACTAAGTTCTTACATTTTCTTTGACCAGGTGCACCAATTGCCAACATGTTTCTGGGTTTGATATCGTAAAGACCGTTGCAATCGTCCAGTTTGCCCTTGTGTAGCCATTGCCTCTCCTGCTAATCCGACCTTGGAGCTACCAGCCCTGAAAAGTTCTTTCCTTTCACTTTACACCGAGCTGGGCATAACTGCATTTGCACGGGTCGTGTCCTGTACTAGGCACGATGACAGCGATGTGACCGTTTCAGGGGATGAGAGAATGTTTCTTAATACTCCAATACTGCAGTACTAGCGCCTCATTCCCTCCTTCCTTGCTCAAACAGGACCTGAACGTGACCTGCCCCTCCTTCTCAGCCAATCACAGCGCGAAAAAAGATCTGCCTTTCCACTATACTACATCTGTTTCCACTATTCTCCTCACACACACATATATTCTCCTCTCACACACATATATTCTCCTCTCACACACATATATTCTCCTCTCACACACATATATTCTAAAGTGAAGTATTATAGTAATATATGAATGTAAGAAAACAATATATGTGTGTGAGGAGAATATATGTGTGTGAGAGGAGAATATATGTGTGTGAGAGCGTCAGAATGAATAATGTCTTGTACGGCCCCTCATACTGGAGGAAAGGAGGTGGGGCCATGTCTGCTCAGGATCAGGAATATATCATAAAAAATGAACAGTACTTTTTATAGGCTCAAAATGATAACCAATGGATAGACTGATATATAGATATAGAGTATTGATTGTTGCTTAAAAAAAAAAAAAAAAAAATGTTAAGTTGTAATGTGTCACATGTTGTTTTGCTCTCAGCTGATTGGCCCATTTTGGTTTTGCAGTCTCTAACAGGCATCAGGAATCAAATTCTAGCTGCAGACGTTTCATTATTTTAAACCAATCCCACTAATCATAATACTTTTCTGTTTACTGCAGCATTGATTCTACTCAGTATTTTAGAGCTAACTTTGTCAATATATGGATTGTGTTTTAATAATACATGGAACCACTTTCTCAGAATCTGCCAACAAAACTTTACCAAACCAAAAAACTTGATTATCAGTGGGATGATTATTTCAAAATCAATTCCCTCCACATAATAACAGAACACTGACAGCTTTTTTAATCAACACAAACATGTCCAATTTTTTTATACACAAATTCAAACTAGACAAACAAACCTTGAACTGATTAGCGTTGCAAAATACTCCGAGCTGACATGACTTTTTTGTGATTATCAGAAAAGTCCTTGAAGGCACCATCAAAGTTGATGTTTAATTAACGTCTGGAATTGGAATTGTCTGGTACAACACCTGCTATTTAGTTTTTAAGTTAGTTTTTATTTCTTTTGGGGAAAATTGTTTAAATTAGTGGCATATATTTACAGTATAAGAAGAATTTGTGATAAGATGTAATTTTGTCTTTAACAAGAAACGCATACTCGAGGGGGTCTACTTGATTAAGGATTGCACCCATTGAACGCAGAGCTATAGACATTTAAGGTGGAGTTGGGAGCTTGAAGGAAGAGATGTCTGATTATTGCAGCTTTGGCAGAGCATGGTAACATCTTCAGCTCCCATCAGAATACTGTGTGTATGAGATAGTGACCTACCATATGAGCCTCAAGCAGAGGGATGTATTGTTCTTGACACTAGATACTTACTTTTCTGATGTAATAAGTACTGCCTAGACTTCATTACTTCATTAACAAGTGCACAATTGCCCTGACATGATAATTGCATCCTTCTCACGCTTCAGGCCTCGCTCCTATAGGCTTTAATGACTCTTAATTCCAGTTGACTGTGTTTGGCCCACTTATACTTTCAGTGGAATTACCCCTATTGTTCAGACATTATTTTTACCATAAACTTTTTTTTTTTTCTTTAGTCCTTTACTGGAAAGTGCAATGCCCCTAATAACATTTATTAATTAGTGTTTGAAGTCTAAATACAGCTGTAGGGTTTGGAAGAGGCTCTAATGGCCTCTTGTTTTGAATCGATCCAGTCTAGTGCAAGCTGTAATCATGCATCAGTCGGAGCTTAAGTAAAATTAGATGCTACATTTGCAGTAAATTGATCTTATGCGCAGCGGATATCACATAGTTGTATTTAGAAGTTACATGCAAAAGTTTTTGATTCAATAACCTGATGTAAATTCAAAAGCCACTGGGTTGTTTCCCTCTGATGAATATTTAAGTACATAAATGATTTTTTAGGATTCAGTCGTGGTCAGACGCCATCATTTTCCATTATTATCTGAAGCAGACAACAAAACAGTGCAGAATATAATAACCTTTTTACACAACTGAGCATATTTCATGGCTTAAATAACAATTAGACTGCAACCCAGACCAGCACTGTCTATATATTTACTCCATTTAGAGCTAATTAGCCCTAACCAAGAGTCACCGCCTTAAAACACAGAGAATTATACAGCCATGACATCAATATGTAGGAGACAAATTTAACACCATTATTCAAGCTATGATCATAAAATGGACTTATGCAACAGCCTTTTTTCCAAATAATAACTCAAGTTTATGTTGCAGTCAAAGGCCACACTGCTTACAATACAAGAAATGAGACAGAATGGTGAAGATGGTTAATAGCAAACTTGTAATGGCAAATTAAAGCAGTATGTTCAGAGCACTCAGGGCTAAGGTCAGTGAAGTTCAGGTCAGCACTGCACTTTAGTGTTAAAATTATGCTCAAATTTGTCAAATACCCTTTTTTTTAGCAGTACATACATTGTGTCAAATATTAAAAAACAGTTGGAACACTGTGTGTAAAATGCAAGCTAAACAGACGTTATGTTATTCATAATAGGGCTTACACAATATATCAGGTGTTGAAACTGAGATTTTTGACCATTTCATAAAAAAATTATAGCTCGGCAGCAACACATCTCAAAAAGTTGGGACAAGTGCAACAATAGTCTGGAACAGAATGCTTTACTAACAACAGCCTCACTGCTGTTATACATTGTCACTGTCATCTATTATTATCACTTACTTTGTTCCCCTGATCTACAGATGTTACTGATGACTGTTTTTGTTTGCTACACCTTCTGTATTTTTATATTCTTTATTACCTATACCAGTATTGAATGTGGAGTGTCTTAGTGTAACTAGTGATACTGCTGCTGAAACCTGAATTTCCTTGTGGATCAGTAAAGTATCTATTCTGATCTGAGAAATGGAGAAATATTTGACGACATTTGAGTAACATGACTGCCCCTTGCCCTGGTTTTTAATGCATGGGCCAGAGATCATTAGCATCTAATACATCCGATACTAATATTCTTTTATTCTTACTCATCATACATGTTGCCAGTTAGGCTAATTTGTTGCAAAATGCTCCCTCCAGCTGTTTTTTTAATAGTAAACCTTTCTTCTCAAGATTTATTGTTGCAGTCAAAGCACCATGAAAAGTTTTACCACCTGAAATGTTATTTTTTCTATTGTTATTAACTGAATATTGTTTCATGACTTTTGCATATTATTGCATTCTATTTTTATTTTACACAGTTCTTTGTTTTTTGTTTTCCTCTTCGGGAACTAGGCTTGTAGATCATGAAGAGAAAGATGGGTGGTGGGTTTATGTGGGTTCAACAAAATCCGATGTAAACAGTCTGCTCTGAGCCGAGACCCAGATAAGAGTTTGTGTTCATGATCACATGCAAACTACGGACACGCACGGCCAATCCTTGTGTGCAGAGCTTATGAGAGATATTGCCAAAACATGCAGATATACTGGCAACGAAGCTAAGAGATGGCTTAAAATTTCCCACCAGCCCACCCTCATTCCACTTCAGTTTTCCGACAGGACAACAGACACGAACCAGACAGCCTCTCATCATCTCAAAATGTATCAGCTGCAGTGCTGGTCCATTACATATGCGGGCCCTATGCAGGATAGGGTTGGGTCTCTCAATTATTTTGTATACCAAATAAAATTCAACACAGTATATCTTTTTTTAATTTTATTTTATTTTTATTATTGCAGTATTTAATAGAAGTTAAGTGAGTTTTTCTTTAACAAAGCTGATTAATGCTTTTAGTTGTGACTTGCAGACTTGACTAAGCTAAATCTGCCAAATCAGTAAAATACAGCAAAACAGCATAACATTATGACCACCTGCATATTATAGGTGGTTATAATGTTATGTAATATGACATTGATATGATGTTTAATATGCAGCTCTTCTATATGCAACAAACTCAGAACTAGCAATAACGTTTTACACAGTTTGAGCTACATTAGCTCATTTGTTAGATTGCAGGACACTGTCCAGCCTTTACTCCCCATGAGCATCACCTGTTGGTGGTTCACCATTGTTCCTTCCTTTCACCATTTTTGATATCTCCAGACCCCAGCAGACCGGTAACGCCCCACAGAGATGCACTTTTAGGGATGCTCTGACCCAGTTGTCTAGCCAACACATGTCAAACTTGCTCAAATCCCTGAAGTTCTGTGTTATTCACTTCTCCTGTCAGTGGTCATAATGTTATGCCTGATTGCTGTGCTGTATATGTAAGTATGGAGGCCCTCAAGTGCTGAAACAAACAATTCTGAGTCAGATTTTTTTCTCTTCTTCTCACTTCTGAATTTTGTAGTATGCCGTCGCCTCACCCCTCTGATAGTAGTTTGGGCTCAAATTAATGACAGCAGCCAGGGCCCCTCCAGATGCTCACAGAGGTTCAGTGACTGCTCTTTAAACATTCATGCGTTCCCGAAACAATTTTCTCTGTCTAATCTGAGGACGTTAGCAGAGCTGTAAATTATTCATTAGCAGGTTTGTCTGCCGGTGGAACTGAAGGTTGTGGGAAAGAGGAAGTGAAAGATCAGTGAGGGCGGGCCTGGGAGAGACATAAACATGCACAATCTGTAAGGAGCTATCTGAGCAGAACAAGACTCACACAATCAGCCTGAATACAGAAATATACTTATGAAATCATGAGGTTGAGTTAAGTGTGAAAAATAAAATTTCTTACACTATTTATCATTTTTATCCATTTTTTAAAGCGATGTGGCCTTCTGAGCTGTATGGAGGCCAGATGGTAATTCCAAGGGCTATAAATATTCCAAAAAAACATGCAATATGCAACGACTATGTTAAAAAATTGTGATAGTTATATACTATATGGGTGTCTTTTTCAGAGTTTATTGAGATAGAATAAATATATATATATAGCCTAAGTGTCTGGTTGAACTAGTTAAAGCTAGAGCTAATTCAATACTAAACAACTTAACCAGGAATAAAGAACATATATCAAAGGAATAAATGTGGATCTAAAGCAGGGAAAACTAGGACTAAACCATGGGCGAAATCACAGATAAACAGGTCTAAACCAATGGTTTTAACACACCCAAAATTGGGTCGTCATAAAAGTTTAGCCTATAGGCAAAAGGAGCTCTAACATGGTCAAAATATCCAGTTGGTAAATATATTTAAAACAGTACAGTACATATAAAATACAAAAATAACAGCACTAAACCAGACAAGAAAATTGGGTATTCTTTTGATATCAAGAAATATGGGTCCCAATGTAAAAAAAAAAAAAAAAAAAAAAAAAAAACATGTCTGGGAAACACTGGATCTACACCAGAACTTTTTAATAGGATCCACCACAGTTTAAAAAACAGTGCTTGAATGTCTTTATTGGAATACATGTTGTGTGCACTTCTCTTTTCTAAACAAAACAAAATCAGCATAGTTTCTGAACTCACTAGAGCTCCACTGAAGAGTGTCCTCAAATACAAATAGAAACATAAGTGTTTTTTGTTTTTTTTTCTTTTAGCACTGCTCTGGTGTGAAATATAAGAAATGTGAACTGAAATAGCACACACTTTTCAGACAAGGCAATCATTGTCCCCTAAATTTGGACAATATCACCAACACCACACTCAGAAATTGAGCCCCCGGACCTGTTCCTGCTCTCCAGTCTGGTTTTCATATTGACCACCCCTGATGCTTCAAATGTCTTGTACACAACGAGAGTATCCAGAATGTTTAAAAGTCCCCACTGAGAGAGATTATGCTGGAGAACAGCTCAATATGTTAACCCGCACATCAATAAATTAGAACATCGAGGAATAAATGATAAATAATTTCAACACCTAATTGATGTCAACAATATTTCACTGCATAATCATCATACAGTGTAATACTGTGGATCTACAGTATAATACAGTATGTGTGCTTCATTTGAACTACTGACATTTTGACTTTACCATGAGCTTGTAGTGAGAAATATTGTATAGTGATGGCTTTTCTCCTATAGGCTGAGTAACAAAAACATGATGGTTCCCAGGCCTTTCCCTCTTTATTGCTCTAACACAGAAGACTATGGTCACGTGTTTGCATGTTAAAAAGCTGAGATCAATGATAAGACCAATACCTCCCTTGTGCGCTGACTTGATAGAAGCTCTTGAGTTATCTTCAGAAGTCCTCACAGTGGGACAAAGTGGGACTCAGAATCAATAGCAGCACAGCATGTGACAGTGGAACTAAACTTTTACACGGTCTGACCTGGAAATATTCAGCCCACAGTCAGATAACAGCCTGCTAATGAGGGGGTTTTCATGTAACCTTACTATCACATCAGTCAGTGTAAATGTGCAGTGGTGACTTGTACCTCTCTATATAATTTTTTTCCCCTCCGTAGCCGAAAACAGAATTTAGATAAAATTAATTATTCTAATGAAAATATGAAAATATACTTTGTTTAATTAATATAATAAGCAAATATTTTATAGTTCTCATCTTAATTTAACTATGAAAACTGCTGTTTTTTGTATTTTTTTCCATCTGGGGTCACCATAGATAATCTGCCTCCTGGTGTATAGTGATTTGCACAGTGATTTAGCATAGGTTTTATGGCAAATGCTACATACACAATATAAAACAATATCAAAAATATGCAATCTTGCTAGTCATAAAAAATATTTCCACTTAACTGTTAAGAATAAATTAAAACCACTGTAGACATGATCTTTAGGTTAATTCCAAAAAATATAATATTTTGTTGAAAAGAGTTATTTCAGTATAGTTCAAAGTCAAACATAACAGGCTTTGTATTACATATATTCACACAGAGTCAAATATTTCAAGCATCTATTTATTTTAGTTATGGCTAAAATGTTTAACTAAACTCAAAAAATAATGTCACTTTCTGCAGTATTTTTTTTTTTTTAGATGCACGTGTAAATATGTGGGACACTGTGTGATAATAATAATAATAATAATAATAATAATAATAATAATAATAATAATAATAATAATAAAACAGAAGTGTCATATGTAGTGCTTTAGTACATGTCAGTAAGTTACCTCTACCAGTCCACTTTGCACTTGGTCACTCCAGGTCTGCAGACAGTTCAGTGGACATTAAATATGCATTATTTAATTTACATGATCATATCCCAGTCGCCATCACCGCCGGAGTAACCTGCATAAAACCATAGCGTTGCCATAGTCACCGCAGGCAGCTTAACTAAAGGCGTTTCTACAGACACGATTTATAGCCTTTATAATGAACTGACTCATTAAAACTGAGCGACATGCGAACCTTTCACTTGTCAGTTCAGATGTTTTCCTTTACCACCAGATTTTAAAAAACTCCACAAAGCTCCAAAAGACGGCGCGTCAGCATGCTATACACAGCAAAGAGTTGACAAGACGGCTGAAGTTTGATGTGGGAGACGCCAAGTTCAGCTAAGGGCAAAGAGGGAAGACTTTTCATAATTTAAGAAATACTGCATAAGCAACGTGGAGACGCCTCATATAAACCAGAAGTCTCTGCAGAATCATCATGTTTTGATTATTTTCTTATGTAATTAGTACGAGTAATGAATATTTACTCAGCCCTGAAATTGTTTTTATTTATGTCACCTTGCGCTTTAAATAATTCTGTAATGAACTAAGTCAAAATAACCGTGAATGAGAATCCTGCAGCGGTATCGTGTTTGGTTTTGGCACTGTAGAGTTAGCCTCGTTTGCTATCCCCATATGAATAGGGAAAATATTTTGGGTCAGCTGAATTAGCCGCGTATATAAGCATTATTTTCTGCTTGCGAAGTTAACCCATGAATAATCGCCTCAGTGCTTTAAATGAGGTTTAATCTACTTTCATGCCACCAATCCCTTAGGTTTCCGAACTGACGCCAGAGGGATTCCCATCTTCGCATCTATTAATCTGATCATTAGCAGCTACGGGAGAGACGAAACACCGCTAATTTGCACAAAGCTCATTTACATTTACAGGCATCTACTGTAGTGTTGATCAAGGTCTAAACTGACCTGATTCACAGATGACAGAGTTACAATTCCTCCCTTTTAAAACATCTGTTGTTGGGTTACTGTCAACAAATTAGCTGTGTTTAGGATTAATAATTCATTTTGTAAAAGCCGTATGTCACCAAAATCTGGTCATTGAGCTGCTTCAAATGAATAAACCTGTGTACTTTGGCAGGAAAAAGGTTGAGGCTGCCATGTCTTCTTACAGTAATACCTGCAGCATCATGGGTAATCGACCTGTGCCACTTTGGGTGTGTTCACAGTCACGCTTATATTGAAATAGTGTGTTTTCCTGGTCTAGTTTGTTTGTGCACTGTTAAAAAAAAAAATGAAAAAAAAAATATAAAGAACTCAATGTAACAGGATTCCTCAAGATTTTTTCCATTTTGGGGCCAACTGAAAATCTCAAATTTTCATCATCATCAATATTTTTTGTTCACCTAATTTAACGTCCATGCGTCTAAAAACTTTAAATTTGAAGTTTTACTCACTATCATTATTTTTTGACTATTCATTGTTCAGAAAAAGTTTTTGTTAAGATTGTAAAATTGTTTTGTTAAATTTAGTATATTCACTATTAATACTTTTTTCTGAACATTGGATAGTCAGTTGGTTGATAGCTGTGAGGTGAGTAAAAAAAATATAGTGATTAAAGTGTGTTTTAGATGTATGAACACTGAATTAAAAAAAAAGAAAAGAAAATTGTTGAAAACTTGAGATTTTGAGTTGGCCCCAAAACTAAAAAATCTTGAGGGATCCTGTTTTTTTGTATTTTTTTCTAATTTTTTATTTTTATTTTATTTTTTTATTTTACAGTGTGTAGGTGTGAATGCCTTTGGTGTGGACCAAACAGAGGTCTCAGTGCAGTTAACGTTAAATAAAATGTATTTCATTGTTATTGTGTATACAGCACTATTGTAACAGTTGCTGTAAATAATGTCAGAACACTGAATATTTTATACTAAACAACAATTTGCTTTTCTAAACCTTCTTCACTGGACTTTGGTTGTGTTCACGTCCTAGAATTTGATGATGTCCAAACCTCAGATTGATAGCAGGGGCCTAATGTACAGGTGAGGTACTATTTTTAAAAGAAATATCCAAACAGAAAATCCACAAATATTGAAAGCAACTGGGTCCACAACCACACCATAATAATCTAAATCTAGTGACCCACTTGGTGTGAACACAGCCTTTGTGACATGTTGTGAATGAGACCAAGCCCCCACTGGAGTATGGAATTATTTATAGACATTTGTTTGTGTGTGGTATGCAATTAAGTCATAGTAAACTGCCTGAAATTGCATTATCAATTTATATAAACATTGTGATTATGAGGTGATATAACAGTGTATAGTAATAAATTAATATGAATTACTTGTGACTGTATGAACAAGTATGCTTACATTCTTCTGCTTAGATTTATTTTTCCCATCGGTGTTGTTGTCAGAATACCCTTGGGGCGTCCCATTAGCAACATTGGGCACATTCTGTCCTCCAATCAGGGACCATATAGAACAAACTGTAGTCTCTGCATGGGGCTGGAAGAATGGCCTATTACATGTTTTCACTATTCAGCTCAGGTCAAACCAGTTAGTCGCCTCTCTTGGACAGCGAAGGCCAGTACACTCCCCATAGGTTTCCATGTTCCATTATGTGACTGTGAGAGTAGTGTTTTCTATTAGCATGCCTGGAGAACTGCACAGATACAGATATGTTGCTATTGTGGGTGGTGAATTGCTCCAAAGCAAGGTTACGCACTATAATTATGTCCATTATGCATTCATATACTATCATTTCTGCATTGCAACATTGTATTTCCATTTTTATAAGGACGGCCATGCCTCATGTGTTGTGGTGTGTGCGTGTTTGTTTTTCCAATTATAGCTGCCTTTTCTATGTAAATCCTGATTCTAACCTGACCTCCATATAGAAACACAATCGTTATAGAAACCTTCACACCATGTAGCTCCTTGCCGCAGTTGTACAAGTTTAAAAATCAAAGTAAAACAAGTAAATACTCCAGTGAGGCATAACATTATGACCACTGACATTTTGTTCTCAGGTTGGTTGTTAAAAGCAGGTAAATTGGGAAAGTGTAAGGATTTGAGCTGAGTTTGACAAAGGCTAATTTGTGATGGCTTGACAACTGGGTCAAAGGCAGGTGGTCATAATGTTATGCCTGGTTGTTGTATGGAAGAACACATCATTTATCCCCTTTGCAGCAGCTACAAGTTGTCACAGGAGGTCCATTACCAACAGTGTGTCCCTCTATAATTGATCAGAATTGGAACAAAAAAACAACATACAATTTGTCAATGCTATGGTGATATAATAGTGTCATTTTTAACCCCTTTTTGTTAAACCATAAAGAGCACAGGGACAGGCTTAATTAAGAGCTGTGATCTCATGCTCTTTGAAGAAATCACAAACATATTTGAGTCAGACACACATCCCGACGCAAAATGAATGAATCACATGAAAAGGCTTCTAGTTCCTGGAACGTCTCCTCAAACGTGCTCTGAACCAATTAGGAACAAAGGCTACCAAGCTTTTATTGAAAAAATAATGTTTGTCTATTATGTTATACAATGAGGAGTTATACATTTTTTTTACCTATGTCAAAGTGCTACAAAAACACACTGTGTGAAATATGAATAATAATTGTCATAATTACATTAGATAACCTTTAATGGTACAGTCAAGAGGAACTACAGTATGATGTGACTATTTTGATAGCAGTAACAATGGCAAAGCAGCCAGAGGTGGAAGAAGTACTCCAACTGTACCTAAGTAAAAGTACTGTTATTTCAAAATAATATTATTAAAGTATAAGTGAAATTCTTTCCTTTCAGCTTTTCTCCTCTGGGATCACTACAGGAAATCATCTGCTTCTTAGCGTGCAGTGATTTACATATTAGTTTAGCATAGGGTTTACGCAGAATGCCCTTCCTGACACAGCCTGTTAGTTATCCAGGCTTGGGACCAACACAAACAGTACACTGGCTTGTAACTTCCAGTGGTTGGGTTAGTCTACAAAAATTACTTGAGTAAAAGTTTTAAAAAGTACTAAGTGAGAAGTTTACTTAAATAGAATCTACTTTTTTGGTGATAGCACAGAAAATGAAAAAAATAGAATTTTTTTTTTTACTGTTACTACCACTACTGCTGGTACTGCTATTACTGCTGTTATTATTACTACTAATATTACCATCACTACTGCTATTACAATGTGATATATACTAATTTAGAGCTTCTGAAACTTCTCTTGAGTAAAAGTACTGAATAATTTAGAAAAGGTAAAAAATCCACATAGGTAAATTTGCAATAGTATCTACTTTCTTCCACCAGCATAAAAAGGACAAACCTTGATCCAAACATACAATGTACAACAGATGACACAGTGCACCTTTGATGAAAACAACTCGAACACAACTTGCAGCATCAAAGCAGCAGATGATCCAAGAGTAATATGGATCACACTGAACGTGGCAGACGAGAGACTGGAGCTGTTAACAGTTTGGGCTGTACACAGTGACTACAAACAACTCATTTCACACATCGCTTTGAAACAAAGTAAAACACTGCCAATGACTAAGACGGGATGTAGTCTGTCTCACCATGAAAAAAGAATAAAAAAGCAATGACCTGCAAAGCACAACAGTTGGACTTCTGAAAAAATGGCAGAGCAGCCTTGGCTCAAAATGGCTCAATCTGGTTGCAATACCAAACCATTAAGGCACTGTTTGTTCCGGGAAATGAAGTTAGCAAGGTGACAGTTGTTTGTTTTTGTGTATTTAAAGCGATATTTTAGATTGTTTTTTAGTAAGGTTGCATATATAAACTATTATGTGTTGGGTCCTGGATGGAAGCTTAACTAAAGCCGAAATTAAAGCCTATATTTTGTATAATTTGAATCAGCTGAACATTGACACTAATCAACCTTCCCATGGGCCGCTATTTGGGAAGCTCCAGACAATGACTGTGTTCACCAGAATCCAAAAAGTATGATTCTTTTCATAAATCATGCACCACATGCCTTTCTATCAAAAAGTTATCCCTTTCTAAGTTTAGTCTGCAGTCTGTGTCACATATTCACAAGCCCCACCTATCTAAAGTCTCCTCACACGATCCTACAGCTAAATGCACTGCTACAAGGGGACACAATTGAAAGGGAATGAAAGCTTTGAGAAAGTAGTCCCAGAAACTCAAAGACTGACACCTTTTTCGAAGAGGCACTTGTGCACTTTGAACCATGCTTGCCAACAAGACTGGGGTGTGATGGGATTGTGGCTGTGTTGTTAACTTAAAGTGAATGCAGCCAGGCAAAGCTTGACAATGACACTGCTAAACATTGTGTGGAAAGAAATTCAATTACAGCTTAAATGGTTGAAAGTTTGCCTGGATGGCCAACAATTGCGTATTTTAGATTAATCTTTAGCACACATTTCTCTGAGTGACGTCTGCATGTCCTGCCTGTGTTACCGTGGGTTCTCTCCGGACGCCCCAGCTTCCTCCCACCGTCCAACGACATGTGTGTGTTTGGAAAATTTGAGTGAATGGTTGTCTGTCAGTGAGTGTCCTGTGAATAACTAAAAGCCCATAGTTGTCGGGATAAGATCCAGCCACAGGAATAATGGAAGATAAATAAATAAATCTTAAGTCTCTGCTTATTAGTCATGTTTATATAAAGGAATCTTTCTACTGTGTTACTTTTTATTTAGGCCATCTATTCTTCCAGGCAGATGGGAACTAAAATTGTCAGTTCCTTTTGGGTAATCTGCCTGCCTTCTGCCTATCTGCTTGAGTGATGCTTAACAACAGCGCTGGTGCACAGACTCCACTGCAGCATCTCCACACTTAAACACAAAGCTAATGAACTAGAACTGCTCCACAAAGGGCCAAGTTTGTACACCACAAGACTGGATGAATGCTCTCTACCACAGATTAGCTCCTGACAAGCACTTAAGACACTCCAGAAATTAGTAAAACATTGTTAGTAGCTTTGTGTGTGTGAATTAAAATTTATTATTCAACTAATTAGCTTGAATTTGGTTGAATATTGAAGCCTCTTTTTTCTCCTCTGACCTTTCTGTTATGCTAATGTGACAGTTTGAAGTCACTCAGAAAAGTCAATCTTCTAAAGAGAACACTAAAATACCCAATTTAACATAATTTTATCAAATATAGAGGGAAAAAAAAAACAACTTAATTCTGACCAAACAGCATACATTTGCATCTCATCACACAAATGACCCTATGATGATCTCATTACACATCTATATTCAAACCTGTATGATGAATTCTAATTTTGGCTAATTTGTCAGTATATTTTCCCCATTGTGCATCGGTCATCTTTACATAGCTCATATTTTCAGAAAAAAACATTAATAGGAAGAAACTGTTACCATTGTGAGCTAGAGCCAAACATACCACCTCCAGCCATGAGGTGTCAGTAAAGCAACTAAATATTAGATTTAGTGGATTTAGATATAAAAGGGCTTTGCGGCTCAAGAGCCTGTACCCCAGAACTTGAAAAGTCCTGGTTTGTCAATCAATTACTCTGAGGCATCATATAGTTTAATTCAGCATGCTTTACTGAAGATGGCCGTTTGCTCTTTTCAGTCATTTTCATTAGTTTAGTGGATTTTACTATGCTTCTAGGCTCAATGGATAGAGCATTCAGCCCAAAACTTGAAGATCCTTGGTTTGAGTCCTTGCTCTGGGCATTATATCTTTACTGTAGGATCAAGAAGTATCCCCAAGTGATTGTAGATTGTGATTGTAAAAAAAAAAAAAAAAAAAAAAAAAAAAAAAACCTTAACAAAGCTCTTAATAATTCGTCATGCCTTACTTAATATGACTATTTGCTCTTTGTATTCATCTTGACAAGAACAGTAGCGGTAAATGTCAGTAAAAGAAAAAAAAAAAAAAAAAAAAAACTTGTCCCTTTGGTTCCTGAGCATAGAGATGGTCATGTGACAAAGTGCAGTGACTCACTTCCAGATCAGTGACATTAACAAGCACTGGCCTTTCTACTGGCTACACTCACTGTATGAGCAGGCACCTGGCTCTGCACAAGGATAAGAAAAAGAAAAGAAAGAAGGGAGAGAAAAGGCTCCTGCTGTTCTCATCAAAAACATGTGAAGAGAGGAATGCGTTCACAGATGCACTGCTTCTATTATAATTGCCTTGATAAAACTTACTCTTTGTTATTCTGCTTACCTGTTTAACTGAGGCTGCCATGCAAGGAAAAACCTGATTAGATACTCTTAGAGATAATCAGGCCTTTTTTTCCCCTTTTTTTTCTGTATAATTTAGCATCTTCTTTTCACACAATAAACGATTACCTGAAATTTAAATAATGCTAGAAATAACGTTAACCTATTTGTGCTCACTGGGAAAGGAAATTAAGAGAATGAAAAAGAATAAAAAACAAAAAACTGTGTACATGAAGTGGATTGATTAGTAAAACCAGCTGATGCTCTAGCCAGTTTGGCTTTGGAAATCAAATTTTGTCCCACTGACAACCGTGTTTACTTGCAAGGACACAGCAATCTGTTTGACAGCGCTCAGCAATTTCCAGTGGCAAACTACTTCACTTAGTAATAAAGGAGTAACCAAAATACATGAAACAAAACAAACAAGAAAGACAGGTGGGATTTTGGTGGTTTAAGTGCAAAAACCATCCAAGAAAAAAAGTGTTCATTTTTTGGTGTGTGTCTGAATCCCCATCTGGATCCAAGAACTGTTTCAAAGATTGTGTACTGTTGCAAGAATCCAGCCATAAAGGGCCACAAGCAGTGTGCAAAATAGATTCAATATGCAAATCACTGCATGCTGTGGCAAAGACAAAAGGTAAGTAGTACTATTGCAGTACAGACTTGGTGCCTACTTGAAAGGGGTTCTTGCTTTATATTAATCTATACAAAGGTGTTTTCTAGATTTTTATTCTGTCAAAAATGAAACTGTTTATGTTTGTGCTCCATACCGTGTATATGGTAATAAGCAAATAAATAAATGAATAAAAAAAGCAATATAGGGCCAAAGATAGTAACCCCAGCCACAGAATTTCAGTATATAGAAACAAAGTATTAGTTTTAGCTGAAAGACACATCTAACAAGGAGAGTGCATGAAGGAAAGTGGTCACTCATCACATCACCACCACAAAACAAAATATAGAGAGGTTGATCTGGAGCCAACACTTGATAATTCAAATCTAACAGCCATATAAACAAAAATAACATATTTTATTTGCATTCATTTAGATCAGTGTTTATGTGTTCTTGATTACTGTGAGATATAACGGCTTTGTGGCTCAATGGACAGAGCATTTACCCCTGAACTAGAAAATCACTGGATCAAGTCACTCTATCCTCACCATTATAAGATGTGGCCAGCGCCTTGATGGAGTTCTGATCTCTCTGAGTGCTTCCAGCGTTAGCAGCAACACTTCGAAGCATCATGGATCAAGGCCAATCGTGATAATTCACATTCAACATCCATGCAACAAAAAATACCACATTTCTCCGTCTCACTGTTTTGAATGAATTTCTGGGTGTAATCAAACTGATTTCGCAGGCATGTGGTTGTAATGGCACCAGAAGTGATTAGGATCCTCACATACACACACTCTTGAAGGTTTAGGCTCGAGGCGAAGCTAATCAGCAGCCTATGAGCAAGTAATTAGTAGCAACGGCACATGCAAGACAAACCAGTTGTAGGAATAAATGTGAGTAATACTGATAGATGCCTTGGCTAAAATGAATTGATATGCCCTATAAAGTAATTTTACAGTAACAGCATTTAAAAAAAAAAAAAAACTTTTTCCAAGCTTTCTTTTATATTTGTGTTGGTAGAATTTGTCTGACTCCAGCTAGAGCCAACACACAATGACACTCTGAAACATTACATTTTATTAAAAGGCTCCGGAGCTCATTTATAGTGATTTCCTTTATAACATCTAAAATACTGCCTCCGGCTTCAAGGCCAGAACATTTGATTGGTGAGAGAAAAGGAAATGAACAACGTGAATGCAGACAATTTATTACTATGTGTATTTGCTGCCCAAATTGATTTTTTAAGAGGGGTTGTGTCTGACACTCGGGTGCAGCAATCTAAGCAGTAGTTCACTGATTCAGCACTCAAAGGAAGTAATCAGGGGCAGCTTTGTTGTTGCAATGTGAGTCTACAGGATTTAAAGTTAGGCTCCAGATGCTATTTGTGTTGCTGTCATTTAAGTGCAGAGGAAGAATGGTGAGCTTCTATATGTGCTACAAGTATCTGTGTCATAATAAGAAAACTTGAGTACTTGTGTAGAGTGATACACATACCGCCTTGTGGATGCCCGATCCCGTCAGATCTCGGAAGCTAAGCAGGGTAGGGCCTGGTCAGTACCTGGATGGGAGACCGCTGGGGAACACCAGGAAGCCGGTGTGAATAAGAGTGATTGAGTGGGGACTACGGATGGAAATTAGCTCTGAGCTATAATCCGGTGTATTTACGGCACTAACCGTTCATTAATACACGCTGTCCCATATAAATAGATAAATAAATAAATAAAATTTTGTGGTGGGACAAATTGAAATACAAGAATTAACTAGTTCTGCAGGTAAGGCTAGAATAGTAGCCTTTATTTTTGAGATACTACTATTCTTGGGATATACTGTATGCCCATGCCAGCATTGGTTTGTTGGTTGGTTTCAAGATAACTCAGAAAGTAAAGGTTGGATATTTAGATTTTTAGGACAGGTCAGTAATGGGCCAAGGATGAAATTATTATTATTTTTTTTATTATGAGGGATTGCAAGATACAGCCATGTATACTAACACTAGCCACAAGGAATTAGCCAAAGAAAAAAAAAAAAAAAAAAGCTTTACCCTGTTAGATAACTGCTTTGTGGCTCAATGGACAGAGCACTTACCCCTGAACTATGAACTCTGCATTGTTCAAGTCTATTTCCTGGCACTATATTTTTACCATTGTAAAATCAAGCCAGTGTACTCTCTGTGCTGGTCACAAGCATGGACAAACGAAGGGCATCTGGTGTAAAACCTATGCCACATAAATATGCTAACCACTGCACACTAGGTGGCAGATGATTTGCTGTGGAGACCACGCAGGGGAAAAGCCCAAAGAAAAGAAGGGGTTTGACATTGTGAGAAGTGCTCCTAGTTGAAGACTTTGTTATATAGTTGTGTAGCATGTTTGGTAGACTTTTTTTTAATGTCGACATCTAACCAAAACATAGCTGTTAAATATTCTTCATAGGTCATTTGTTTGGCTTATGAATGATTTTGGTCACACATCCGTTTATTTCTAATTGCCCTATTTCCTCTGACACAGCACCTGCCTCTACATGTAAACAGGCCGTGCCTCTTCCATAACTCTGCCTTTGCCCCACGTTAGCAGGCAGCGCCGCTCACTCTGTTGACAATGCTATCAGTACATGTCAGCTGGCTATTGAGTTGCGAAATGTTTCTCTGCATCAGCATGATTTGTTGAGCATGGCCAAATCTAATTAGCAACCATCATCGGGAATGTTACTTCTGACATTGATGCACTTCTCTCCAGTAAATCTCCAACTCCCTTTTCCATTTTGCCCATTACTTATCAGTTTATCCTTTTGCAGCTGATCCCGAGGGTGACACAGATAGATATATTTAAACAAAGGCTGACAGTGGGAGTACAGTACACCTACAATTTCATAAAGTTGGGACAATGTATACAATGAAAATATAAACAAAATGCAATTGTTGGCAAATCTCATAAAACCATCGCCATACATCCCAACTTTTCTGAGATGTGTTGCTGCCATCAAATTGAAAGTGGAATTGGGTTTGTATATCCGCTGAGGCCTGCAAACTTGCAACCCAGGATGTGTCAGACAAGCATGATTTTGTTTTATTTATTTGCTTCTTGGGACGCTGAAACCAATAGGAGATTTACGACGAGCAATAAGGCATTTATCAGGCTCACGTTACACTCCTGTGAACCTGAATGTGTTTGCTCTTTAATAACTCCTTTCTACGCCTTATGCTAATGAACAAAAAACTAGCACGTCCACAGATCGTGCCAACCAGGAGCCGCATGGTATCAAGGGTAATTAAATCTACAGAGGTCATCTATTTCAGTGCCGGAGCCACGTGCGTGTGCATCTCCAGCTTCTGCCTGCAATAACAGCGAAACAAGTGCAACTGAATTACAATGAAATCAATACCAATTCATAGCTGTCTCAAAGTGAAAAAAAAAAATAGCCCTTCTTTGCACAAAAATAGCACCAATAGGTAAATCATAAAATATTGGTGTATTTACAGAGTGTATAGTAAATATAGATCAGTGGCCGCAGAAAATCCATATGGTTGACAACTGCAGTGATACTCTGTGGTTATTTCTTCGGCTCAATTCTCTTCCAATTAGTATTGTCGCTATAACTTCTGTGCGCTGCGTCGTTTTTCATTTCTAAATGTGAAATCCATTGCTTAGGTCTTTTAGGAGGATTTTGTTTTTCGCTCTCCGGCCAAAGACTATATTTGTGGGCCAGCTTGAAGCCAAGGCTCAGATTTGTGCTGTGTCACTGCACTGACCTACAGGCTATTTGTCCTTTGTTTATTTCTCCTTGTTAAAGCAATAAATGCAATGTTGTTTGGCTAGCTCCATCTTGCCTCAATTTCCCTTAGCAAAATAGTCACGATTGGCAAGGCTGATTATGTGCAGAAAAGTTATGGTGTCAAACTTTTTGGGAAACCTATGCTAGCAATGGCTATAGCTCGAGTAGTGATGTTGTTTTGTTACTAATACAAGTTAGTATTTTAGCATATTAATAGAGCTATTGCATCATAATTTAGTGTGTTAAATCATCTTGCGATAATTAGCGATAGCTAGAAACAGTAAGTTATGAAGTAGAGGCACTCAACATTGGCCCTAACTTGCAATGGCAAAGATATAGCCTAAACATGGAGCCAGTTCAGAGTTAAATGCTCATTGCTGACACACAAAGCCCCTGTATCTCACAATAGTAAAGAATTCAGTAAACTAAACAATGTCTGATTTATTTTGACCTCTTGTGGCTAAATTTGGTATCATTGGCTCTATCCCACAATGGCACAAATTCTATTAAAAAATCTAATCTGGACAATGTTTTAGATCAGTGGTTCCCAACCTTTTTTGTCTCATGTACCCCAGGTCTTTTCGTCAACCCATGAGTACCCCTCACTCATCTATATTGATTATTTGTCAAAAAGAAAAACTGGTCATATAAAACATCAGCATTTAGTAATGCTTTTATTAATATGTTTATTATTTATTTTAGATATAAAATATCCTTTTTCTTCTAAACTCAAGGTAAAGATAAAATAATAATAATTTAAGAATATAAATATAAATGTTTATAATATAACACTATGAAATCCTATTACTCCCTATTTACTATAATCCCATTTACTTATTTTACTATATATTTTATGTTCAGAATAAAAAAAACAAACAAACAAATAAATATTACTATTAAATGAATAATAAGAACTAATAATACTACATAATACTCCCAAAAACATAATTTCAATAACTCCCCTTTGAAATGAATGTTAAACCTAAAAATATGTAACAAAATATAATATTCAAATAATATTCTTTAGCAGTTTTAGCTTGAAATATTTATAGTTCTGAAATTATTCCAAATACCCCCTCCAAAGTGCTTGCGTACCCCTGGGGGTCCTCCGTTTTTGCATAATAATGGCTGTTCAAAACAACATAAAATATGTGTTTGTGTGGCACAAAAAAATGACTTGAATTAAAGGATTAGTGCCTCAAACATGAAATTTTGCCATCTAAAAACAGACCTACAGTTTAACATGGCGGGTGTTGCTCACATGTACAGTACATTTTGCTCATGTTCGAGAGTACGCACACTCATTGTACACACCTACGATTGTAACAGCAGCAGTCTTTGATGTAATTCTCTGACTATGACACTATTGCGTTGCGGTGCCTGCGGGGTAAAAGAACGTGACCGTCTATTCAGGGCTTGCTTGGCTCGGCGCTCAGATTGATCACAATGGGAGCGATCTCCTTCTTTTCCCCCCAGACACTTGTTTGGGTTGTGTTACAGAGAGCACTATAAGCCGTTCCAGTCATCTCTATCTGAGTGCACTTCTTTAAAGCCCTCATGCTCGCAACACAGCAAACTGGACACCCGCAAGGCTCTGAGCTGCTATTGCTTTAAGACATGCCCCTCTCTCACTCACCTTATTACACAGTATCGCTGTGTGAGAGCAGCAATAGAGCGCCCTAATCCATCTTTTACAGCTGATACTGATGCCGGGCCAGAGGGTTTGGCTCCGAGACACACTTCCTCTACGTAAAGCTCCTCATTCCTGTACATATGCGCTTGTAGCAGTGGTTGTAATCATGTGTGCGTGTATGCATGGCTCCATTGGAAACTATTAACATTTGCAGCTCAATCATGCTGAATGTAGCCAACAGGATTAAGGATGTACAGGCAGATGTTAGCTGCTTCCACAAGTGTACACAAGGCTGCTTTCTGCCTCTCCTATACACAAAATAAGTGTCTAAATGATGCAGTCAGATGGCATTTAGTTTGAGCAAGGCTGGGGGCTGCTAGGAGAAGAAGAAGTAGTAGTAGGTAGTTGTAATAGTAGTAGTAGTAGTACATTTTAATATCTTGCCATTATTAAGCAGTTACAAAGCATGAATAAATATGTAATTAACAATATGAACCATAGATACTGATGTTATATAATTTTGTATTCATCTGCATGAGGTTATTACTAAAGAATAAAAAATTAATAACAATGTTTATAACGCACTGGTGTTAAACTATGGCTGTGTAAATGATAAATTAACTAGTTACTAATTCTAATTAATGCTCAGCCAATGTTTTATTCTGTACCATTGCAAAATCGGGTAAATAATACTAACTCCGACCACAAGGGGTCAGCATTTTACCTTTGTGAGATATAAGGGCTTTGTGGCTTAATGGGCAGTGCATTTACCCCTAAACTAGAGGATCCCTGATTCCATTCTGTGCTTTGTAAATGAATCAGTTACTAATTGTTCACTAATTCTCACTTACTGCTTTATAGTGTGTAGTTGTACAGATGTACATATTTTGAGTATTTGGTCCATGTCTGAAAAGGTGCCACATCTCCGCTGTTGGCAGACACACAGGTAACCTGAGGTGCCCTCCTCGATGTTTGTGTGATATGAATGTGGATCAGTAACACCTGGAGGAACACTGTGGCTTTTGCACTTTGTTATGCATCACAGAGCGCAACGATCCCCAAGATACACCAGACATGATCCAGATTTGTACTGTGTTAGCCAAGATGAGATGCTGGGAAATAGGCATAACTAATTTCATTGATGTTTGCGGTGAAAAAACACAGCCTAATCCTGTACACTGTAGTGGCATTTACTTCCGAGGGCTTTAACAGTGTCAGCGTAGTTCACCCATTTGTAATGTAAAATCATTGGCCAGGTTTTGTGTTTATATTCTCTATTGACCGGCAGAGGTACATTAAGTACCTAAAATGTGTAAAAGTAGTGTTTGACTGTCTGACCACTTTTATAGTATATATACTGGATATAAAAAGTGAAAAGAGTACTAAGTGTGAAAAAAGTACTGGTACAACCACTAGTGCTACTACTATCACTAGTGTTTCTACTAGGAATATGCTTCTATTCATTTAGAGATTTTCACATTACTTCATCAATGTACATTTTTCCCTCTAAAACTGACAAAGTATGTTATTATGTACATTACTACAATACTAAATTAACATTATTTGAGTAAAAGTATCTAGTTGCTTTACCTCTATTGACTGATATGAACATTTGAGTTGGAACACAGTTAACCTCATAATTGTATAAAGGGCTGGTACATTCAGTGTGTTCATTCTGATTATGATTATGTTGTTTGTCAACATTTTTAACCAACTGCGTATTAGCAATTAAGATGTGTCTTTGTCAGAGGCGTCAGGATCAACAGGGGGTATCACTTTTATTTATCACAGTCTGCAAATCTCATTGTGAGAAACTCTATCTGTTCTCCTAATGTCACTGCTTATTAAAGGGTATTTAACACATTCTAATGTAGAGAAGGAAATATATTATCTGTATGGCATTTAGCTGTTGTATAGTGTACTGTTTGTGTGGATGTATAATATATACTGACCTTATTTGGTCACAAAGAAAAATAATTTGTCAGGGCTGTTTACAAGAACTACCTCAAAATGATGATGATCAGTGAAGCAGCACCACTCATTTCTACTGCTGTTGCAGCTGGTGTTTCACTGAAATCTGTGACCTGGCTTTCCTCGCACCACCACTCACCCACAACACTACACTCACCATTCCTGCTTTTAGTCAGCGTAATCATCAATACCTTAAACTTAGCATACTTTAAACTTCTAGCTCTGAGTTTTGCTTTAGCCTGATGCAAACCTGCTATCTGCATCCCTTTTTAGTTTTTATTTTTAGCACTGTTTCTCTGTATAACAAGATGTATCCAGTACTAAAATACAGATTTTCTTCAACTATCACTAGCAGACATTATTCAACGGCCAATGAGAGTATCCCTTATTGGAGTGTGCCAGCAGTTAAAAATCATTCATAACAAGGCCTTTTTTCTTCTCACCTAGAAATTCATCTGCCACTGAGTGAGCAGAGATTTGCATATTAAGTTGGCATAACAGTATTTTACGCCAGATGCCCTTCCTGCTGCAGCCGTCTTGAGACCAGCACAAGGAGTACACTGGCTTATGAGCCCTTGTAGCTGGATAATAATACATTATTTCTCAGACTATAAAAGCATAGTTTGTAGTTTAAATAATCATTTTGGTGGCATCTAGTGGTGGAAGCGTGCAATTAAACGCACCCATGAACAATTCAGACACTTAAGGACAATTCAGTGTAAATGTAAATGTGTCAGTGTCTTTTTATTTTTAATCCCATTCAACTTTTAAAACCATGCAGCTATAGTACTACTTTCTTTATATCACATGACCTACTACTTTACTGCATGTACTGCCAACATGATGAAAGCTTCATTCATACAATGTCCGGACAAGGCTATGATGTTACATACATCTCCACTTACCATTAGCACTTGAAGTTAAATAATTTAGCCCATCCTCGCTCATACTGTAGCCTCGTGCGGCCTTCTGTCACGTATGCCCCGATTCCTGGTGGCTTTTGGAAGCTTAGCCGGAGTTTGCCAAAACCAGTAATGATAATAACTTGTTCCACAGCAGCCTGTTCAAACAGTGGTTAAGCTTAATTATTTTGGCAGCCGTCCTGAAGTGCCATGTAAATGATTTTGAACCGAATATGCTTTTACACAGTCCATTGACAAAGCCAGGGACTCTAGTGGCCCGTTCTCCTCTCTCACACCATCTTTCTTTATTACTGTTTAATAATCACGTAATGTCCTTTTTAAAGGTGCAGTGCCGACACCCCTGTTAAATTCGTAATGCCCGTCATAAGGCTGGAGAAGAAAGCCAATGGTAGCTGGCAACACAAAAGCCTCATGCATAATAAAGAGCACAGATGTCCCGGGTGAGTCAGGGAGATGTTTTTTGGATGGCGCTCATAAGCTCTTTGGTGTCTTCAAAGTAGTCAGGGTAATCTCACTCAAAATATTTAATCAGGTACCAGGTTTAAAGTATAGCAGAAAGAAAATCCCTTTTTGCTGCCACACCACACAGACGCCCCAGCCACAGAAACAGACTGAATTAAATACATCAGTACATGGTTATGCTCTAAAAAGTTGTATCTCTGAAGACTTTGGGGGTAATGTTATGGAATTTTATGATCTCAAGGCATTGCTCTTGGCACCATCATTTTGGAGCGGCCATATTTGGACTTCAAAAATTAAGACTTTAAAACATGGCATTGTAAATGAACTTTTTCATAGAGATAATACAGATTTGAACATTTATGGGAATAAAATTTTCACTCTCTGATTGAAGCGTCATTCTCTTGTCAATGCTGTGGTTACAGGAAGGGTTGCATGGTGGCAGAGTGGTTAGCGCGTCTGCCTCTCAGCCAAAAAAAAAAAAAAAAAAAAAAATGGGTTTGCCTCTGGTCATTGTCCCATAGTTCCTGGGATGGGAATAAATGGAAGAAAATTAATGGTTACACGGCAGTTTGGGGGATTATACAAGGAAGTATGTAGAGGAGAATAGACACCTCTAGTGGGTCTTTCAGGAACTTGCAGCTTTTTTTTTTTATTATTCACCCCTGGAGCTTGCTGCTTTTTAAAGTATATGTTTCCAGTGGCATGTAAATCCTGCATGAGAATATTGTCGGACCGATTATAATTCATGTTGACATAGTTCTTCTCCTTGATGACTCAACTTCTGAGAAATGTTTTTTTTTTTTTTAGACACGTGTGTCACTTCAGAAATTCCCCACCTCTTTGGTCCCAGCCTTTATTTTCATATACAAACATCACGTGCGGAATAGATGGCAGTATCTTTTCACAACAGAAGTCTGGAGATATTTTTAATTCCTTGTGCAGTTATTACTCATGACTATGTGATACAACGCACAATTTAAAGTGAGTAATTGCCTGCTTTGATGGTGGTCTGAAAGCTGTTGGAACGTTTACCTGTGCGCTAACTGATGATGCTAAGCCAGACCTCTGCAAACAGTGTAAACGATCTTCATAAATAGACCTGATGCATTATAGTGTTATCTCATCTCTATGTGCAATGTTTCCCTATGCATATATTTACAGATAAGGCATTTGCAATTACACCAAGAAAAAAAATGCTTGTTTGTTTTTCCACTCAGATAGTTTTGAAGCCAATGTATGAATTATGAATGACAAGATGTGGGAAGGACTATTAATACACTGTGCCACAGGAAGGTTACATGTGAGGGTTAATGCTACTCTATGTCTGATATTATTCTATAGTGAAAGTGCAAATCTTATCAATATTTAACCTTAATGACCTCTCTCATCCACAAGAACAGCTACCTTTCCTGGATATAGTTCATCAAAAAATCTAAACCAGGCGTGCCTTGGTGGCTCGTGCACGCCACATACTTGAGCAACCTGGGTAGATGTCCTCCTCAGTGTCTGTCTTCATTTTATCTGTCTATGAAAAAACAAAAAGAACTAAATCATGATCTTTTGCCACCATAAAATACGAACATTAAATTGAAGTTTGGAGCTTACTTTAGATTTCTAGAGCAGAGGTTAGCTTTAGACTGATGTGAAGCTGCATTTATCTCCGCCTAATGGCATTATACAAAAAGTTTAAGTCAAGCTCATTTTCTATGTTTATGTTCAAAAGACCGTAACAGCTATGCAATCTGCTGGTCTCTTCACCAGTTTCTTTATAGCACCAGAAGAGTACTTATTAAAACATTCTATTTTAGTCACATAATGTTTTTAAAGGTTGTAAAACATGCATTACTGTCCTAGAGGTAACCATGGTTAGTCAAAAATATACATAAAAGCATAATATATCTCCTTTAAAGCTTTAAAGTATTATTTTACAGAACACAGTTGAATTTCCCAGTTGGTCTGTATTCCTCTCCTGTCTGTTATCTCCAGCCCTTTGAAACAGCACCTGTTACAGACTTGCAGCTTGGGGAGCTCTGTGGTGATGTAGTGTGCACTCCTCCATGATACCGTGCCAGCTCCCCCCGTCTCACATTGATGTGCAAGGCAAACAAGCCGGGGACGTCTTCATTCTCCGAGAGCTTAATGACTTCTCGGTGCATTGGAGATAGGGCACGTCGGACCGGAACATCTTGTGCTGTGATGTGGCCCTTTGTGCTCGGGTGAAAAATGTTTTGTTTTGCTACTTTTGTTTCAGCTGTAGTTATTCTCAATGACGGTTGATTGTGAGATGGTGTTTATCGTGATGCCACAGTCTTATTTACTCTCTTAGCTGATGAAATGGTAATGACCCCTGTAGTCAAATTGGGACTTTGTAGCGGCAATCACGAAATGCCCAAGACACAAAATGTTTCTAACAGTGGTGCCGTTAAAACCAACAGCACTTAACATTATTCACAATACATTTAATACTACACTAAGCAGCATTAAAGGAACATTGTTGGCTTCATGGGACACCATGTTCATGAATATTATGCATTCAGCATAATCACAGAGAAAAATATACTGAATATTTCATTCACCCATTTAAGGTTTTACATTTTAACAAAATAAAGAGTTGGCTCTAAATATTTCAGTAAATTAGCCGTTTCTACAGTCTTACATACAGTGAAATTGAAACAGATACATACATTCAGTACACAGGTTGTACAAATTGTGAGAACTATGGCTTACGGTTAATGAAACGAAAAATTTGACAGGAATTTTTTCCCATGTTTCAGCTGCAAAATTCTCGTGCTCAGTGATGTTTATGGCCTCCGTGCTGCATCTGTCTTTTTAAATCTCACCAAAGGTGTTCAATTGTACGGAAATCTGATGACTGAGAAGGCCACTCCACTTTTTTTTAGACGCACCTACATATTGTACAAGACTATTTTAGCTACAGTGGGTCACAAGCCAATGAACTTTTTGTGCCAGGTAAGAGGATTGCGTGCAGCTGCAGCCCAGCTTCAGTACACACCTAGCATTACATCTGAAGTGATTCAATGTAAACATACTTGTATATTGTCTCTTTAAGGATCATACTGTAGTTGTTGTGCAGTGTATATGAGCCGATTGTTTCTCAGCTGACTGCCGTTTATCATGTTATAATGGAATAGCTTCATTAATCCATATGTTTCCAGAGCAAGTGTGTACACTGCCTCCGTGACTGTGTTTATATCATAGGCCCTATAATTAGCATCTGTTGACTAGCTTAGCAGCCTCCTTTGCGCCATTAAACTTTCTTGCACGGACACATCCTGGCAGCCACACTACATTTGCATATAAAAACAACTCAGGAATAGTTATGGACATCCATCAAATTTGCTTCAGGTATAAATCTTGTGCAGCCATTACTGTCAGGAATGCTGCTAAAGGAAGATAGGGATATGTTCAAATATGTGATAAAAACAGCCTGTCTTTAGTGGAGGCATTTTTGGCCTTGTATAGTGTTTTTTACACAGAACAATTTGTGCAGATTGCAGCCATCTCATTGCCTATTCTTCCCTCGTAGCCCATCAATAACAATGAGAGAAGTGTCAGCCACTGATTAGGCTTTGATATTGGGTGTGAAGCAGCCATGGCGTATGTCAATGTGAGCGTGCACTGGCTCATATGTTTATGTGTGTATCTCTAATTATAAAAGGAATTAGCTCACTAGAGGTCTACTTTTTCCCCCTTATAAAAAATGTATTTTAGTCAGCCATCCCGACCTTCCCAGTGGTAAAAATTTGGTTTCAAAATGAATTCAGCTCAAATCTGGCCCTCCTGCCTTGCAGTGTTTATACTCTCCATACACCCACTTTACATAACATTATGCCCATCTACCTAAAATTGGTGGTCATAATTTATGTTATAATATGAAGCCCCAAACACAACAAACTGCACTGATCCTTTTTTGGACCACTGCAGACCTGAAAAACCAAACAAGAGCTGCAGTTTTGGAGATGCACTTGTCCAGCTATCACAATATGTCCTTTGTCAGAACATTTCGAGTTTGACAAGGGACATACCCTTGTCAAACTCTAATGAAGAGATAATCTGTGTTTTTTATTTCACCTGTCAGTGGTCATAATGTTTTGCCTGATCAGGTTATACTCTCCATATAGGATAATTATGGGGCTGCAGCAGGTGTGGTAGCTTCAAGATGAGTAAACTGAAAACACATCATCGCCACACACTCAGTAGACTTTTCAATAATTTATGACTGTATTTAGCAATTAACGTTATGCCAAATTGCATCTGCGCTTCCTATGCATATCACCATTATTATGCCTGACTTATAGGTCAAGTTATGGAAATGAGAGGTAATGCCCCATTCAGTAGTACTTCAGAGCATCCCGTCCAGCTGTTGCTTCGCCGTGTGGGACGCCAAAAGACCTGGTGCAGCGTGATGAAATTTTCATTGGCGGTGTCAACAATTCACGCTTTTATTGTGAGAGTGAAGGAAATAATAAACCCTGGAAGTTAATTAAAAAATCTCACTTTTAGTCTGACTTTGAACTTTAGAAACAGCATGGGCACTTCCTCAAATGGATTTATTGGTTTGAGTTCAATTAAGGGGTTTAAAATTGGGTGCAAATAAAAGTGTCATTCTGGATTCCCAATATACTTGATAATAAAGTATTGTTAAGAAGACAATTTCCAGATGTGGATTCAAACAGAGTGGTGCAGTCGAGACCCATTATATGACAGTTTGCAGCACAGCAGGGGTGGTAGTTAGGGGTGGATTTTACAAGTGGTAACATACATCTCTGGATCTAGATCGACAGTCTTTTCAGAGAACAATACATTTGCTTGACATCTGTGTATGCGTACGATGAAATACTATGGAAATGTCAAAACTGCCTGACAATTTTTGTTTGTGGACAAAAAGTATTACAAAGGCAAAGGTGGACTTAGATACTTTACTTAATTAACTTTGGTACATTTTTAAAAGAAAAAGTACATTCTCTACATTTTCTAAGGCGCACTTTTATTTGAGAGAATAAAAAGTCTTTAAATGAGTAGAAGTAGTTTGAGTTTAAGTATGTTATGTGACAAAGTGAATCATGCTCAGGGATGTAGCAGGCAGAAGCAGTAGTAGTAATAGTCCTTTTTAATAATTGTTCTTATAAAAAATTCACAAGTAATTAGCATGCCAGTTTTTGAGTATTTGATTTTACTTCTAGTAATATTATTTTAAAGTAATTGTACTTTTATTTGAGTAGAGCTTTTGCTTCAGCAGTTATATTCTCATAGCTGACATTCTAAACTCACCATGTACAGCAAGTTGGATTGTTTTGTGTGTTCACAAACATGAAAATCCTTTTTGTCAGGCTCAGGTTTTCTCTTCACAGTCCAAACCGGTGGTGGTTTGACCAATGGTGTGGCAGTAGTGGATGGGTGTCGACAGCAACAAACATTCAGTACTAGTGCATAACATGGTCACACCAAAATCATTAGCGTAGATGCTGCTATTTGCTAAACTGCAAAAACCCTTTCATGACATTTTTATTGCATTGTTTTACGGTCATAGTAGTTTGTTATTTGGCTTTCTTGAACGAGTCGCTGATATGTTTTGCTAAAACACATCATCTTGAGTTTGTGCTTCATCCAATCACCTCCAATGATTCTACTGAGAGTTCCTCCCCTTTACAAACATTTTCATTCCAGATTAATATAACGCTCACAGAATTTCATGTTAGTCCTGGACTTGTGAAAGCGAACCCTCCCTGGACTGTAAAGGTAAATGAAGTTTCATTGACTTTCCCTGCCTCCTCCACTAATGTCTCGCCCTCCCCTTAGACTAAAACCAGCCTCTATTTTTCTTGCCACTAATTAACTATCCGAATGGTGATTAGCTTAGAGGCAGTGCACCCCGCCCCTCTGCCATCATCCTGACTCCGAGCTGTGTCTACGGTGACTCCAACATGTGTCTATACCAGCTGTGTATCTGAAGAGAGTTCTCTGGAGCAGTGAGGGAAAACAGGCTTCCAGTCCATAGAGCACAAAGTGGATATAGACTAAGCTGTCATATGTGCCTCTATACAACACATTTGCTACATTTTGAAACATTTCCCTATTGAAACACACCGCTGCACACATACATTACCACCAGCGCTTATTCTTAGCCCTATTGGGACCCACCAATGAAAACTTGTATTCGGAGCATGTTATTATCTAACATTGTTTATCATTCATTCATGCATTTGACTCCATGTTCACACAAACACATTTACAAAGCGTTGTTTGCATCTCATTGAAGGATGGTTGAACTTGTCTCACACTGCTACATCAATGGAGAGAGAGAGAGATGGAGGCAAACAGGAAAAAAATCAAGAGCCCAGACGTAAACAGATAGCCAGACAGCCATTTTGCCTTTGGGTTTGTGATTCAGAATACTAACAAGGCGTCTGGGCACACACACTGGGGAGGTAAGGTGTCGTGGAGTGCAGAGCAAGTAATGGCACGGGAGTGGACGTTTACCCTTGAAATGTGAGCAGGTGTATCCAGGGCATGCTGGGTACTTTGTGTTCTGTCATGGAAAAATGCTTCCAATATCCAAACACAGTACATTTGGACTGCATATTTAGAGAGAGAAAACTGCAATTGCCTGTTAAAGTTTGGTTGGTCACAACAGCTTAACTGCTTAGAGTGGGATAGTCTAACAGTAAATTACTGTGCCTTGGCTTGACCTACAGCATTCAAATCTTTTATTCAGTCAACCAACTACAAGCATTCAGCGAGTGCTGATCTCCCCCATAGCTTTGGCCGTATGCGGTAAAGGTAAAAGTATTGGGCTTTTCTCAAAATTAATCCCTATACACACACTCCACTTTGTAGTGCACTGTCTGCGTAGTCAGTGCTCGGCTTTCGGATGCACTCTTTCTGAGTTATCTTCCTTACAGACTAAGAAAACAACAAACCAATGCCAATAAAAACATAAGCTCTTTGGTAAAGGTAGGGTTTCTTTTACCATGGCTATATACACAGATACAAAAACATTATTGTTTCAAAAACATTTTCCGTAAACACAGCCCCGAAAATGTGTGTGTCCACACAGGTCCACTCATAACCAATAGTACATATGCCAGGCCTGTTGGTGGCACTGTAACGCTGTCAGACGAGACAGACAAGAATGCACAGGGCATGCGCAATGTAAACCAAAGAACATGAACGTGTGAGTTAGAAATGCTGAAAAGGGCTACGGTGTATTGTTTTAGGAAAGATGTGTATGGGCTGTAATTGTATTTGAACACTCAAAACTCTGGATCTGTGTGGATGAAACACCTATGTAATAAAAAAACCTTAGGGGATACACCTAAGCCTCTCTCTGTGTAGACAATGCTCAAATCAATCAAAAACAATTCACCATTCTATAGATATAACAAACTGAACAACAGTATCTATCTTGGAAGGCCTCTTTGTTTACCAGGGGTTACATCTGCATGTTAATAGCTAGTCAAAGACATAATGTTATTTTAATATCACATGTAAGATGAATCCATGTGTCTTCTTGTGGGATTAGTCTTGGCTCTAATCCCCTCTCCCACTGTGGCCCGACTTCATTTCTCCCAGACAAAGGCGGCACTCATTTTGTAATTAATCTGATACATTTGCATTAGTCATTGTGAGTTGTGGTTTCTGCATCATATACTGTAGCATGTTCTTTTGCATATCCCATTTTACTGAATGGGATTCACTCATATTTAATGGTCTATCTATGGTGATGAATTGTAACACTAAAACAGATATTGTTCCACATTTCATTCTCAAAACTGCTACTTCTGTTTCAATGATGTCGTCTTTTAGGATCATTTAATTTTCCAATGGAGTGTAAAGGTTATATTTTATGATGAAAAATAATTAGTAGTCTGCTCTGACTGCTCTGACATCTTAATAAAAGATTATCTCTTGAAACATTCTCCATTTGGTACTCTAGTCAGGAAAGGTCTATTTACTACACACAATATTGATCTCAGACACTGGGCACTGAAGAAACCACAAAATAGATGTTCCAAGAAAGGTTGCAATATCACAACTTCAAATGGTCACTGAGACATTTCTTTTTTAATTTATTTTATGTTAGCATATGTACTTTACTGAATACTAGTCAGACATGGAAGGAGTAAAAATACTTTTATCATTATTACTTACTTATTACCTATTATTACTTCAAAAGAATATTACTCAAGTAGAAGTAAATACTACAATTACTACTACAGTTCTGTGGCTGCATTCACCACTATTACTAAGTCTACCATTGGTACGTTTATTATTATTATTACTACTACTACTACTACTACTACTACTACTATTACTTTTGCAGCTGATTAGTTCCCTGAGCCGAGAACTGTGTCTTTTTTTTTTTTTTTTTGGCCTTTTACTTGATACATTGAATTTGAAATGACATCATTGAGATTTGGGGATTTGCAGAGTTTAATTCAAAGGTATTTTCATACATCAGATAAACGGTAATGAGTCACTCCTATTTAAAAGTGCTGTTAGAGGAAATTTTACTGCCACATAACAGAGAATGGCCTTTTCAACAATCACGCCCTGAAGCTTGACAAGGAATCAGGAAGAAAACAGAGGCTGGAAAATACTTTGAAATGCATCCTGTCTACATACATTACAGTACTGTTCAGAAGACTTAGACAGGTTTTTAAGAAATGCGTTGAACAAAAAAAGATGTTTGCACCATGAACAGATATATATATATATAATTTAAAATGTTATATTGACTTTGGCATCACTCTTTTTTCCAATGTGTGCTAAAATAGAAGCTAATTCAGTTGTTCTTATCATTTGTCACTTTTCATAATGCATAATACAGCAGACATGCCGGAGAGCATCATCTGAATAAATTGAGGTATAAAATTACTCATAAAAGACGTTTTCACAGTTTTCCCTCTCTGTCTAAACCAAAAACTTGTGATTTCCTTTTCACAGTTTCTTTCTGCCTGGATCTTGTTTTTTCACACTGCCATGTCAGAGCAGAATGTGAGTTACAAAGTGGCCCTCTATAGTTCTATCACTCATAATACAACCCTGAAAAAAGTAAAAAAAAAAAACACACACACAAAAAACAAGGATGGATCAAATGCAAATCTCAAATACCCATATTCACAATAGTCCCATAAACAACACATCACATGTTAAAGTAAAAGCAACTGAATAATATCACATTTTCAATTTGCGACAAATTTGGCGCAGAGCAACAAAAAGCTTTTTTTACCATTTAAAAAAGGAAAAGCTTTTTGCAACCAGTCAATTAGCAACACTTCAGTAAGATGTCTAGATTTAAAAAGAGTATTATTAGTATTAGATGATAATCCTGCATTATAAACAGGCATGACTGTGTACTGGAAATCACTGCATGCAGAAACATTTAGAGTCATATTTGAAGAAGATCTGGGTCACATGATTTTTTGATTTTGCCTCAGTCCATTTTCAATGTGTTTTGGGCCAGAGAAGACAACAGTGTTTCAGTATAATGTTCACAATGGGTTCTTTGCATGATCCTGATCCAATTAGTAGCAAAATGCTCCTCCAGTTGTTTTCCATAGTGCTTTTAGTAACTTTTTTCAGCCTTTTGTTTATCTGTCCACATGCCACTGCCATCAAATTCAAAAGAGCTATTCTCTTGTTAGTAAAATGTCTTACTTTTAACATTTGATATGTTATTTGGTATTTGTCAATAATCCAGTCACAGAGGCCCATAAGTCTCTGTACTTTAGGTGCCAGTACCAAGCCTGAAATGAGCCTAAATTGAGAAAAAACTAATCCAAATCAATATGCAAATCACTGCACTAAGAGACAGATGACTTGCTGAATGAAGGGACGGCGTCCTAACTTTTTTGAACCGGGGTTGTACATGTTGGCCCTCTTTAGTTCTGTCACTCATAATACTCACAGCCCATGTGATGATGTGTGGTATAAAATGTACTGGACAGATATTGATGGAAATGTAGAGGCATAAATCCCCTTTGAGGTCTACCTCCAGTGTGTCACACAGTGTCTATAGAGAGAGAAGCCCAGACCACTCTGACATATCATTCACTCATGTTCGAGTTTATGTTGAAACAGACGCATCAAAGCAAATCCCCCCTATTGTCTCCCCTAAGTCTTCAAAGAGCAGAGCGAGGGGCGGATGGCTCAGCCTACTCAATACGCTCACAGTATGGCCTCTGTAGGGAAAACTGTAGAAATAAAAACACAAATATTCTTTTTGAACTAGGAACAATAACAACCCATTGTAATGCTAGACATTTTTAAAGCAAACTATATCCTCCATTTTCTTTTTTAAAACACAGATTTTTCACAATTATTTCTAGCAAAAATAAGTTATTGATATGAATTTATTTTGGCTTAAAATCCAACTTAGTTCAAATTCTTTTATTTAATCCAAGCATTTGTTATCTTGCAAAGATGTAGTGCCCATACCTCGCGTCAAACCGGGATCTTCCTGTTTAAAGATAAATACTTTATCAATTGAGCCAAAAAAAAAAAAAAAAAAAAACACCTTATATTCACACAAGTAATGATTTGTTTTTCAGTTTTAGTCTTCTGCAATTACTAGTAATGACAAAAGTATCAGCACATTTTCAGTTCATTTTCATTTTTTTCTTTTTGCAAATGGTATATTGTGTATAATGGAGTTAATTGTGTAGCCATATTGTCCATAATATAAATCAGACAGTGTATTTATAAGGGGCATATTTCCAGTGCAGTGTTATGTGTCAGCCCTGACCTAGCCCTACTTAGATACTGATAGAGGACAATAACAAGAGTCTACAATAAATTTTCAAACATTATCCAAATACTACGTAGTGTTGTTTTAAGTATAGTGTTGATTTATTTCCTCATTCTCCCAGAGATTTGACTGGACTGAAATGACTCTAAACATGTGAGAGCCTATGTTGTGATCATATGGAGCAGCTCCATATTGTAGGATACTGCTATAACATTGCATAGCCAGACTTCAAATGTCACTGTTCCTATGGAGATATTTATGACAGTCGTTGAGGGATCTGCAGGCATCAACGTCGCAGGGATATTTGTTTGATGAAGAAGGCAAATAGCAGGACTGTGCCAAGACTTTGTTCCAACTATGGCTGTAGAATTTTCGGCATCATCCAAGTCCTCTCCATCCTAGCGCCGGTTCCACGGGGGACCTGGCATTCCTGTCCATCATGTGCTATCAGTGAGGCTGCAGACGCTACTCAGGCCGTCCCGAACTATCTTCTCTTCTCCTCTCTTCGGCTTCTCTGCCCCACCTTCTTGACAGTTTTTCTGTGTATCTCCGTCCACCAAGCTCTCACCCCCCCCACCCCCCTCCTTCAACTCCTCTTATCTAAAAAGTCTGATAGTTGGGCCTGTAGTTTTGTACTTTTGCTCTAATCTCTGCTGTGTTTCTGTCTTGCAGGTGTAAGGAGGGCTACCACGGTCTGCGATGTGACCAGTTTGTCCCCAAGACGGACGCTATCCTGTCCGATCCAAGTAGGTTTTCTCTTCCCGTTCATCACCCCACAGTATTAGCTCATTTATCTGTAAAGATGAAAAACAATTACTCTTATCCTTAACCATTATGCATTTAACAACAGCACAAATCAATGAATCACTCTAAAATGTACTGCAAGCTTCTGGAGGCCAAAACATGACTCAGAATTTTCAAGTTTATTTGTTGAAGTAAATATTGTTTCTTACATATATTTATTTGCAATAAAATCATAAACTAAAAACACTTCTTCCAATGTTAAAAGATATTATATCCAGACCTGGACTTTAACTAGAGATTTTTTGTTCATGGGTAAATGCTTTACCCATCAAGCCACAAAGCCCAGATATCTCACAATGGTATTTTACTAAAATTTGTTCCGTTACTGATCCCATGCTGGAGGTAGTGGCCCTGCCTCGCAATGGAACAGAATCATAAAAAATTACTGGATCCAAACTAAAACAACTAACAACTAATTTCATTTTTGACAAAGGTAGAAAAAAGTGTAAAAAAAACTGTACTAAAGTAAATGCACTGTTATCTTTAGTATAACATAAGCGGAAGTAATTTTTTGAAAGATTTGTTAAAAAAAAGAAAATAAACTACTACTACTAAAATCTACTACTACTACTTACATCCTCAAACCTGGCTTGATCCAAGGAGCTTCTAATTACAAGGTGAGTGTTCTACCCACTTTATCACTGAGATCAAAAAGAGTTCATTTGGACATTCTTTAAAAAAGTAAAACACTCGCTTATAGACATCTAGATACTTTTCACCTTTACTTTTTATTATCTTACTAACAGACAGAAACCAACCAACAAACTTATTCCGGCAAAAACACAATCTTCTTGGCAGAGGTAATAAAGAAAATTAAAAACTGGTCCAGGGGACTGAAGTGATAGAAATACTAATAAAGAAGTATGATGAAGAAGTGACGTGTAAGGGGTTAATGAAAACCATGTAACATGTTCCTGTTGCTTTTACCAACCTATAATTCTGATTTAATCTTGCATGAAGTTCCTCAAGCTATACATTAATTAATGAACATTTCCTTATAATTAAATGATGAGCAAATATTAGATCAATGACACAAAGTGCAATGCTAGCCTCCATAGCCCGCTCAGGTAATTCTATGCACAAAACATGAGTAAAAGAACTGCATTATTGCCTTTAATCTGAATAGTCTCCCCGAGCTAAAGAGCAAAAGAAAGTTTTCTGTTTCCTTTTGTTCATGAGACATTTCCCCAGAGATCCTCCCAATCCCCATGACAGTTGTATGGTGTAGTTAAAAAATAAAGCAAAAGTCAGGGGTACAAGGAAGAGAAATTGGATGCCTCTAGCCCTTCCCATGAGAACTAGGGCTTTACAAATTTACTATGTCTTACGGAGTGACTTGACTTCGCTGCACCAGGAGTTAGAGTGAAAACTTCGCTTCTGTTGACTTGATATTATCAGTGGAATAATGGGGTCACAAGTCAGTGTTAGGTGGCACGGTTTCAGTTCCCACTTGGCTTCAGCATGGGATTTATTTAATCTTCTATAAGCAGTCATTATTTTGTCTTTGAGGACAGATTGGAGCTCTGTTATGAGCTTAACAAGCTTGCTGCTGAAATGTGATGGCAAACACTGCAACTGTATTAGTTTATTAACTCTCAGGCTCTCCTTTAAAAAATCATGTTCGTCCTCTCCAAGCTCTTTTAGGTCACTGGGTCACATGAAGAAAAAAACTTTTTTTTGTTTGTTGATCATTAACCCCTGTCCTTATCATACATAGCAAAAGTTAATAATTTTTTATATTTTTAACCCTCTAACCCCCTGCCAGTTTATTCACATAATTCCCACATATTTGTACATAACGCATGCATTATTTACTATTTAAAGATGCAAAGTATTTTTTTGTTTGTGCATGAATTACCGGCCCTGGATAGATCTATGATTAGCCCTAACTCTGATTTAGAATTTTTTTTTTACTTTTTGTGCTATTACAAAATAAAAAAAAAAGAAGATCACACAAAAAAGGGCTGAAACTCAGGTTCTTCCTCTTAAAGCCTTAAAAGGACTGGGCTACAGTCACTGTTATCTAATAGGAATTATAAGGGAATTATTTCCCCCAATGCAATGAGAAAATGGTGGATCTGATAGTGATTTTGTTTGTTTGTGTATATGTTTAGCCTATGACTGACAGGGTTACATAGGCATTAACATGATTTAACATTTCTGTATTGCAATGGTAGTAAAGTGAAAATAAGTGATTTTAATGTAAGTAAATGGGACTACAATGGGCTTTAAGAGACAGAGAGAACGTTTTTTTGTCCAGGCATTTGAACTTTTTTTTTTTCAGTTGTGACACTGAAATTTAAAAATTAATTTGTTCATAAACGATTTTGTAAAATATCATCACCCTAGCATAAGAAATGAGAGTAAAAATACATTTGAAAAGCCCCAAAAGGGTGCCAGGGGGGCCTGAGGGTTAACATTACATGAAACAATAGCAGTTCTATAGAAATGATTTAATGGAGCACAAAAGTTCTAAAGATCGCATGCTTAGGAGTGATTGGTGGCAGGGTCGTCAGAGCTCCTGCATCTCAGCAAGCAGGTTGTGGGTTTGATCCTTGAGCCGACTGACAATGATCACTCGGAGTAGAGTTACCATAGCTTCTCTCCAGGTACCATCCAGAAACATGACCCTAAACCTCCCAGAGTGAATGAAAGGGAGTCGTCTCTCTGTCAGCACTGGCCATTTTCCAGGGAGTGCCCCACCTAAGGTCCATAGTTGCCCATAGTTCCAGCCTCTCACAGCCCCTAATGAGACCAAGTAGAAGAAGATGAGAGAATGAATATTGCATACCTGGTCTTACTTTCAGTGGAAAATAACATTTATATTATACAGTCATGATTGCCTTAGAATGAAGTGATCTGATTTAAGAAGTGTTTTTAGAAAAGCACTAATGCTGATACACAGTGTTCTATAAGAGCAACTACAGTGATTATATGTTAGATGGGTAATCTTATAAACCTGCTTTCCACCAGGCTAAGTCAACTGTTATGAGTCCTCCGGAAATTGCTAGTGTATATATTATAACATATACTTATGTCTCTTGTGTGCAGGTATATTTTTACTGAATGAACTCTACACGTTGAAAATATTCTCCTTTCAGTTGTTCCTTACAGGGGTTGCCACAGGGAATAATCTCACTTGTGCTGAGTGTACAGACTTTACAGTAGAAAGCTCAAAGACACGCATGTATGTGAATTGGTGACTGTAAATTACCCCTAGTGAATGACTGTGAGAATGAATGGTTGTCAGCCCTGTAGCTAACATGACCATTGTCCAGGGTTTACAACAGTCAGAGCATGCACCTGATCACAAATACATTCAACTTTTGACCCTAGTTGTCCATCCATAGGAGACATAGAGCACTGGAGAAGATACAAAAGTAGAATGAAGCCTACTTCGATCAGTGTTGATGCAGAGTGATCTAAAATGTATCCAGATTACCAAGGGTTTGGCGGATCATCCTCTTTTCTAAGCCCAAATCATGTAATAACATAAACACAAACAACTGCAGTACTACCAATGAGATGGACTTAAGAAGAAGTGAATTCATTTTATGCACAAAGTGATGTCACTGTTCTACATTAATTAATAAAATTATGATAGTGAATTTATTTTATACTGATTGGTTATGCAATATTATGTAATATTCCAAATTAATGAGGTACTACATTTTGATTTCCATTATAATTAAGTGCACCGGTGGCGGGGCTTGAACTGCCAACCTTAGATTAGTAGGCGAATGTCTCTACCAAATGAATAAATGCTTGAAATAATTCAGTAATTCACCCAAGGGCTCGCAAGCCAGTGTACTCTTTGTGCTGGTCCCAAGCCCAGACCTGTGCTAAATTACTGTGCAAATGCATGCTCAGAGGCAGATGATTTAATTTGCTTTGAAATGTTAAAATAATTCTCTCTGTGTGTACTGAATTTTAATAATACATGCATTTTATTTTAAACTTACTGAAACAAACAGACTTTTCCATGATATTGTAATTCTTTTGATGTAGAACAGTAATTCTATGCCATCTATGTTTATTAGTGACAAATCACACCCCGGGGCAGGCCTTTTTCTCATCTCAGTTTTTTTCTTTCCTAAAATCAATTCCTGTGCACCTTGCAATCACAAATCATCCATCGGTCCCTCATCCTTTGTCTTGCTATTGACCGGCCACAAAGAAGCCACTCAAGAGAGCAATCCGAGCTGCCTTTCACACACACACAAACACACACACACACACGATCCCTCGCTTATACACGCACCCAGAGACTGTCCCGCACGTCTCAAAAAAGCCACAGGACAAAAAGAGAAAAGGCTTCCTGCGGGTGCTCCAGGTAGACTGCTGCGAACTTAGCTCAGGAAATGAGGTGGGAAGAAGGTGCCTGGGATTTTTTTTTTTTTTTTTTTTTTTTCACGGTCGGGGGAATAGCCGGGTGTTTAATTGGAGGCAGGGGAGTGTGTAGGAAGACAATTTGGTTCGTACTCGGTAGAAGAACAGAGTTTGGGACATGCAGTTAATAGTGTTCTTTTGGGCCAGTGGATACTTAACACAAAGAGTTAGATTTACTCAGCTGATTTCTTTAGGAGGGAAGTGAGGAAGTGAGGAATCCTAACTATTTATCATTAGGCCAAACACACACACACATCTACAGACTCAAATAGTTATAGAGTAAATGCTCTTATATCTAACAACGGTAAAAAAAAAAAATTATATGTATATCATTTGTCCTTTTCTTCCTGGGGTGGCAGTAGTAGTGGTATGGTAGAGCCGTTCATCCACTTACGTGAAGGTTGGAGATTTAAAGCCTGCTCCCATCATTGCATACTGCCGTTGTGTCCTTAGGCAAGATACTTAATCCTTCTTGCCCCCAGCGTATGCTTCTGCTTGATGTAAATTGCATTGACTGCCCATGGAGGTAGAAAAATGCTATATAAATATGACTAGTTTAGTCATATGATTTAGTCTTTACTACGCCCTTGTGGTTGTGGGGTTAGTATCTTTGGCCCTATCTTGCAATAACACAGAATACTTAAATGGATATAGACAATGTTAGCTTGCTATAACAAATGAATAAACCAACCAACAAACCAATGCTGAAAAAAAACATCACTGCCAAAAATCGATATTGTTATTGTATGAATTCAGATTATTAATATTGGTTTGAGTTATTTTTTACTAGATTAGATTTATTTACTTATTAGGCTAGATTACTTGACCTGTTTTAAGTTATTTCTGTCTTGTTTCAAGCCATTATTATCAGGTCTTGACATTAACAGTATCCAACCAGAAAAATGTGGGTAGATTTTCATTTTGGCTAGTAACAAGTTGACTCCCACAAGCCACTTCGGCCACTTGGAAACTCTAACTTGCCACAATGACCAGTGGGCAAAAAAATGTAATGCCAAGCCCTGATTATTATACTTATGCCAACCGGGTAAGTGGAATTTTCTTACCCCAAAATAGCTTGAAACAAGACAGAAATAACTTAAAACAAGTCTCATCTAGTAAAAAATTACTCAAATCAAGATTAATAATCAAGTGAAATTCAAGTCTTTTTAACTAATGATTTTTTTTGAACTAATAATGTAACCCCCACATGAGTCCAGGACATGCTGCTAATACTGTTCTTTTGTGCCAGTGGATACTTAAGACAGGCTAGGACTTAGATTTACTCAACTGATTTCCTCCGGAGGGAAGTGAGGAAGCTGTAATCCTAACTATTTACCTCCAGTTTGTATTAGGCCTGAAGTAAATAGCCCGACAGGATATTGGCTGGGTAATGCACACACACTTTGGCTTCCCCAGTTCTCTGCTCAGCCAGGTGAAGAAGCGGATTAAAGATTCAATTCACTCCCGCCATTGTCTTTTGCCTCCACCCCATCTCACAATTGCAACCCGAAGCATCTGACATGATTTGCTGGGTATTCCTTCCCAGCCCCATGCTCTCCCAAGATCCTCACAAGACGCCGTAAACGGTTCCCCGGGACACATCAAGCTGCCGGGTCGCTGAAGGATCGGATAGACTCTCACATATTATGATTGGTTGAACGTCAGTAGACAAAAGCAGTGCCAAAGGAAAGGGGATGTGTATCTGTGGTGTAATGACATCATGTGCACAGGCGGCGACAGTCAGAGAGAGGGTCGGGAGCCGCTGTTGCCATGGGCAGTCAACAGGAAAATAGCTCAAATAGATAAAACCAATCGGGCTCAATCAGGAAAACACTGTGTTCCTTTTTTAGACCTTGCTGAGGAGTGGCATCTCAGTGTCTGCAATAAAAATGCACATCTCTAGTATTTTAAAAACTACTCCATCTTTTCCAAATGATCAGGAAAACCTAGTGTTTAGCATTCACATTGACAAAAAGTACCCCAATTAAAAATCCATTACAAACCCCAACAATATGCTGATGTCCCTGTCATATCTATCATTATAATATGCTAACAGTAATTGAAATTGCAGTCTAACAGGGAATCTGGTGCAGGAAAACTTCAGCCCACAACAGGAAAAATGTCTGAAAGCATGTCGGAAAATTTATGTCATCTGGTAACACACAAAAACTACCATTAAGTAATTGCAATAAAATAATATAATAATTGTATATGAGCTTATTATTCTGGGCTAAAATATTAACTAGAAGCAGACGTCAACCAAGTTTAAGTTTAGAAGTAAATGCTCCATTAAGCCACAAAACCATAATATCCCACAAACTCTTTCTCTAAAACTATAATTTATTGAATTCTTGTAGTGGATCTTCATTTCTTTTACAATGGTACAAATTCCTGGATCCAGGCAGTGTTTCAAATTCACAGCAAGAACATAATAATAAAATATTCATTAACTTATTACTGAACTTTACTGAAATTTCCTAAAGTTTTTGCGTTATTTTGCTAACAGACTAACAAACCAAACAATCAATAAACCAGCATAACCCTCCCCTTTGTTTGAGGTAAGTTGCTGATATGCCCTACTATCATCACTATACAGCATAGAATAAAAAAAGCTTAATCTAAAGCTAAATCTGCAAAAATGTGCTAATAAAATGTATTAATAGTAGAATATATGTAGCGTGTGGATGATTTAGAGAAAAATAACTGATCTTAAATCACAAAGACATACAGTCAAAGCTTTATTTCCTTCTGAGACCCCCAACATTAATCCAATTTCTCCAATTTTCTCCACTGGATACACTCAAAGCTATTAGTATTTAAATGACAGTGCAGCAGTCCTATTTCCAGTCTATGGTCATTGGAACCATAGTATTGTCTATTCTTTTGTTTTTGTAAATACAGTCATTTTTAAAATTTTCTTTTTCTTAATCTTGTTTTGTATTGTAACATTGCTCATTACATTTTAGTATTCAGCCCATTAATTTTAGTTGCTATGAGACTAGCTGTGGATCATTACAAGCCAGTAATAAATGCTGACATTTGTTAATAATCCTTGAGGCCACAGTACATAAAGCTGCAAACAATTGTATACTTTGTTTGACATAAGCGTCTCTCTGTGTAAACATACCTGACACACTTAATTGACTGATTCAATTAGAGAGGATTATTCTCGGGTTATGGTTATAATGATCAAATTTCCACCGCTCATTAAAATCTGTTACGGAGTTTGACAGTAAATGAAACTCTGGATTTGGTATTTTCATGAGTTTTAAATGTCAAAAGTTAGTCCACTGTGTTTTAAATGTGATCACTGACATTAAAGGATTATTTCAAATCCCTTTCTTTTAAATGGAGCCAGATAACCCCACAGGAGGAAGATACTTTCACTTTCAATATATTTTACTTTCAGAGTCATACTTTTTGAGGGGAATAATAATTTTAAGTAAGTCTAAGTCTAGGGTATAATTACGTTTTTGAGCTCAGTGGTAAAGATTGTGGTAATAGTAATAGTGGTGGCAGTAGTAGTGATAGTAATAGTGATAGTTCAAGTAATGGTAGTAGTACTGTAAGTAAACTGAACAAAATCTTTTAATGTTCACTTTTATTTATATAACCCATTATCACAAAGGTAGTTGTCTCAAAGTACTTTACAAACACACACAATCAAACATTAAGACACAATCAAACAAGCTATAAAGTCCATTAGCTCATCTATAGTGTCATAATAACATTTTAACATAACAGAAGTAACAGTTAAGTACAGATGTGGAGTACTTCTCCCACCTCTGGATAACCCCATGCAGTTATAATATTCTGCTCATTAAGTATTCTTTTGCTTTGAGGCATTCAAGGGTTTCAAACTTCTAGTCTAGTCGTGCTGACAGATTAGATTTTCCCATCATCAAAATGCATCTGGGAGGAGCTATTTTCTGTCCTGGTATTTTTCAAGAGCTCCCACCACATAATCTGTGAGTGGCTTGGTGAACCACACTCTATTTAAAACTCTGACCACCTCTGTCAGAAAAGCAATTACTAGTGAGGGTTTCATTTTAATTTAGATTACATTACAGTGACATGCAAAAGGACTGCTGTCGGGATGGAACGAACATGAGTGCTTCTTCTTTATCTGTTTTCCCCAGCTACAGGACTTACGGTAGGGAGGGGTAGGGACTAAATGCATGAAGGAAGGATACATATAAGGAGACAGAGAGGAGTCATGCTCCAGAGCCTGTGGGTGTGCATGCGTGTATGTGTGAAGCATCTTAAAACGAGCAGCTTGAAACAGAGGAGTACAATTACCACAATGCCTCGAGCTCCAATCAATATAAAAGGCCTGAGCAAAGCCACGTCAATGACATAAAGCCATGCGATATGTCGTTTTTCAAACTTTTATTTCTCTAATCCGCTCCTCTCTGTCTTTGTTGTTCTCTCTTTGCATTCAAAAGACACGCCATAGAGAGACTTGACCCTAAAGGTGGAAAGTAACAAGATACTACTCAAGTTTTTAAAGGATATTCTGAGAATATTTTCTAAATGATACTTTAACTTTGTTACTTTTTAAAGTTTTAACTATGAGAAAAAGCACCCTTTTTCAGTGTTTAAGGTAGTAGGAATAGAAGTAATAATAATAAAGTGTAGCAGTAGCAGTGTAATAGTAGCAGTTGTAGAAACAGAAGTAATAGTACTAGCAATGATAGTAGCAGTAGTTAGAGACGGAAGTTGTAGAAGTTGGTAGTGGTAGTAGTAATAGTAGCAGTAGTAATAATGGTTTTAGCAGTGGTTGTGGTGGTCATGATAGTAATAGTAGCAGCAGTAGTAATAGTAGTAGCTGTGGTAGTAGTACTCGTAGTAGTAGCAGTGGTAACAGTAATAGTAGCAGTTTAACAGTAGTAGTAATAGTAATAGTACTAGTAATGATAGTAGCACTAGCAGTAGTCAGAGAAGTAGTAGTAGTCATAACAGTAATAGTAGCAGTAGTAGTAATAGTAGTAGCTGTGGTGATAGTAGTCATAATAGTAGCAGTGGTAGTAGTAATAGTAGCAGTAGTAGCAGTAGTAGTCATGTTTTTTGCAGTGGTAGTAGTGGTTATAACAGTAGTAGTATCAGCAGTAGTAATAGTAACAGTGGTGTCATTAAAAGCAGCAGTAGTAGTAGTGGTAGAAGTAGTAGTAGTAGTAGAAGTATATATTAGTATTACCACAATAGCTTGAGGTCCAAGACAAGTCAGTGAGATAAAGCCATGCAATATGTCATTTTTTAAGCTTTTATTTTTCATTTTCTCTAATCCTCTCTTCTCTATCTTTGCTGTTCTGTCTCTGCATCCAAAAGCAACACTAGGCCAGGTCAGGTTTTTGAGTTAATAACAAAACACACACACACACAAAAAAAAAAAAAAAAAAAAAAAAAGACATTCACTGCTGCGTTGCTCATTACCTGCTCCACAAGAGAGAGCCATGTCAGAAGAGCCATCAAATTAACTTTTGTGTCTCCCTGAGGTGAATCCTGCCTTAGATAGATGTGTACCATGTTCTAACTGCTTTGTCTTGTCTCTCTTTTCTTCCCTCTGTCCCCTTCCTGCTTCCATTTTTTTCCCGACGCTGTCTGGGATCCATGGGAAACAGCGGATGAACTTGGGATTGAGTTCATGGGTAAGTTCCTTTGATTGTGTGCAGTGCTGGATCTCTCATGTTCTGTCCCTAACATGATACATATACGCACACACACGTACAAAAAAACTAAAACACACAGAGAGAACAACAAGGCAGGGCTCACCTTGGAAAATGAATGTGAGCCAGTCGCCATGGAAACACTGTGGTGGTGAATTAGGTGTATTCTGTCTGCATGAAGAACAGAGAGAAAGCGAAAAAGAGAGGAGGGGGGTTTAGGACGATGCAGCAATAAAGACAGATAGGATTAGGGTTTAATGGTGAGGCAAGTCTACTGTAAATAAATCCACTTTTAGTTTGAGAACACTGAGCATTAAAGCGAGCTGCTGTATTTTCTGATTGTGGCGTGGTTTAGATGTCACATGAGATCCTGGAATTACTTGTCTATAGGTAAGAGGCAAATACACTATATTACAACAATATGAAAAACTAAAAAAAAGTTGTTACAGAGCAACAGAAGGTGGGAAAAGACGTTTCCAAAACATGGTCACTATTATTAGAAGTGGTGGAAAATAGCTGGATACTGGAGTAGAATAGTAATAGCAGTAGGATTAGTATAGAAGTACCACTAGTGATAGTAGTAGTAGCTTTATTAGTATTAGTAGTTCTATTATTTGTAGTAGTAGCATCAGTAGTCATAATGGTAGAATTAGTAGTAGTGGTAGAAGCAGAACTTTTTGCTTAAACTTTACTTTTACTCAAGTGTTAATTTTAAGTACTCAACCAAATTACTTGTTGAGTACACCTGAGTAAGGGAGTCAGGGGTCTCAAACTTGCCTCCGGACAGCAGGGCCACCCTCGCCCTGGTGTCCGGTCCTTGGCATAATATCAAAAAACATAATATAATCTGGCCTGCAAAACATTTTTTTATACTGGTTTATTTTTTCTCAAGTAAAACAGTGTGTATGACTTCAAAATAGACAAATTACCGTAATGTCTAGAAAGGTCAAAAGTTCCTTGCTATTGCTTGTTTGGTTCATAAGTGATGAGAGCTTTTGGGGCTATTCTGTTACTTCCTGCACATTTTGTGGCACTTAACACTAAACTTATTACATGTATCATCTCAAGTAATGATGACTTCTCTTCTAAAAAATCTCTTTCCAAGTATTTCACTTTTGTAGCCCTGCAGTGACATGCCAGTACTAGATATGGCCCCTGGCGTGAGACCCCTGTTTTACATACATCTGCCACCTCCGATTATTAGCATCAGATATATTGGATACTTATGGGATACTGTTTTATTTATACATTTTACACAGTGTCCTGACTTTTTCAGAATTTTGCAAAGTGGACATTACCAAGTTATCATGTTATCTCGAAACGTCAAGTATATCATTATAATGCTAGAGTCATTTCCACACATCATAAAAACCTTATTAGTTCCTAGTTAATAAAAAAGCAGTAGTTGATGCCAATATTTGACTGCATAAAAAGTCATAAAAGCTAATTCACTGCCTTGAAACTTATTTGATATCGACTTAGTCTGCTATTGATTGGCTCTTTTGAGTAAGCAGGGAGCATTAGAAGGCCCTACACTACAAACGGTTAATCTGGGACAGCTCAGTGACTAATCTAAACACCAGAAATATAATGAACTATAATTTTAATCAGTTTTATGGCCTGCTATGTGGTAAATATGTCTTTTAGAATACAAATTGTGGGGCTCTTTCTTTATTAGCTGCATACTGTTTTTTGCCCCGAGGGACTGTACATATCTCTGAGTTACACACAACTCCACCACTCATACTGTTTTTCCATTATCTCTACTCTGTGTAAGCAAGGCAGCCTCCTTTTGTGCATGCATAAAAAAACCAACACCGCATGCTGTGAAGTTTTCTATTAGCATGGCTTCGTACACACACATAGCTGTTGTCATGTTCGTCTCTCTTTGCCCTGGGAAATGGAAGTGAGGAGACGCCGGAAAAAGACGCCAGAGTGTGCCTCAGTTCAGTGGTTTTAATCTGCCAGACAAAATTAGTTCACAATGGCCGTGCAGGTGGGAGGATGTGCGGTGGGGAGCTGATCGATTGATATGTGGATGCTTGACAGACATGGATCATTGTCATGGCTGGGAGTTTAATACAATTCTTTTTATATGACTTAGGTTTGTCACTGTATTTTTTTCATATAGAGCCTTTTTGTGCCATGGCTAAAAGTTGCTAGCTAATTCTAATTCCTCCAAAGAAAATGTATGGGTGCATCTGCTTATTTCCATAGTTTAAGGCAGTGTTTCTCAGCCAGGGGTACAGGGTCCCCTAGCCCTAGGGGTACGCATGCACTTTGCAGGGGGTACTTGGATTTATTTCATAATTTATTTGCCAAGATGATTAGAAAGTATTTGCAATCTCTTCCTTTGAGACTATTGAAATGTAGGTGTTCTAGATTACTGTATATTTTTATTTTTTAAAGTTTATTTTGAACATAAAATATAGAATAAAATGAGTAAATGTAAGTTTTTTTTTTTTTTCTTTGTTTTTTTTAGTTTATTGTATTGAGTTTGTATGAGTTTAAAAGAATAAAAATGCAAAATGTATTAATAACAGATGTTTTGTATAAGAACTTTTTGGGGTACTCATGGTATGACAAAAAGCCCAGGGGGTACACGTAATAAAAAAGGTTGGGAACCACTGGTTTAAGGGAAACTAATATTATGTAGACTGTACACAAAAAGTGAAATATTTTAATGGTGAGATAATGTTAAAAATAGAAAAATCAGTATGTTGTAAAATTATAGAACATTATAGCTAGGCTAAAAGTATAGGGTGAATTTGGGTAATCTGGGACACTTTTTGTAATTTTGACTTCAACACTTTTTTCTAATTACTTTCTAACAACCTGTATAAACAAACTGTATTATCCTTTTCATTCATTAATTTTCTTTCGCTTATTCCTGTTAAGGGTTGCAGGTGACTGGAGCCTACCCATTAACTTTGGGCCATAGGCGGGGTACACCCTGGACAGGGGCCAGTCAGTCACAGGGCAACTGTATTATCCATACTGTATTTCTGGAATCCTTGAGATGTTTTCTAACAACAACAAAAAAAAACTGTCAGGATATCACACACAGGGAATAAATGGCAGAACTTTTTCTGGTTTTCATGCCTTAGTTAAATTTTTTAAAGAACTTTGATAATGTGGGACACCTCGTTTATAATCTGGGACATTTTCATGAATAACATTTTACCATTAAAATAAACAGAGAATTTTAAACTAAAACATTAATATGTAAACAGCAAAAAGTTTTCTTATTTATTTTGTGCTTGCTGGGCTCAATAATTAAATGCAAATTTAATACAGATATTCACCCTGTGAATAACCCAGGTTTTTTTTTTTTTTTTTTTTTGAAACCACTCACTGCAGCCTGCAATAGCTGTTCCTTTTCATTTTGGTATAGACTACATGGCTTCTTTTTATTGTGTGTTTTTGTTTGTCTGTAGATTTGGCTTTGGACAGTTGGGGGGGGGGGGGGGGGGGGGGGGGGGGGTTGATGCATGCAATACCATCAGAGAGTAAAGTCTACATTGTTGGATGCTTTTGCTTCTGTAATGACTCTAAGGTAGGGGTGGGGTTTACCCGGGACAATGACTAACAGCAGGGCTATAGTGTCATGTTTCAGTGTATATATCCCACAACCACAATACCTGTAAAATAACTTTATAGTAACTGTTACACACATGTTTATACAAACATGGATCTTTAATGCTTATTTTGCCCCTTTTAAGGCATTAAATGAGTGTAAATTAAAGTTCCAGATTACCCAAATCAAGCCGTCCCACATTATTAAATTGGCTTGATAAAGTGGGACACTCAAAAAATGTTTTAGTATAAAAAACCTAATGTTTATTTTTACCAAATAAGAGCATTATTCTTTGCCTAAACATGTCACTGACATAATTTATTAATTAATAAAAACAATAACATATAAATTACAAAAATGTATCCTTAGGATTTTTTATCAAAATCTTTGACCAGTTTCTTAATTTTGCTCTGTTGCTTGTGATTAACCATAGCCATATATTTTTTATTGACTTTATAACTAAAATGTGTGTTATCAGATACACAACAAACATGCCCAACTTTTGGTTAAAGATTTGAGGACTATATTTTGTTAGAACAGGAAATAATCACTCTGAATCTTAGGTGTCCCAGGTTACCCAAATTCACCCAGTACAGCTCAGTCATTACAATTAAAATAAATTAAAGCTTGAAAATTTTCTCTCTGTGTACTATATCTTATACAGTATATGTGTTTCACTTTTTATTATTATTATGAATCTCATTTCATTTTTTCCACAATATTCTAATTTTCATCTGCAGCCTACATCTTCCATGAAGGAATGAGTATTTTCCTCCAAATATAAATCAACAAAATAGTTACGATAACTGACTACATGAGTGTAATGTCAGAGCCAAGTCAGAAGACATTAGTGAGTATGCCAGCGTTTAGCTGTTTTTGGTTTATGTAACAATAAGCATCTATATTTGACATATAAGTTAAAGGCTAAATAAAGCTGAACTCTTATGTTTTTTCGGAGTTAGCAGTTACAGAAATCTGGTGGACCACATTAGTTTGTCAGTGTATGCTCAGGTTTAATCCATCATTCATCACAAATCCTACTTCAGTTATTACTGTCTCGTTAAAACACACTTTAGTAAGTTAACTTTAGCAAATGGAAATGATCACATCTGGGTGCTTTAATTCAGTAATTTTAACAAATATATCAACATCAACCATTCATCTTTGTTGTTGTCTGTTTTTTAGTTTGCATCTTTGTAAAAAATAAATGGGAAAAACTGCTACTCTTTTCACCCAACTCTAATATGTGACAAGTTGAGTAAAAAACATAAAGGCACAGCAATGCCTGTTTTGATGCGAGATTGAGTGCTTTAAAAATGATCCATTTTCTTGCATAATTTAGCCGAGTCACTGAAGCTCCAAGTGGAAATATTTCAGTTTGAAGACGGCATTTTCCCATAAATACTTGAGCAAGGCTGTCTGTGCAGGATTTTCCCTGCAGTCATGTGTGGAGCACTTGCTGTAACATACAGGCCATATGGGATTGCCATGTCCTTGTATCAACATGACAGGGCTTATGGCTCAAGCTGCTCATTTTCTGCCATTTTTAACATGGCCTTGCATCTCATTTCCGGATTGCCTGTAATGGCTTTAAATAGAGGCTGCAAGTTGGGTTTTTGTTGGGGTAATTCAGCAGAGCTTTGGCGACAGCTGTGTTTTATGTTCTGAGTTTGAAATGAGCCATTTCACCAAAAAAGGTCCAGGATCGTCTCAAGTGGCTCAAGAACAATGATGATGTAGCAACAGGGAAAGATATTTACAATGGATTTCAATGGTGCCAACTATAGAGGCCATTTCAGTGACAGGACCAGAGGACCAAACTACACATAATTTTGAAGAGCGCCTCCTGTTGGTCATTTATAGTGAGACTCATTTTTGGATAGCTTCACCACATACTTACATAGTAGCTTTGAATTCTTTGTTCTGACTGACACTGACATAAAATAGCTTAGTTGTTTTTACCGATGTGGCATAGATAATGTACATTTGATGGGTGAAATTCTAAAGGGACAAAAATAACAATTTGGCCAACACTGAGATTTATATATCAAATATAAACTTATGATGAGCTTTTTTTACTGACAAAATATCACTACTAATATTGCCAGTGATTTTAAAGTTATTGACACCAAACAGCTATTTCTGAGATGGATTTAGTTAGAGCCAATAGGTTATAATACATAAGTGCCATTCTATGAAGACATGCTGAAGGTGACTTTTTTTTTTTTTATAAAAAAATAAATAGGATTTATATGTTATTAATACTGAGCAAACAACAATTGTATACCAGTGGCAGATGCTTGTTTTTCAAACAGGGGAAGCTGCATGCCATCCCGCTGGGCTGGCTGACGATTTGTCACAGTCATCCAATCCCTGTCTTGCTTCCTTGCAGAACAGTATGTGCTGTTCAATAGGGATCCATTGAAGCTTGTTGTCAATAGGGATTTATACACTGTGTACTGCCCTGATGTGATGGAGAAATCATGTCAGAGAACCGGCCTTAAACAGCTGAATAATAAACCACATTATCATACAATTATATCAACTTCTGATGTAAAGTAAATTCAGATTATTCAACAGTGCATATTTGACCATTTATTTTATGAAATTAGGAGAAGTTAATCTTTCCTTGTTGTCTCTGAGCTGTTGTCATTTGTATACACGCTCTGGCATCTGTGTCTGTGAAGACTTTTAGGAAAAGTCTGAGCAAATTGTCTTAAAATTGTCTTAAGTTAGCACACTCACTTAAGGCCTCCTGTTGATAAATTTAAATTATTCAGTGAGATTCATTGTCGCTGTTTGGGCTTCGTTTGATAGCAGTTCATCAAGATTACTTATTCATTTGAGTTGTGTCTAAAAGGCAGACAAACAGACTGAAACTTGCTCCTCTAGTTGCTGTAATGTTAAATAATACTCATTATGCATGGCTGGCCCATTTCAGATGAATATTAGATTGCTGAGTGGAGTGTGTTCCTCAGTAATGGCCCACCTGTGGGCATTCATTTGATTTAAATTCATTTTTTTAACAATTAATGTGCTATGGGATCTCTGCAATGTTTTGTTGTTTTTAATATACCATACAGTAGTGTGCAAAAGTCTTAGACATGTTTTTAAGAAAGGCTATGAATAATAACAAGGAGTATCAATGTGAAAAAATATACAACATTTAAAAAACCCCTGAAAAAACTAAACTAGAAGCACTTGGGAAGTACAGACCTCTGCCTTGCAATGGTAAAGATATAGCGCCTGGACCTGGACTGGTCTTGAAGATTTTCTAGTTCAGGGATAAATGCTATTGCCATTTAGCCTCAAAACTCGTATATCTCACAGTGGTAAAAATCTACTAAACTAATCATTTGTTCTTTAAGTGAGTGAAGTCAGTATCTTCAGTTTATATCTCAAAATGTTACAGAATCACTCCTGGATCTAAACGGTGACCTGGATCCACACCAAAATAAATCATCACCCATTACTGACCTTTTCTGAAATTTCCGTAACAAAAATAAATAAAATAGAAGGAGGTGTTTATTAAAGCGCTCTTAGTTAACATGTTTCACTCCTCACTTTTGCACAGTACTGTAAATGACAATGGCTTAATAAAACAATCATAAATGGCTCATCATTTAACTACTGCTCCATGTTGCAGAGTCCTGTATTTTAATATGTGATGAATGTGTAGTTTGTTTTTATTTTTCTCATACGATTGCCACATGTTAAAGGAATTTTAACATCACAGAGCTCATAAATGTTGATGCAGTGTAGTGACGCAGAATGGGAAAAACACAGGCTTCCCAACAGCGGCACCCCTGAGTAAGCTCTGACACACAGTGGAGCTCCTGTTAGTACTCTTCTATTCACTCAGTCCCAGAACTATGGCAGCCTGATGTTGACAAACTTAAGCAGGCAAGAACAGAAGAAGACGTCCCAGGACACTTCCCTGTTGACAGCATCAAAAGGTCACAAACAGGTCGCAGTTATGTTTGAGTTCTTTTCTCACAGTTATCAAGGCGCTAGGATCACACGCCACTGTTGACTCTTTCAGCAATAGAATAGAGCTGTGGTTCTCAAACTGTGGGACAGGTACCACTGGTGGTACATGGATTTTTGCAGATTTAAGTTCATTTAAAGCCAGTTTTATTCCTGTTATAGTTCAGCCTGTTCTAGCCTGGCTTTAGCCCAGGTTTATCTTTAGTTTAAGTTAAGACCAGGTTTAGTGCTGGATTTGTTCAGGTTTAGTCCTGGTTATGGCCTGGTTCAGTCTGTTTGGACCTGGTTCAGTCCTGGTTCAGTCATGATTTAGTCCTGGTTTAGCCTTTTTAATCCTGGGTTATACCTGGTTTGGTCCTAGTTAAGTTCTAGATTATTCTGGTTTCATTTTTTTGTACTGGTTTAGTCCTGGTTTAGTTTAGGTTAAACCTCTTTTAGTCCTGGTTTAGTCCTGGTTGAGACCTGGGTTAGTCCCAGTTTAGCTTGGTTTAGTTTAGGTTAAACCTGGTTAAGTCCTGATTTACTTCTGGTGGAGTACTGTTTTAGCCGTGTTTAGTCCTGGTTTAGTTTAGGTTAGGCAGCCGCCCAGCTTGGTGGCAGTGGCTGTGCTCTAGTACCACACTTTTACATACAAATCAATGGAATTTGCTGCTATGCTTGCTGCCCGCCACGTCCTATGTGAAAGGCCCTTAAGTCCTGGTTTAGCCTGGATTAGTTCTGTTTAGACCTGTCTATTCCTGGTTTAGTTTAGGTTTAGCCTGATAAAGTTCTGGTTTAGTCTGGTTTAGCCTGGTTAAGTCCCTGTTTTGTCCCTGTTTAGTTATGAGTTTTTTTCTGTTAATCCCTATTTTATCCCTGGGTTAGTCTTGATTTAGTCTAATTTTAGATGGCACATGGAAGGCCTAGTATTGTCTGAGGTAGTACTCGGAGTAAAAACTTTTTCTACTCATCGTAATAGAAGTATTTGGAGTATTTAATGGAGATGGCTTGCGGCAGTTGAGGTCTTTCAGGTCCCATACAGTATCATTTCTCCCACACGCCCATGGCATCTTTCCATGACCCTAGCCCGCCCTTTGTGCACCCTGCTCGCCGGGGCAAGTGGCAGGCTGCGATTTGCCCAGTCACACAGATCTGACCGGGATGAACTGCTTCTTGTCCCAGTCGTGTTTGACCTTAAGCCCGAGTGCTGACGTTCGGCTTTCTGACAAGAAGATCCTGGAGCTTTCATTTTCCTGCTAATTCCCCGTCGCCATCAGTCTCCCAACACTGTAGGCACACAAACACGCAGCGATCTGGGGTTCCCCGCCGTGCAGACAGTCCATTGCTGGTGCCCGCTGGGTCTGTCTGAACCAAACGATTATCACACTTCACTTAGCACATGTCGGCGAGCCCTGACTGTGGCTGCCATGTCCTGATCCGCCAGCTCAGACACTGACATTCACTGACAGCAGCATCACTTGCTTTATGCTAATGCATGCTGTAGGAGGATGTCTCTGTGTTTAGCCCTGTGTTGTCCAGTGTGTTAATACATTTCATCTCTCGCTCCTCAATCATGCTGACAATGGTATACAGGCACATGCTAATCAATTTGAATATTACAAAAGGTGGAATTATTAGAGTAGTTTAATGTAAAAGTGAAATGCATATATTAAATAGATTCAGTACACACTTATTTCCTTTCAAAATAAGTACAATAAATGCTTGAATTATGCCCTATGTCCCTCTGTGTGTACTAAATCTTTGCAGTAAAAGCATTTAACTTTAAAGGGGCTATATGTGTCTTTTAAATTAATTTAGGACACATCTAGATCAGCATCTTAGATTTTGTTGGTCGCAATAAATATTGAAAAAACTTTATTTGAAGAGACTCAAAATGCTCAGATTAGGTCCCTGTCACTTTAAGAGCCCTCCCTCCCCGCTGTCCATCTGCTGTCATGCCCCTTCAGCGTGTCCCAACAACACGTTCCGGTGCAGAAGCAGTGTTTGAGTGTTGTCCGCTGTAGTTCGGGGGTGGGTTTGTTTGGTGGCTGCAGGGGAAGTGTGGGCTATAGCAGTGATTCCTGAATGGGACAGGGGTGTGGTCAGGTGGAAAAGGCAGACACTGGTGAAACGAGCCATTTTGACCTCTCACAAACTCAATGTAAGAGAAAAGAGGATTACTCAAACATGCATGAATGAAACAAAACACAACTCCAGGTATGTTTTTGATGAGGGAACATCATTATAACATGGTAGAAAGCTCAGAGAAGTCAATTTTGCATAATATAGCCCCTTTAAACCAAACTACTGTAATGAATGGACTATTCTAATTTGTTGATATAGCTCTTTTACCTTGTGTAATAAGGGAAATTCACTGGCGCTAACTGTACTTTTCTCCTCCACAGAGAGCGGTGACACATACCAGAGGCAGGTGCTGTCCATCTTCAGCATCGCCTCAGGGATCTGCCTTCTCGGAGTGGCATGTATGGCTCTGTACCGCCGCAACAAGTGAGTGATGCCAGCCTGCAACCACATTAGCAGATTCTGCCCCCGGCTGTGCAGAAAGAGCACTTTACTATCATGGCACAGAACCTAATGAAATCCTAAGTGTGAGGTAGGGAGGGCATGTTTTACCAGATAGCCTTTTCCAATGTGAGATATTTTACCGTTGGAGTGCGCTGTTTGAAAAGGTTCACACTGTATAGAGAGTAGGCGATAAATTGCGCCCTACATTTTCTTTTAAAGGAATCGATTTCTTTGTATACACAGAACCAGTGTTATGGTTAAGCCACCCTCCTTAGTGTCTAGGTCACTAAAGCCCTCATTGCTCACAAGTCAGAGTCAAGTCACAAGCCTTAGTGTGTGAGAGTCCAAGCTCAAGTAACGTGTCTCAAAAATTAACCTAATAATTTGTTATGAGTGGTAGAATTGGTCAAACACATACACATATAGCATAGTTGGACTTGAAAAAGGTGTGACTAGATAAGAGAGTGCCTGACGGGACAAAGGTGCGCCGCCAAACTCAATTCTTCACTGCAGCTGAGGATAAAAAAGGTATAGGAGACAGAGCTCAGTAATAGCGCCGTAATGTATGTTGTGGCACTTTAATGGCTCTTGATAAACAAAAATAGGTTTTATTTTCGCTGCTTTAGTGCAGCACCTATTGGCCGCTGTGACTGTGGTGCTTTGTGGGATTAATGTAGCGGAAACCATCTCAGACGCAGACACATCGTTTTGCACTGCTCATAGAATTCTTCAGAAGAGCCAGAAAAAGTGTAGCAGGAGTTCACAGTGGAGATTAATCACCAGCACTTGCTCTCCTGTTTGATATGAGAGAGGCAATTATACTTTTATGGTGAAAAACTAAAGGTTTTGCAATGATACTTACTGATGACAAATAGCATTTACTGTTTTAGTATATGTACAGGCCAAACACCAGAAAAGTTGGGACACAGTGTAAAATGTAAATAAAAAAGAATACAATATTTTTGCAAATCTCACCATAGAAAATAAAAACCTTATCAGGGGTTGAACTCAGACAGTTCATGAAAAATATTAAATAGTTTTTAATTTTATAGCAGCAAAACATCTCAAATAAGTTAGGACAGGTCAACAAAAGGCTAGAAACGTAAATAAAAAATAGAGCTGGAGAAATGTTTTCCAAGCAGGCCTGTTAGACCTGATTCCAACTAAATTAATTACTTCCAAAATATGGTAAAACTGTGTATAGTCCAAATTATTTTCGTCTTTCCTTATATATTGACCATTATTTTTGGCTTGGTCATGCTTTTTCTTTTGGAGGCAGGAGACTACAGCAGCCCACAATTTTTTGCTAATTAATCTAGAAAACCTAAGCATCTATAAATTTTGAATCCAAGCTATTTTTGATCCAAAAAGAGTCTTACTGTATTCACAATATCTAATAGACGCTATTTTAATCCACTTCTTACATTAGTCATTCATATATGCTTGTCAATATTTGAAGACAAAGAAGTGTTTTGCTTTGGGGAAGCTATTTATGATCCTACCTAATTTAACACTTCTCAAATCAGACGCAGATGTTACTATCACATGTCAAATTAAAATTCTTTTTTAGAGACTGCAGACATTCAGTGGTTTACACCTATTTTCTGGTGGTAATTTTAAAACCGTTTGTCTTTTTTCTTTGTTTTCACTGAATATTTGCACAAGGCCAAGTAATTGATGTTTCATGGTCCACTGACTTGATTAAATTGTCACTTGTCTTGACTGCTAATGCTATTTGGAGGCTATATTTGAGGGCAGAAAATTCAAGATACATGCAGATGTGACAGATGTGGCAAATGGACTGGGTTCATTTTGACCTTTGCAGTTTTACTTCAATTAGTCGTCTATTTTTATAACTCAGATGCTGCTGCTTCTCCTTCTACTGCTACTACTACTAATAATGATAATAATGCATTAGTCTTTTGTAGAGCATTTTTAGATACGCAAAGTTGCTTTACTAGTACTGTGCGGCTACTACTACTTCTGCTACTGTTACTACCAAATACTACTGTTAGTACTTCTACTGCTGCTACCACTACTACAACTACTACCACTAATAATAAAGCATTAGTCTTTTATAGAGCATTTCTAGATATTCATAGTTGCTTTACTAGAGCTACTGCGGCTACTACTACTACTGTCACTGCTACTACCAATACTACTGCTACTATTTCTACTGCTGCTACCACTACTGCTATTAATAATAATGATTGTAATAATGCATGAGTCTTAGGTAGCGCTTTTCTAGACACTCAGAGTCGCTTTACTACGGTGGCCCAGAGAGCTCAACGAATTACAAAAGCCGAAACACACTTTACAAAAAGAAACTGCCGCACGGCATTACAACAACATTTACCTGCACCGGAAATACCCACACGACATTACAACAACATTACCTACACGACATTACAACAACAATTTTTCTGCACCGGAACATGTAGCACCGGAAGCTCTGCAGCCGGAAGCTGCTCCTTTTCAGCTTTGTACTTACTTTAAAATATGTTGATACGGGCTATACATTCACTGAGCTGGCTCGCATGATTATGCCGTCCTCCAAAACAAAACAGTTGCGCTGAAAATGAGCAGCTTCCGACTGGAGAGCTTCCGGTGCTACATGTTCCGGTGCAGAAAAATTGTTGGTGTAATGTTGTGTGGGTATTTCCGGTGCAGGTAAACGTTTGTGCAGGTGTACTATGCTTCTACTGCTACTGCTACTACTGATAATAATAATTATGATAATAAAGCATTAGTCTTTTAGAGAGCATTTCTACATACTCAGATTCGCTTTACTAGTTCTGCGTGGCTGCTACTACTACTAATACTAGTGCTGCTACTTCTACTGGTACTACTACTACTATTTCTGCTGCTAAGTAAATTGAGTAAAAGGAATATATTTCCTAGAAAATGTACTTAGTGGAAAATATTGTTTTTGGAAACATACTCAGAAAGAACATCTTGAAGTAAAACGTGCACTTACTTTCCGCCTCTTCTCACTTTGTACTATGAGAAAAAAAAAGTGTTTTTGATGCTTGTGCTGCCAATGCACAAATTCAGCAGTGTTTGTGAGGACTAAAGGGTCAATACATGTGATCATCTACAATCTATACCTCTACATGAGAGCAACAAGCTGCTGCAGTAAATTATACAAATCAATAGGGTGGTTCAAACAGACACAAATAGCAGCTTACAGCTATATATTATACAATATTTATGAGTATGCTTTTCTCGTGAAAATGTGTTTTAAATTACAATTTCTTTCTTGATTCACAGGAGGCACAGGGAGAAACTTCAGGCCCATTTTACCGACAGCCGCAGCCTAAGGGACTGTAACGTGAACGCTTCAGCCCTCATGTCAAAATCAACAACCAGATCTCAGTACAACCAGCCACTGCAAAAAGTAAGACATCACTATTGATTCAGCTCTACTCAAATCTCATTGTCAGGGCTCAAATCATATCTTCAAAATACTTCATAGAGGATGAGGCAGGATGATGTATGATTTGTGGCTCAATAATCTTTCCACTGGCTGAAGCCTTTTCTTCATTTCTGACACTAGTGAAGAGACAGTTGGGGAATTATGCTCAAAAATAAATGTATTCAGCATGTACACAATGACAGATGAAGAATAGACTTTTACACATTTTAAAATACATTTGCTAACAGCTACTTTTACTTGAGTACACTTTGGAGGAAAAAATATAACTTTTACTTTCTAAATGAGTACATTTTTTTTTTTTAGATTTCAGTGGCAAAGTGGGTGGTTGTTGCAGGGGAGCATTCATATTACCAGTAGTAATAGTAGTATTAGTAATAGCAGTAAGTATCTTTACTCAAATAATGATTTTGTTGAGAACCTTTATTAGAAAAATATTATTTTCAAGTAACAGTACTTTTTAGAATTGAAGTACTGCTTTTAACTCTGGAACAGATAATAGATAATCCCACGAGCAAGGACTTCCTTTTTGCCAGATATTGAATTTACAATTATTTAGTCAGAATGGTAGCAGTCATTAAAGCTAAGTGAAATAAAAAACAAGAGCTTGTACAGTGAGTTTGAGTCATAGCAGTCAATGGACTTTTGAGTGGGAGAGAGGTCAGACCTGGATACTGAGAGCAGAGCAGCTGGAGGACGACATGATGAGTTTGATTTGTCTTGATTCCTCAGATAATTCCACCCGAATGCACCTTAATAAAAGAAACCCATGTCTATAGTGCATTACCAGGTCCCTGAATGCACCTTCGTCAGTGTTTTTATCACTGTTTATTAATTAATGTAACAGCATATGTTTTTCTCGGTTTGATTTGTTGTGTTAGAGACACTACTATTTATAGGTAAGCTTTTAATAGTGTTTTAGTTGTTGGCCAAACCCTGACAATCACTGCACACTCACTAACTCACGAAAAAGATTTTTGTGATAAACAGAAGATAGTTTTGACAGATTTTATCACTGGCATCATTTATTTCATAAGGGGTTTCAATCACATTGAAATGATTTGACAAGAAGTAAGAATGACTCTTTTATCAGTTTCACTTCAACTTTATTATCCCCAAAAGGAAATCTTGTTTGTTAGTACTCTATAAATCAGTTGATTCAGTCTTCATTGATCTTGTCAGAAAGCAGCCCCGCCCTGCAGCTCGCTCGGCCCATGTTGCTCATTATAGCATCCATCCTGTGTGAAGAAAGCATGCTTTGGTCTGTCACCTTATAGATCTATTACTGGCTACTACTACTGCTACTGCTACTGCTACTACTACGGTAACTGTTACTTACTGCTACTACTAATATTGCTACCACTACCACTGCTATCACTTCTGCTGCTGACTGCTACTAGATCCCTTTATAAGACACCACAGAAGCTATACAGAACATAATTACTGGAAAGGATTTGCAAAAACACAGATATTACCTCTATTACCACTGCTAGTACTATTACTACTAGTACTAAAGTTTTTCAGCCTTCATTCTGTGTGAAAAAGGGATCTGAATGCTTTGTGCCTTATTGTCAGCTAATTAATGTAACTTTAAGACCAAATTTAATCATAACTTTCTTTACCCTGTAATATAAATCTGCATTTATAGACCCAAAAAAAGGATCAACCCCCCAAAAAACTACTTTTTGTAATCAGAAACTCATATTCAGGTTCTTCAAGTAGTTTCTGTGTTTGCAAAAAGTCTCTTCTTTAATAATGCAGCAGAGTCTAGTGTGACCCAGCGAATCAAAAAGCCACCCCTGGAGCTAGCCCCGCCCACGGACCCGCACTTGGCACCATCTGAAAGACTTTGAGGGTGTTGACTAGAATTATGCCTCTGAGCGCTTGACAGTTAGGAATTGGCACAACGTGATGCTGATGCTGTAGACTGGGAGAGAAAAATATATTTTAAATTGAGTAAAAAGACATTTGATAGCAAAAAGGGGTGAAGCTTGAGGGCAAACTTTTAGTGCATATAACTGCTGTACCATTGTATTAAAAAATGGCATGAAAAGTTAGAGCCAAAAAGGCGTGCTGTATGTGACTTTTTTTCCAAATTAAAAAAAAAAATAGAGTGCTGTGTGAAAGTTTTAGTGAGGTGTAAAAACGTTGTTAACTAGGAGTGCTTTTAAAGTGGCTATATTATGCAAAATTGGCTTTTCTGAGCTTTCTACCATGTTATAATGTTGATCCTTCATCAAAAACATACCTGGAATTTTGTTTTGCTTCATTCACGCCTGTTCCTAACCACTCAAAACACTTGCTTGCACGAACCTCCGCCCACTCCAAGAAGCACTGACCAATCAACAAGCCCTCTACATCCAGTTTGCTCTCATACATTTATCCAAAAGACGATGTACAGCTCTGTTTCCACTGATTGCTCACAGCTATTTTTCATTTTTCATTCGTTAGAGAAAGTGTAGTTTTTTTTTATTGTTTAAATTAAGTTTAAAAGACCGCAACAGTCTGCACTCTGCCGACCTCTGCTGGTCTCTTTAACTGTTTCTATTTGGCACCAGTAGAGTACTTCATAAAAAGTTATTTTTTAGTCACATAATGCTGTGAAACATTAAGTTTTATGTTTCTTATGAAGATTGGTAGTAGTAGTAGTAATGGACAAATTTTGGTGTGAATCCAGTTCACTGTTTAGATCCTGGAGTGTTTTTAGAAATACTTCAGAACTTCATTCACTATATAAAGAAATTAATAATATTAGTAGATTCTTTACCATTGAGATAAAAGGGTTTTGTGACTCAATGGAAAGAGCATTTATCCCTGAACTAGAAGATCTTTGAGTTTGAGGCCAGTTCTAGGCTGGCTTCTAGTTATTTTTCATCTTATTTTTTGCTATTTTGTGTATTTTTTTACATTGACATATTTCTTTGTCCTTTTTTTTTTTTTTTTTTTTTTTTTTTTTGCACAGTACTGTAGCAAGCTCCTCTTGAACACCTTCTGTCTCTCCCCTTTCATTTGTTAACTTTTTCCCTGATAGAAAAAGCTTGAAAGACTTTCCTCTCTGGGTGGCTTCATAGTGGGAGGAGAGCTTCTGCGGTTGGAGGTCGCCATGTCAAATCTTTTGAAAAATAGCCTTCGCTTGTTAATCTTAGCCGGGTGTGTTGTGCTCTGATGCCCCCCCTCCTGGGCGCTTACAGTCGGTGATCTTTCACATCCCACCTTAAGCTTCACTCACACTGTTCTATTATAGCTTCTGCTTCTTGTGTTATTACTGTCTTCTTTTATTTTTGTTTTTCCATCCTCCCTGTGCCAGCTCTGAAAACACTCGGCAGTTGGTTGCAATGTTTCACTACACACTGAGCCCTCGTATATTACAGTCACTAAATTCTCACATTCATGGTGTTAATAAAATGGCCTGCTATTGAAAAAAAAAAGTCTCTATCTGACTAAACACATTAAACTGGAGCGCTGATTTATCGACATACAATACTGTGCAAAAGTCTTAGAAGAAAGGCTAAGAACTAAGAAAGGTGATCCATGCACAAATATACACAAAATTCAAAACTAGGAGCACTTGGAGAGCACAGACCTCCGCCAAGGCACTGGTCCTATCTCACAGTGGTAAAGATATAGAGCCCAGACTTGGACTCAAACCTGTTATTACGCAAACAAAAACTGAAACACGCACACAAATATGAAATGAATTGTGTGCGTTTTTTCATATTTGTGTGCATGTTTCCAAATTTCTGTTTGTGTTTCCAAATTTGTGTGTGTGTTTTCAAATATGTGGGCTTGTTTTTGTATTTGTGTTTGTTTTCAAATTTGTGCGCGTGTTTTCATATTTGTGTGCATGTTTCCAAATCTGTGTGCGTGTTTTCAAACTCGTGTGTGTGTTTTTGTTTGTGTGTGTGTGTGTATTTGTGTCCGTGGTTTTAAATTTGTGTGCGTGTTTTCGTATTTATGTGCGTTTTACCAAATGTGTGTGTGTGTTTTTGTATTTGTGTGCGTGTTACCAAATGTGTGTGCATGTTTTTGTATTTGTGTGCGTGTTTTCAAATTTGTGTGCATGGGGCCACCATAGTAAAAGCTCTTTCCATTGAACTACAGTGGTAAAGAATCTACTAGCTAAAAAACTATTCAATTATTCTTTTAGTGAGTGAAGTTAGTATCTTAAAATGGTACAGAATCTATTAAAAACTCTAAACCTATTTGGATACACACAAAAATAATTAATTTTATCTATGATCCATTGCTGATCTGAAACAAAAACAAAAAATCAGTATTACAAAGCGCTCACTGTTAACAGCATTATTCACAGCTCACAGAAACTTATGCACACTTCTGCACAGTGGATGAATTCAGCGTTTGGCGTCAGGATTCACTGTGTGCGTTCTGGATGACTGCGCCGGGAACAATAGAGCGACTTTGTCAAAGGCAGGTGGGGGATAAGGAGCAAAAAAAAGTCCATTTTCGGTGCTGTCTCCACGATGAACCGATGCACAATCCAAGTGTCATTAACCTCCCTGGTGATATGTCAGACCCCTGGACCCCTGCATAATAGAGCCAGGCAGTAGCGCTCACACTGAGATGCTATATAGACTCCACACTGGATCTGCTGACATTATTGTTCCTCATATTCTGCTGGTCCGCTCTCTGCCTGTGCCAATAATGAGCTCACTATAGTACACCTTTTTACAGTACACACCTGGGCTTACTTTGTGGACTTTGTATTTATATCTGACTCCTGAATGCACCTGCCTCGACACTTGCCGCCGCTCTGACACAGTTCTATATGTTTATGAATGCACATCTGGAAGGTCTCTCTCTCGGTGCATATGTTGGCTCCATCTGTGGATCTCTGATTAAATATTCTTTGAAATAGCACAGCTAGTGTATACCCTTAAAATCATTCAGAGGTTTGAAGTGGCGCTGTAAGAGCCACTTATCCAAAGTATGTGTTTTGCAGGACTGGAGAAAGTGCACTGGTAGGTAGAAAAAGCGGAGAAGCAGACAGGTGCATGAATACACAAGCTAAATACTGCTATGAACAGTGCCAGCAGTTTGTAAACAGCATATCCTTGCAATGAAGAACCTAACCTGTGTTTTAACCTATGGTCTGGTCACAGTATATGGAGAGTGTCTAAGGTAATTTCATCACTGTCTTCTGCAAAACTAGTTCTGCTGGAACATCTCTTAGCATAGTATGTGTTTTTTCTTACCTTATGGTACTTGCTTCTCTTACCATCGCTGGTATGCGCTTTTTTTTTTTTTTTACCATTGCTGGTACTGTATGTGCTTTCTTACTATTGCTGGTATGTGCTTTTCGTACTATTGCTAGTGTTAGTATTCAGGTCCTGTATCCTTAACTATATGGTTACTTGTCTCCAAGTAAAAAAAGAAAAAAGAGTTTATAACAGATAAGAATTATCATGGAAAAATGGAAGTGATTTTTTTTTTCTTTACTTATGTCAATATGTATAGATGAGTAATGGGGGTGGGGTTAAATAAGTTTTCTTCCCCCCACTCCTTCTTGGACATTACAATTTTTATTGTTCTTTTGTATATTGTATATGTATAAAATGTTACCCTGTCCAAGATAAACAAAATAAATAAATAAATAAATAAATAAATAAATAAAGCCTTGTTATGTCAATAGATAGATAGATCATTCAAGTAACCAGTTGTTTACTAAGCAGCTTTAGTCGTAAATAATGTATGGACAATAATTGTTTTTAATAAAATAATGTCAATAGTAGAAGTGTGTGTCATTCCTATTAGCAGTTCTCTTCAGGGCTCACCACAGCAAATCATCTGCCTCCATTTATCTCCATCTTCTGTATTCTCTTCCTAAGTTCGGGGCCAGCTCTTGGCACAAATGCTCTATTTTTACCTATAATGTAGTAAGGGCTGAAGATCATTTTTATCTTCTAAAATGCACCAGAATACTGGAAAGTACATCTGTTTTGTTCCAAATTTAGTGAAGAAGTTTCTTTTTTATGATTTTGTTCAAATACATTGTCCTTGTCGATTATACTCTATGTGTGTGTTTAAGCGATGTGTGTTGTTTGGGGTTTGCACCTGGAGCAAAAAGGGTCACTAAAATCCTGCCTAACTTCCTAACTTCTTGACCTCTTTCAATATATCCAATCTATATCCATCTTTCTCTAGGCCTCCTTCCTGGCAGCTCTAAACCCAGCATTCATCAAAATATTCACTCCCCCTTCACCGTGCATGTCCAAACCATTTCACTCAAGCCATGGCAACATGAACTGTTCCTCTGTTGTACCCATTCCTAATCTTACCCCAATAACAGCTGTGCTACCTCCAGCACTGCCTCCTGTCTTTTTCTCAGTGCCACTGACTCCAAATCATGACAACATTGCTGTTCTCACCACCGTCTTGTACAAATTTCTTGTCATTGTTACCAAAAATGTATCACACCCAACACTTTATTTAAAATCCTGCACATTTCTTACCTCTGCTCCCTGTAACCTTGTAAAAATCTCTACTGCCACCTGCTTTTTGACACTTCCACACCTCCATGGGTCTACATAAGAAATTAATCTGAAAATGAAAGTGCTATCTAAATGCAACCACATTTGCCACTGTTGTGATGAAATTTCTAACTATGAGTTTTGTTAGTTTGCATCTAAAATCATTTGCTGCACATCGATAGATCAAAATAGAGCCAGCTGCTGCAACAGTTAGCCAGCAATTCTAGTATTTGGCTGGCTCACATTGACATTTTCCTTTATGGAGTCTAGTGGCTTTGAAGAGAGCTTAAGGGCTTCGGTTCCCCAGTGGAAAAGGCGGTTTCAAAGTAAAGTATTAACTATTCTCATTATAGGGTACACCTGAAACTGATATTGATTTTCAGGTGGGCCTCTTTAATGTGTCTAAAATACATTTTGCTGCCGGCGAAGTACACTGTTTAAGCTCGTGTGTCAGGACTCCTGTCTGCTCCTCCAATATAGAGGTGTGAGTAGGGTAAATAAACAGAATGATATGACCACTTGCTTTTATTTTTTATTTTTTTTTGCAGTATATGTGCAGTGCAATCAAACAAACGGGGGGATGTGTGAATCTCACCACTAGACTAGACGTGCACCGACATGAAGGAATAAGGCCACGCAGACACAGAGGATAAAAAAACTCAATTCCCATTAGCGGGAAACTGGAGTGGAGGAAGCTAACTAGTGTAAGAAGAAGGATTCACCCACAGGAATGATGAAGACCCAGGATCAAGCATATGGTATACATTTTTTATGTCAGCAGAGGATAGCAAGGGACACAGCAGAACTGTGTTTGCTCGAGTTATTCAAGGGTCTGGTTTTTGGACACCTCAGGAGGATAATTAGTTAGTGTGAGAAAATATAGTCTGGAAAATATTGCAATATTTTATCAGGTGATACTGTATTGATATCCAAAACAGACTTATTGATTTTGTTAGGTATTCTTTATTGTCCCTGTAGGGAAATTTGTTCTCTTCATTTGACCCATCCTTCAATGTGCTGGGGCAACCTGTCAGGAGCAGAGGGCAGCCACAGTGCAGCGCCCTGGGACCCGTCTCCAGGTCTTGAGCCAGGATCCTGGTCAGGAGTAGATTAGCCTATTGTGCCTGTTTTGATGTTGATGGGAGAGACTGGAGCCCCTGGAGGAAACCCACCCAGACACAGAGAAAACAATGCAAACTCCACACGGAAAGGCTCCACATGGTTTGGGAATCAAACCCGGGACCTTCTTGCTGTGAGGCGAGAGTGCTAACCACAAAGCCACTGTGCCACCACTATGTTTTGACAATATATAGAGATTTTTTTAAATCCTGGAAGCACTTTTATGTTTGTTATTTGTAAAAGAGCTACTTTTGTGAAATGGCAGTACTCACTGTTTTTATTATTAAATTTAATATATTTTAACATGTTGTTTATGCAGTGAAGTACTAGCATACAGGTGAGGGTTTTTTCATATTATTAAAAAATTGCAATATGTCGTCTTTGATACAGTATCCTGATATATAAATATATATTGTATTGTGTGCAAATATTATTCTTTTCATTCAAATTAAAACTACAATGCCACATAAACATTCAGATTGTAAAGATGTAGTTGTCTATATTGTAGTACCAAATAGAACACACTAATCAATACTCGCTATGCAATAGTGTGCTTTTGAGACTATGGTAATTTCAAAATTCTTTCTTTCTTTGCCGTTGATTTTCAATGCATTACACCCTGAATATAATGAAAGCTTATTACAGCACTATCTGAAAACCATTTGATAAAACTTTTTTTAAAAGCTCTCATACAATGTTGAAAAATCATACTGTATTATTACTCCATGTCAGAATTACAAAAGACCCAAGTCCGCAAATTATTAACTTTTGCATATTTTTATGAAATATCCACATCAAGTTTTTGACTCGTAATGAGAGAATCTGAGGCTTACGTTGCCCAAATATTCGTGCATCTTCAGTCTGTTTTCTTGTGAAGTTATGATTTAATTGTAGCTTTTAAAAAAGAGAGTGCACAATGGCCATGTGTGAGGCAGAAAGAACAGAAAATATGGAGTGCGTGAGCCACTTGTTTAGGAAATGTTTTGACAGTGCAGTGACTGATACTCTGTATGTATCTCACAGATTAATTAGAAGTCAGAGAAAGTTGGAAATTAAAGATGCTGTCGGGAGTTAAATGCAGAATGCTAATGTACATAGCACTGCGTCAATTTCAAACAACAGACTTGAGGTTTAATGTTGATTAAGTTCGCTGCTGGCTGTATGGTTTAAAAGAACAGGCTCTGAACAAAGAGTGACAAGCTAAAAAGCTAAGAGCAATAGAAATAAAACCAATGTTTAAGGTGTTTATTATCGAAAAGAATGTTGAATGTTGTTGAATGATTGACCAATATATATACCGTATGCAGATCAATAAACTTTATTTCTGTTTCTATTAAAATATGATTGGTGATAGCATCGCCTCCAGTCATGTGCTTTGTCATGTGACTATATAGTATTTGATATTAAATGTAACCTCATCAGCAATATCAACAGCAACTCTGATGGCAATCCATAAAATAAGTGTACTGCCCAAGAGTCACAACATTGTCTTGTCCCTTTTTTTTTTTTTTTGTTCCCATACTGTTATTGCTATTACTGTGAATGAAGGAACTAAATTTACTTTGCAACAGAGATAGTTACAGTGGCCCTAGGTGCAAAATAAATTCACAGTAAAAACTAAACACTTACAAATTCACAAAACACAAATACAAATTTCACAAAACAGAAATACAAAGTCACAAAACACAAAAACAAATTCACAAAATTCACAAAATGCAAATATAAATTCATGAAACACATACAAATTCATGAAAAACAAATTCACAAAATGCAAATACAAATTCAGAAAACATGAATACAAATGAATAAAACACAAAAACCTTACAAAAAGAATTTGTAAAAGTCCTTTGTGAATTTATAAAAGTGTTTAGTTTTTAACTGTAAATTTTTTTGGCACCTAGGGGCCACCGTAGATAGTGGTACAATGGCAGGGTTGAAACTTAGAGACATGCAGCGGCCAATAACCATTCACTCTCACTTTCATTCACTATAGGCAATTTACATTCTTCAGTTTACCCATACTATACTGTACATGCATGACTTTTGACAGTGGGACAGTGTAAGCCCACTGGCCAGCCTGGGGAGTTATGTCCTTGCAGCGGGACAGCAGTGCAAACCACTGCCATCACGCATCCCACTATTAAGTTAATGTATGTGATAATGGCTTTTCTCATTCATTGAGATCATAGTATACATTATGTTTTTAACAGGGCTACTGCAGAATTATATGCCATTATGTCCCAGGTGCCTGCTTCAAAAAGAACTCTCAGTAACAGTCGTCTTTCATACCCAAATAATAATTGCAATTTCCACTTATCCAGTAAAAATAACAGCATTTCTTACCTACATGTTTTCTTTACAAACCTGAATTGCATGCTTCTATAATGCTTTCGCCATGCTGCAGTAAAGCAATTGCGTCTGGGACTTGTTCTGTTTGTCCTTGGCAGTGAATGGTCAAATATCCCATCATGCCCAGTTCAGGACCTGCAAATTGACAGTAAGCCGAGGCGGGATTAATGCCGCTCCCAGTGCATTGCTCGGGCTTATTTGTTATGTATACCTTTCATACTTATATATTCCACTGGCATTTTTAGAGCACTTTTTTCCCTTGAAATAAATCCACATCTTGTTGTGTTTATTCACGCCTTTCACATTTGGCACCAAACAAGAAAAAAATAAATAAAGATAAGGCTTGAATAAGTAAAACGGTCCCAGCTATACTGTTCCTGGTCCTTGTCTGTTTCAATCTATTTATTCCATCCGTGCCGACATAGATATCATAGTGCGGGAAAAGTTTGCCGCAGCCATTGTTCCAGAAAGTGAGGAATTCTCTGCCTGTGGGGTATAAGAGCGGGTGGCCAAAATGCTCTGGCTTTTTCTTGCACGACTAGTGAACAGCAGTAACAGGCCCCTCTGGGAGAGAAGGAAGGCGAAAAATGGAGGAAAAAATAGGCTTATCGGCTGTGAAAATCCCAATGTAAAGTCACGTGGATTTGTGTGAAATTTAAGGAGGAAATAATGGAAAAGAAGCTGAATAATGGCATGACTTGGGGGGGTAGTTATAGTCAAGGCTCTGAAAGATAATTACCTCTTGCAGCTATTGATAATTCACTCAATAAACTCCTATCACGTATTCCCATTGGGGGTTTTGGGCAGACTCTGTACTTAAACAAAAGTACTTCAAACTATCATTACTCAAGTACTCAACAAAACTCAGATACTCTTATTACTCTGACAGCTATTTTGATAATTCATTCATTATGCTTTTTTTCTTTACTTATTGCCTTTGGAAGTTGTGGGAGACTGTATATCAACTATGGGCCTGAGGCGGGATACACACTCACCCCTGAGACCTGTGACTGGACTCGTAACTCACCTCAGATCAATGATTTTGTTACAGACTTGGACCTTGGAGAATGACTCAGACTTGGACTTTATATTTAAGTCTGAGCAACAACACGACTATAAAACTAATATCCCACTCAAGAGGTCAGGGTTGCACTCAACTAATTTTGGGGACTCGACTTGGACATGGACTCGCCTTCACTTTATTTGGACTCAGATTGAATTGATTTGGACTGGACTCAAACCCAACTCGTGACATGGACTCGAACAGTGAGTACTTGAGAGTGACTTGGACTCAAAAGCTGGTAACTTGTCTTTCACCACAATGTAAAGTCACATGGATTTGTCTGAAATTTAATAAAGCAAGAATAGGAAAATAGCCAATTAATGGCAGCCAAAGCTCTCAAAGATAATGCTGTTGATTTCGACAAGAATAAAAGAGAGAAGAAATGAAAAAGGGGGGGTGTTGCTTAATGTAATCTCATGTGGGATTAATTCTGTGAGCACGGCGGGAGAGCTGTAAGGGCTAAAGCGTCTCCTCCTAATCTGCAGTTTAAAATGTAAAGTGTAATTAAAGGCACTATCAATAAAGAAGAGCACCCCGACCTGAGCGGGGACCCCTGCTGGTGCTCAGATATGTACTGTACTTATGGGCCCTGCCACCTTACATAACTCTGCACACTGCTTCTATTATTCATATATTGTCTAAAATGTAAACAAAACGGAATGTAATGCTTTGCAAATCTCATAAAACCATATTTTAATCACAACAAACATAAACAACATATGAGGTGATGATATTTTAGCATTTCGTGAACTAACAACACATCTCAAAAAGTTGGGACAGGGCCAACAAAAGGCTGGTTAGATCAGCATTTTGCATCTAATTAGATTCATTGGCAACATTTTAGTACAGTGACTGGATATAAAAGGAGCATCTTAGAAAGGCCAACAACCAATTCATCCAAAATACTTGTATTTCTTTAATGTTAGTGGCACAGGAAGTTGCCCTATAATCGGAGGGTTGGCAGTTTTATTCAGTGCATACTGTTGTGTCATTGGAAAGACACTTCCACATTGACTGTCCCAGTCATAGTGTGTGATTGGTTGTGGCTGGAAGCGCATCTGGTGCCAAATCACCGTGTGATTAATTTATCTTGGTGACCCTGTAAAAGAGCAGCCAAAAATAAATGATTTCTTGTTTTCTTTATTGTTAGTCATCTTCCTTGCAGGTTTTCCATTTGACACAGCAAATTATCTGCATCTGTCTGCGGTGATTTGCGACGGATGCCTTTTCCTTCCATTTATTCAGGCTTGGAACTGGCTCATAGAGTATTCTGGCTCATGACTCTCTGTGGCCTGGCCAGATTAGTTTATGTTTTATTTCAAATAAAATGTGTTTTTATGACATTTGTAATAATTTACATTTTATGCCATGTCCTTTTTTGAATTGGGTTTTATATAAATGTGGAGAAAGAGCTTAGCTGCCGGCTGAGGTTTAAAATAAAATGTAAAAAAGTAATTAAATGTACATCAAAAAGTAAAGCATGTTCTACCTGAGCACGGACCCCCTGCTGGTGCTCATGCTTTCTGCATTATGGGCCCTGCCAACCTACATAACTCATAACACGTACTGTTCTTCTGCTTTTGCCGCAAATGGAAGTTACTGTACTTATAATGAAGGGACTAAATTTACTTTTCATACCGCAGATATAATATGGAAGCACTCCACGGCCTCACTCCGCTATAGTTGTCTAATAACCCATTATATCTCTATTTCAGCAGAGTGCGCATGGATCGTGTGTGAAAGGCAGTGACGTGGGAACATCTCCAGGACCGCCAGCTATTCTCAGCAGAGCACTGTCCAAAGGCAAACGCTTCAGGTAAGAGCTAACATTATTACAGCACTACAGATTTATGAGGATAGAAAACTTTGAAAAACTTTATGAAGTCAAATACATTTCATATACTTTCATCTTATCCCATTTTAAGTTACATTGCCACAATTATTGGATTATTTTTAATTCACTGATAATAGGAGCATCTGTATGTTAGACACTGCACTGTTCTTTGCTCCAGTCTCATCTAATTTATTCCATTTGCCTTATTGCAGTTGTACGCTGCAGAGGGTATAAATATCTCGCAATAGTAAACTATCATACTCAGACCTGGACATCTTCGAGTTCAGGGTTACATGCTCTAGCTACTGAGTTACAAAGTCCTTGGTTAGGAAAGCCCTGACCCCTTGTGACCAGAGTTAGTATCTTTGGCCCTATCTTGCAATGATGCAGAATCCTTTCTACAATTTTGGCTCCAGGTGATGTTGCATAACCAACCTTTGCAGAAAGTGTGATTGAGTTAGCTTGAGTTAGACCAAAAACCATAACCAATAAATCAAAAGAACAAAAACACAACCTCATTAGTAACACTAATATGTCAGAATATGCACAGAATAACAACTACAACAACAACAACTACTGCAAACCATCATATTATTATGTGTCGACAGCATTAGTATCAGCTCAGCTAGGCCTGCAAGAGAATGTTTTTCTTTTTCATGACAAGAACTAAATCTAAACAGCTCTGAAACTACATATCCAAATGGTAAAAAATACATAGTGCCATTATAAACACTGCCAATTGACTGGCATTGCAGAAGAAATCCCCTTTCTCACTATAGGCTGATACTATATCTGTTCTCTAAGGTGTGTCTTTAAGTGTAGCTGAACTGCTGACTCCAATCTCTTCTATATTAGGCCATGTCCTTGCCTTTAGTTTCTCTGAAGTCCAAATATAACTGAGTGCATTTCCCTTCCACGCTGCATATAAACTCTATTTGACACTTGTGAAACGAGAGAAACGTTCGAAAAAGACATTTGATTAAAATTATAGTTTTGGCTTCAGATGCCGTTTCATTACCTGGGTGAACCACCCCTCTGCAATGTCAATGGTAAAATACAACAGTATACCATGACCTGGGGTTTGGATATTATTTTGGCATCTGGCACTTGCTCAAACACATCTTTTGACAAAAAGAAAATTTACCAAGCTGATTTGACCAACAATTGGCTCCAATATGATGACACACGATTCAACAACAAAACAAATAGCTCTCACAGTCCGTCTAAAATATCTCCACTGTTTACAGAAAGGCTTGATTTGCTTTGAGTGCTGGCTAGTCTCTGCCTTAATTCAATCAATTTGTCCTGGCGTGCATTTGCTGCACTGTGTAATGCAATCTAAAGATGAAAAGACATTTTACTTTGCATTGAGTTGCTGAGTGCATCAGTCAAAGCTACAAACCCAATTTAGAATAGGTTGGGGCACTGTGTAAAAGGGAATCAGGAGGAGAGATGAAGAATGACATGTGGCAAATCTGTCCAAACCTGGGTGGCTCTGGTTTATGTGGCACAGGCTCCACCAGGAGAGCCACCGAGGGATCATGTCTGTTTTTCACGCTCTGTAATCAACACATCCAATACTAATATCATCTTACTGAAATGTTGCCAGTTAACATATTAGTTGCAACATGCACCTCTACTTTTTTTTATTATTAGTACCACTTACTTTTCCAGCCTTATTTGCCCTTGTCTCAACTTTTTTTATATGTTGCTGCCATCAAATTCAAAATGAGTTACTGTTTCCTGAAATATCTTTGCTTCCACATCTGGCATTTTGTTTATGTTCTACTGTAAAAAAAATTTTTTTTTTTTTTTGCCCCACCTTTTTTGGAACTATGCTTTTATATTTAGGCAAAAAAAAAAAAAAAGCCTTACAGTCCAACGCTATCACTTAGCTTCTCATGCCAACTAGACCTGGCGTGTTCCCCTGGTCAGTGTCACGGAGGGCAGCAGACCGTCAATCACATGTCTTCACCGGGTGGGACTGGGCAGCAGGAAGCGAGCAACCAGACTGTGATGGATGAGGCGGACACACTCTCAGCCATTGACCTCAAAAACTGACCACAATCTGAGCTATCATGAGAATTGTCCAGTAAAAGCTTGTCAATACAACCCATCAATATCACCTTCTATGGTTAGCTGTGTATCATAGCCTTCTTGTTTTGTAATTTATCATTTTATCATAAGCAGACTAGAGCGGCTTATGATGTTCAAAGTTGGCAGAAATAACCCCTTCTGTATAATGTGTAATGATCTGAATGCCCATAGTCCATCATTGTTTCGTTTGTGCTTGCATCGTACACTCGGATCAATCTCCTTATCGCAGGCGCCATGACTGAATTATGAGGAAATTGGTGTTGTGAGGGCTAATCAATATGCTAACGCTAAAATGACTAGCATGGCATTTTACAAGAAAAGATAGCCTGTCCATTTGTTTAACTATTACTGTAGGTAGATGTCATGTGTCGGCATTGACTCCTCCAATAATGTATCCTTCACAGGAAATGCATTGGTAACAGGCATCACATTTATATTGATAAAATAAACCACTATATTCACTCTTGAACACTCAAAACACCCCACTGCCCACAATAAAAGCATACATTTTGAATACACTTTCTCCAGCAGCCATTAATGCAACAGGCAATGAGAATGCCCCTTATTAGAGTGTGTCAGCAGATTCAAATGTTATCTTATATTAACAATAAAATTTAAATGATGTTACTTTAGCAATATTCTAGGTTTCCTTAAATCCAACCCAAACGATTTGTACACTTTCCAGTTACCTGAGCCTGAGACAATTTTGCCCACACTGTCAAAAAATTAACTTCAATAAAATTCTACAATATGCCAATAAACCCATTTGATTTCTCTCCAGCTCCAGTACCAGCTAACAGGCCACAATTCAGCTGTATTTAAATCCACATCAGACAGTGTAGAAGCTATTGCTGCCAAAAGACTAGAGCCAACATTAGCCATGCTCATTGTTCCGCTGCCACAGAAATTATTCGACTGCAATATCTTTTTTTTTTTTTTTTTTTTTTTTTTTTAAGCTGTTTCTGTCGGCTATCAGTGAATTACTGAGCATTTAATACATGTTTAATTGCTATAACAATTTAAAACCAGAGAGTTTAGTTTGGAGCCATACTAAAAGTTCAGACTTTTTTATTTGCTATAAATGATTCAGTAACATTGACTCCGTTTGTAATAATGTGTCTGACAGGCTGCCAGATTGTACAAGAGCAAACACAACAGCGCTTGGAGAGCCTAGACTTCTGCCATTGGCCCTATGTCACAATGGTAGACATAACAGACCCAAGCTTAAACCAGGGATCATGTAGTTCACTGGTAAATGCCATAAAACTCTTATACAGTATGTCTCAATAGTTAAGAATCCACTAAAACCTAATCATTTGTTCCATTACTGACCCCTTGTGGTGGGAGTCAGTATGCTCTGCCATCTCCCACTGTGATACATAATCAATTAAATTCTTAGAGCCAAATGGTATTATAAATCCACAGCAAAAGTAAGTTTATTAAGTTTAAGTAAGTTTAACAGCGCAGGTAATAAATCATTGATTCAGTGATTGGCATGGACTTATAAAAAAGCCACTATGTGCCAGTCCCAAGCCCGGATAAATGTGGGGTTGATAAATGTGAATAGATCCCTGAAGCTAAAAGAGCAGCCGACTGTGACTTAAGTTCAGTGGGGGACAAAGTTAGTCACCTCTAATGAGTGGCACTCCACAGCGTATATATTTCAGGATGTGGCCCTCACTGAAAAAGTTTAGACAGCCCTGCTCTAAATGATTCAGCCACTTTAACTATTTTAGCAGTATATACCTGTCAGATCACACAAGAGCCACAATTAAGCTGCAAAAACACAGGCTTGTACACTGATTTGCTTGGTTTCACCTAAACTAATAACAGAGTATGTCATAGAGTAGTTTTTGGGAATTCACTTTTAAACAGCCAATCAAGTGACCTATTACTCCCATCTGAGAGAGAAGCTGCTAATTAACAAAGCAGATGAGATAAACCCACATAAACTGCTTTTAACTCTCCTAAATGTCCTTTGAGGTAGTTCTTTGACACATCTGTTGCAGTGAACCTGATTTGCGTTTGAAGAGCTTTATTGGTTGTGTTCATGCAGGGCTGCGCTTTGAAACAGACACCTACTGTCCACAGAACAATTTAAAAACAGTGTGCTATGGCAGGAGGCACGGTTCTGATCATTAACGGCAGCAGGGCGTCCATAAAATGCTTATTTTCACAAGGCTGGCTAAAATACGCCCTTGTGTAACTGTAAAGCAGAGAAGCTGTGAGGAATTTTAATATGACTCCGCCCACTACATGGTTTGGTGACACAGGCTTGCCAAGGCACCACTTTAAAATGATAGGTTTTGGTCTCTGGCAACAAAACATTACAGTCTACATTAGTTTTTGACAATTGATTTTGGGCACTTTTCCTTGATTACATAAAAACAGTAGATATGTAGATAGCCTAGCTGGAATCCTAAAACAGGTCTGGTCTAAGTGCTATGCCATGATTTGAATCATTAAGGTACTTTGTGTTAAAAAATGTGTTATGAAAGCCAGAGTATTTTTATTCAGCATACCTCAAACCATGTTTGAACTGGAACGACTAGAAAAATGGTCTTCAACTTTGATTGAAAGTGCTCAGTGAAAAAGTCTTTGAAAGTTTCCAAGAATTGAACCTGATTACAATGTAATTCTGATCCAATGACAATAGGCATAACATTATGACCACTGACAGGTGAAGTGAATAACACACATTAACTACTCATCATGGCCCCTGTTAGTGAGTGGAATATAATAGGCAGCAAGTGAACATTTTGTCCTTAAAGTTGATGTGTTGGAAGCAGGAAAAGTGAGAAAGCATAAGGCTTTGATCTAGTTTGACAAGGAACAAATTGTGCTGGCTAGACAAAAGGGTCAGAGTATCTCTGAAACTGCAGCTTGTGGAGTTTTCCCGGTCTGCAGTGGTCAGTATCTATCAAACGTGGTCCAAAGGTGGTGAACCAGCATCAGGTGATGCATGTGGGGAGTGAAGGCTGGCCTGTGTGGTCCAAGCCAATCAGACAAACCACTGTACCACTGCATCAGTTTGTTGTGTACGGGGCTGCATATTAGGTAGGTGGTCATAATGTTATGCCTGATTGGTGTTCAAACCTTCTAACTACCTTTCTATTTGCAATAAAGAAGAAACTACAAATTGCCTTTTGAACCATCTTGTGTCATTGAAGCCCATAATTTCACTCTATTTCCATGTTGTTTTGTAATCCTTTTGTTTTATAATCCATTTTAGATGTTAAACAGTAACGAAATACATTATAAGTGTCTCTGCATGCATTTTAGTGTGCACATTTGACATAATTCTGTTATTTGTGAATAGCTCATTAAAGTGGATTAGGACAGCACATTAGCATAGCAGTTAGCGCTAGTATTTCATTGCACAAGGGTGAGTGTGAAGATGTACTTGCGTGACCTAGGTTACTTGTGTCAGAACATTTAAAGAGTCATCTATTGAAATATTTTGACTCATATTTGTCACACGAATGGCAGCTGTCCTTTAATTACACATCTCAGTTGTACAGATCTAATGTGGACACAGATGTGAAAACAACACGCTGAGTGGAACAGATGTGTCAGTGTGTAGATGGCTAACAGATGGATTGAAAAGCAAGTTCAGAATTGCCTCTTAAGTGTCTGCTTTTATTAATAAAATCCACAGTCCACACCTTTGTCAGCTTGCAACACCACATGTATGATCATTTTATTTATATTGTGAAATAGGTTGAATGCCTTGACTATTGTGCATGTAGTTTTAAATGCTTATTGACACATGAGGCATTGTTTTATCTATTCTTGATGTTCTTTTGTAAACAACAGATTTATCTCATTGTATTACCTCCAACCATTTTTTTTCCCACTATTACTGTTTGTCTTCCTCTTGCTTACAAAGCGCCACAAGGTTACTTACTACAACAGGAAGCAAATTAAACATTGATTAGGATCTATAGTGAAAGGTCAATGAGATAAAGGTGAAGTGATGAAACATTATAGATACCATTCCCCCTGATGCCATTTTTTTTGTCCTGTGCCTTTTACAGGAGCAGTTCTCTGTCTCTCAGTCCGGCCCAGCAGCGCAGAGAGACCAGTCACTTCCGCACCCCGCCCATATCGAGAGGAAAGCACAAACTATCAACCAACCTGATGGAGGGCCCCAGAGTGACGGGACACGTCTACAAGCACCTACAAGAGGAGGACACAGCAGCAGACATAGAGTCCATAAGGAGGTGAAGTATAATGTGTATGCTGTAATAACCTCGCAATTCCAGTTGGGACACTGTGTAAAATATCAATAGATTTAAAATACATATCAGGTGTTGAAAGTAAGACATTTGACCTTTTCATAAAAGACATGACTCTCATGCATCTCTGCAGGGCCTTCATTGGGCTGTTTACTAAGAATTGTTCCTAAAATCCAATTTCTACAAAGAGTCCTCAAAAAGTCTATGTGGGATTTATGAATACTTCTCAACCTATAATATTATAAAACAGTATCATTTCAGTGTGTATAAGTGTTTCTTACTTGAAGAAGTTTTTCAGTTGAAACTGTATTATATGTGAACATGATCCACAAACACTGCCGTCTTCTCTGAGCCGATTGATTTCGTCTGACCATGAGACTGTTTTCCACTCCGCTTCAGTCCATTTTAAATGAGCTTTGGCCACATTCATATTTGTCATATCATCAGATAATCATTGTTTATAACTACTTCTTTTTTTGCATTATACACCTTTAACATGCATTTGTGTGTTCAAATATAATGACTTCTGGAAGTGTCCCTGAATAATGCAGTGGTTTCCAGTACAGAACCATGTCTGTTTTTAATCTAATGCCACTTGAGGGCCTGAAGATTATGAGCAACCAATATAAATAATAGGGACTTCTTTTGCCCAGCCTTTTGTTGCCCTGTCCCTGTTTTAAGATGTTTGCTGCCATCTATATTCATGAATTGGTTAAATATCTCATTCTGGATATGTTGTTTTTGTTCTGCAGTGAATTAAATATGATTTTATGAGTTCATTACATTCTGTTTTTTTGCTTAAACAGTGTCCTAACTTTTTAAATTGTGCTGGTCTTTGTGGAAATAAACAGTCAAGGTCTTGGAGACATTTGAGCAGTCTCTAACCCCAAACTAACTGAGGTTAAGTTGGAGTGGCACCAGGACAATTTTGGGGAAGAGCGACTTTATGAGTGAAGCGTTCTCGGTTGAAATCGGTGAAGTGGCTTGTGAAATCTGATCCCGGGGTATATAAATGAAATCTGCCTCTGCCCCCTTTCGACTGGGACTGTCACAATTAATTTATCCAACGCTCTTGATTTCAAATGGTATCACTGAGCTGGAGGAAGTCTAAGATACAGGCGTGTGAGTGTGAGTGTGTGTGCGCATAATCTCCCTCCTTCACACTCGCCACTGGTCGCTCACAGTGATTGAAATGGGGCTCTGGTCGCAGGCCTTGTCGTTATCACGGGTTACAAATACGACAACAGCGCCAAAGCTCATTAGCAGATGACGCAGAGGCAACGTTCCCGTCATCCAAAACGTGCTCCACAATGGTTTGATTTGAGGGGCTTAATTGGTTTATTGAAATCTTCATGGTTCGGCATATAAAAGCAATAATTAAATTCAATCCGAGATGAAGACCGGAGTCATGTCGGGTGACTTGCTTGACTTGGTGAGCAAGAAAAGAGTGAGAATTCTGCTGGATTAATTTCAGGCTTTTTTAGTGTCTTTGCATTCTAGCCCGCGCTTGCTTGTTCTGGTGTCGAGTGAGGACAGCGAGCCGTCCTATTTCCATGGCTATCACGAGTGAAGGGGAGAGCTACTGGCACTCTTTCAGGAGCATTAAAAAGCAGCATGCATGGACCTTCTTTTGGCACAACCACCTCTCGCTAGTTGGTTATCTGGGGGCTGGAAATAACTAAGTACATTCTGATGATCCGCGCTGGCACAAGTTGAGAAACGGAGCGGATGTGGAATAAATACTAATGTCAGAGAGACTCACTTTACAAGCAGGATTATCATTGTGGATATGATGTAGGAAGTCTGAGAGGATTTGTAGGAGTTGTAGATGAAGTTATGGTCAGTGGGGGCTGGTGGTGGGTGGGTAAACAGTTTGCAACAGTTGCATAATAATAGTATATTACCAAATTACTGCAACACGGTGCTTTATCCAGAGCTCTACATGGCTGAAAGCTCCAGAATTAGGAATTATTAGCTGTTAATTATGTTAAATGATTAGTACATTTCTACTGCTATAATTTCAGTGGTAAAGTAAAGGCAGCTAAAAAAGTATTTTCACAGAAGAGGATGATATATGGGGCTTACTCTTAGGTGAAACTCATTTAGTTAACTCTCTTTGATTTATAGTATATTTCTCTATATCAATCAGTGCTAATGCTGATTAAATGGCATACTGTTGCCTGTCACCTCTTCATCCACACTCTGTAAACAGTTCTTCAGTGAAGGCCATACCTGTACCATTACCTCTGTGAGGAGGCGGACCTTCACACCTGTCACGCACCAAACCAGCAAGATCATTGGTGCTGCTGCCCTGAGGAGTTTGGGACATTTTTTTATGGCAATTTGGGTGCTGGCAAAATTAAAAAACCTATATTCTAAATTATCCCACAAGATTATTCATATATAAAAGATGTTGAAGAAGTTATACAAAACATGACAGTACTTCTTGTTTTCAAATCACAAAATCAAAGAATTTAAGTATTTCAAAAGACTACTACTAGTACTATTGCTATGTTTTTACTATTACTAGTAATATTACAATACTACTATTGTACTACTATTATTAGGGTAAAATACTAGAGTATACTGTGACAAGCTGGCCCCTGTCCAGGGTGTACCTCGCCTCAGGCCCAAAGTTACTGGGATAGGGTCCAGTTACCCGCAACCCCTAATAGGAATAAGCGGAAGAAGATGAATGAATGAATACCTGAGTATCATTTCTTAAAAATATACAAATTAGTAAATTAAGTAAAACTGGCTACTTTTCATCACTAAAACATAAAAAAATGTTGTTTATTGTGTTTATCTTGCTTAATCTTGCTGTATTTGTTGTCTTGATGACTGGATTGGCTGCTATCTTGGCCAGGTCTTTCTTGTAAAAGAGATTCTGAATCTCAATGGGACTTCCTGGTTAAATAAAGGTATAAATAAATAAATACATAAATAAATAAAAATACAGAAGATTAATTTGCTTGGTTTGCATAGCCGATATACTGTATACCAGCCACCCCTAAAGCTAACAACTGGTCTGTATCTTGTGGCAGTATTTTCTCCGTTCTTGTCTTTGGTCTGTGAACCTTGAGTATGACAGCAGTGCTTAGCATAAGATCCTTTAGCTGTCAGTGACTTGAGCAATGGCGTTGTTATGAGCCGTGTCTGTCATTATTACATGAGTGTCCCCTGTGCTTTCCTCCTTACACATTCAAAAAGTGCAGCGCAATCCTCCTATTAGCACGGCGGCGTGATTGAGCCTTTTACAGTGACTGGTAAGATCCACTGTGCGCTGCCAAAACTCTCCATGTGACCTATTTCCATAATTTACATTTTTAAACAAAGCTCCGTGGAGATCAGCACTTCTTTCGGATGTGGAAAAATAATCCCGGAGCACTTTCACCCACAACACACACACACACCCTCCCACTTTTCTCACATGGAATAACAAACAAACTCCTAATGAAACTAATGAGGATTCCTTCTAAAATTCACAAAGGCAAAATCTGTAAGCTATGAGCAATTATATCTAACATTTTCTTTTCTTTTGTTGTCCTAATTTTATTTCCACAATATCAAACAATTTAGAGCTCATTAGCCATTGATAATTCTTTTTCAAACATCAGCTGGCCAAAATGACCCATTTCTGCACTTACATCCATATAACACAAAGCTAGCGCAAGCCCTCCTCCTTTCTCCTCCCTCCCTTCGTCCTGTTGCCATGGCGACCGGGTCTCATCTCTGGAAACGGCAGAAAGATAGCGCCGACATGATGAGAGTGCGGCGAAGGAAAGATGGAGGAGTGTTAAAGAAGAGGTGCGAACAGCAAAAAAAAAAAAAAAAAAAAAAACTTCTCAAGAGTATATTGTCATTATTGAATTGTCAAAACACACAGTCAGATAAGGACACACATTTCCATTTGCCATGCCAGCTATTTTTAGATGTGTTGTGTTTTTGATCTGCAGGCTTTACCTCCAGCGTGCATCTTCTTGTTGTTTAATACCAAGGGGAGAGGGAGAGACGCAAATTTCATTATTTAAACTTAGTTATGCGACAAACAGTCTCGGAAGGCTGACAATAACGCAGGTGTCTCCTAAGGCAATGGCCCGGGTGCTGCTAAATCTGAATTGAGTGTTCGCTAACAACATTAACTCCGTCTGCTCATATATAAACTGCGCACTTGGCTGGAGATAAGTTTACTCTTCTGGGTTATTTTTACTCTGAATGATGTCTTTCAGCTTGTTCTTTCCTTATACTTTCCATCTTTAAGAAGCTTCATTATTAGATTCCATTACCAGAAGGACATGCTTTTTGTGACTATAGATTCTGCCACAACCGGAGAGCCTTCACCTGCCAGACACTGTGCTGCTAGGTCTTAGTCACATACACTTTATATCTGTGGATAAATCTGTCCAAACAGGCAATATTTTTGATAGAGTGTTTTCCATATGCCAGTACAGGCAGAGTCAGACAGCAGCAGTACTCTGAAACGGTGTATAAGGCTACGTTCACACTGCAGCTTTTAATGCTCAATTCAGATTCAGATTTTTTGCTGGAATCTGATTTCTGTTTGCCTAGTTGTTCACATTACATTCTCATCTCGTGTGTGAACCGTTTCTGGCCCTAAAGTGAGCCACATGCACAAAAAAAACAAAAAAACAAAAACATGTCAGAGCTTGGAGTGGTGGGATTGTGATGTGAGAAGCTTCTGACAGTTGATCCATAATTTCAGGATATTGTGGAAGATTTTTGAACACATCTGTCAGCGACACTCCTCAGTCCTAATTTTTTTATATTTCTCATCTTATTTCTCGTCTCATTTCTCCTCAGTACAGTTATGATATGGCCCTTCAAGTTTAGATTCAGCAGGATTGTCACCTTAAATACTAATTAGACTAGCTCCATCAGCTCCATCAGCTCTGTCTGCAATGCTTGTTATCGTTCTCAGAATAGCTCGGAATTGAGCTGTCTGTTGCATTTCAGTGAGGTAAAAGTCAGATGAAATGTAATTTAGTCATTCAGACTGAAGTCACATTGCAAGGATCACATATGAAAGCAGCCTGGGTCACATTTGAAAAGAACTCTGATTTGTGCTGTTCAGAAAAAAACAAACAAACAAACAAACAAACAAACAAACAGGCCACTTTTTTTGCCTGCAGTGTGAATGAAGCCTGAGTGTATCTATGTTTGACTATAAGGCAATAGATAACATAGCAAAGTTAGAAAATCCTGTTTGCATGCTAGGAACCTTTGGGATCCTTGGTAAGCAATTCAACATGTTCCTATTTAACAGCTTCTGTTCAGTAAGCACTGGGTTGGTTGGGGTGGTGGATGGACATTTGTAAACCATATGACATTTTGGTGTAACCATAAAAATGATCAGTATATTTTGTTATCTGTTACTGTATATTACATATGCAGGTGTGTTTCAATAAAGTAGAATACTTTGGAAAAGTAAATATAAATATAAAAGTAATGTTGGAGTAATTCAAAATAAAGCACTGTATTTTCCTATCTCATATATTGCAAGCTTTATGTCTAGGAAGAAATGCTCTTGGACAATAGGTAAAGTAAGGCTGTAAAAGTCAAAGGGATTGACAGATTTAACTCTATTCTCAGAGCTACTCGTACTTTTTTATTTCTCAGAGGGATTGAGTGCCTTGAACATAAAGGTCACAATGTAAATGAGTGGGAAGCCCATTCTCACCCTGCCGTTTCTCTTCTGTCTTGTGCCTGAAGGTGTGATCCTGCCGGTGGACGGGTCGGTGCTCTGCTCAGCAGGACGTCTCTGTCTCACTTCAACGCCAGGAAGGGATGGACCGAGGTACCCTGCACCCACCTGGACCGGGCTAGTACCTCCCTGCGCACCCGCTCTGTCCCCATCATCCCATCGCTCCAGGCAGGTGACCAAAACCAGCAAGGACAAAAGAAGAACCCCGTCGCAGCTGGCAAGACATCATCGGTCATTAGCAGCCCTGCCTCCTCTCCCCCCTGTGAGACTGCTTTGCTTGGGGCTAGCGCTACCGTTAGCCCTCCTTGCATCACCACCACAGCTGGGTCGTCCACTGAAGCCACGATGGAACTCAGACGGGATTTAAATCGGGAAACCCTGAAAATCTTCTACGCAAACACTCAAAATGAGATTGGGCAAGAGGAGAAGCACATCCAACAACCGGCTAAAGTTGCAAGCAGTGGTGCCACAGGTTTGAAGGCGGCAGGCCAAAGAGAAGCCCGGGGACTGTGCCAAGGTCAGACAAACCTGGAGTTGGGAAGCGCAAACTGTTCCTTGGCCGCCACTGGACCCAGCTGCAGAGCGTCTGGTAACGGGAGCGCCAGGCCTTCTGCGAGCTGATTGGATTAACTCTGTAAAGCTTCACAGACACTGTCTCCAATAAACTGTAATACCTTTCTCTGGTGGCACGGGATTGTTAGCAGGTGGGCCCATCTGTGTGGCGCTGTCGGACCAATAACAGACTTACATTTGGAGTGAACAGATTGAACTGCAGAGGAGCGAGAGAAAAAAATACTGACACGACAAAAGAAGTTCTAAAGAGAGATACAGACTCACGTTGTGAATAAATGTGAAAACAAAAGCGTGACATGAGTGGGAGCTTGACATAAACAGTGTATTGAAATACAAGCCACTATTTAAAAGGAGCTTCTACTAGAAACCAAAATAGTGTGTCATCTCTATGTTGTTTCTCTATTGTAAAGAAATGAAATTATATATGTCATACTATATATGTCAGATAGACGTATATATATTTGACATACAATTGTGACAAAATAAAGACTAAGATAATGGTGTTAATACGAGGGCCTTTTCCTTTTCAACCTGGGGTTGGCACCATATTTGGGGGAGGACATTCAGCAATGTGTCATTTGAAAAAGGCATTGGTAACACTTGAAGATAACTGCATAGAAGCATTATTTAAACATTAGTAACCACTTATTTATGATTTGCAAAGTATTACTCTTACAATCACTATTGAGTTATAAACATTGTTATTAATAATTTAGTTGTAAATGATAAGCCCATATGAATCAATGCAACATATATTTTATTTCAAATTATCAGTTGTAATTTAGTGTCTGTAAAGTAATATATTGTTAATCTATTACTCATAAGATTTCAGGAAAGGCAAGTAATTTGCAAAAAATTAAATTATTCTTTTTTAGTGTGACAATTTCTAAAGATTCTGTACCATGGCGAGACAGGACTAAAGATACTACCTTCATCCACAAGGGGTCAGTAAAAGAAGAAATGTGTCAATACTATTTATAATAATACTAATACTTTAATACTATTTACTCCTGAACTAAAAGATCCCCCCTTTGAGTCTATATCTGGGCACTGTATCTTTACCATTGTGAGATAGGAGCACATCTGTATTAATACTTTTATAATTATGTAGTTATAATATAAAGTGTTACCAACAGCTTTTATAACAATGAACTGATTTTAAATCTGTCTCTGCACCTTTCTGAAACCTTTCATGATAAAGATGCTCCATTCACACACACATATCATCTGTGTTACTGCATGTATCCCTATGGCAACAGACACCTGCCGAGCTGTTGCCATCTTCCTTTGAGTCCTCATTATGAATGTATAGCTCCAGCTTGGTGAACTACCGTATTAATTAACGCACATTGTTTTTCATCTTCAAATATTCAAGTACAGTGGCTCAGCTCAGCTTTAGAGGTAGGGGTCTGCCGGATTAATGAGACTGGAGAGGAAGACACAAAAGGCGAAGTGATAGTTGTGCTATGGAATTACTTTTTATTGTCAATCTCATAATGACAAGGGGATTATGGGTAATTATTTGATGGTGGATTATAATAACAAGGAGAAAGGAAACATGTGGCCCAATAACATCTATCTGTGCCCGGGTTATTTCTATTCTGGGATCCTCTCTGGTGAATAGGGCCACAGTGAACAATTACAATGCCGGGGAGAGTTTCTATTCGGTGCAACTTCTAAATATACCATAAGATATATCTGGACTGTGGCTACAAACATGAAAGAGGTTATCCACTGCCTTTTGTAATGGTTTGTTTTGAAGGAGCATATGCAGCAGATTTAATTTACGTCATGCACAGAGTGTTTTCTCTCACTATGGGCTGGAAGGTAAGTTGTTACAGTTAGACTTTTCTGTCCCCATTGGGAAATTTGTTATCTGCGTTTGACTCAGGCATCCATTCACTAGCAAGTACCACCCACGCCACAACAATGGAGTAGGTTTCAAATATTTATGACCAGAGGATGGACCGGATAAATGAAGGGATGATGAGGGATGCAGGAGGCTCAATGCAGGATGCAAGATGCAAGATGCAGGGAGAGGGACCAAGAAGGATGGGGAGTCTATTAGGGGGGAGTGAAGCGTTTCTTTGGTTTTATTTTGGAAATGGCCAATCACAGGCGTTTATCTGCAGTGTTTATCGTCTTATGAAAGTGGAAGAGCTGACCAACGTAGTAGGTCAATAATTCTCTGACCTGATTAACGGCATTTAGTGCTTTTCTTCGTCACCTGTTGATTCTGCTGAAGACTGTGTTATTGTCCAGTCCTCCGTGGGATTTTTTTCTTCACCTTGTTGCCAATTTAACAACAGTTCAGTCCTGTTGACATCTGATGTAATGAACGCATAAAAAAACATTTTCCACAAGTTTTTGTACAACTGGGCTCTGCTTCTGTCCTCGTTCAGAAATAAGTACAGAGCTGCTTATAATATGCCGTATTCTGGTGCTTCATGGAAAAAAAAACAAGTATCCATGTTTGTTTGGGTCAGTGGTGCGCCACTTACGTCCCGCCCTCCGTTTCTCTGATTGGTTACTCTGCCTGTCATTGTTCCGCCTCAGAAACAAAATGTTACGGAAGGGGGACCAGACTAACTTTTTTGTATAGATTAGGAAGAGAGTTTGTCTGGCAGGCCACACAAGCTGAAAACTGCATCTGTGAAAATTGCACATTTTTTAAAACAGGCAAGACATTTTGGTTTCACAACGGGAGACGCTATGCACTCATGTAGACTGTTAGGGCGGGGTCTATAATGAAAGCGATGATGTAACAGCCCTTCCTAATCTGCTGACTGGTCAGAGCCACTGCAATATGGTGATATTTTGTTTTGTATAATGATGTTTTGACAATAACTGTCACTAATACATAAATAAAGCCATACTGATGCCTTACAGATTATCAGTACTGCCCAGGGAGATCACAGGATGAAAACAGTTCTTCTGCTTCTTCTGCTGTGTGCAGGGACTTTGTCAGCATAGCGCCATTTGCTGGCCTAACAGGCTTACTACATTTTCATACTTTAGCTTATATTGTGCATATTTTACGTTGATTGGGGGCAGAGTATCTGGAGAAAAAGACACTCAAGCATGAGGAAAACATGCAAACTACCCTGCCCAGTCCAGGAATCATACCACTGCTAAACTCTGGCTCCTGAGCTGTATTTTGGACTGCCTCTGATACAAAGAAAAACTTCAGCAAATCAAACAGTTTTCTGAAGACTCACTGATTCCTAGGGGCTTTGCAAAGCAGAGACAGGTGTGCAGCAAAGATACAATTAATCTGCAATGTGTAGGTTTAGAAACGCAGCAGATGTTTTCTCAAATTTGCATATTGTATTTAGAGATGGAATGGGAGCGGCGCACTGATGTCAGGACTGACATTTGCGTTTCATCCAGTAGACCTGCTATTTAAGGAATCATTAGCTGACGATGAAATGCACACAATGAGGAGACACAGACACTTTGGAGTTTTGATGAGGTACTTGTACACTATGATTGCATTTGCTCTTCAAAATAAAGGTTGAAGCATGCTCCCATTTGGAGAAACAGTCAGGGGGGTTCTGGGTAACATGACAGCAAAAGTTGGTGCTACAAATATTTTATAATGTTCATGACCACCTGCCTGTTAACAAAAACAGCACACTGTGATGCACTGTGTATTTTGACACTTTTCTTTTGGAACCAGGAATAACTATCTGTTGGATTGGATGACACAGGGCAGCCTTCACCCCTCCATCGCTGTCCCTTTCTTGGATGACTTTTGATAGATACTGTCCACTGCAGACCAGGAACACCCCACAAGAGCTGGTTTTGGAGATGCTCTGACTCTTCTCGCCATCACAATTTGTCCCTTGTCAAACTCCTTACGCTTGCCCATTTTAAACATCAACACAGGACAAAATGTTCACTTGCTTACTTCACGAGTATCCCACCCACTAACAGGTAATTTGATGGAGATAATCCTTGTTGTTCACTCATGCCTGATGTGTGTGCTTAAAACCTGCTACAGCAAAAGGGATATTTTTCATAAAAGCATATAGATTCAAATGTATGCTTGGTCTACTAGAACCATTGGTGTAGTTTACAATCCTGTGCACAATGTTGTTTTTCTTGAGAGTTTGGTTGCTCTAAGAAGAGCTTTAGGGGCCCTTAAACTGACATTGATTTTTTTAAGGTGGGGCTGTTTTACGCATCTGAAATATGTTTCGCTGCTGGCACTGGCAACTGCAGAACATCTTGGAGAGATGTACCACACACTCACACAAACAATCTGAACTAACAAATTAGACGTATTAACAAGACTTCATATCTGGAAATGTAATTTGCTGCTATCTGATGTTGGTTTTTTGATCAGAAGCCATTTAAAATTTTGCAAATACTCTGGCTGGTTGTTTACTGAGGTGTGTTGAGCAAATAAGATAACGCAGAGGCTGTTTAACATTTCTCTCCGAGTACCACCACAGTAAATATTTGGATTTTCTAGGTGCATCTTTAACTGATTAAATGGGCCAAAATCTGTATTAAACCAGGACTAAGCAGTGGTCTAAACTTCAAATTTAAAACAGAAATAATAGTGTCTCTAAATTAATTTAAATCAGGACTTGAATTGCAAAAGATTCCTTAGTACCACCAGTAGAAGTCCATGTACCACCAGTCATATGCATCCCACAGTTTGAGAACCTCACAGCAAGTTTTCTCCCTCCCAAGCACATACAGCTGACTGCGCATATCTTGTGGTTTTAACCCTAAAGCTTTAAATCTCCAAGTCTAGCTGTCAAACTGTGACGCTATCTAGCAATGCACAGACAACAGCATTCATATATATGTGCATAAATATTTTAATAGAACTTCAATGCAAAGGTCCCAGCTGACTTGCATTATAGAGGACGCCTGTAGATCCATGTAAAAAGTTGAATTGGTGACAGTACGGGATAGCAGTGGAAAAGCTGGTCCCCTGTGTGAGACTAATGAGATTCAGTGTGGATTTGAAAAGCGCCAGGTCAATCTTTGATCAGGCCTCCCACAGAACCACAGCAGCACCATTTGAAGCTTCAGACAGGAGAGTCCCTTCTTTGCAGAGGTGGAGATACCTGGAGCTGTACTGACAGTGTGATGTAGAATACAGTTATTATTAGCGCAGAAAGCGGGGTCAACTTAAGAGAAGCAAACTTTGATGGCTTGTTATTCCACACCAGTGCTGCAGCAAATAATTAGAATATTGTGGAAATGTGTGAGTGGTGCTCTAAACACTGGACTTTGTGTTGGATTATTCAGATGAGAGCAGTTTAAATGACCACCCCTCAGTCGAAGTAAGAGGGTTATAATTGTACTAAGGTAGTAATCCGGGTATCTCTACCTGTATGCAAACATATTGAGTTAAGCCCTTTTCAGATAGGACAGGGTGGACGCAGGTCAATGGGACAGTGGGTGAACTGACAGCGGAGATGCACAGTTCAGCAGAAGAACCAGACAAACATGGAAATGTTTTTTCAAAATGCAATTTAGCCACAAATCTATTACGATCTCATTTCAAGTATTGATCAGGACAAGCAAAATCTGTGCATAAGCATATCAAGAGGTGGTGCGCCGCCTTATGGCTCAGTGGTGGAGCTGCAGTAAGAAGGGTGGCTGTGGCCTGCCTCGGTGTCATGGATTCTGGTCTGGACATCAACGAATTGCCCGGAGTCTCTCTCCTCTCTCCCCCCCGATTTCCTAATATACTGTTCTATCAATGAAGCCTAAAATGGCATAAAAGCATACCAAGAGGGGTAGATTTCTCATAATGCTAGGCTAATTCTAGCATGGCAAAAGACAAATCACATTTCGACTACTTAGTGCTCAGGGCAGTTCACAGGATTTTAAAAATACTGAGGTCCATCATGTTGAAGACCAGTTTAGTTTGTGTTTAGACCTGGGTTAGTCCTGGTTTGGTCCTTGTTTACACTTTGTTTAGTCTTTGCTTTGACTTGGTTTAGTGTTGTCTTTTTCCCAAATAAGTCCTGATTTTTTTAGTCCTGGTTTAGTCCTGGTTTGGTCTTGGTTTAGCCCTGGTTTAGACCTGGTTTAGACCTGGTTTAGGTCTAAGGTTTAGACTCGTTTTTGCTGATTTTGATCTTTAGCTCTTAGACCTGAATAGTTCTGGTATAGTCTTTGTTTAGATCTGGTTTAGTTTAGTATTAAAAAAATACCGCAGTCCAGACCTCTGTGACGTCTATGGTGCGGTGGCCATGTTAGTGCTGTGCCTAAGTTGCACTTATGTGGCAGGCTAACCCATAAACACAAATAGGCTTTGTCCTATGTAAAAGTAGCTTTTAGACTTGATTTGCATTAGTAAAAGATGCTGTTCTGTGTAAACATCAAAAGCTTTTCCTTCATGACAGGATGCAGCAGTGACCCACACAATGGCGGATGCTGAAGACTACAGTAAGTGTTCTCATTAGTGTGAATGAGGCAGGTTTGTTGGAGGCGGGATGCTCGTTGCAGTCCGATTGTTCCTCTGCGATGTTGTCTCTTTTATGTTGGTGGGGGGATGTCACACACTCTCTGGCACTCTGTGAGAGGAATAGTAATGTTCCAGAGGTGCAGCGGGACAGTGAGTTTCCCAGCCAGATGGCGTGAAGATTATGAGGACAGCAGGCCCGGCATGGGTAATGCAGCACAACCAGTGTGGACGTCTCACCAGCTCCTCTCCAAACCAGGATATGTGATATTTAACACATCCATCGGCAGCATTAGATACCTGTGGCAATTTTTCACCAGAAAATGAAATACAATTTGTGTTGACAAAGGTGACAGCTGCTGTGCTTGGGCTGACACAAGAACAGCACAGTCAGTAGTTCAAACAGATCTCCTTATGTACATTTAACCAACAAACATCAAAAAAGTGCAATAGTGTCAACACGCACATTTCCTCAGTGTACTGGTATATAAAGTTATATTTCTAGCCACCTTTAGGTCTCATTTTGCACAAATAATATTCCCAAACCAGAAGTACACTTAGTATAATGTGTAGTTTGGTTTGCTTAGCCATCAGCGATGTTATTAAAGCAATCCATTTTCATAAAGAAGGGGTAATGCATGGTCCCAGAATGAAGACATTATACTGTATTTCAGAGCGGGTCCAAAAGTGCTCGATCTAGAGTGTTCAGAAAGCAGTGGAAAATGTTACCATCTGCACATGTTTATGGATCTGCATGAAATGTAATCACTTTGAATTACACACGCAAGCATTGTGCATGTGTGTGGCTTTCATTTTTGTCATAGTCACACTTTTCTAAGATACAACGTTGGAGTTATGTAGAAGAAGAAAAGTAATGTCGTCAAATTGGTCTCATTTGTACAGAAGATTGCCTTTGTACCAACAAATTGCACACAACATAGACAAACTGTTACCAAACCTGGAAAAAGAAGCATTTTAGATTAACTCTTCTGATTATTTAGAAAAGATTGCCTTAGAACATAAATTGCTGCTAAGAGACAGAATTCTAGACCTAGATAAAAAAAAATCCAAACACTGGAAAGTCAAAGTAGAGACCTTCACCAAAGCAAAGACTTTATCTCACAATAGTATAGATATAGTCTCCTAGTTCAGGGGTAAATGCTATCTATAATCTATATACCCCATCCCACTTATTTTCATTGGTGCTCAGTGGAATTTATAAAATGTGTGATTAAAGCTAAGAAAAAAACAAGGTACAAGGCTGGGTTGGAATATATTCATGTAGTTGGTGTTGCCCCTGTGTTTTAGGAAGGCCTGCTGTTGGGCAGTGTTGAAAAAATTAAGACTGGGGGATTTAATTTTAGATTTTAGATTTCTGCGGGGTTTCTGCAGGCTTTTAGGTTAATTTAAGACTTTTTTAAACCACTGTTCAAGAAAAATAAGACCTATTTTGTAAGCATGCAGTGAACAAAAAAACACTTGTGACAGTGAGTGCCGCAAAATCTCACTAAGCTCTCGTAATGATGCTGGTAAAATGCCTTTGAGCATTCAAGCAGACATTTTAGGTAGATGGATCTAATGTACATGACATATTTGAGACGTATTTGAATGTATTTAAGACCTAACAGTGCACGTCTCTGCAAATTTAAGACTTTTTAAGGCCTTAAATTCAGACTTTACTTTAAGACTTTTAGAGTTAGACCCCACAGAAACATTGATCAAAGCTTTTCTTTTGTGTCTGTCCCTCCTTATGCCACCAAATCAACCCACTTTTTGAGGTGGTCACCCTACAACCAATGCCTGTTTGAATACTTTTTATTTCTTGACATTGTATTTTTTGACACGAGGTGAGACTTATCAAAAAATAAATAAATAAATAAAGAGCACAACAGCCAAACATTTTGAGACTATTAGCTAATCAAAGTCAAGTGGCTCCTATTACAGACTCCAAAATGATGACCATATATTGCAGGTCCAGCCAAGGTCACAGGACGTGTACATCATCTTGGCCGTTCTCAGTCGTGGCTGGTTTAACTCCATGGTTTTCACCTTGTCTGACTCTAAGACAATGGAGCAGAAAGTCCTATTTTGTCTGGCAGTCTGACGAAGTGACGCGCTGACATTTCCCAATGATGTTTTTGACAGCTGAATTTTTCCCTATTAAACTCTAATGTAGCTGTCGCCCAAATCCCTCACTGTGACACCCCCATCTTACGTAATGGTCAATTATCTACCAGAATGATACAAGGGTTCATTTTACATGGCCGACACTCACCATACATCATCATAGGGGGCACTTTATTTAGAAGTCTTGGTCGAATAGCGTCAGGAGCTGGTTTATCAATAAAGTAGTGTTATTTAAACAGCATCGTTCCATCTGACTCTGACGTGTTGCCTTCTGTAAATAAGATGTTTTTATTTTGTTTTCATTTTATTTATTTATTTATTTTTTCACTTTTGTGCTGTTTGCTCATCAGAAATATGTTTAGGGGAATGGCATAGTTAGTTATGATTGTAAGAGCCAGTGTGAGAAGTTTTCTTGTACAAAATGTTCTCTTTAGAATCTTATTAATTTGGTTAGGTTTGTCTGTGAATGCTCTTTGTCATCCAGCTGTCTGACAAGCTGCAAAAAATCATTGAAAAATTAATCAGCTGGACTTGGTTTTTAGAGTTTTAGATGTTTTGTCTCTGATCCAAGAGACTTTATATTTTGTCAGTGTCTCTGTTGGATGTTGCATAGTCAGTGTTATTGGCTCAAAACCTTTATTACATTATTGGCAAGTTATTATGTTACTGGCTTTATTATATTTACAATTGCCAAAATGATTACATTATTGGCAGCTATTACATTAGTGGCCATTATTACTTTATCAGTTGTTACAGGCATAAAAATAGCTTATGTTTTAGTATTGATGTAATCAGTCAGACAAAATACATAATGTGCAAATTCTCATATTCCCAAACAATAAACAATAACAATTTGAAACTACTCCTATTAAGTACAATTTATAATAAAAAATAAATAAATAAAAAAAAACTCAAGTAAAAGTTAACAGTAAATGCAACTCATAACTACTTTAGCTACACAGTAATAAAAGTAGCAGCAACAGTTTTTGTAGTACCAAGAATTAGTAGAAGTGGGAGTAAGTAGGAGTAAGTAAGTATTTTCTACTTAGGTAAAATTTACTGTAACTTGTTTGTTTTTTTTGTTTTTTGTTTTTTACTTTTACCCAGTTAATACTTTCTACATCTGCTTTCCCCCATGTTGCAGTCTGCAGCTTTCAAATCGAATAAAAATGTCTCCAGCAACACAGGACATGAATCACTTCCAGCATCACATGGCAATTTTCAATGTGGCACAAAAGCTACACCAAAAACAACTTAAGATGACACATATTTTTACATCCTGGCACTTGATGTGACAGCTGATTTAGGGAAGCATCGATTTAAAACCCTCCTTCCTGTTTCTCATACGGGTGACAGTCCTCCGTGTGTCTGTAAAACTCAGCTCAGACCATTAAGCACGCGACTGGGAATCATCGTTTCATCTTTTCTTACATGGCGTTGACATCACATTTGCTTAATGACCAGCTCAGACTACTGTATGGATGAGACGGAACCAATTAAAACACGCCAGGAAAAATATCTAGCATGAAAGATATGAATAGATGTTCCTTGGGGGTAGTCAGAAAAAAATGGCCCCCTACTAACTAATGGGCAGAGGTGGACAGTAATGAAGTAAATTTATTTGAGTACTGTCCTTAAATAGAGAAAAACAACTGACTTTATTCATGTAGTTTCTCATTTGTGTGTCGTTTGTCACTTACAGACCCAAAAGATAATCAGCTACTAACTGTCATTAATACTTAAAGACTTGGCTTAAACCTGGTTCAGAGCTGGTTCACTATTGCTCCCTCCATTTTATTTATTTATTTATTTATTTATTTATTTATTTATTTGGATTTGTCTCAGTTCAGACTTGGGTTAGACCTGCTTTAGTCATGGGTTACACTCTGAGGTGGAGACTCTACAGTATTATGCTAAAATGAGTGTTATCTTTTTCTCACATTTTTGAAGCTGCTTATCTGTGAGTTGAATGTAGCCAAAATTTCACTCAAAATTCTTGACTGCACTCATTTGAAATGCATTGTGAAGAAAAATGCTTTGAAAGCACATACAGTACTTCAATATTTTAACTCAAGTAATAATTTGACAGAGCTACTTTTATTTGTATTGGAGTAATATTTGACTAAGAGGATCTGTACTTTTAATCATGAAGTTGAGTACAATGCTAATGGGACATATTATAGAATCCAAATGTTTCATTTTTCACTTAACCTTTATTTTACCTGGTAGAACATTAAGAGCAAATTCTTATTTACAGTGTTGACTTGAAGGGAAAGAGAAAAGAGGAGCAAACATAAAATGTACACATATACAAGAAGACATTAAACTATTGTTCATTAGTAAAACATTTGCATGAGTCCTTAAAAATCTCCTTTATTCTGCTTTTAAAGGCTGAAAGCGAGATCATTGATTTTATATGAAGTGTATTTTGATATAGAAGTGGAAAAAGTACACCGGCTTGTGGTTTCTTGTGGCTAGTTTACTCAGGTAGACATAAAAATTAAGTTGTTATTTGGGTAAAAGTACTCAAATAAAAGTATATTTTACAAAAAAGTACTCAGAAAGTACTTTTAATCATGTACTTTACACCACTGTATCCAAAATAGCTGACAGTGGGAAGACAACTGGTCAATGCTGGTTTCTCCATTGCTGCAAACTGCTTGTGTGTCAACAGAGCAGCCATCTTGTCATATGGAATAACATTGCTCTGTTTAGCTTGTTGTGCTGCCCGGGCGCTAATGGCATGCAGCTCGGTGTCACGTCTGACCCAACAGGACAGTAACACGCTGTATAATGAGGGCCAGTTACAAAGTGGTTTGGCTCGCACAGGTCTACCCCAGGTGCCAAGCTAAAACAGGAGTAAACTCGGTCAGAGGCCGTAGCTTAGAAAGTGTCACAGGAAAATCCCGGGATGCATAAATATGAGGAGGAAGATAGTGGGTTTATCACTGTGCATTTGATCTGCGGGTCAGGGGATGCTGGGATCAATGGGCACATCAGTCTGCTATTAGCATACCTGCAGATAAAAGTACTACAGTAAGGATTTTATACTTTTTGTTCCCCATTTAGCAAAATAAAGTGGGTATGAAACCTTTTCCTTTCATGCTATCTTCCACTAAACAATCCTGAAAACCAGTGGTGACCCACGGAAATGGAAAATTGTTTTTTTTGTTTTGTTTTGTTTTGTTTTGTTTTTTAAGATTTTGTACCATTGTGGGATTGAGTCACGAGAGTTCAGTAATGGACAAAAGTGTGTTTTAATTAATAAAAAAAAAAAAAAAACATTGTGAGGCTACCAACTGAACTAGAAGATCCCTGTTTTTTGTTTAGTTTTGTTTTTATTTTAAGATAAAGCCAAAGCCTGGGCAGAGTTATGTGCTTGCCAAGTGCTTTTAATTTTGCAGTTGCCATACTTTTCATTTCCCATTTCTTCATATTTATAGGCTAATATTTATGCATGTTATATCCATTTGCATTTTAAACTGCACTCCTTTTTTATCAATCGACAGAGATGATGCTAATTTAAAAATATAACACAGACATCTCATAAAAAATAAAAAGAATAATAATGGCCAGCTGATCAAATTGAATGCTACATGCTATTTTAACATGAAAAATAGCTTTATTTGTTTTCATAATATCAGCTATCCAAAAATTGTATTTCCGAGGCTGTTATGTCACTCCAGAACACTAGATGGAGTAGTGAGCTACAGCAGCAGCATTTCTAAATAGAGGAAAAATTGGCTATGAACTGTGAATCCTGCCTTAGAGACATGAGTAACCACTTAATGTAATAGCAGCCATTTTGCATTTTGAAATTTGCACTTATGCTAGGAAATGGAACTTAATAGTTCAATAAGCTATTACAGACATTTTGTTCAATTTGGGAGGAAATAAGGCCAGAAAGTGGGAGTTAGCATTGATTTAGCATAAAAAAAATTATAATAACCTTAGTTTCTTAACATTATTTGTCTATCTTGATGTAATTTACAGTACAGAGGTGGAAAGTAATTAGATACTTTTACTGAAGTAACTGAGTACATTTTGAGTGGGTAGTACTAGTGTGACAAGAAATAATGGCATAGTATAGTGATTTAAATATTTAACATTTAATAGCGCCACTATTTTTGTAGTAATAGTAGTAGTAGCATTAGTGGTTGTAATAGTAGTAAGAGCAACAGTAGTAGTAGTAGTACACTGTAAAAAAAAAAAAAAGAGTTGTGAAAACTCAAAAATTTAAGGCAATCCCTCAAGATTTTTGAGCTTTGTGGCCAGCTCAAAATTTCAAGTTTTTAACAATGAATATTTTTTTAGCTCACCTAATTTGACATGTACATCTAAAAATTTCAAATTGTAAGTTTTACTCTCTATCATTATATTTTTAACACATCTTGCAGCCAACTTACTATCTATTGTTTAGAAAGACTATTATCAATGATAATAATTAAAACTAAATATACTAAATTTAGCAAAAATAAATAAATACATACTTTTTCCGAACAATGGATAGTAAGTTGGCTGTAAGATGAGCTAAAAAATATATAGTGAATAAAACTTAAAATTGAAAGTTTTTAGTTAAATTAATTTTTTTTTTTTGTTTTTTTTGGTTTTTTTTTTAGATTTTGAGTCGGCCCCAAAACTCAAATTTCTTTAGGGATCCTGTCACCTTTTTACAGTGTATATTTGTAGTAGTAATAGAGGTAGTAGTACTAGTAGAGATGGTATAATGAGTTGTAGTAGTATTAAGAGTATATACATTAGTCTGTAGATTTATCAGAACTATTTAGTTTTACTTAATAATAGCTATTAAATGCCTTTACCTCGACTTTTTTAAGGTTTATTTTACATTTTATCACTAAAACACTGTGAGTAAAACATCTTTTGGGGAGCTGTTACTTTGACTTTGCAGAGGACACAGCAAAAATGGCTATTTATCACAACTATTAGCATCATGACAGTAACAGATGAGCTGACTGCTTTGTAGTGATGGTAAGTTAAGCTCTGAAATGATCAGTACGAGTGCGGTGACGGTGTGGGCTTTAGAAATGCACAGGAGAATTTCATGTATCTACATAGAGCAGTAAGACCCAGCGTTTTAGTTCTTGAGGAGAGCAGCACCTCAGCATACAGGATTGCTCAAACAAGAGTGAATGAAACAAATTACTACTCCACATATGTTTTTGCAGTAAAAACAACATTATAGGATTGTTAAAAAAAAAAATATTTGCAGAATAGGAGACCTTTATTAAGTAAAATGGTTTGATTGATTGCAGGAACAGTACTTGAGTATGTCTTCCATAACTAATATACTGTAGCGTGACAGTATATTCCCATGAGTGACAGTATATTCCCACCAAATATCTCCACAGCTCTCTCTTATATGTAATGTTATATGTAAATTATGAGGATGACCTCCAAGGGAAAAAGGAGAAAAGGTACATTTATGAGGTCACACTGAAATAAAGTACAAACTCCAGCATGCTTCACATAATTAACTTTGGACTACATTCTCCGCCACAAGTCTCAATGCGGCAGCGAAGTGCTGACACGCCGGGCTGCTGTACGCTTTTGGAGGATTTCCCACCACACTACAGCCCTGGGAGCATGTGTATATATGATTGGAGGGTCATATAGAGGTCGCGACCCCTGACCCTCTCGGGTAGTCTGAGCCTGAAACACAGATTGTGGTCCTGACCTTAGCACTCTGTTTTGGTCTGTGTTGTAACAAAGATGTTCCCAACACACGCCTTGTCAGACACTCTCTTTAGCATACTGCTGACTTCAAACATAATGTACGACGGGAAAAAGAGCAGTGACAAGGAAAAAGAGTGTTTTTTCAATCTAACTTTTATATTGGAATGGGACTTGGGTTTTTTACTCCATTTGGTTCAATTATTTATTTCAGTATTTGACATTGAAGTGGGAAGTGACACTGTGACTTTGCAGAGCACTCTTGACAGCTACAAGGCAGTGTTTTAATCACGTTATACTCCTTATACAATGCGTCATTCTGAAAGCAGTGTGGTAGTCAGCAAAATAAATCTAATATATTCACTGTAGAAAGGTTTTTATGGAAGTACTTCTATTCCCAATGCCTAGTAGATGGTCCTATAGGGATATTGTTAAGGGTCTAAGGGTTGGTTTATGACTTTAACCAGTTGTTCCCAATCCAGTCATGGACAGTCACAGGCCAGTACAAGTCCCAAGCCCAAACCAATCAACAGGGTTGTGTCAGGAAGGGCATCCAGCATAAAACATATGCCAAATCAAAAATCAATTCACTACATCCTTGGAGGCAGATTATGTACTGTGGTGACCCAGAAGGTCAAAGGCAAAAGGAAAAAAAAATAAACCAGTGGTTCTCAAATAGCGAGTCAGGACCCAAAAGTGGGTTGCAGGGAGATTGAATAAAGATTTAATATTCAGTTTCTTTGAAGACTAAAAGTGTATAACAATGCTTACTAAAACTATAGGCACAATGAAGAGTGCAGACCTTAGTAAATGGATTGGCCTTATCTTGCAATAGTAAAGATATAGTGCCCAGACTCAGGGATCTACTCGTTCAGGGATCAATGATCTGTTGATTGAGATTGAGACACAATTCCCCAATTGTTCCTCTACTGACCCCTTGTGGCTGGAGTTTGTGTCTTCTCGAATATCACGTTATCATTATAGTATAACATAACTGGATCTGAATGATAACATACAGCAAATCAATGCCAAAAACATAACATAACATAACAAAATTTGACCATTACTTAAGTTAACTTGCTAACAAACAAACTAACTAACTAACCAACAAGCCAAACCTTGCTTAAGGTTTTATCTGGGAATAAAATTGGGACAGTTGAAAACCAATGACACAGTACAAATGTGTAACAACCACCTACAGCTCAGTCTTCCTCCCATTTGCAGCAGACACAGGTGGCAACATTGAAAAATAAAAGTTGAAGACATAACCAGTGGTATTTTCAGGTAGCGTACCAATTATTATATTTTTCTGCTGTTGTTGAACTTTCACTTTACCGTCCTGTGGGTATAAAACTGCATTTCTCCTTATGACTCACCAGTGCCTCCTAACACTCAGCTGGACCTGTCTCATCTTGTCAGTTTATGGAGATCCCTCTTGTGGCTCTTTAGTGGCACTTTTCCAACAAGACAATGCCCAACTGCATCTCTCATAACCACCCTTTATCCAGCTATCTCATTTCAGTCTGTGCCAAATGTCCATTACCTTCAGCTCTCAGTGGTCAGTAAGTGTTTGTACCTGCACTAAACTGGTCACTTCAGTCTCCTCACTGCATCTTTAATAGCTGCTTATTCAGCTCCTGTTGTCCTTTAAGAGGAAACATTTCACAAATCTCTCTGGCAGAGTTGGAAAATAACTATATAATTTTACAAGTACAAGTAAAAAATGTAAAAAAATAAATGTACTTTGGGTACATTATAGAACATTCATTTTATTATAGTAGGAGGTTGTAAGATCAATCCCCGGGTCGATCATCACACAATCTCTATGTTACTTAGTAGTTGTAAGAGAAGTCATGATAGTATTAGTAACAGGTAGTAGTAGTAGTAGCAGTAGCAGCAGCAGCGGTTGTAGTGAGTAGTAGCACGAATAGGTACTGTTGGTAGTAGTAGTAGTCATAGTAGTAAGAGGAGTGGTGGTAGTAGTAGTAGTAGTCACTAGCTGAAGCAGGAACAACAGTAGCAGTAGTAGTGAGTAGTAGTACAAACAGGTACAGGTGGTTGTTGAAGTCATAGTAGTAAAAGGAGTGGTAAGTAGTAGTAGTAGTAGTCGTAGCAGCAGCATTAGTAGTGGTAGTAGTACTAGCAGCAGTAGCAGCAGCAGTAGTAGTTAGTAGTAGTACAAACAGGTACTCGTGGTAGTAGTAGTCATAGTAGTAAGAGGAGTGTTAGTAGTAATAGTTACCGTAGCAGCAGCGTTAGTAGTAGTGGTAGCAGCAGCAGTAGTAGTGGGTAGTAACAGTTGTAGTAATAGTAGTGGTGATAGTAATGGTAATAGCAGTAGTTACATACATTTACAATATTTTTTTCTAATTTTAAGTCACAGTTTTGTTCAGTACATTTACTTCTATACTTCTTATAGTAATCATATATGGCGTAACAGTAGTACTACTTATGTACAGATTTGTAGTACTTCTTCCACCTCCGCTCTCTAGGATTAAAAAAGATAAAATATACTTTCCTTTTTGTCATTGCTTTTACAGGGCACACAGTGGTGACCAAATGGATTTTTACTAAACAGTGCATTGCATTAGACCACATTAAATGGACTAGAACTGGGCTTTTTTGCAGCTGAAAAACATGCCCCAAGTTCACCCGGTGCAATGACCACTTTCTAAGCACTTTCCGAAAAGTCTAGTGAGCGATGGGAATGGTTTTTGTGTGGAGGGGTGGTAGAGCGGTGCTTAATGTGGCCTGGCTGGAATTTAAAAAAAAAAAAAAAAAGTTCTTGAAGCATCTTATTACTACTTTGGCGAACATGACGAAAGAAAAAGTCACCTTTCGACTCAGGGCTGGAGACTGAGTTACATCAGGTCAAACCCAAGAGAAACCTCGAACATCACACGGAATATTTGTTCAAAGCCTGGAGAATTATTGAATCTGTCTTTTTATTGGTTGACAAGGAAAAAAAGATCTTCCTGTTATGAGTTTTGAAAGGTACAAGGAGAATCCTGGGAGGACTTTGTGAAGGAATTCCATCTCATGAGTTGGCACGCACTTCAGTCTCCTCACTGCATCATTCACCACTGCTTATACATTTCCTATTGTCCTATTTCGTGTACATCCATTAACTTTAATTATATTTCATTTTCAAAAGCATACTTTTACTTGAATACTTTTTTTTTTTTTTACAGAGAATGATTATACTCAATTATTTTTTTTAAGAATAACTTCATGTGTAAAAGTGTTGTTGGACCTTGGTGGTAATGTGGGTAGTAAAAGTTGCAATCATAGTAGTAGTAGTAAGGGTGGTATTAGTAGTGTTTGTAGCAGCAGTAGTAGATGTGGCAGTAGTAGTAGCAGTGGTAGTAGAAGTAGTTGTCATAGTAATATTAAAAGCTAAAGTAGTATTAGTTACAGTTGTATTAGTATTATTAGAAAAAGCAGTAGTCGTTGGTCATAGTAGTACAGTACTAGTAGCAGTAGTAGACATAGAAGTAGTTGTATTGATATTATAGCAGTAGTAACAGGTAGTGGTAGCAGAATTAGTAGTAGCAGCAGCAGTAGTAATAGACATAGAAGTAGTTCTATTAGTATTATAGTAGTAGTAACATGTAGAGGTAGTAGTATTAGTAGCAGCAGTAGTAGTAGACATAGAAGTAGTTGTAATAGTATTTTAGCAGTAGTAACAGGTAGTAGTATTAGTATAGCTGCAGAACTAATAGTTGGTCACAGAAGTACAGTACTAGTAGCAGTAGAGGTAGACGTAGTAGTAGTTGTATTGATATTATAGTAATGGTAACATGCAGTGGTAGTAGCCACTAGTGCTAGTATTAGTCATAGCAGCAGTAGTAGTAGACATAGAAGTAGTTGTAATAGTATTTTAGCAGTAGTAACAGATTGTAGAAGTAGCAGTAGTAAAGGAATCCCATTGTATGAGCCAACAGTGTCTGCCTCCATAAAGGATCTTTGTCCCTCCTTCACAGCTGCTAATATCACACCAGAGAAATGTCAGCATCACTTCCACTGGAGACAAGAAAGAAAAAAGGTTTAAGCCCACAATGAAGAGTAAGAGAGCCTGCAGCCATATTGATTTCTGACAATATCACAGTGTTGCATTTTGGTTTGTGAACATAAGAATACATGGTAATTCTATTCTGATCTAGTGCAAATAAAATACATGATCGTCCTTTGCACAGAAAATAGTATTGCCTCTGTATTTTCTACAAAAAGTAATGTAGAAGTCAGATTAACACTGTAAAAACTTGAGGTGAAATAAAGTAACATGAAATTGAAATCCAACCAACTCATGTTAATTTAAAATGTGATAGGATTTTCTACTAGCAGTTACTACAATGGTCTGTTAGAAGGCTTTTGTGCATAATTTTCAGCACATGGAAATATGCTAACTTCACTGGCACTGGCAGCACAGTGACTTAGTGGTTAGCACGCTTGCCTCCCAGCAAGAAGGTTCTGGGTTCAATTCCTGGACTGCATGGGGCTTTTCTGTGTGGTGTTTGCATGTTCTCCCCTTGTCTGGGTGGATTTCCTTCAAGTGCTCTGGTCTCCCCCATCAACCTCAAAACATGCACTCTAGGCTAATCCTGACCAGGATCTGGAGAAGGTTCCCCTGCTCCTGACAGGTTGCCCCTGCAGCACTGAAGGTCAAATGCAAAGAACAAATTTCCCTTTGGGGACAATAAAAGTATACCTTAACTTTTCTAATGTTTACTATGTTATAACATAGTTTCCTCCACAAAAACATACCTGGTGATTTTGTTTCATTTGCATGTTTAAGTAATCCTATGCTGAGGCACTGCCCTTCTCAAAAGCTGAAAACGCTTGGTTTCACTGCTCTACATTGAGTTGTGAAACCCCGCCTTCTCCAGGAAGCACTCCTATGAAACAGCCTGCTCATTTGTCTGCTTGTGCTGAGCTAATTAGCTTCATACTAATGCTCTGTCTATCTCCATTGTTCAGTACAAGCACTCAGAGCTTCTCCTCTCATGTCTGAACTTAAAGGACATGACACTGTAGAGGGCTTTAGTCAGAGGAACGCCTCAGCCCTGTAGTACTGGGCAGTGCCAGCAAGGCCTTAAAGTGACAGGCACCTAATCCAAGCGTTTTCTGCAAAGTTGAAAAGAAGATGTTTTCAATAAATATAGTCCAGAGTCTGTTCCATTGTTAGCTGGGGTCAAAGATACCAACCCCAGCCACAAGGAGTCATTTATTTATTTATTTATTTATTTATTTATTTATGTATTTATTTATTTATTTATTTATTTATTTATTTATTTATTTTATTTTTATTTATTAAGTTTTCTTTGTAAAAATTGTTTTTTTTTCTTTGTTCTATACATAAGAGCCATCATAGTAGCTTTTTCCCAGTGCACTGAATATAATATGATCATTGTTTGTGCACTATATTATTTTTGCACAGTTACAAAAGCAAAATTAACAAAAAACCTGAGATGACATGAATTTACATGGGCGCCAAATCAAGTTGGATTAAAATGCAATGGGATTTACCATTAGCAGTTATTACATAGAGACATTGCAGCCAAAGTTGCTACGTTCTCACAAAATCAAACCACTGCTTCCAGCTTATGTGTAACATCACAGTGCTTCTGTCAGTCTACCCCAGGGGAAACTGAGGCTACAAAACGTAGCTCACCACCACTGACTATGGAGTGAATGTAATACCCCTTCCCTTCCGTGTAAAATGCTTTGGGTGACTTGTGTCATAGGTAACAGCGCTATATAAATACCATTCCCTTCCCATTCCCTAGTGCACCCTTACACTTCTTATTTGTCATGTATAGCTTCATCCCTAAACTGAAATGACTGAAACCATTGGTGTGAAGCTATTAATCCCTGTACCATATGGTTCCATTTGTCATACAGACCCATGTGTCCCAGAGCATTAGTGTTTTGGTGAGTAAGGCCTAGGAGACACTGGGATCCTCAGAGATGCACACTTTAGGATTGATCCAGGTGATTCTGTGTCCCCGTTGTGTCCTGGACAACCACTCAGTGCATTTCTATTGATATAAGAACAGCAGCTTTAGGGGGACAGACACATTGGCTTGGTTTCAAAGGTCAAGGTGCTTCATTACTGCCATTATAGACTGCTCTGGCATCAGTATTTCTTGAAGTTCCAATTCCTTAACCTTAAGCTGCTCTCCTAAGCCGGTCTTAGTTTTTTTTTTGGGGGGGGGGGGGGTATATCCTTTTGATTCCTGTCCTTATAAAAGTAGAAAAGCTGTTGTAGGCTGTAGCTTATAGCTCCAGGTTCACTCTAACAAACGCTCAATTTGTGTCATTTGCGCTGTGCTATTTGTGTTTTTGCGCAATTTGCTTGATTTGCGTTGTGTTATTCATGTCATTCACACTGCAGGACTTTTGTTCACGTCTGAGCACGCCCTTACATAGACTTAACATGTAAATCACTCACGCCAGATGCTTCATTTGCATTCGGTGTGAACGTACCATAAGTGTGCTCTTGACATATTTTGTACAATAGGCAGTGGTGGACAAAGTACTCAACTTCATTACTTGAGTAAAAGTAAAGCTCCTCCTGGTCAAATATAACTCCAATACAAGTAAATGTCAAATTTTTACTTGAGTTAAAGTACTGACATATGTGCTTTCAAAAATATATAAGTATTCAAAGTACTTGACAACAATGATTGAACAAGATTGTTCTACAGCAAAAAACAAGTCATATGTATTATAAATAAGGCTGGGTATTATGATCATACTAATCAATTACTTTTAAGTTGGTTTATTAAAGAATCATCCAAATAAAGTTCAAAGCAAAAGCTAAATCAGTTCCAGACTGTGTCCTGAGTTGAGAGACGTGTACATTTACTTTACAAAAAGTCTTAAAGTACCAATTACAATTAGTGAATGATTAACTTTAGGGTGTAAGTGGGACAAATCACACGCAAACAAGAAACTAAATGAACACTGGCAGTTGTCTTTCGAGACAATTTCTCTGCAAAAGTTACTTTTTTTTTTTTTTTATGTAATGAAGTAAAAAGTATTATATTTATCTTTTAGATGTAGTGGAGTAAAAGTAGTAAGTTTCCCCTTCTCAAAATAAAGTACAGATTCTCAAAAACTATACTTTAAATTTACTTTGTTACTGTCCACCTGACAATAGGCTTTTATACTAAAGCTTAACACTATATGGTGTGCTATTATTATATTACCTTTAGCCCTATGTTCTAACCACAAAGCACTCACACACTCTTCACTAATTTAGCAAGAGCCACTCGAGAGCCTGTTCATCACAAGTGACATGCAAATGGAGTGTGACGCCACAGGGGCATGATGGGAAATCAGGATGTACTGCGTGCCAGCTGGATGCATAGTCCTCATAAATAAGGCAGTATCCGAACCTGGAGCCTGCCGTGTGGACTACCTGAGCCATACAAAGTCCTGGGCCTGGCAAATCAATGGGAGAACAGAGGACTCCACTGTGTATGAGCGGAGGGCAATCACACATCACCCATATGGCACAGCCGCATCCTCGCCCCATACCGAGTCCCCCCTTTTTTTCTACTCAGGCACAAGATCAAAGTCACATCTCGAGATTGTCCCATAATTCAGCCTGCCCCGCTGCAGACTGGCCCAGCAAAGCACTTCTGAGATGACGTAATACTCACCCAGGACTCAGCAAATGATCTGCGTCCCAGTGTGGATGCTCTTCAACGACACAACCATTTATCCAGGCTGGGGACTGGCATAAGGAGTACCCTGGCTTGTGACCTCTTGTGGCTGGATTTATAAATGTATCTAGTATCTAATCAAATAAAATCAGCATGGGTCTACATGCTAAATTTGGGATGCCAACAAATGTGTTTATGATTGATGAAAATTATTAGGTGGTTGTATTTTATCATTGCTAATGTCTTTGCCACCCATCTGAGTTACTGTCACTACACTGGTCGCTGTTTGGTCAATGTCCATTTTTACCTTTTACCAAGGAGGCTATGTTTTTGCATGTGTTGGTTTGTTGCGTACAACAGCCCAGGGTAAACAGTGTCCCCCTTAAAAATGTGAAAATCCCATGCAGACCCCGGGCCCCCCTGCAGTACCTTTGAGGCCCACCAGGGGGCCCCGGACCCCACTTTGGGAACCACTGGTGTACAGCATAACTCAAAGATTATTGTTGAATTTAGATACAATTTTCAGGAAAAGACAATACTGCACCAGCTTTGGTACAGATCCTGATGACTGGGATCAGTAAAGCAAAAATTATCACTTTTAGTGGATTCTTTGTCATTTTACTTAATAATGGCTTTGTGGCTCAAAGGTCCACTATGTCTTTACAATTGCCAGATAGGGCCAATGCCTTTGCAAAGATTTGTGCACTCAGAGTGCTTCCAGTTCTTAATGTTTTTTTCCACTCTTAGTTCCAGTTGCATTCACAATAATGTTAATAAAAAAAAAAACATCCCTATGTTGTTTCTTTCGTTTTTCTTTTTTTATTAAATCCATTGCATTGATGTTTTCTGGGTTTTCACTGTGGTCCATAGAGCACTACTCAGGAAAAAAAATACCAGAATAGAATATTATTATTAAAATTGTGTTGAGTTGCTCCTTCATAAAGCCAGACACAGTGTATTTGCTGACTCCTCTGACTTCCTCTGTGACTGTAGTGTTTGCCCCCTGCTCGTCCTGCTGCTCAGTGTCACTCTGCTCATGCTCGGGTCAGCCTGCCCTCAGACACAAATACTTCATCATACAAGCTAGTACAGCATATTGTAGCCTAGTGCTGTGGTTCTCAAACTGTGGTACAGGTTCCACTGGTGGTACGCAGGCCTCTTCAGGCACTTCTGAGGGTCTTTTGCAGTTATGATTTTGTTTAATTTAGAGACAGTTTTATTCCTGTTTTAGTCCTGTTGTAGGTGGGGCTAGTCCTGGTTTAGTCCTGCTGTGGTTGGGTTTGTTTAAACCTGGTTTTATCCTGGATTAGGGCTGGTTTAGTCCTGGTTTGGACCTGATTTGGTCTTGCTTTAGTTGGAACTGGTTTAGACCTGGTTTATTCCTGCTTTTGTTGAGTCTGTTTAAACCTGGTTTAGTCCTGGTTCGGACCTGGTTGAGTCTTGCTTTGGTTGGAACTGGTTTAGACCTGGTTTTGTTCTAGTTTTAGATGTGGTTTTGTTCTGGTTTAGTCCTGGTTTAGTGGTGGTTTAGTTCTGGTTTAGTCCTGGGTTTGTCCTACTTTAGTCCTTGTTTAGACCTGGTTTAGTCCTGCGTTAATTGATGCTGGTTTTGACCTGGTTTAGTCCTGTTTTTTTCCTAGTTCTCATTTTAGTCCATTAAAAAAACAGTATACTTAGAGCACCATATGTTGTGAGGCAGTACTTGTTGTGAACACTTTGACAGTCCCTGGCGTAGTGTCTTTGTCTGCTGTTGCTCTAAGCTCCTATGGATGGCAGTGAGGTCCAAAGGTGGGCTCAACCCACGGAGTAAACCCAGCGCAGCGTGACTGTGTGGGTTCATGTCTCTGTTGTTCAGATTATTAGCCTGGTCTGCTCTTGTCTGGAGTGTGACCTGGCTTGTCCTCTGACTTCATGTTGTTGTTGATGGAGAAGCCTGAGTTGTGTTGTGGAACAGCCTTTGGCAGCGCAACAGTCTGCTGCTGGAGAGGCTTACTGACAAATACTCTGAGGTCAGGGCCGTACACAGGAGTTTAAGACTGAGGTCCATCATGCTCACCGCCAGTTTAGACCTGGTTTAGTCCTTGTTTAGACCTGGTTTAGTACTGGTTTAGACCTGGTTTAGTCTTTGTTTAGACCTGGTTTAGCCATGGTTTAGTCCTGATTTAGACCTGATTTAGACCTGATTTAGACCTGGTTTAGTCCTGGTTTAGTCCTGATTTAAACCTGATTTAGACCTGATTTAGACCTATTTAATCCTGGCTTAGTCCTGATTTAGTCCTGATTTAGACCTGGTTTAGTCCTGGTTTAATCCTAGTTTAGTCCTGGTTTAGTCTTGATTTAGGCCTGGTTTAGGCCTGGTTTAATCCTGGTTTAGTCCTGATTTAGTCCTGATTTAGATCTGGTTTAGTCCTGGTTTAGTCTTGATTTAGGCCTGGTTTAGGCCTGGTTTAATCCTGGTTTAGTCCTGATTTAGACCTGGTTTAGCCCTGGTTTAATCTTGATTTAGGCCTGTCTTCTTCCAAAATAAGTCCTGATTTAGACTATTTTTCTGGTTTAATTCTGGTTTCAACCTGGTTTAGTCCTGGTTTAGTCCTGATTTAGACCTAGTTTAGTCCTTGTTCAGACCTGGTTTAGTACTGATTTTGACATGGCTTAGTCCTGGTTTAGTCCTGATTTTTTATTCTGGTTTAGTCTAGTATTAGAAAAATACTGAGGTCTGGACCCCTGTGAATTCTGTGGTGCCTACAGCCAGTTATTTCATTTGTTATCAAGTATTGTTACTTAAAAAAAAAAAAAAAAAAAAAAAAAAAAAACATTACTCAAGTAGAAGTAAAGGTACCTAACAAAAATATTACTTGAGTTTAAATAAAAGTATTGAACAATGCATTAAAATGTTACATGCCCAATGAAGGAGAGAAGATTTATTGGACTAGATTTCTTCTCAGTAAAAATTCTATTAACTGGAAAGTGCCAAAACCAAATTGTTTTCTGAAATGGATTGGTGAAAATTTAGAGCTTGTCTCTGTGGAACAAGCAGCAATAGCTCTGGGTGACCTGGGCAATGAGTACTGAAATGAGTTTGACTTAGTACGGCCTGCCTTAAAACAGAATAATAGATATGATTTATATATTATATATCTAAGGGGCCTGACTTTTCTGATCTTTCTACCATGTTATAATCTTGTTCCCTCGTCAAAAACTTACCTGGAGTTTTGTTTTGTTTCATTCACTCATGTTTGAGTAATCCTCTATTCTCTGGCACGGCCGTTCTGAGGACTCAAAATGCCCAGTTGCATGGATCTCCGCCTCTACCACGAATCCCCGCCCACTCCAGGAAGCACTGACCAATCAATAAGTCTGCTCTCTTCTACTGCTCCAGTTTGTTAATTTCATCTGGAATCAGCAAAATCCCTCACATTTAACACATTCATGAGTTGTAGAGAGTTAAATGAGTACTTTTATTCTTCATCCACCTCTGATAATACTGACTCCTTTTCTGTTAACAACAACCATCCATGATTAATAACACAATGAGTTGTTAGTGATTAAATTGTTCTTCTCTAACAAAAGGAAGAAATACTTGCACTAGAGAAGAAAGTTGCTCTTATTATTGATCACATGTACAATGCAAACCTTGTCGATAAACTAAGAGCATAAAACAATGTAGTTTTCTTTATCGATTAGCTAGTTTTAAAAGTACATTTATCTTCTACAACCACCTTTTTACCTTTTTTTTGTCAATAGTTGTCAAGAAGACTATTTCCTTTCACCTTATTTGTTTGCAAGTGTATGATTGATGTTTTATAGCAACAACAATCTTCCTCTGTTTTGCTCTATGCTTTTTTTTCTCTTATCTTGTCTGTCAGCCATACTTCTTTCTTTTAAAAATGCAATTTATACTGCAACATTATCTCCTGAATGCTATTTTACCTAATGTTTATAATCCACAGTAATTAGAGAATGGCCTGGGTTTGGGCTGAACTGATGATGCAGCAGCGCCCACCCAATATTTGAAGTTGTTGAAATCCATCAGGGAGACTCGTGCTGTCTTTGAAGTGGTCTGGCTACTGCAAGTCCACAATTTGAAATAAATAAATGAAGAAACACTATGGGGAGAGAAAAAAAAACTAAAAACATTTAAAGTTATTCCCTTATAATCAATTCCAGTGTTACAAGGGAGAAAAATATGGCATGATATTGGTTTGCTTTTCACAAATCTTCTGTCCCAACATTGGCACTACTCAGAAATGAAGGAAGTACTGCAATCTGTACTCAAGTTACTTCAAAATAATAGTACTCATCAAGAAGTTAAAATACAAAACAAAAGTATCAGTAGAGCAAAAGTATAGAAGTAGTACATGTAAAGTTTAGTACAAATTACTTTTTGGAAGTAGTTTTTGCATAACATGTACTGCTGTTCTTACTACTACTACTACTACTACTACTAATACAACATGACTACTACTACCCTACTACTACTACTACCACTACACTACTAGTACTACTACTACTACTACTACTACTACTACCACCACTACTACTACTACAACTACCACTACACTACTACTACTACTACTACCACTACTACTACATTACCACCACTACTACTACTATTATACTACTATGCTACAACTACTATTTCTATTACCTGGAAATTGTGAGTGTGAGGTGAATGTGCTACCCAATGTGAAGTGCTTTTACTCAGTTACTTTGTACTTTTACTTCTCATTGGTTGCTGACAGACAGATGAAAAGAGACCAACATGGGTCTGTTTTTTTTTCCAGATTTTCTAATTCCTGTCCTGCCGTGATTTGGATGAGATGTGCATCATGTGTGCCGTATAAAAATGGCTACTGCTGTAGACTTGACTTAGGTTAATTCTGATTGGGGCGGCGACGGGGAACAGAGCAACGCTGCATCATGCTGAGCATTGTCAGATGACAGATGAAGCCTAAAGACACACAATTCAGCGCTCGCCTTTTACTGACAATTAAAAGACATCCTGAGGCTCAGCATGACGGTGAGGGAAGGCTGCTCCACAATAGTTTATTAAAAGAGGTTCAAATAATCATAATAAACTGCTTTCCAGCACACGCACTGTTACAATGTATTTTTGCTTTTATATTTTTTTAGCTCATAGTCTGTGAAGACTCTCACTCATCCAGGGAATTGCATTGCAACAAAAGGTGAAAAGGCAGTCATCTGAGCTTGATGTTTAAAGTTGAAGACATTTCACTTCTTATCCAAGAAGCTTTCTCAATTCTGAAATTGAACTGGTAAGAGAGCTGGTTTATATTCTCCTAGGAAGGAGGAGTTAGACCTGAAACTAACTTCTATTGGTTCAGGAGACTATGAATAGCCTGAGTGGTTTCAGTTCGTTAGGAGTCCTTTGTCCTCAGCTGGAGAGAGGGAGAGTCGTTAACCAGAACATGAAGTTCCCCCATGAGGATGCCAAGGAGAACAGCCTAGCTCTTAGACTGTGCAGTTATCATCGGAGAACACAGGCGACTCCATGTGGAAGTATACAGGAAGCCCTCTCACACAGACCACTAGCTGTTATTTGATTCAAACCACCTGCTACAGCACAAACTTGGCGTGATTAGGACACTGCAGCACAGAGCCCAAGAGGCGCCCACAAGCTCTGAGGGAAGGAGGAAAAAAGAGCAACATGTCCGCCAAGCCCTCACAACCTGTGGATATCCCAACTGGGCCTTCTCCAAATCCCAAAGGACAAGAAAACAGGACAGGAAAGAACAAGAACAAGAGCCAAAAAGGAGCAACATTGTCATTCCTTACATCTCTGGCCTGTCTGAGAAACTTAAAAGGATTTTTAGCCAACACAACATCCTGGTTTATTTCAAACCTGTTAATACTCTCAGACAAAAACTGGTTCATCCAAAGGACAAAATTCCCAGTTACAAACAGAGCAATGTTGTGTACTCCATCCATTGCAGTGAGAACTGTAATGAACAGTACATGGGAGAAACCAAACAGCCTCTGCACAAGCGGTTATACCAACACCGCAGGGCCAACTCCAGTGGACCAGAATCTGCAGTACACCTACACTTGAAGGACACAGACCACTCCTTTGAGGACAGTGAGGTCCAAATCTTAGCCAGAGAGAAAGGATGGTTTGAGCAAGGAGTGAAAAAAACAATCTTTGACAAAAAAGATAAACCTTTTTTAAACAGAAATGGTGGTCTCAGATACAACCTTTCATCTGTTTACAACAGTCTCCAAACAAACCAGTTTCACTCAGGTCATTAACATCTGAAGGAGTTGACCAGGCCCAGGACGGTTAACGGCTCTCACTCCAGCTGAGGACAAAGGACTCCTAATGACCCAAAACCACTCAAGCTGTTCATAGTCTCCTGAGCCAATAGAAGTTAGTTTCAGGTCTAAACTCCTCCTTCTTAGGAGAATATAAACCAGCTCTCTTACCAGTTCAATTTCAGAATTGAGAAAGCTTCTTGGATAAGAGGTGAAACATCTACAACTTTAAAAATCAAGTCCAGATAACTGCTTTTGAACCTTTTGTTGTGATATATAGCTCAAAGCTCAGTCTGCTCTGATGGGTCAAAAGTCCAATTACATACTCTAGTCTAGTATTTAAACAGAGCTGAAGGATGTGAATCAGTGACTGAGGCAAAATTTAACCTTGCTATATTTTCTTATCACCTTCATTGTCTTTATAAAGCTTCATTATATTGTAGCCAGTCTAGCAAAAGCAAGCAAGTGGTGTCAGAGGTATTATGTGAAAAGTTAATTTTAATAAAATTCAAACCACTTGACCGATCTTGTAACAGTAAACAATGGGTAATCAGTAATAAAGAATATAATTTCTTTCTTTGCCCATTATTGACTTACCAACCAACCAATGCTGATGAAATCATTGGCTGAGGTAATATTTTTTATTCATGAAATCCTGAACGCAGTATTGTGCCAGAATACACTTTATATCTCTATACCCCGAAAGAACCAGCCAAGCACAACAGACTGCTGAATTACAATAAGCTGTTACAGTTTAGTTGTAAACAGAAGCACTGTCACAACAATATCATGACATGACATTTTTATAGCCTATAAGCAAAAGTCACTTCTGGTACAAACTATAGAACAGTATGTTTGTTTGTTTTGTTTGTTTGTTTGTTTGTTTTGCATTGGTTGGATCCAGAACATCATGTGGGTCCCCCAGGTATGAGAAAGCTGGTACGCCCCCTCGTCCCAATTTACAGTTCTGGGAGCGTGTTTCCGTATCTCGAAGGCCTCCTTCATCCAGCAGTGTTTGTTGCTGTCAGTGCCTACAACCCTGACATTGTCCCAGTCCATGAAGTTGGACTGCAGATGGCGCTGTCATCCTGCTGCTCCAGGTAAGAAGACAGCCCCAAAACCTGAATCTAACCTAAGAGGCCGAAACATGTCAATGATACGATACAAAAATATTGGCCTTTTTGGACTGTAGAGACACAAGGGATCAGTATTATAAGATGTAAGCTTTATGGCACAATTGATAGAGAATTTACCCCTGAACTATATGATCTCTGGTTCGTCTTTACCATTGTGATGTGTCTGGTCTGTGCCCTCCAAGTGCTTCTAGTATTTTCTATAGTATAAAACTCCACTATTGATGTGTCTTTGGGCGTTGTTATATTTTTTCCATATGTACTTTATGCACCAAACCCATGCTTTTACTAAATATTTCATCCGTGCCGTGTTCCTCACCTGTCTGACAGTCTGAAATGGATTTTAATGCACACCAGGGAATTCACGAGATGGCCCACACATAGAATATTCTGTGTAATGGTAAGGTGACCTTGCGCTATCCTCAATGCATGGTCTGCATTGGGAGTAGCAAGGCCATATGGCAAACGCTTCAAGAACACACTGCTAATGCTATCCCTGCTTCTGAGGCTACTCTCACGTCTCTCTGAATGTGCACTCAGGAAGATACAAGATAGCATTTCTAAAGTAATCACAGTTAGCTGCAGCAGTAGTGTGCAAATGTTTTAGTAAGGTGTGAAAAACGCTGTTAACTGAGAGTGCTTTCAAAAATACATAATTATAAAAATCTGTTCAAGTATTCATTTTGGTGAGGAGTGTTTTAAGGGATTCTGTGCCATTTTGAGATACAGACTGAAGATATTAACTAGACTTGCTAAAAGAACAAATGATTTATTTTAATGGAATGGCTCAATGGAAAGAGCATTTACTTAACTTACTTTACTTAACCATCTTGGAGTTTGAGTCCAGGTCTGGGCACTAGAACTTTACCATTGTGAGATGGGGTAAGACCAGTGCCATGGCAGAGGTCTACACTCTCCAAGTGCTTCTCTTTTGTTATTATTTTTTGCTCAGAGAGTAACAGTGATTGCTTGAACATGTGAGTAATGATGCAGAGGTTTGTACTCAAGTAAAAGTACTTTTATATACAGTCATACAAAAGTTTGAGCACCCCTCTGAGGTTGCATAATAATTTACAATATCTTAAAAAACAAAAGATCACAGAGGTATGTCAGTCATTTTCTAATGACATCTGAGTTCTAGGGTGTTTTCCTAACAAAAGTTTTTAGTCTAGCAGTATTTAGGTACAAATGAAATTAAATGGAAAAAAAATGTCTGTGCAAAAGTTTGAGTACCCTTATAAGTTTGCTGCTTTTAATGCATGCATCTCCAAAGAGCTTTGGAGGTGATCTGTGGGTTGTCTTTAACCATTCTCACCATTCCTTGCCCATGTTCTCTGGTATTTTTCTTGGCCTGCCACATCTGGCCTTAAAATCAACTTTGCCTGTGTCCTTCCATTTCCTGATTACCACCTTAAATACCTTTTCTCATTATTAAATGCACCTGTCTATGAAGTTAAAGGGTTAAGAAACTAATCTAACAAGTTTTGTGTTGCAAGTAATACATTTTGAGAAGAGACATGCATTCAAATTAGCAAACTTATAAGGGTGCCAAAATGTTTGCATGGACATTTTTTCATGTTTCCTTTAATTTCATATACACCTAAATGGCATGTTGTTAGGAAAACACCCTAGAACTCAGATGTCACTAGAAAATGAATGACATACCTCTGATCTTTTTTCGTGAAGACAGAGTAAATTATTATGCAACCTCAGAGCGGTGTCCAAACCTTTACATACGACTGTAGTACTTTTATAATGGAAATGGGATAAATTATTAGCTTGGTGCTATCTATAGACCAATCCTTGGACTTTTTAAACTTAGTGTATTTTGTACAGTGATACATAAAAAAAAAACTCATGCAGTTTATTCTCACATAGCCACTCTCAGTGTTAATGTAAAGTGTCTACATTAAGTGTCAAACTGTATCACAGCGCCTATAATTCTGTGTTTGCACGTACAGTTGGCGAGGAGTCATGTGTTGATAGATTCAAAGTGCCAAATATTATACATTGCTGGCATTTATCCTCAATAAATATGCCTTTGAATGCACTGCTATACCGTTGCCATAGCAACAGGTCGATGATATGAAGCTATAATGTCTAAGATGAGAACAGCGTGGTTCACACAGTTCGGCTTGCTAAATAAAGTACTGCTCTCACATACAAATAATCATCTTTTTGTTAGAGGCACGGAAACGAGAGTGTGTGGTAGTTTTCAAAATGTAGAACAATTACACAATTAACAATACACTTGCTTGATTGTTAGAAAGTAATTAGTCATAAAAGGGTGTGTAATGAGCAGCAATGGAATTAGATAAAAAGGTAATTTGACTAACAGAAGGCGTAAGAAGAGTAAAAGCTACTTAAAAAATAAAGATGAAGTAAATCTCAGCTTGAAATGGTAAGAAGCAGAGAAGTACTCAAAGAAAATGTATAAACTATTGTTATTCTGTGTTATATAGTTAAATAAAAAGTTCTCAACAAAATTATTACTTAAGTCATAAATATTTAATGTAAATTTGACTAAAGCACCAATTACTTTTGAAAGTTGTTTGTATTACAAAGCAAAATCTATCTCTACTACCACTACTGATACTACTAATACTACTGCTGCTACTACTACTACTCCTGCTACTAGTATTACTGCTACTATTTCACAAACCTGGATCAATCTCAGGAGCTTCTGGTTTTGAGATGGGGTACATAGATACTTTTGGAAAATTTTAAAATTCTACAATTTGTTTGATGAAGGCTACTTGAATTCTGAAAATGTTGGGACATTTTTAAAATTTTAATAAACTAAAAACTAAAAAACTTTCAAATTTCCATGAGCCAATATTTTATTGACAATATAAGGGTTATATAGGTTATATAGGTTATATAGGTTATAAGGTTTTAGAGGACATGTTGCTCTAAAACCTTTATAAACCTTTCAGCATTCATAGTTCCTTCCATCTCATATGCACTTATGCCCCATACCATCAGAGATGCTGCTTTTGAACTCAATGCTGACAACTCGCTGGAAGGTCTCCTCCTCTTTAGCCCAAAGGACACAGCAGCCATGATTTCCATGGACTCGTCTGACCATAGAACTCTGTCCCATTTGAAACAATCAATTTTAAATGAGCCTTGGCCCAGGACACGACGGTGCTTCTGGACCATGTTCACATATGGCTTCCTTGTTGCATGATAGAGCTTTAGTTGCCCTCTGCAGATGGGACAGTGGATTGTGTTTACCCACAGTAGTTTCTGGAAGTATTCCTGGGTCCATTTAGTAATGCCATTCACACGATTATGCTGATGAGTGATGCAGTGTTGTCTGAGGGCCCCAAGACCATGGGCTCCAATAAAGGTCTGGGGCCTTGTCCCTTACACAGAGATTTCTCCAGTTTCTCTAAAGCCGATGTTATGCTCTGTAGATGATGAGATTAGCAAAGCCTTTGCAATTTGACATTGAGAAACCTTTTATTCTTATTGTTGTTGTTGTGTTTTGTTTTTTATTAAGTGATGCAAAAAAACAACATACAGGTGAAAAAAGACAAAACATAATATTTCTGACAATACAAAAGACATTACAATACCAAAGATGTTACAAAAAACAGCAGTCTCTGTGTGTGGTGTGTGTGTGTGTTGGTGTGTGTGTATGTGCGTGCGTGCGTGTGTTGGTGTGTGAGTCTGTGTGTATGTGTGTATGTGTGTGTGTGTGTGCATGTTGGTGTGTGTGCATGCGTGTGTGTGTGTGTGTGTGTGTGTGTGCGTGTGTTGGTGTGTGTGTATGTGCGTGCGTGCGTGTGTTGGTGTGTGAGTGTGTGTGTATGTGTGTATGTGTGTGTGTGTGCGCGTGTTGGTGTGTGTATGTGCGTGTGTGTGTATGTGTGTGTGTGTGCGTGCGTGCGTGTGTTGGTGTGTGTATGTGCGTGTGTGTGTATGTGTGTGTGTGTGCGTGCGTGCGTGTGTTGGTGTGTGTATGTGGTGCGTGTTGGTGTGTGTGCATGTGTGTGTATGTGTGTGTGTGTGCGCGTGTTGGTGTGTGTATGTGCGTGTGTGTGTGTGTGCATGTGTGTGTGTGTGTGTGTGTGTGTGTGCGTGTGTGTGTATGTGTGTGTATGATTAGGATGAGAGAGGGAGATTTTTTTTTATAAAATAGAAATAATAATAAAATAAAAATAAATAAAAACATTGTTTTTAAAGTATTCCACAACCTTTTTATGCACTAGAGCCTCGGCCCATCTTTACTTCTGAGAGACTCTGCCTCTCTAAGGCATCACTTTTATAGCTAATCATGTTACAGGCCTGAAATCATTTAACTTCATTGGTTGCTAGATTTTCTGAGCTGAATCTTTCTAAAATTTCTTGCCTTTTCAGCCATTTGTTGCCTTTGTACCAACTATTTTGAGATCTGCAGCAGGCATTAAATTTGAAATGATTTCATTTTGTGTAAAGTAAAAGTGTCTAATTAATACGTAGTTTAGTTTAGTGTTTAGTACAGAGGTAACTAAGGGTGCGCTCACACTAGAGCCATTCAAACCGTGGTGTGCCCAGGTATCATTAGGGAGGGGTCTGAGTCCCCCGCTGGCCCGCACTCACAGCTGCACAAACGATCCGTGCCGCAGCCTGGTTACATCATCAGCTCTGAGGATTACAGGCTGCTACGTCATCATAGTGCATTGCTTGTTTACAAATCGAGCGAGCTGGTAACACTTTTAAAACCAATACCATGCCCCAGTTTGATTATGATAGTTTAAAATTTGGTGTATTTGTTAAAGACAAAAATGTGGAATATATGCGTAATAACCTGTTAATTGTGAGTTAGAATTATATACACAAATGTAGATTCTTAAAGCAAACCCCAACTTTAATGCATTTAAAAATGAATTGACGTCCTTTTGTAAGCCTCTTAAACATATTGAATGTAAAGGTGCCTTAAAACTACTGGAGAAGATGTCACTTTATATGGATTAATGCCTCCCTTTATTTGTTATTTGTATATTTTATTTTTTGTTTTTGGTGCTGCTTAGACTTTTTATTTTGTGCAGTAAGTTGTATTGCCAGTTTGATTGTTGATTTTTTTCAATAATAAAAAAAAAACAAAAAACAAAAAACTTTTAAAACCGGTGTAGTGGAAAACGTGAGACCAGCAGCATGAAGTGTCTGTCCTATTTTGATTCTGCTTTGAGTCTCGTTCGTGAGATGTGGATCTTCTCCTGATATGCAAAATCCATTTTTTTTCAACTTTTAACCATACCTGGAGTAGTATTTTGTTGTATTCACACTTGAAGTGCATCTGTGCATTTCTAAAGCCCACACACCATCACCGTACTCATTCTGATTATTTCAGTGCTTAAATTGCCATCACTACTTAGCAGTCAGCTCATTTATCTATCTGTTAGAGTCATATTGCTAATAGCTGTGCCAAATATCCTGAAGTCTAATATGTATCCATTTATATAAACACAAACATAATGCCTATATTTATTTTTAAAAGTAAAAACATCAATCAAGCTTTCATATAGGGCACAGGGACGTTAAACACTGTGTTCTGGTCATTGAGTGTTAAAAGCAGAGTTGTCTGAGTTGAAACATTGACGAGAACAGGGAGTGAAGAGCATTTAGAGGTAATGCTCCCAGCGCGTCCCGTACAGCGACCGCCCTATTTAGTCTGAGCTCCCTTCTCTGTGTCAGCTGCTGAAATGCCCTTGTCACATTAAGTGGCAGATCTCCGGACATTTAACATCCCTCCTGCTCACCAGATGCACTGTGTTTTTAATGACATTGTCTGCTTCCTGTCAAGTCAGCTGGGGGGAGTATGAGGAAAGTCACCTGTGGAAGGACGGGGAAGAGAAAATGTCTTAAAGGGCGAGATGGGACGGCAAGTCAGGCACACTAAGGGAGAGGTAAGTGATGTATTTTTGTAGCCAGGACAGCAAGGCCTATTTACTTTCTCAGCGGAGTGAAGTGAGGGGGGAAGCTTTTCCATTCAAACAAATTCACACCAAAATCAATCCGACCTGACCAATCACAGGCGTTTATCTAAAATTGGGAGGGTGGCATGCTTTTCACTGCATCAGTCCAGTGGCAGTGTACAGTAATCATGTTAAAGTTGCCCCCTAAATTGTGATATTTCCATCCAGTTACATTGAGAGCAAATTACTTTGTGTCCATTATTCTAGAGGCCTGAATACCTGAATAGAATAACCTCCTCTAAGGCTCTATCTCGCGTTGGTGAAGATATACAGACCTGGACTCAAGCCATGAATCTTCGAGTTCAGCAGAAAATGCCTTATCCATTGAGGCCAAAGTCTATAAATCTAACAATAGTAAAGAATACCCTTGTTCATTTTCTGACCTCATGTGGCTGGAGTGTGTAGCTTGTGGCTGGAATATTCACAATAGTATGGAATCCTTTCAGAGAGCCAGATGATGTTCTGGATCCACAGCAAAAACTACCAACCATTGTCTACTGCGTTATCTTGCAAACTGACCAATAAACTAACACATAAAGCAACGGCCTAAAAAAAAAAAAAAAAAACGTAACTTCCTTGGCAGAGATACTAAGTGCTGCAGACTATTTGCGCTTGTGTATGCAAAAATACTGTGCCAAAGTCCCTCCACATGTGCCCCAACTGTGCCCGAGTCCAGGAAGCATGTTTACCACAGTACAGATTGTTTACCACAGTACAGATTGTTTACCACAGTACAGATTGTTTACCACAGTACAGATTGTTTATCCCACCTTTACCCTGAAGTAGCCAGGGGCATTTAGTGATACTCTGGCCTGGGCATTATGGGCAGGAGGTTTCCCGAGGGGCTTTTACACATACTGAGCACGCACATTTGTTTGGACTCATGCATCTTTTCTTCTACAACAGCCAGTCAATATTTACACTGAAATGATTGCAGGTAATACAATATAACAATAACTTGTATAATTAGCAGTTTTTGCAATGTCCCTATAAACACGTTGTTTATATGTTTGTGAGCTTGACTAGAAGTGACATCATAAGTGAATGGCAAAATGTAATACTACAGTGTAACTAAGCCACAGTGATAAAGGACCCTTGCACCCATTGGGGCGTGGGGTGCATCATCAAACCCTGGCTGGATCTGAAACATAAGCATAAAATGTGTTCCAAGGGCATAGGGCCAAATTACATTTTGATTGATCTGACCTTAAAGGTGCTACAAGCAGTATATATTTTTTATATTTTACATGTGTCCCAAGATATGATGTAAACATGTTTAATCAAACATGAGTTTTACTGGTAATAATGGTACAGCAAATTTATTCACAATAAACAAGTATTTTACATAATGACCAAGTTGTTTATGTTTCCATTTTTGGTATTGGTTTTAAAACTGCAATCCAATCAGAAAAGCAGAAGGACTGGCAACCCGCAGACCATTGTTTTAATTTTTTAATTTAAAGTTTTCAAACCAGTATGAGTGCACGCTGCTTACAGTACCTTTAAAGGAGCTATATTATGATTTTATTCATATTTTTAAACCAGTCTTGGTCACCTCTTTAATAGCATTGCATGTAGTACAATTTTTGAAAACATTATCTGACTAAAAGCATTTTCAATATTTACTGTTTACTGCTATAAAGAAATAGATGAAGAGACCAGCAGAGGGCAGCAGAATAATGCTCTGTTACACGCCTTTGAACAGAAACTGAAAAAAAAAAACTTTTACTTCCTTAATGATGTATGATGTCATTTTACTACAAAAATGAATAATGAAAACAGAGCTGTATTCTGTTTTCTGCATAAATGAATGAGTACAGACTGGACATAGCGGGCTTGTTGATTGGTCAGTGCTTCCTGGCTTGGGCGGGGAGTTTGGGAGTTTTGTGGAACCAAGCTTTCTGATGCCTCAGAAACTCAGTGCCAGAGAATACAGGATTACTTAAACATACGTGAATGAAACAAAACACAACTCCAGCTATGTTTTTGATGAGGGAACATTATAACAGGGTAGAAAAGAAGAAAAGTTGAATATGAAGAATATAGCCCCTTTAAGACTGAACCAAATTTTGTTTGTTGGCCAAAAACAATATATTTGTTTCAGTCTGAAGGGGGCACTGTGATGCCAAATGTCATGTTGTTTGGTCAGACCTGTTTCAGGCTTACTCAGGCAGTGAGTAAGTGATTCAAATTTGAACTAAATTGGGCAATGGATGTAGAGGTTATGGGTTGCTAAAGACATGCCCGAAAAATGATGCCCTACGTCTCTAGATGATATTTTGAGCTGATTTTGTTCTGTTAATTCTCCTCAAACTATCAAAATGATGGTTTGTTTTATGTTATCTGAACTGAACTCCATAAAAAATTCCATCTTTGAACAATCCCCAAACATCTACAAAGAATGATCTTTTTTTTTATTTCTGTAATATGCAAAAATATGAAGCTACATTTCCAGGAAACACAGAGGTTAGGGCTAGAATACCATTTGGCTTCGCAGGCTGAGTATAAAATGTCTCCCACTTCACAGACCAGGTGTGCTTTGCTTGCTAAAAACTCACGGTCAGCTTAATCTTCAATTCAAATGGATGTGCTCCCCTCAGGCTCTACGCTCACCTCTCTCTGTCATTCCTTTTTTCTTTTTAATTTCCTCTCACTGGTCATTTTACACAGGGAGTTTTTTCTACAGGTTTGGAGGGAAATGCCTGCCAATGTATAGGCTTGGAACCAGCAGGAGGGACGACAAGATGAAAGAGGATGTGCTGTGGACAAGCCGCCTATATAAAAGACAGGAGCCATTTGCAGCCATTGCCTGGTGAACGTATGTGTCTGTTTGATCGAGCGTGTACGGGTGCTAATGAGGGACTGCACTGAGCTACTGCCGCACAGAGAAATGTTTCTTTGAAAATACAAAAATCATTGACATGTCTGATATACTTTTACAGCCTGTCTCTGCTTGAAAGAGAATGAAAATATATGCTAGGGTCATGAGCTTGTTTTTTAATCTGTATGTGCAATTTGGGCTAAGACTTAAAAAAAATTACAAAATGTAATAAATTCAGTGCTGCTCAGAGGTGAAAGAAAAATTCATACTCTGTATTCATATAAAACTACTGTTACTTCAAAATAAAATACTTAAGAAGAAGAGCAGTCCTTGAGTAAAAGTAACAGTAGCCTACTACTACTACAGCCATTACTACTACTTCTCCTACTGATACTTCTACTGCAACTATGCTAGTCCTATACTTCTACTACTACTACTTACAGCAACTGCAACTACTACTACTGCTGCTGGAAATGCTACTACAAGTACTTTGCTAATGCTGCTACTTCTACTGTCTGGATCCGGGATTTATTTAAGGCAGTGGTTCTCAAAGAGGGGTCCAGGCCCCCCTGGCGGTCCTCAAAGGTACTGCAGGAGGGCCCCAAGGGCTGTCTGTATTTCAGTTTAATTTCAATTCATTCTTCATTTCAGACACATGGTTTTGGTTCTTAAAAAAAATGAAAAAAAATACAAAAATATAAAAAGACAATTAGTCAATGAAAATATGAAGTACCTAAAAATAATTAAGTACATAAAAAATCTAATTTGAAATTAATTACAGTTATACTTGTTTTAAAATATTACTTTAAAACTATTTTTAGCCAACGGTGTTTCCTGTAATGGTTTTATAAAAATATATGGAGAAAAACATGACAGTGTCTTTTGAATAGAGGGAGGTTCTATAGTTGTGGGTCTGTGTGGGATTTCTAGAAATTTAAGGGGGCCACGACTCGACATGACACAACACAACATGAAAGGATTCTGTACTATTGTGAGACAGGGCCAAAGATAAGACCAACTTTAACCACAACAGGTCACTGAAAGAACTAATGATTACATTTATTTTAGTAGACTTTACCATTGTGAGATACATAAGGCGTTGTGGCTCAATGGAAATAGCATTTACCCCTGAACTAGAAGATCCCCAGTTTGTGTCTAGATCCGGGCACTATATCTTTACCATTAGACAGGTCCGATGTCTAGGTCTACTCTCTGAGTGCCATTTTAAAAGCTCGCTTATCATTTTTAAACACTATGCACAACATTTTATATTTCTACCCATATTATGTTGACATTGAGCCTAACGCTTAGCCAATTATTTCATGTTGTGTATAGCCAGACATTATTATCTCATAATTATGTTAGATTACAAAATGATTTAGGTTTAAATGATTAGGCTGCTAATCAAGAATATTTTGATTTGCTCACAGTAATTATGCACTACATTCGTAATTGAGAAAAGTTGGAAAATAAAAAGCGCTTTAAGAGCTGTGCTGCAAATGTTTTAAGCAGTAAAATTCTTTATGTAAAAACAAACTAGCCTGAGCGCCAAGCAGCGTTTTTGAGTTGGGAAAACAAGCATCATCACTCAATGTTTTCAACGAAACAACATGATTCACAGCCGAATTGAGTTTCCACTTGGATTGAGGCTGAAGAATGTGAGTGCCTGTGCTGGTTTAAAAGGAAATCCCTAAAAAACATGTTTGCATCCATCATGAACTGGCTCTCAGTAGCTGTAAATACAACCCTTAACTCAGAGTTCGAGGAAACGAGAGGGTTTCAGAGAAGAGCTGGTCACTGGGTACATGAGCTGGGAGTTTAATGTGCGTCTGTATTCAGACTCTACCATAGTGCACCATAGTGCATTATGAAGCATCTCAACATTTTAGATCAATGTATTGTTCACATTCAATCCAGCCACAAGTGCATTCTTAGTGCCAGTCTTAAGTCTGGATAAATGGAAATGTTGTGTCAAGAAGGGCATCTGGTGTAAAACGTATGCAAATCAATATGCAAAAAACAGTACACTAGGTACCAAATGTGTAGCTGTAGTGAGCCAAAAGGAAAGAAGTAACATTCAAGGGAGTAATTGGACATTTACTAGTATTATTTTATGTTATATGTAATTGTCCAATATTACAGTTTGCCTTCCATTTATATTTAATTGTAACTCTTGTGGCAACTTAAAAGGCACTCACACTGCAGCAAGAACAATACTGAGTCCAAAGCTGTCATCACCAACAAGGCTCTGTCTGAGTCATAACTATCAATCCAAACTAAAGTGTTTGGTACATGGAACACTGTAAAAAAAAAAAAAAAAAAAAAAAAAAAAAAAGGTTAAAAAAAACTTTGCGAAAACTCAAAAACTCAAGGCAACAGGATCCCTCAAGATTGTTGAGCCCAGGGGCCATCTCAAAATCTCAAGCTTTTAATATTTTTTATAATTATTTTTTTTTTACCTTTGAGATGAGTAAAAAAGTAAAGATCAATGAATATCAAATTAAGTGAAAAAAAAATTAGTTGTTGAAAACTTGAGATTTTGAGTTGTCTCCAACACTCTTGAGGGATCCTGTTGCCTTGAGTTTTAGCAACCCTGTTATTATTATTATTTTATTTTTATTTTTTTACAGTGAAGGCAGTGAAAGAATACACACTTTAGCAGCAGGGATCTTTGCCAGCAGTGGCTTGTTGGCTTGTTAGCTTTTCTGCAAGATCATTTGGATGAGGAACACTGTCTTGATCCAGAAATATTTTGGGCCAATTATACAAATACCAGCCACAAGGGGACAGCAAAGGAACAAACAAATAGTTTTAGTGGATTCTTTAACATTGTGATACATGGCTTAATTAACAGATCAATATCCATCGTGTCTTAGTGGAGGTCTGTGCTTCTAGTTTGAAGTTTGTATCGAGTTGTTAAATCTCTAAAAATATACTGTTACTGCAACACTTTATCTAATAATTAGATTTTAATGTCTTACCAAAATAGGAACATAATTACTTTCTAATAAGACACAGTTGATGTTGACAGTAGAATCCACACTCGGTCATAGATATTTTATCTAGAGTGAGCTTTTCATTAAATATCTATGTGGCTTTTGGCACAATGTTTAAAAGATGCCAAAGAGCAGAAAGACATATATTTAAGAGAAATGGAGCAAACATGTTATTGCTATTACTTTTATGCTTCTGGTGATGCTCTTTGTCCACAGTAAAGCACTTAAGAGTCAACAAACATGACAGCTACTGCCTACAGTATGCATTCATGAAGACACAGTTGTAAATTCTGCAGCTGCTGTAGTGGTACAGTAAGTCAGACATTTTGGCTGAAATGAAATAATCGGTCCAGCTACAATGAAGATATACAGAGGCAGAGGTGGAACTAACTATTCCTGATCTCCATGTGCTGAGGGCTCACATAATTCATCATGTGGCCAGGTTAATCACCAGATTAAACAGCAAATTGGTCATCATTTGTCATATCCTATGTTTATGTTTTAACGTTTGAATTGTTTTGTCCTTCCCACCTGCTGTAGCTGCTGCAGCCAAAATGACAATGGATCATTTTCTAATCCAGACTTGAGGCATACAAGTCACTGAATATTAGTCCATGGTTATATAAACAGAAAGAAGAAATGTTGTATCTATAACAGAAGTACATGTAAACAAAAGCAGAGTAAAAACAGCCAGGTAATTACAGTTTTAAAGCTCCAAAGTGCATGGGACCTATCTTGCAATAGTAAACTATAGTGCTTTGAAGACTTGAACCAGGAATCTTTTAGTTCAGGGGTAAATGCTCTAGCCACAAAGCTCTTATAGCTCACAATGATGATGAATCCACTAAAATACTTGGTTCCAGACAGTGATTCAGATCCACACCCAAAGGTAATGTGGGTCAGCCCTTGTGGTTGTAGTCAGTGGCTTTGGCCCTATCTCGCAATGGTACACACCCCTCTCTATATCTAGACACCCCCCCCCCCCCCCCCCCCTTTTGCTAATTACATAACTTTCTTGATTTTTTGGGGGGAGAACAGACTAACAAACTAGGCAACTCCAGCAAAATCATAACTTTCTTGGCAAAGGTAATTAAATAATAATTACTCACATTCATTCACTATGGGCATCAATTCATTCAAAAACACATGCATGTCTTTGTACGGTGGTGGAAATCAGTTGAGTGCTTTTACTTACAGTTTATTTTACTGGCTATGGGATTAAAGGTGCATGCAAACTGTTGGGGTTGCTGCTGCTATAGTGAAATAAAATCTGTAATATTTAGTTATAGAAAGGCATTGTACCAGAGTGATTGGCAATTAAAGTGAGCAGTCCTAACCATTAAGAGAACTGGTGTGTGAATTTAAGTACCTGTATGCCTCTCCCTCCTTGTTTCCCAGTGTAATGAGGTGTTTTGAGTGGAGTCCGGGTCTGGGAGAGCATCAGGACAGCAGTGGACTCATTTGCATGGCAGGTGCTGGTAATTGTGTTCTGTACTTCATGCGGTTCTTGATTGTACTGCATGCAGTTCTAGTTGTGCTGTGTCTTGTCACTCATTAGGATTATTGCCAAATGAATGACCCACGTGTCCGCTGCGGTGCCAGAAAATGGAAAGATTTGAGCTCAGTGGGAGACAGTAAAGCTATAGAAGCAATCTGACGTAGACCATTTTTTACACTAATGATGTCAGTGCTTAAGCTGACTCACGACTAAGCTGGGAATTTTGATCTTTCATCCTCTTACAAAGGGCACATTTTCCTCAGAATTTCAGACATACATTAGCATGCATATAGAAGACGAACAAACAGCTGGGTTATCTTAGTTCATGGTGAAAGAAGGCTACACTGCAGGCAATTATGAAGTGAATACAGAAGTTTACGCTACTTTTATCTTTTAGAAGTGTGTAGATTTTGGTCTGTTATATGTTATGGTAAAGATTTTCATTACACTGCAACTCTACATGTGAACAGCTATGTTGCCCTGGGGGGTTATGCTGTTTTCTTCAAACAAAGCCATAAAATATAATTATTTGACTTATGCACACCACAGCTTGAATTTTTCATGGTCAAAAATAAATAAATAAATAATAATAATAATAAAAAATGTAAGACTGGACCAGTATGCCAAAATGTCATCAAACTGAGCTTTCAGTTTCCAGCAATGTGACCCAGCACTCAGGTCTGCCTCATTTAACATGTCATGAATACATTGCCATTTTTAACCATGTTTCACTTTGTTTGGTTTTTGTGCTGTTTCTCTGTAAACGTCACGCCTGGACTGTTGTAATGCACTTAACACTGGAATCAGTCACAATGGACTTTCATGCTTACAGTTATTCCAGAACTCTGCAGCAGGGCTTTTAACGGGAACAAAAACCTGTGCATGTATCACCACCATCCTGGCCTCCCTGCGCTGGCTTCCTGTTTGTTTTAAAGTTGTTGTTTTTTTTAGCTCTTATTGTTGTTTTTAAAGCTTTTTAAAACCACGGGAGACCGGGCCTTCTCTGTGGTCCCCCCATGTCAGAACGACCCCCACAGTGGAACGTTTTAATTCTCATCTTAAGACACAATTTTAATCTCTTGCTTTTAACTCACCATAAGCTGTGTGGTCCTCTGTGTCTGTCATTGTTTTGTTTTTATTTATTGTATTTTAGTTCAGTGTTTACTTATTTATTGCTTTTTTCGTGTATTGGTGTATTAAATAGAATATTTATTGTTTTATAATCTTGTGCAGTACTTTATTTGTAAAATGTGCTACAGAAATAAAGTGGATTAGAGGATAAAAAGATTTACCCAGCTCTAAAAGTCTCAGCCATTGGGAGAGTTCATTACAGGAGTGCGCCAATTAAGCAAAATAATTTTAAATAAAGCATACATGAGCTCATAGTGCTTATTCACATATTACCATATTGTAGCAGGTGATTCAGCAATTTCCAGAGTAAATAGCTTTTCCTTAATATTTTGATCTCTGGTGTTTTGTTAAATCTCCCCATATTAAGCTCCTATTTGTGTCAGTGGAGAGTATAATTGGCTGTTATGCTCCGCCACAGACAAAACATAAGACTTCTTTGTAATGAGGCCAGCTAATCAAACGTAAACCCTTCATTTTGATCGCTGAGAGCACTCCAAATCACAAAAGCTTTATACTTCACATTTTATTTCAGTTTGAATCCAATTAGACCATAGAAAAAACTCTCAAAGCTATTTACTGATATAAGGGTCACAGACATCAGATATCTCTATAGTTTATAGTCAAAGAACCAAAGTCAAAAAGGTCATTTTAAATCACATAAAAAATAATGAACATATAAAAAGATACAAGGAAAAACAGAAAACCCTCCGAGTCATGTGACCTGATTTTATTGAGAGTCTGACCTTCAAAATAAAAGTATCACCGAAGTACATTCATAATTGAATTCGAGATAGCCACTAAATTCTTACATGTTTATCAGACCGAGCATATCAGCGATGACTAAGAGAGGAAGAGCGTTTCATGGATTTTAAATTAAGTTTAAGACTGTAAAGTAAAAGAAAATGTGTGTAGGCTAGAAAGGAATGAGCTGAATGCAAAACCTTGGCTCTGAATGGCTTTCAATTGTACTGTTTTTCAATGCTTCAGAGTTTCATATAATGTCATACGTCTGCTGCATTGTTGACCACCTTATATTTCAAAATCATTTGGTACCTTACTGAAAAAATTCTGACAGCATTTCTCATTGTCTCTTTTGTAAACAATAAGGTGGCATTAATAAGAATGGTGCTATATGCTAAGCAGACAGCAATACATTTTTGATGAACATTTTCTATGGACAAAAATAACAGACGTTTCTGATTTTAGAGATTAAAATAACATTAATGCATTGATTAAGGCCCCTCCGTCCACCACCAAACACAGTCACGCTGTCTGAAGTACCTTGCCCAAGGACACAACAACAGTATGCAATGCCATTAGCAGGAACCAAATGTCTTTGACTGAGCAACTGCTGCCCCAGTATGTTGCATGAGTATGTACTGAAAATGCGTCAGACCACAATAGTTTGTCAATGTAAGCTCAGATTTAACCTATCAGTCACCCTAAATCTTTAAAAAGAAGGCCTAACCTTCAGCAGATGGAAGCTATTGTCTGTCTACATACTAACAACCATTCATTTTTGTTGTTTTTGCATTTATAGAGACATTGTATAGGTGCAGCATTCAGCAGCGAAACATTACTCCCTCTTATAGTCCTGACATACAGTGACTATTGATCACCAGTGTTTATTGAAACCCTTTCTCTATTGAACCCATTTCCTCAGGGCTTGTAGTAAGGAAAAGCAAATTCAAGGTTAAAGTGCTATTGTGATGTTTTTTCTTGTTAGCTCATAGTAGGAACCATATAAAAGACTTTAATACATCTACAGTATATAGGCTGTATTCTGCGGTTTGCATGGGAGGCATGTTTTTGCAGCCAGTGGGTTGTTGTTTGTTAGTCTTTTTGCAAGATAACTCAAAAATGAAAGGTGTGTAACAGGCTATGGAAGAATTCTTTGTGTGTGTATGCATGTGTGGATTTTTGAACAGCATCTGAAACCAGCATTTTTTATGTATTTTGTACTATTCAAGACAGGGCCACAGATACTAACTCTATTGACAAGCGGAAAATTATTAGTTATAGTCAGTTCTTCACCATTGTGAAATATAAGGGCTTTGTGGCTTAATGAGTAGAGCAGCCTTTCCTAAATTCATTAGCATTGTAGCCCCCTTCAAAAGTCTGACATTCCTGCATGGACCCCCAACAATGAAACTTCACTGTATTCAATGTCTGTGTCATATTTTTCCCCATTTAGTTCTATAAAAACATTGCAAAACAAAGACTTTCGGCTTAAAAAATAATTAATTAAGTAATATTTTTAAATAAATACTTTAATTCTTAAAAGGCCTATATTATGTTCTTTTGTATCTTTTAAATTAATTTAGGACACATCTAGCACAGCATCTCATGTTTTGGTCAAAAAACGCAATAATTGAAAAATTGAAAAAACCTTATTTGAAGAAACTCATCATGAGAAATGCTCAGATTAGGCCCCTGTCACTTTAAGAGCCCTCCCTCCCCGCTGCCCTGCCTGCTGATTTGTTTGGTTGCTGTGGGGGAGGTGTGTGCTGTAGCCTTCAGGACTGGGCCTTGAGGGGCGAGGGGCGTGGTCAGATGGAAAAGGCAGACACTGAGAAACAAGCTGTTTTGACCTCTCACAACCTCAGTGTAAAAGAATAGAGGATTACTCAAACATGCATCAGTTAAAGTAAACACAACTCCAGGTATGTTTTTGATAAGGAAACATTATAACATGGTAGAAAGCTCAGAAAAGTTGCCTGGCCCCCCTGCAGTACCTTCGCAGCCCACCAGGGGGCCCCGGACCCCACTTTGAGATCCACTAGAGTAGAGCGTTTACTCCTGAACTAGAAGATCCTGATTCTAGTTCAGGACTGGGCACATCACTTACCATTGTGCAATAGGGTTACTGCCTTGGCGGAGGTCTGTGTGCTTCTGGTTGAATCGTTTTCCATGTGATGAAACAAATGAAACAAAAAAAGCTTAACAGTCACTATGTGCTTTTATTGATTAATTCATCTTCTTCCATTATTCTCATTAGGGCTTGCGGGTGCAGGACCCAGCAGCTCTGGGCCTTAGGCAGGATAGGTCACAGGGCTGACACAGAGACAAACACAAACAACAACAACATAGACAACTATCTTCTCTCACATTCATTCACTAAGAGCAATTTTTAGAGCCACCTATTCACGACATGCATGTTTTTTGGGTGGTGGAAGGAAGATAACACAGGGAGGATATGTAGACCCAGAGAGACTGTCTTCCAAGAGCACTAACCGCTCGCCACCTTGGCCCCCTATCTGCTTTTATTGCAGATTCAATAAAAATGAAAATAAATTAAATAATGTACAGTAGATTTTGTGCTGAATTTCATTAACTCTTAGCATGGAAGCTTGTTTTGCACACTGTCAAAGCCAAAATTGTAAAAGTTTTTCAGCTTTTCAAGATCACTTTAAACCAAACCAAGTATAATTCAGTCTGTGTGTTATTGGAGTCACAATTTTGTATCCACATGTTGGTCATTAAAAACCTATTGCCTTCTCCCAGTTGTCCCACATAGCTCTTTTTAAACTAGAGGTGAAAGCAAGGTTGAAATTCCTTCTACTTTTGTGTTGTGTATTTATGGACAACAGCGTATCAGAATCAGAATGCCTCTATAATTTGACCCATTACGAATCTCTGTGAAGAAAATTGACTTGCATATTTGTGGAGTACTTGAGAGTTCTCACTGTTTCCTATTTGGACTAGACAACAGCGGGGGCACCAAAACACTCATCGCAACACAATTCAACTTAAATCCGTTGCAGAGGGGAAAAAAATAAAACATAATAACAGTAATAAAGTCTCAAAGAGTGTGCAATTGTTTTTTCTGTGGCGGAAAAGCAGAGTTCATTAAGCCTTATCTTGTCTACATGGAACAACGCAGAGAAATCCGGCCTGGAATCCATCAAACTGGGAGCTTGGCAGGATTTGGTAGTTCATTAATCAAATCTTGTAATGAGCATTTCTGTTCAACATGATTATTACACTGGTGGGATAATGGCTGTTTATTTTATGGCACAAAAGAGAAAAGAAAAAGCCTGGTCCGGTCCCATAATGTCATCTGGTAATGCATTTAATCAAGCTTTCGGGCTTTGTCATAAGTTTTCTTTCTCCTTGAAACACAGAAGCCGTGGGAATATCTATTAGGCCCTTAATTGATTGCAAACTCACGGTCGAAGTCACATCTCAATCTGGCTTTCCACTTCTTTCTGCCTTCTGCAGCGGGTCATAACATGCATGGGCCGTAGCTAGTTTTGTGAAGGGTGAAGAGCAATAATTTAATCATTAGAACGAGGAGCTTTGGAAATAAGACCGGCGAGTTTACAAGGGCGCGGGAAAACAAGAAGGTGCGGAATACTTTAAGATAAGAATGCATGTGTAATGAGTGCATTATTGGCCCAGAAAGTAGGTCAGTGTTATTGTATAGCCATGTTGAGTCAGTAAAGAAGATGCCATTTGCAGAAGAGGAGAGGTCTAAAAAGAGATATGGGGTCACGCTGGTAAACAAATTGAATAATTGATGGACAGAAAATGCAGGACTAGAAATGTCAGCTCTCTGCGGCAAAATGAATGCATCTTTTTTATCTTTTGACACCAGGATGACTCCCAAAGCAGAACAAACAGTCATGATCTTTTTGTGGTTAGGAAGAGGTCATTTGTTTAACATGCAAAAAATCTACATTGCATTATTTAGTTGTACACTGCAGTAACAAGCAACAAAGGTGCTATCTCCTACTTTTCCCAAAACAATAAAATGTATAAACATGAGCTGTTGCAGTTTAATAGTGTTTAACACATGTTATCACACAGCAGTTTTAATTTATTTAACAACACAAGTGATGTTCACACACTCCCATACAAGTTGTACTATTGTCTGTGAAACTTCAGCAGTTTGCAATTCATGTTTACTAAAGCTATACCTCAACAATGCCTCACTAGTAATGCATGCATCTTTGTTGTATTCATATTATCACTCTTTTTCCTTTCTGTTTTAAAATTGTCTAAACAGTTAAAAACAGCTTTTCATAAGTTATTAGATATTACAGATATTAGAGGACCTCAATGCGTATGCATCATTTGCTGATTTGATTAATTTGTTGCTCTATTTAATAAATTTTCTGTTGTTATTACCAGTCATTTTTGATAGGATCCATCTGTGTTATACTCACTGTTTACATTATACTTTTGAATATTATTAATGATTATCAAGTTTAAATGCATGTATTATTAAGCAGCCCACAAAAAAATTAAAAACATACAGTATAAACAACAAATTATTGACGCAGTATATATTTTTAAAAAGAAACCTCCAGCTATGTTCTCACTGTCCCTTTAGTTTCTGCAATGTCTCATGTGTACAAATTCCCTTTAAGCAATTGCAACTTTCAACTCAGTTTCACTTGGACATGTTTTGGGCATGGAGTCATAACTCATTACTCATAACCTGCTGTAAACAAAAATGTTGTTTGCTTGCCTGCACAATGCCAGCTTCATTTGGTTTGAAGGGAGAACATCATGACTGTGCGGAGACCAAAATGTCTTGTAATGAAAGGTCTTGTGCCGTTCCCACCGCTTGGACCGCTGGGACACAAGTGTCGCTCTCACAGGTAAGTGACCCAGCTCCAGGCGATAAGAGCAAGGCCACAGTACTTAGTGATGCAGTACAGCGTATAGTCCAGTGGCGAGTGGAGCGTTAGGCTGTGATGGTGAGGAGCAGACAGACACGGAGGACCAGGAGAGTGATAGATGAGCCAGGCTGCTGAGGAAGCACAGAGCCAGCCGCAGTCTGGCAGTGGCAGCACAGTCAAACAACCTGTTTTTAGAGTTAATAGTCTGTCTTTGTGTTCTTCTAATTACAGCTATAGTAAAATGGTTCTTGATATCCAATTCATGCTGTGGAAAACTAAATCTAAACTAGAAGCACTTGGAGACCTCCACCAAGGCATTAGCCTGACCTCACAATGTTCCCAGACCTTGAACCAAAGGCCATTGAATTCACAAGTGCATGCTCAACATGACCTCATACAAAGTCAACCATAGACGGCATGTTCAATGCAATATGTAAACCTAATAATGTATACTTTAAAACTACCTAAAACAGTACCCTGCTTAGCTTCCAAGGGCTGACGGTATCGTGCATCCACAAGGCAGTATGGCCTTATTAGTGACTGGCCACGCCCGGTTCCGGAAGTAAAATTTTCATTCATTTTTCCCATTGACTTTTTGAAAATTCCGTATATTAAAGGTTAAATAACTTGAGGAAGGCCAATCAGCCCTGTGATAACTCATAAAACAATTAATTTTGCTATAAACGCGTATCTGAAACTTGTCAAAAGGCAAAGTTACAGACACAGTTTGCATTTCTGAATTTTAAAGTTTTCGTTAATCTTTTTGATAGAAATAAATCGTGTTATCATCATGATTTATCACAGAGCTGATTAGCCTCAGCTGAGCATATAAACTCTTAAAGATATTAGGGAGGATTTTTTTCGACTGCTGAGAAACCAGCGACTGTTTGTCCTTTTTTGAATAACGCGCATGCGTCAAGCTCCCCCGCCCTTCACTGTTCCTTTCCAAGGAACTCCTCCACAGCGACGTGCACGAGCGTTGGAACACGCGTTTGTTTACAGCCGGCATTAGCTGAGATTCGCCTCAACCTAGACCTGCATTGTTTGTTTGCGTGACCTTTGACCTAGTTCCTCACACAGACCCAGTCACATGCACAGTCCCTAAATGTGAGCAAAAATATATACTCCTGCTATTGGTAGCATTAGCAAACTGACGTTGCTGCACAGTTGAAAAGGTTCAACAGATAAAGAAAAAAGGCATTTTTTTCAAACGATAAGATAAACGTACCTGTCCAGCAGAAACTTGGCGACCAATGCATCGTCTGAAGCCCTTTCTGCTCCTACAGCGCACGCCGTCCTTTGAAGGAATCGGTTTTATTCTTCTACAGTTTTTCTCCTCCTCCTCTGGTACACTTCAAAAACAGTTTTCCTTTTGTGACCGCCCGGTTCACGGTTTTCCTGAGCCATTGTGCTCTTCGAAGTCAGGCTGTCCACGCTACGATGTTAACGCCGCTAACGCGCTAATGCCGGACTACATAAACATAGTGTGTACGCATGCGCAGGCACAAGAATGCACACTATCGCCGAAACTAGGAAGTCGGAATGATTGGCGAGTCTGTGGAACAATGGTTAACGTACTCATGACGAAAACGATTGGATGAGGTTTTTTAAGTCCCAAAGAGTCCACAGTTTATTAATATTATTATTATATTTTCTAATACACCAATTTATAAGCCTTATACAGGGCAATGAAGGTAGTTTTAATAAATATTGCAAAAAATGAATTTATAAAGATCCGCCCAAATACCTTTAATATACTCATTTTTCGAAAAGCCAATGGGAAAAATGAATGGGAAATTTCCTTCTGGCACCAGAGGGGGGAGGGCACTATTGCGGTCTATGGTATGTACTCAGGTGAGCCACCAAGGCACACAAATTTTTGTACTATTTAATTTTACTGCACTGAATGAAGTCATAACTTTGTTCATTCATGTTCTGCTAATTCCTGTTAAGGGTCGCAGGTGACTGTAGCCTATCCCCGCAACTATGGGCTTTAGGCAGGGCACACCCTTGACAGCAGTCAGTGAGTAAGAATACTAACCACTCTGCCACTGTGAACTCCACAACTTTGTTCAGTGTGCCATTTATTACGACCTTTTCACATTTATAGAATGAAGAAAGTATCTGTCCTATTCTTATTGTATGCTAATGGATTGGATTGGCTCTATGCATGGGATCCGCCTTTTCAATTGTTATTGTACTGAACCCATTACACACTGTGACCAGCAAACACTGCATTCAGTGTTATATTCAGGACAGATTAAACGGGTCGTACAAGGAAGCCACTTTTATTGACGTAAGAGAATATCCTCCTGAGGCAACTGTTTTGATGGAAAGTCTGAGGAAGGTTTTAAACTTTCTCACAAATGTTTCAGTTGAATAGATTTGGTGCTCTGAGCGAAGCCGAAGAGGAGGCAGTGAGTCATTCATCTGTGAATATTTACTTGTGGTTTTCTCTCAAATTAAATCACAAATATCAATATAATGACACATTTTTGCCACTGCTAAAATAGATAATATTTTGACTTCCTTTCAGTGGGATGAATGCACCAGTAAAGATTTACAAAGAACCCAAATGGAGATTAGACTTTTAATAACTTTTAATAAGCCTGAAGATGTTTTTTTTATTATTATTATTTTTGTGCAAAATGTAATCAGTTACCAGTTTTCAAGTCCAGGTCATTCTCAAGACACAGTCTAAGTCACTAAAACTGGTCCCAGTTGAGTACTTAGCCCTTGAAATTCAAATCTGAGTCCAAGTCCGTGTCACCTGAAAGTATGAAGTCGAGTCTGAGTGAAGTCATCTTGAGTTGAGGTCTAGGTTGAGTACAAAATATCTCAGAATTAAACATAATTCTGCAAAATATATCCTACAGAATTCAAAAGGTGGTCTTGAAAACATGACACAAATGTATCATGTTTTCTTCAGTTTTATTAGACACATTTTATTCCATATAATCCATGATAGAGATTAAAGTCTACTGTAGTCACTGGGTTCATTTTTGAGACTCTTGAGTTGAGCTGCGAGTCCAAAGTGTCTGTCCAGTCCAAACTAATTCAACAAAGGCCTTCTAGACACAATTAGTGATCAGTCTCAAAAATGAGTCCATTTACTAGACTCCAGGCCAAGTACAGGACTCAAGTAGTCTATTCCATCCTTGCTATGGGTTGAATAAATAATAATGTATAAAGTAAAACTGATGAGGATTTGTGCCATGTTGCCAAGACTACCTTTTTAATTAGGTAGGTTATATTTGGCAAGAAATGTTTAATTCAGTGATTTTTTTTTTCATACTGCAATTCTTAAATCTGTAGTCCACTTGGGTACTCATCATTAACTTCCAGTCTGTGTGTGTGTGTGTGTGAGCCATGTTTACATCTTAAGGTTCAGGATAATTAGCTTATAATGTCCTACAAAATTAACAGGGACAGCATATCCTAGTTCCACAGCTCCATTATAGAGCTTATTGCATTAATAAACCCTTACATTCTGAAAGAAAGCCTCCTGTGTCCCACATTTATACTCTCAGTCCATGGCTGCGGATTTAGTCTACACGTAGGCTGGAAATGCAAAATACAGTATATTTCTCTATACCCCACAACACATGTCAACCAGACAAGTATTTAAATACTTAATAGACAATTCACTAGATATAGATTCGTTCCTGTTGTTGCAAGGTTGGTTGGTTTTCAGCTATTTTCAAATACGAGGCAGGAAATAAACATAATAACAACATCATACTGTACACAGCTGGTTTATCATTACATGCACTTAGTCATTACTAGAGGTAATAAAAACTGTTTGTATTTGTCAGAGCACACAACAGGCTGCACGATTCACCAAAAGCTCTTGACAAGACAAACCAGTCGGCCTCGGACTGGTGCCTTCATTCATTTAAACGGACGTCCCGGTGGTAAAAGTTTTCCCAAAGCACTACACACAAAAAAAAAAAAAAAAAAAAAAATGTATAACACTTTATACCTTACGACAATATTAGAAAATAAACACATCATTTGTCTTAATACGGTGATAATAAATAGTTTAGGGGGAAAAAAATAAAATAAATAAATATAAATGTATTCTGCCCCGCCCCACTTGGATATTGCGGCACGCCCCGAGACACGTGAACGGACGCACCCCTACGGACGTGACGTCAGCGCGCTGCAATTCAAACTTCAGGAAACGAAAGTGTCCAAACAAAACCGTCTTGTGTCATCAGCAAGCTATATTCAGCTTCTTCTCTCTGTAAGTGTTAAATATAAAATGTTTTGTGATATGTATAGTGCTTTTATATTTTGTTTACTAACTTACTTACGTTTACGTTATGTAGTAAACAGTAGCCTACGTAAAAACTCAGTGGCATTTCAGTGGCATTTCAGAGTCTTGTGTTGCTGGACAAGAGTGGTAGTCTAATTATTGTTATGTCTGGGAAATAAAACTATAGATTTTTTACTATTAGACTTAAACTACACGTTCTGTTGTAATTTATTTATTATTATTTTTTATTTGATATTTAACATGGGCACAATCCAATAACACTGTCATTACTTTGAGTATTTTAGTAAGGTTATATAGAAATGTATTTTCTTAACTAAATATGTGTTGTCATTTTTAAAATAAAGTGTTTTTTTTTTTGGTAATAACTGTAGCAAACGAGCCATGACATCAAAAGGTGCCAAAGAGACCATTGTGTCCAAGTTGGGCTTCAAATCCAGCAGTTCATCCTCCAAAACTGAGGCTGAGTTGGACCGTGTCAGAAAGGAAAATGCTCACCTCAGGAGGAAGATTGATGAACTCGCCAAACGCCACATCAAACCTCCCGACTCAGATAAAAGCAAGCTGCTGGAGGTACAGGAAATGCTGGTCTTGTCCGTTTACACTGATGAGTTTCCTGTTTGAATGCGGCTAGTGTGTGCTTTTTCACTTTTTGTTTTTAATGATCTGTTTTTAATGTCTTATGTTTGTGACCTTAGAGGATCCTCTCTCTGGAGACACTGCGAGAGAGAAATAACCAGCAGTTGTTGGTCAAAGAGCAAGAACTGGAAACTCTGAGACAGCAGCTGACAGCTCGAGGAGGAGAGGTATGTGCACACAAGTGACAGGAGAAATACATTCATAATAAAATGCAATGGGACTGGAGGGATAGGTCTACTGTGAAGACTTGTTTAAACGTACACTTTTTTTAAAAGACGTTTTGGTGACAGTTTTTAATGATTAAGATGTATACCTACACGGTTCAGTTCCAACATTTTGTCACTTTTTGCCACTGTATTGATGCCATGAAGCGGTATGTATGTATGGCAGCAGACAAGTGTCAAAGAAAAACAAATCATGCTGGCTTTTCACTGAGCTGCCACAGTAACAGTTGGTGGGAAATGACTTCTATCCCGTTTTGACAGCAGCTCAGCCGAAAAGAAGTTTAGCCACAAACATGGCCCCACTGCCGTTCACTTAAATTTCAGAGTCAGACTTTTACTGAAGTGATTTTCAGTTTTATTCGAAACTTATAAAGTCATTTTAAAAGTAGAATTCAAATACATGTGCATGTCAGTAAATATTGAATTTTTTTTTAGTAGTTCAATTCAAAGTCAAACGCATATTATATAGAGTTAGTAAATTCAAAGTCAGCTATTTAAAGCATTTACCGTATTTTCCGGACTATAAGTCGCTTCGGAGTATAAGTAGCACTAAAATACGATATTTATTTTAATTGTGATGATTATGGTTTACAGTTAATTAAAAAAAAAAAAAGGCCAGTACTCCTGTTGCCGCTTTCAAGTCAGGATAAAGGTGGAGAGGGTTGTCAGGAAGACATAACACCTATTCCAAATTAATCTGAAACTCACTGCACACTAGGAGACAAGAAGAATAGAAAGAATAATACAATATAATCATCATCATAATGCAACCATAATGGCTCACACGCTGCCATTGTACTCTTTGTTCCAGTCCCAAGTCCTAAATGAAGAGGGGTTGTGTAAGGAAGGGCATCTGATGTAAAACCTATAAATTTAACAAGCAAATCATTTTATAATCAGCACAGTTGAAATAAATAAATGCTTGAAATATTTTCCTGTGTGTACTGTATCTAATCTAATAATGTGATATGAGTTTCACTTTTGAAATCTGAAATTATTTTATTTCATTTATTGATGTGTTTGTGCACACAGATGCTTTTGTCTTTTTATTATTTGGTGACCTGGGTGACTGAGAATCTCTTTAGACATGCAGTTGAAGCTTTTCAATTGTCTATTTCTTGCACATCTGTCTTCTATTGTTACAGACATTGTTACATTGCATTTAGCCTGAATAGCATTAGATTGAAACTTGGAAATGGCATGCTGGTAAATGGAATATTAGATGTGATGTAGTATAATCACACTTGCCTCTTCCTCATTAGTTGTCAACAGAAGTGCAAAAACAAGAGCTTCTCAGTGGGTAATGTCAGCAGACTTCCTGCCATGTAATGTTTGCGTGAAGCAGACATAATTGCAGAGGAGGAGGGTGGAGAATAATTTTAACAAAGGTTCCAAAAATTCACTTGACACAGCTTTCCTGCAGTCATGTGGTTGATGATTATTTCATATTGTGGTTTCTCAGGTGGTGGCTTCACTACAGGGCCAACTAGAGCAGCGGAGGAAGGAGGCCGAGCAGAGAGACGCCTTGTTCCACAGCTTGTCACAGGAGACAGAGAACCTCAAAAACAAACTTGCCACTGTGTCTGCACGCTGCCAGTCCCTAGAAACACAGGCGGCAGTAAGTTCGCAAACTTTTAGACCTGTCCACAGCACAGTTTTTTTTTTTTCACAGAATGTTACACAAGACTAGTTGTCTGTCAATATGGTGGCATAACATTCATTATTTATGAGGCTAACCACAGTAACCTGCCTGCTATCCAAGGCATTTTATATTACACTGGCATTTTAAATTGTATTATTTATGTAGGTGTTTGTTGTCCAGGTGGATCGTAAATAAATAATATAAGAATATATTAGTATACAATAGTAAGACAAAGTACTGCAGAAATTTGGTGTCATTTTTCAGAACAAGTTTAAAGTAACTTGGATAAAAGTTGTTTTGTGTTAGTCCTACTTAAGAGCCAACTTATGTCCAGTTGCCTTTCTTTTAAGGACCACTAGATGGCACTGTGTGATTATTCCCTCAGCTGGTGAATTAATCTTCTCCCTTGTGCAGTCTAATTGTAATAATAGTGCTGTGGCTTAGTGTGTGTTTACTCAGCTGAAGCTGTACAGAGACCATCACTGAGAAATATTCTCAAAGATTTCATAACCACCTCAATAACTTCCAACTGCCACTTTTGTAAAAATTGGACTGAAAGAGTTTTCACCCAACTGCATACCTTTTTCTATTTGTAAGTCAAGAATATATTCCTTACTCATATTGGGGTTTTCAGAGTTTAGTACGCTTTGGTATGACACAGTTCACAATTATGTGCCGTAATTTTAAAATGAAATTACATGATCTTTGTGCTAGTCCCAAGCCCAGATAAATGGAGAGGGTTGTGTCAGAACCTATGCTAAATCAATGTGCAAATCACCGCATGCTTGGAGGCAGATTTGCTGTATGATGACCTGAAAAGGCAAAGGTTAAAGTAAAGATGAAAGAAGCACAAGCTTATAGAATATTTGTATATCCTCTTGCCATTTGCCACAATCTTTTGAAAATAATTCTTATTTGCATACATAGTCTTTCCCGTCTGCTCTAGTCCAAAATGGATATTGAAAATTCAGCATGTACTTGGTTTTGGTTAACACTGGTTGACATTGCTTATATAGTTACTATATGCAGTATATTTTTCCTAGAGGTGCACTGCCTGCAGATCTACAGCCCTATTGGTATCACTGTTGGACTTCAAGTGGATTTTCTCATCTTTATGTCTTATGTTAATTTCTGGCCACCTTTTAAGTCACATCCCCAGTGTCACAGTGCTTGCATTACCAGAAATAATCTGACTAGACGGCCCACCGACCTTTACCCCTGGCTTTACAAAAATCATATTGGACTTCGCAGCTTATGCGTCCATACGTTTAAATCCATCTGGAAAAGTTGTCAAGCTCATGATGCTTGTCTGACGTTTAGGAGCTCAGGGCCTTTGCGCTAGAGATGATCATTTAGGAGCTTAAACTGTAGCTGTAACGCTGCTCTAAAAGGCTTAGACATCCAGACCTGCAGACCACAGGGTCAGGCCAATAGAATTATGAGATGATGGGCTGGTTCCAGGGACGTCGTCTAGGAACAGGATAAAGCCAGGGGGCTGCACGGAAACCATATACAAGCACATTAATTATGTAAATAAATAAGATCACTGACGATTTAAACAAGTAAGCATTTAGTAAAACATTATTTTAAGATCCACTGTGGCTACCTCTTCAACACCTAAGTATAAAAAAATCTGTGGGGTAAATTAAGATGAAATTAATGTGTTTCAGTAGTTAAATTCAAAGTGAAATGCATATATTATACAGATTGGGTGACAGAGTGAAATATTTCAAGCATTTATTTATTTTATTTGTGGTTATATATTTTACAGTTAAGAAAAACCTCAAGTATCTCGTGAAAATTTCAAATACTTCATAATGTGACATATTCATCACAATTAAAATAAATAAATGCCTGAAATATTTCACTACATTGGTACTGATTTTTTTTTTTTTTTTAACTACTGGAAATATTTCTCTCTCTTTTTAGATTTATCTGTATGTATAAATAAATAAGTAATTTTTGGGGGGTTTTGTTTCATTTCTAGCAGAATGGACAAGCGCCGCCTCCAGAAGTGGCACTGGTACAGGATCAACTGAGAGATGTGGGTCTGGATATTCACTCTCATTTTTATATAAATGTACTCTAGTCAGAAATAAATGACACTACTGTTTTTGCTTTTTTTGGACTAGGCCCTTGAGAAGAACCAGCAGTGGATGGTGTATGACCAGCAGAGAGAGGCCTATGTCCAGTCAGTCCTGGCCCACACTCGAGAGCTGGAGCAGCAGCTGGCCCAGGCCAAACAGCAACAAGCTAAGCCAGACACAGCCTCAGATGGTGCGGTGTTTCATTTTTCACACAAGTTTGGACCTGTGTGTTTCTGGCATTTTCAGGAACCTTTTTTTAGTTGTTCCAGTACCATCCTAGTAAAGAAACCAATCACCTTTTTATGATGCCATGTTATTTGTTGCTTGTATATGGCAATATTCTACCACAACTACTACAAATGAGGCTTAATGCTAAAAACAGTGGTTATTTATTGCTAAAACGTGGGGAATTTAATATATTTTTATGGGGATGGTCCTGGAACAACAACTAGAAAGATGTTCCTGGAAGGTCAGCAACACAAGGAATATCAGTGCCATAGCATTTGAGCTTTTCAATGATAATTCATTAGATTAAAAGTTATGGTACATAGTTTGTGAGTGGGCGATTAGTTGGTTAATCTAATTTTTGAAAATTCCTTGGACAGCTGGTCAGGTAAAGGATGATGAGCAGAAGAAACACTTGGAGCAGCTGCTGTTGGGGGCACAGAAAGATTTAGAGACACAGAAAGATGCGGGCACAAGGACTCAGCTGGAACTGCAGCTTCAGAAGGAACAGGTAAATTTGTTCTGTGACCTTACACCAATCAGAACATTGTGACCACTGCTTAATATTAGTGGTCATAATGTTATATGTTATGGCCACCTGCCTAATATGCTGCTCCATACGTAACAAACTGTTATAAACTGTATATTCTGACTCCCTTCTATCAGAACCAGCATTAACTTCTTCAGAAATTTAAGCTAGAGTAGCTCGTCTGTTGGATCCGACCACACAGGCCAGCCTTTGCTGTACGTTGCTGGTTCACCACTGTCCCTTCCTTGGATCACTAATGATAGATAGTTACCACTGCAGATTGGGAACACTTCACTAAAGCTGCACTCTTGGAGATGCTCTGACCCTGTCTAGCAATCAGAATATGACTCTTGTTAATCTCGCTCAAATCTTTACCCTTGCCTATTTTTCCTGCTTCTTTGAGGACAAATTTACACTTGCTGCCTAATATCTCAAATATCCCACCTCATTATGCTCATAATGTAATACCTGATTTGTGTGTGTGTATCTCAGTAAATCAGACAAAAAAAGCCTTTATTGCACCAATCTAATGCCACACAGAATTTAAAGGTTACAGCATTTTGTCATTTTGGAGTGTGCATTAATATTGGTTTTGTGTTGTTGTGCAGCTCTCGAAGGCTCAAGCTGAAGTGCAGTCTCAAAAGCAGCAGGTCTCTAGGCTCCAGGGCCAGATTGCAGCTTTACAGAGCAGCTATGAGATCAAATGCAGTGAGATGTCATCAATAGAGAGGAAGTATGAGGCCAAGAGCAAGGAGCTGGAGGAGGCCAAAGTGGAGTTGCAGGGAGAGCGACTCAGGAACAGGTACAGACAACTATTTTTAACTATAACATTGAATTCTTCTTCAAGCAGGATTTCAACTTCTGCAGACCGGTACATTTGTGTGAATTACTTTTTGCTTTAGACACACAGTGAACGAGGAAAGAAAGGTCTCCTCTGAGCTAACAGACCGAATGAGAATGGAGCTGGAGACTACGGACATGAGACTCGAGGAAGAAAGAAAGAGATCGGCTGAGCTTCTCCTACAGGTGAAAGTCTCCTATATACCATTTTTAAACAAATTCAATTATTGCAGAGGGCACAATCCAGTGCACTCTTTGTCCCGGTCCCAAGTCCAGATGAATAGAGTTTAGCATAAAATGGGCTATGCTAAATCCATATGCAAATCACACTGCAAAGAGGCAGATGATTTGATGTTTGTATTTGTTTTGTATCTTAAAGAGTAGCTTACTCTACATTTCCAATAGTTATTTGATGGATAGTCGTTGGTGCAAACTTTGTGTATATGGCTATAAAACCCTTAATTTGAGATTTATCTAAAATTGTTATTAAGTGCTTATCTGTTCTTATGCTTTGTTTGGGCTCGACAGGTAAATATGTTGCAGAAATCCCTCTTGAGCCAAAAAGAAGAGCAAATGAGGATAGCAGCATTGGAGCAACAGGTAATACTACTGTTTACTCTTTGTGAAGCATTTTTTTTATTTTGGCATACATGTAGCTTTATTTTTCTTTTTTTTTCTCTCTCCTTCAAGATCCAACTCTCTGCCAAGGAGTTCGAGAATGAAAAAATCGATCGGCAGAGTATGCAGCATCAGTTACATAAGGTGCTGAAGGAGCTTCGAAAGGCTCGTGACCAGATTGCTAAACTCGAGTCTGCTGTAGGTTCTACTTTTAACCTACAACTACACACTGAATTTTATTTCCTAATGTCTGCCTTTTGCCTTGATTTTTATATATATATATAAATAAAACTATACCCGAATTATAATAAATGGCCTCCAATGCTAAGTAACCTTCAAAACCAGGCATAACATTATGACCTCGAAATTCACTCAAATCCTTATGCTTCCCCATTTTCCTGCTTCTAACACATGAACTTTGAGGACAACATATTCACTTGCTGCCTACTATATCCTGGTGCCATGATGAAGAGATAGTCTGTGTTATTCACTTCACCTGTCAGTGATCATAATGCTTTTCCTGATTGCTGAATATCACTGAAGTAATATGGACCACTTTTAAAATGTCAGCCTATTAATTTCTTATTTTTATGGCTTTTAGAAACCATGCAACGCCCGCTTCTCCGAGCCCTCCTCCTACAACAGGTGTGAGTTTGAGCGCCTCACCATCGACGACCCTCTTGGGCCTACTTCACCGTCTAAAGTCACCAACCTGCTGGACGAGAGTTTTCTGGAGTGTCCCAAGTGCCACGCCTCGTACCCCACCAGCCGCCACAGGGAGCTGCTGGCACACATTGATTACTGCATGGCCTGAAGTGTCTCAGCACTGGGTTAGATGAAAACAAACCAAAAAAAAAAAACATCCCAATTTGTGATTTGGCAAAGTGTAATTTGCTGTGCCTCCCTAAGTTGTTCATATCTGAAACCATTACCTTTGTATTCATGTAAAATCAATCAAGGCTCTTTTATAAGCTAAAATGAAAGGGCCCCACATCTAACTCTCAAACCTGTCAGCAATTTTTTAAAGCTCTTTGTCAAACTCCTTTTTAAGTATTTATTCTTGGTGTAAACTGCTGTTTTATTTTGTATTTTCACATTACGTTTTGGATAATGGGATTTATATTATTGTATTATTTTGCCATGTTTACATATAGTTAATCAGGATTTTTAAGTGTCTAAAGAAACCTTCACTCCAAATCTTGACAAGGGCAACAATCAGTATCCTCTATTTATTTATTCAATGTGATCTAAAGGAGGGACTTTTCCAGATTCTGTGTAGTCTGCCTTCAAGTTGTCTTCAGTGGCTAAATATAGCTAGATCTTGAACAAACACACTGGACATCTTGATCACTTTTGTTGTCCATTAGTCCATGTACAGCCTCACATGCATTGCCACCTTGACTTCTCAAGCTTGCCGCCCGGTAAGGCTAGAATGAGATTGCATGAGTTAATTCCTTGTACTAAACTATTTAAAGGCATGGATTAGTAAAGGTCCTCTCGAAGGGGAAAGGAGGCTAAGGTTCCTGTATTCATGTGACCAGATGGACTTCTTCTGGTCTCTTTAGGAGTTGGCAGTGTTTTGCAGTATTTTGTCTCCAGATTTATGCTATCAGAATTACCAGATTTTGTTGTCTTTGTTTTAGTGTAATCATGACCTCCAAAAGTGTAATACTGTACTGTACAAAGGGTGCAATAAAGATCTCAATCTTCCTCGTATATATGCATTGCATTAAGAAGAAAAATATTCAGCATAAAATTTGGATTAGACAGTATATAAATATATCTTTCCTCTTGGCTTTTCCCTTCTGGAGTGGCCACAGCAAATTGTCGGTCTCTTAACGTGCAGTGATAATGCATAATGATTTGGCCCAACCCTTTCCATTTATCCAGGCTTGGGACCATTGGGATGACATTTGATTTTATGGTACATGAATGAATAATTAACCAATACAGGTAAGTGTAAACCCATGGAATATAAACATTTTATTGTAAAACTGATCACAGACAGCATATATTATACAACAACTACAGAGAGTTAACCAGTACTTTGAAAATATATCAACAATGTGCAACAGTATGTGCTTTAGAGTGAAAGGAAATGTCCTTTGTCCTATGACCTTTAAACCAGATTCTGAGTAAAAATGTGTACAAAGCCAAATGTTTCCTTATCAGTGAGAACTACACCAGTCTTATGTTTACATAGTTGTCTGTCCTACCAGTTAAGTAAAAAAAAGGAATGCTTTATTTTCTCCACTGTGACAAAGAGAAGGTAGTCCTGGCCCAGCAGAAGCACACAGTCCCAGAGGTAAATCAAAATGAAAGTTCCTGAGTTTTCACAGATCACACTGTTGCTGCTTCACAGAAACCTGCAGGCAAGAAAATGTATATTACCTTTTCTTTCTAAAAATGCATCAAGAGTCTCATAATGCATATCAGAGGCCCACATAAGTGTAACAGAGCAATGGCCATCCAGTCAGACTCACCGGTGTGGTCAACACGCCTGTATTTGCCCAGCAGGCAGAGATCCCTTTTCTTCTGAGTGACGATGGTCTGGTCCTCGGGCCTCAGACCAGTGGGGTGGCGGGAGAAGATGAATGAATAACTGTCCAGGCAGGTGCCATCAGCATCCACCTGTCTGCAGGAGTAGTGCACGGCGTAGTTATCATAGTCAGTTTCAATCACCCAGTGGTCGTCGTCTGAGATGGAGGAGAGGAGTGTTTACTTTGGGTATATTTAAACACTTCATGTCTACAGCAGAGTGTAACATTACTGATACTGGGCTGCCTTAAGAGCTCCTAAGGTTGTACATGCAACCCTGTTTATTGTTGTTGTTTTAAGGGATTCTGTACCATTTTTAAATATAGATCAAAGAAACTATCACTAACTAAAAGAACAAATTATAAGTTTTAGTAGATACTTTACCACTGTGAGATATTGTTTAAGGGTTTTGTGGTGAATAAGAGTATTTAACCATGAACTAGAACTCCATGACTTTTGCATAGCACTAGTATATGCACTTAATTTAATTCAGTCAATATTCACTGAACAGATAATGTTGATTACGTTAAGTGTGACACGTACTTCCAGTCTGCAGATAGGATGCCGCTCCCCAGTACTTCATCTTGAATTTTGCAGGGTCCTCAGTGTCTTGAAAGGTAGCAAGCATGTCAGCACACATTTCCCAGTTGCTGTGGGTCAGGAAAAGTTTAAAAAAGGATAAGATTCAGGTATAAAAGGTTATTTATGATTTTTTTAGTAAATTCACTTTCAGAAGAATAAATAAACACTGAGGGAGCTCACTTGAGAATGATGACTCTGCCTTTGGCTGTGGCAGTCATCTTGCCCTCTGCATCAACAGTCATCTCGGCTTTGATGTTGTCCAGTAAGAACAGACCCGTAGGGTCTTTCTTACCTACAGCATACCATGTCCCTGCATACTATATGTCAACAGAAAAAACAAGGATTATTTTAAATTAAACCTTAGCAAATGGTCAAAAACTCTCTTTGGACCCATGATTTACCCTTGTCCTGTCGAAGTTCTGCATAACCTGGATGTTAGCCACCTGGCAGTCCTGTGCCCAAGACAGAGCCACGAGGCAGAGGGCAACCACGTACCGCAACATTCTGCATCACAAGAAAAAACAAACTCAAAAAAAGAGATCCATTCATGACTAGGAGGTTCAAGTATACAGTGCTATGTTTATGTTTTATGAGTTAAGTGAAGTGAAAGTCGAGGCAAAATGCATAACATACCTGGAGTCCAAACAGACGTGGGCAGCTCTCAGAGATCCCTCAGTTTCTGTCAGCGTTGCTTTTATAAAGAGCCAGCTACTATTGCGTAATAACTGTGGGGAACCTTCACAGCTCCCCCTTTCTCAGCAGCTCAGTCTTCTATTGGACAAACATTTACATAACTCTGTTGCTATTGATTTGTTGGCTCAGCACAGTTGGCAGGTCAGCCCTCCTTAACCCCCCCACCCCCCCCACCCCCCAAAGTTTTTTTTTCCCCTTTCTTTTAAAACCAAACACATTGCCCTGAGGACCTTTTGCATAAGTTACAAACTGCACGTTGTTAGCATCATAAAATACCAGGCCTTTGTAAAAGCTTGTCTTTATGCTTGAAGCCTTATTCCAAGAAAAGTGTGCTAAGTGTGCAATAGTGCCTCCCACTAAGCAGACTCCACAGGTACAGCCTCAATTCGAAGTGAAATGTTTTTTGCCTGATTGATCCACCGCTCTTTTTATGTCATTTTACCATATCATAAGTCTTTTTCCCAGAGTTCACTACAGTAGGTGTGCTTCCTGACAGTATCTGCGTTATTGCATCAGCTGTTTATTTGATTACGCTGTCGAAGGACTCCTGCACAACTCCCAGCACTCTGTTTGTAGAAAACACGGAGTCGAGTGCTAAAGTCTACATCCAACAATCAATAAAACTCAATTCATGAGAGTGGAGGCATTTTTGTACAGTCAAAGAGAAGTCAGCGCCGAGGCTTAGATATGGGAATACTGGATATCAATTCTGAATGACTTTTGAAGCAAGAAAATCTCACATGAGTTGAATGAGATGAAATGAAACTATTGCACACATATCATAAAGCCTACATTATAATGTAAAAGCTGTTTGGATGTCAGCAGTGGTGGAGAGTAACTGGAGTTTGAGTAGCTTTATGAGAAAATAGTTTTACTAATAATAGCAGTAGTAGATAGTGGCAGTGGTGGCATGTAACGAAGTAAAAGTACTTAGTTACTTTACTTAAGTACAATTTTCGTGTATCTGTACTTTACTTGAGGCTGCTTTTACTTTTACTTCACTACATTTTAGAGCAAGTATCCATACTTTTTACTCCATTGTTTGAATTGGTTTGAAGTAAAAATTATTTTGAGTTTGGTTTGTCGTGTCCTCATTGTAGACATATTATAGGAATAAAAGATGCAGTAAAGTAGTCCTCTTCAGAAAAACCTCACCAAAAGATTCAGTCTCTTCTGTTGCACCGTTAACCTTTAGTTTACAGCAGTTTTTCAGCCAAATGCCTCACATTTAACACAGTCATTAGTTCCTGAATCTGCGCGAAATACTTTTACTTTTTTACCCACAAGTACATTTTAAAGCAAGTACTTTTATACTTTTGCTTAAGTAGAAATTTTCATGCAATACTTTTACTTTTACTTAAGTAAAGAAATTGAGTACTTCTTCCACCCCTGAATAGTGGTAGTAGTGGTTTTAGTAATACAGCCACAAGGGGGTAAAGTACTTTCTACTTTACACTCAATGCTTGTTAACATATTCCTAGGTAAGGTTTTTGTTGAGTTTTATTTTTAACCTAAGTACAGATTTTAAAGTTTTCTTCCACCTCTGGATGTCAGTAAAGGATAAGTCTCACACCCCCAATTTTTCTCATCTTCTCAAAAGTCTTGATTTCTCTAAAGAATACGATAAATTATGTAACAGTACCATTACACTGCTCTCTATACTTGATCTAACTGTGATCTTTTGTGTCAGATGAATATGAATTGGGGCTCTTGTTTTGTACTGGGATCATGTAACCGCTCCTCTGAGGCCTGAGGTTGAATTAAAGGACTTGGAGCAGCCAAACATCTGCAGCTTGCATAACCAAAGCCCGGGCTTGTTGAAAACAGAGCAATCACTCACTTTCAGCAGACATAATAGCAGCCGGATTCTGGCCAGAGGCTCTGCAACATTTTATAATAGAGAATATTGGCCAAGTGGGATACACACTACACTCCAGGTTATATGCAACATTTTGGAGTGCATTAATGTCACACCTTTAATGAGAAACAGCCTATTTCTTAGCAGAGTTTGAAGCTAGTGAAGTATGTGTTCACATTCTCTGTTTTTGGTTGGAACAGGCCCGAGTTAGGTAAGCAGAGCACTATGGACAATGTAATAAACCAGAGTTTTTTATTGCATGTTGGGAAACTGTCAAAACAAGCTTCAGGCTATAATCATTTTGAGGCAATTTTTTTTATTAAATTAAATGTAATTAATGTGGTTATAGTGATCACACGTCACGTCGTTACTGTACTGTCTAAGATAGCAATTATATCGGAAAGAGTCACTAATAAATACACTATTAAATCCATAATAATGTGACTGGTTGTCAACTTTTTAGACATCCTTCCAAATCCACAAATGCATTTGACAAGTAAGTCCTTCTTGAAGAAAGCTAAGAAAGATCAAAGCTATATAGATTATTTTCTGGTAAAACTACATAGAGATCTTTCATTGGTTACACCTTTTGGAAAGGGAATGCAATGATTTAACTATGTCTTTCTATGTCTATCTTTTTTCATTTATATCCTGCACTATTGCGAGATAGGGCCAAAGATAACAATTCCAGCAACAAGGGGTCAGTATAGAAATAAACTAAGGGGATTTTTCTCTACTGTCAGACTGTAAGAGCTTTGTGGCTCCACGAGTAAAGAATGTACCCCTAAACCAAAAGATCACAGAGCTGAGGCTGCATAGCCACTGTATCTTTACCATTGTGTAATAGGCTCAATGTCTTGGTGTTTGCTCTCTGAGTGCTTTTAGTTTTCTCCTAAGGATTTCAGTGACACAACATGTTTTTCATTTTAAGACACAATGATACTAATGTGGCAAGATTCAGGACTTTCTCATTAGTACAACTGCTACTGGTACCATCCATCATTAGTAGTATTTAATTATATGCAGGTGCAGTGTTTTTCTTTTTGCCTAAACCAAAGTATTTGTAAAGTGAATATAGCTACCTAATAGCCTTTATTACTTAGGGCTCCACATACATGCAGTAACTATGTTGAATATTGCAGAAATGATATACCTGGTGATAACTAGCTGGTAACAAAAATAATCATGTTTGTCATTGCCGTTACACAAACTACTCAGTTTTGGCTCTGAAAAAGCTCTCTCCTCGCCTGAGTCACCTGCTTACCTACTGTGAAATAGACTGCTCTAATTTATTACCAAAATGCCTTTCACACACTGCCTACACAAACCCTTTGTAGTTCTCTAGATAAGCTCTCCTAAATCCAATAGTGAATAATGGAGGGGATGTCCTTGTTCCGCCAAGCTGCCAGCATTAACCAGACAGTCAGCTGTTAATAATAGCCGGCCATCTTTGTTTAGGGCCTTGTTGTCAGACATCCCAGTCCCACCTCTTGGTCTGCCTCCAATGCTGGGACCGATACCTCTGTGAACAGGCTGATTTCATGAAAGCACACAAGAAGGGTGGCTAACACATTTAAAACATTAGTAGTGTCCAGTACACTTTTAGATACTGGACACTATCACTAACAGAGGCTATTTAAGTTGCTACTTCCGCTGTCCCAGCAACAACAACGGTGATGTAACAGAGGTAATGCCTTTTGCAGGGCGAGTTTAATTAGAGGGATAATTAGAGGGATATCTGGAGCTGGGAGGCAAGAATGGAAAGCCACATTCAACAAAACAAAATGTCAGCCAAGAAAAGGTGGAGGGCTAAAATTATACTGATTGGGTCGAATAAATAAAGGAACAGATTTACATTGCAGCTAAATAAGTTTTTATTGTAAAAATTATGCTTCACTTTGTGGTTAAATGTTTTTAGTTTCTAGCGTAGTAAGCTTTGCCAGTCCTAGTAGTCTTTTGTTTAGTCTTGCACAGAAGCAGAAATTAACAAGATAATTTTACGTGTTTTAAGTGTTTGCTAGAATATACTGTAACGTTTGGAAAAGTGTAATATATATATATATATATATATATATATATATATATATATATTTTGTTTTGTTGTAATTTTTTATCTTGGCAAAGTGGGTAGCACAACAACAAGAGGTCAGGCCAGGTTTGAGTAGAACTTTACTTTACTTTGTACTCCAGTAAAATTTGCATTCAACACTCATTCAGTTTTACCCAGGTGATAATGTAGATGAGTATTTTTACCAATATTATTTGGAAGAAAAATACTTTTAGCTGCTTACATATTTTGAGTACTAGTCTCTACCTCTTGTCTACAGTTTTATCCTGAATTCATGAAGAAAAATATTAATCCTTGAATTGATTAAGTCCAGTTTTGTATATATCAAGAATTAGTTATTTAAAAAATGGTAATAACAAACTAATAACACAGTGTATGGCGTATCTATGTTATACTGTCTGTTGGAATAATGTGGCCAACACATAGTGACCCTAAACTGGTGTTTGGCCATTTTTCACTACATCTGAGTAGAAATGTGGGCACATATGGCATAAAAACACAACAAGGGCCCCAGCTTGCAGGTGGTTATCCAAACCTTGATGACTTTATGTCTCTGGAGAGGAAGTAAATCTCTTTTTCCAGCTCCTTATTGTATAATTTCACCTGTTACTGTCCCAAATCCACCTTTTAGTGTTGCTGAAGGGAACACCACAGCTGACATTTGACCTGACAGGAGTCTCCCTCTCACTCTCTCTCACATGGGAAGATCTGTTGGTATAAAATGATCAGCCTGTGGGATTTGCAGGTTAAGGATGCTTAAGAATAGGGCTTTTAATGTCATGACGTCACATTAATTAGTGTCCACACTGATCCCTTCAGCCCCTAAGCCCTGCTCTCTCTGCTCAGTCTGTCTGCGCACACGGGATGATGCCTTAGTGACTGCCAGGGGACCGTGGAAGGACCAATGCGTGTCTGCCTGTAGGCCACTTCTCTCAGGTGATGTTATAGTAAAAAAAAAAAAAAAAAAAAAAAAAAAAAAAAAGACACTGGGATCTAAAAGTTTGAAACATGGCTGACAAGGATAGCGTGGAGAAATACCTCGAAAACAACCCCCAATTCGCCAAAGAGTATTTTGACAAGAAGTTGCGCGCCGAGGCCCTCACCGCCGCCTTCAACACCAACCTGGACGTGAAAGACACCGCTTCGTTCAAGGATGTTAACTCCGTGCAAGAGGCTGCCATCATCTTCGAGCTGGTCAAGGAGCTGCAGAAGCCGGGGAACATGGAGCAGTCTCTCCACAAAGTCCTGCAGAGGGTCGCGCTGATCCTGCAGGCCGATCGGGTCAGCATGTACCTGAGTAGGTCCCGAAATGGAATACCGGAGCTGGCCTCGACTCTCTTCGACGTGACCCCGACGTCCAAATATGAGACCAACCTGGTGCACCCGCAGACGGAGATCGTGTTCCCTCTTGATATGGGCATCGTGGGCTTCACCGCGCACTCCAAGAAGCCCCAAAATGTTCCGGACGTTACAAAGGTGAGAGGCAAGACAGTGGAAATGAAAATGTTCATTTGAAGAGGAAAAGTAAAGAAAGGCTGTTTCACTGTAGCTTTATGAGTCTTAAGAAAAAAATAATGGTGCCAGTTAGATGGAAGTTGTGTAACTTGTCAAATGAACAATAGCCTATTATTACTACAAGAAACTAAAACAATATTTTTTTCTGTTCAACATTTCACAACCACTTCTTGCAAAGGCTACTTTTGTATGAAAATAGTAGCCTATAAATAATTAACTTCATAATACATAGCCTAACTAGTAGAATAATTATCTAGTTTATAAACCATTCATGTTGCAATTTGCTTACTGTATATGAAGTGTGTTGGGTTTGTCTTGTGATGCTTTTTATATGGACCTGGAGTCTGACAAAGATGATGATGATGTAATTTAGTTTAGCCTTAATATTAGAATAGAGCATTTTGCCTGCCATTTAAATTACTATAAGGAAGGCATTCAGTTTTGCAAAAGTAGTCTGCTCTGACAGTAACCTGTATTTAGAAATAGGGAATAGTAAATGCTCAGTGTATTGTCAGGTCTTACAGCTTTCCTCAATCAAACCTTACATACATTTTTTTTTTCTTGAAACAGAATCCAAAGTTTAGCGACTTTGTGGACAAACAGACCGGATACAAGACCAAAAACCTGCTCACTTTCCCTCTGATGGCTGAGAAAGAGTGCCTTGCAGTTGTCATGGCGCTTAACAAAATCGGTGGCGATAAGTTCACAGCGGAGGACGAGGCGGTGAGGATTCACACACAAACCACCAGTATATAATGTAGCTTATGGAGTGAATTGAAGAGATTTGGCTGCACAAGGACACTGGCTGATATAATGAGATTAGTGATTGAAATAGAACTTGATACAAACACGGTTATATCAGAGTGTACTGCAGTGGTAAAGTATAGATCCTGTGGTTTTCTATGCAGTGAATAGTATTGGTTTATTTTATTTGTGTTAGTCAGGTAGCCTTTAACTACTCGGGGTGTAAGAAAATATCGATTCTATTTTCTGCAATACTGTATCGACATCAAAAACAGCTATATTGATTTTTTTGTGTGTGTTCATAATACATTTTACAACTAAAGGAAAAAACAGCAAGCGTTTTAATTTTGTTGCTTATTTGGAAAAAAAGGTAACATGAAATACAGCTGCAGTACTTGCTATTCTGATACATGCAAGGTTTCCCAAAATCATATTGTGATATTGTCTTTGCTACAGTAATGTCATATATCAATATTCTGCATATTGTATTGTGACTCTTATATGCATCATTTCACCATGTTTTTGCCAATAACTACAACTTGAATACATAGTGAAGATAAGCATAGAATGGAAATAAGCGATAAGCAATATGCAACTGCCAATATCATTAAGAATTTCAGGGTCAAGCAGAAAGTGTGTTTTCACAGAGCGCTGGGCTGTTTTCGTTATAATGAGAGCTCACATGGTTCCAAAACAAGAGTAAAGAAAAGAAAGTGAAGGTTTGTCGTTCATTATGTAGAGGCCACTGACATAAACTGCTTAAGGCACATTATAAAGTCTAATGCTGTCTGTCTATTATAGACTTTGCCAGCTGTGAGATAGTGACTGACAGCATGTTGAGCCTAAAACAGCCATTCTGTATTATTGTCTTCATGGTAATTGGAGGTTAAGTTGAATTATGTGTGCAGGCATAGAAAAATGTAATGCATTTGTTTTATCTATAAATACAGATACAGCTAAAAAAATAGAATATCATAAAAGTAAGTGAAACTCATATAGCGTCAGTACAATTATTACTTTTAATTGTGATGATTTTCTTATAAATTAGAATATTAAAATAAACAAATGCCACTACTTGCATACTTATTAATATTGGTAATGTGAAAATGTTGTAAGCCTGTCTTTTTGCTGCATGCTAATGAAAACTCTGATGTCTCCAGCTCTTTCACAAGTACATGAGCTTTGCCCAAGTCATCACCCTGCAACACTACACGTCCTACATGTACAACGTGGAGTCCAGGAGGAGTCAGGTAAACCGCAGTACCACAAACATTAAAGTATCTCCTGATGTGTCTGTAGTGTGGGAGTGTGGCACTACTGTGTTGGTCCAAAGCAGAGGTGCAAAATAACTGGATACTTATGTTTACTGCAGAATATGTTCTTAATGAGTGCATTTTATTAAGCATTACTTTTTACTTGAGGAAATTTATATCTATATAAATTTATAATCTATATAATCGAGAAAAAAACAATTAATGAAATTGGACTCTGAATGCTCTTTGTGTCCGTATGTAAGGACTTTACAGAGCTGTCAAAACTAGATGACCTCTTGTCTTTGTCCAGAACGTTGTCCAAAGTCTTGGACTCTGCTCTCTGAATCAATTAACACAAATAAATGATAAAACTACTCTTACTCTTATTATTATTCTTATTATTTTGGCAGTACATGAAAAATTGTTTTAAATAATCGTGAATATGAATTTTTCCATAATCGAGCAGCCATAATGTTTAGTAGCAGTAGTTGGAGCACTGGTTGTATAAAAGTAGCTGTAGTCGCAGTTGTGATAGTCGTAATAGAAGTAATGGTAGTACAATTTGTCAAGTACATTTTAATAATATTTTGAAGTAACAGTACATTAAATTAGGTACAGATTTTGTACAGTCTGCCCTTTATATAACCCTTGTTTTTCTAGTCGTAACAATTTGTAAGCTGTTCAACGCACCTTAATTATTAATATGCCATTGTTCACCTCTAGGTCCTGCTGTGGTCGGCCAGCAAAGTGTTTGAAGAGTTGACAGATATTGAGAGGCAGTTTCACAAAGCGCTCTACACTGTAAGAACTTACCTTCAGTGTGAAAGATACTCGGTGGGCCTGCTGGACATGACCAAAGAAAAGGTTGGACTAAATCGTACCGACACATTTCAGATTTGTAGCCACAAGGCCAAATATAAAATGTACGTCTTTACTTGTCCATTGTTCAGGAGTTCTACGATGAATGGCCGGTAAAACTGGGAGATGTGGAGCCCTATAAAGGACCGAAAACACCAGATGGCAGGGTAACATACTTTTCAAACTTATTTATTGGTGACCTGTACTGTCTCTAAAGTATAAATTGAAATCCACCTCCTAAAAAATGTGTGTTTCTTATCCAGGAAGTTAACTTTTACAAGATCATTGACTATCTCCTTGAGGGAAAAGAAGAAATCAAAGTCATACCGTAAGCAGCATTACCTGGCTTTTCCTGGGATTCACATATTAATTTGGCATAGGTTTTAGGCCAGATGCCCTCCATTTATCCAGGCTTGGGAACAGTACAGAGAGCACATGACCCCCTGTGGCTAGATTTTTAACAATTTAATGAATAAGCTGCTAATTACACATGGACAAAAATATAATCAGGCTTTTACAATGTATTTAAATGAAGTATCATGGATTGGGTCAAGATGGGAAAATTTGTGTCAAAAGTAAAGCATTTCTGCATGACAGTTGATCTTTTTCAACATGCTCCTCAGGGAGAAACTTTCTCACTCCAGCTCACACATCTTTGTATGTTTTTCTCTTTCACACTTTCAGTGGTCCGCCTGCAGATCACTGGGCTCTAGTTAGCGGACTACCAACCTACGTCGCAGAAAATGGCTTTGTAAGTCTCCCACAACAGCTTTGGGGCAATCACAATTATAACAGCCGTGGAAAAATACAAATAGAAAAGAATTGGGTTGTGAAATGAAGACTGAGAGATCTCAAGGAGAGTCAATATGAACACGCAGAAACACTGTAGTGGAGTATGCTGAAAAACATTGCATATATTCTGGGATATGCATGCTTGAAACTTTAGTACACAAGATGTGATATGGATAAATTAAGAAAAATCTTTTTTGTGTTTGCTCTTCTACAGATCTGTAACATGATGAATGTGGCTGCAGATGACTTCTTCAAGTTCCAGGTAAGATATTGCAGTTTAGTACATACATTTAAATCCACATAATAGTGTTTTTCTAGTGGCTTCCTGCTGATAATCTTTGGATAGCATATCCTTTTTTTACTTTGGGTGGGAAAACAAAAACATCACAGGAAGCCAGACATTAATTGTATAGTGCTACCTTACAATGCAGCCCTGCAAGGTCACCAGGAAGCTCCAGCAGAGGCTGCCATGTCTTATCAAAACCACCACAGTTACCCTGCAGAGTAGCCCCAATACAATCCAGAACAAAAAACAGAAGTACCTAATGCTTGTCTGTACTACTATGTAACATAAGGGGCCTCCCCCCGAATCTGTTGGAACGAAAGCATGTCTACCTCCCTCCATAGACATTGATCAGGGTCCCGTGAGATTGTCTGATGAAACTTCATTAGCAATATTTCTCCAGAACCTAGCAATTAAAGGACACTGCCAGATACAGTGGTTGTATGTCCTAGCTCCTGTTCTATACTGAACACAGAGAGGAAAATATAATACACTGTGGAGTACAAAGCAATGTGTGTTCATTGTCTTGAATATGTGTTTTTCAGAAAGGACCCGTGGATGAAACTGGATTTGTCATCAAGAACTGTCTGTCGCTGCCTATAGTCAACAAAAAGGAAGAAATTGTTGGCATTGCCACCTTTTTTAACAGGAAAGACGGCAAGCCTTTTGATGAATACGATGAACAGATCACTGAGGTGTGCACCGTGCATTTTCTTGATTTCCTGTCTGTCTTTTTTCTCTCTCATTTGCAAGTTCACATGTGGCACAACAGGTGCTGCATTTTTTTTAAGTAAAAGATTTACTGTGAAGCATATTACAGCATACATTTGCATATAAATAGTCTGCTCACTTACCTTGACACAATATAGATTCAAATTTATTTGCAACATATGTTACCCTAATATTACTTCAGAAAAGTGACTGTTGCTCTGTTCAGTAAATGGCTTAATTAAAGTTGATAGTAAATAGTAGTAATAATTTCACTCAAGTACCTTTTCTAAAACATACTTTTACTTATTTTTTTAAGTGAGTACAATACTTTTAGTTGAGCATCTGTTCCATCTCTGATAACAACAGCTCATTTGCATTGTATGTTTCTGTACATTGTATGTTTCTTATCTTTCTGTACAAAAGTATTTTAAACTGTGAATACTGCTAATTTTAATGCATTTTCTTTTCTGTAGGCCCTGACACAGTTCCTAGGATGGTCAGTGCTCAACTGTGACACCTATGACAAGCTAAACCGCACAGAGTATAGGAAAGATATTGCTCAAGAAATGCTGATGTACCAGACTAAATGCACTCCAGATGAACTGCAGTCTATTCTGGTAAGTTACAGTCATAGGTGTGTTATTTAATGGTAATTTATGAAAACCAATTTTTTTTTTTGATGTAACCAGAACACTAAAGAGAAGTTTGACGCCGAGCCTGAAGACTGTGACCAGAAAGAGATGTACAAACTACTAGTAAGCATCTTGAATATATTGAATTTCTAATCATTATACAAATATTTAGAGAACTCAAAGTTTACAAACTGAATTATACATGAATTGTGCATGGCAGTGATGATCTGGTGTTGTTTTTGTGCAGCGAGCAAACATCCCAGCAGCTAACAATGTCAGTGGAGAGGATCTGTACAAGTTTTCCTTTAGCGACTTCCCCGTTTCAGAGCACGACCTCATTAAGGCTGGCATTCGCATGTTCTTTGAGCTTGGGGTGGTCGAAAAATTCAAAGTACCTGCTGAGGTGTGTTATATAACAATAAATAACACTTTATATCGTTTTTTTTTTAATTCAGCCAAATGTGTTTTAAGCTATTGTCTTCCTATTTAGACACTGACTAGGTGGATGTATACTGTGAGAAAAGGTTACCGAGCCATCACTTACCACAACTGGAGACATGGCTTTAATGTGGGACACACAATGTTTTGCTTACTGCAGGTGAGAGCCAGTTAAAAGTTAAAAAATACAGTACCATGCAAAAGTCTTGGACAGGTTTTTTAAAGGCTATGAACACAGATTGGTGTATCACTGTGCACAAATACACAAGGTTACAACACAAAAGAAAACTAAATTAAAAGCAGCGTAGACCTCTGCTAAGGCACTGGTCCTAGCTTGCAATGGTAAAGATCTGGACCTGGATTCAGTCTCCAAGATCTCCCAGTTGAGGGGTAAATTCTCTTTCCTTTGAGCCCTTATATCTCATAAAAAAGTCTACTAAAACTAATAATTTTTCTCTTCGTGGGTGAAGTTAGTATCTTTGCTCTGTATCTCAAAATGGTACAGAATCCTTAAAAAAAAAAAACTAAAAAAAAAAGAGTAAATTAAAGCACTTTAGTAAATAGCATTTTTCACACCTGCCTAAAACCTTTGCACAGTAATATAGAAAGAACCTACACAGACAGTAGGTGGTGGTGTGATGCCCAATGTGTTGCAATGACTTCTATAACTTGCCTTCACAGACAGGGAAGCTGAGAAAATACTACTCAGATCTGGATGCCTTTGCAATGGTTGCTGCTGCTTTCTGCCATGATATCGACCACAGAGGGACCAACAATCTCTATCAGACAAAGTGAGTTTTAAAATATTAATAATAATACTTGAACTTGACTCATATGGTTGTCTTTTTGCCTATAGGAGTGCACATCCTCTGGCCAAACTTCACGGCTCGTCCATTTTGGAGAGGCACCACTTGGAGTACAGCAAAACACTAATGGGAGAAGAGGTATGAGATGTAATTGTTAGCGTCTTGAGTTTAAACCACTCTGGAAACCGGGTTTTAACAAGCTGTTCTTTTCCAGACCTTGAACATCTTCTGCAACCTCCAGAAGCGTCAATTTGAAACAGTACAACACTTGTTCGACGTCTGCATCATTGCCACCGATCTGGCTCTGTACTTCAAGTCAGTCATTAAAATAATAATAGTGAAATTATATTTATAGGCCTGCTGATCAGTGGTTTTGTTTTTGGTTTGCCTTAGATAAATAAAGTGCTTTTGTTTGCCTTATACAGAAAAAGAACCATGTTCCAAAATATAGTCAACGCCACTGAGCCAATGACAGATGAAAAAGAGGCCACTGCATTTGTTTCCAACAATCCCACTAGGAAAGAAATTGTCATGTATGTATAAACTTAATTGTTTTAAACACTTGTACTTTAACTGTGTAGGACACAGATTGATATAATGCTATATCATCCCAATTTTTTTTTCTATCTCAAGGGCTATGATGATGACAGGTTGTGACTTGTCAGCCATTACCAAGCCTTGGGAAGTACAGAGCAAGGTGAGTGATCTTTAAAGCCCTCACAATCATCTATTCATAAAGATAAATAGATGTGAAAATAAATAAAAGACACATATTTCTGTAATGAATTTATTCTCAGTCACTAAAGAAATGCCTCTGTGTTTTCAGGTGGCTCTGATGGTAGCAGCAGAATTCTGGGAACAGGGTGATTTAGAAAGAAGTGTTTTAGACCAGCAACCTATTGTAAGACTCTTAGCCTGCGTTTTTATATATCTATGTAAAAAAATAAATAACTGAAAACATTCTCTCTCTCTCAGCCCATGATGGACCGTAATTGTGCTGAGCAACTACCCAAGATGCAGTGTGGTTTCATTGACTTTGTGTGCTCATTTGTGTACAAGGTAAAGAAACATTTTCTTTGCATTATAAATGTAGTTAAAGCATGCTAAGACTGTGTCAACGTTAAATACATACCTCAACTGCCAAAGTGAAAGCCAAATGGGACTTTTGTACATCTGTTGTGTATTTGGTAATTTCAGGAGTTTGCGCGATTCCACAAAGAAATCCAGCCCATGTTCGATGGTCTGAACAACAACAGATCACACTGGAATGAGCTGGCTGAGGAATACAATGCAAAGATGAAGGCCATTGAGGATGAGAAGAAGAAACTTGAAGAGGGTGACAACAAAAAACGTAATACATTTGACTTGTTCATGGTTTCATTAATAATCATGTTTTGTTCTAATAATCCTAATACTTGTGTTTGTATGTTTTTAGCTGATGGGAAGTCAAAGACCTGTACCATCTGCTGAAACCCTCAGGTGCTTGGATCTGGACTGAATCTAGTTAGGACTCTAGGCTACACTCACCTATCCCTGGTCGGACAACTGAAGTCATTCACACCAGTGTAGTCCTGCTCTTTTGTGATTATGCTCTGGCTACTCTGGTGGACATTTTGGTCTGACCTGATTCAGTCTCCCTCGGTCTGGTTTAGGCATGAAGAGATGCATCACAGAGAGACTGAGAGTGTTTCACCATGAGGATGTAATTTATTAGAGACTTTTTTCATTATGAACTGAAGAATTGTAGCATATATAGACATACTGAACATGCCCTTGTATGCTTCTGTGAAGATACAACAGATCTTGGCTTTAACGTCTATTGTAGCATTTATGGAAACTGCACTAACCAACCCAGTTGGCAGCCATAGGTAAAGAAAGTAACATATTAAAATGGATGAAAAACTTAACTGTAGATAAAAGGTAAGGGTATCAAATATAGGATTTATTTATGCCAAAGCATTAGTGAGGAAGCTCAAACATGCACTGTAGATGCACAATGCACTTAGCTGCTACTGTTTTTGCAGTGGCAGGCCATTTGGTGAGAAACAAATATAAACAATAAGTTAACTGTTATTAGAAATATATATATATATATATATATATATATATATATATATATATATATATATACTGCAGTGTAATACAGAAGTATACATATCTTGAATCTCTTGCCTGGCAGAAGAGGAGCATTACAGCAATCAAGCATCAAAGGCTTATGTTCTCGTACCTCAAGGCCACTGATGACATAAATGTACTTCAGTATGCAATACCAATATACTACCACGTTTTTGACTTTCTGGAGATTTTGTACTTAAATTGTCTTCATGCATGAAGGGTTTGGGACAAGCTTTGAAAACTATGGGAAACAAACTCTAAAAGTTGGGTGCATACATGTGTATGCTCAGCATTAACATCAATAAGCTGCTTGTTAAGTCCTATGTAAATGTATATTACTGATGATATCTACTGTAGACAGGGCTCTAATAAATATGTTCTCAAATGTATATAGAAAATACATAGACAATGTAAATTGTGTAAAGTTGATTGAGATCTAAAATTGATTTGGGTAATATAAATACTTTGCATTGCCTACATCCAGTCAAACAGGGCATATTAGTAAAGCTACCATTTCACCAAGACACTTTTGGTTGTCAGCCATTGTTTAGTCAAGAGATGCACACTGCTTTTGACCTTAAATATTCTTCTTACAGATGAGACTGTGGACTCTATACATTTGTGTAGATGACATTTGTTTAGTAAAGTGGCAATTGCAGCCTTGACTGGTTCAGTCCATTATGAGCCTTATGCTCAAATTTGTGAATTACACAGTAAATGCTGGCAGTGTCAGCCAGGCACAAATGTCAATCCTTTTGACTGTTAACCTGATCTAAACTTGATTTGTTTGGGCATTAGTGTACAGACTGTACTTCGGCTATTTCAGAATCGCTTTAGATATCGCCTTCCTTAAGCAAAGTCAAGCTTTGGCTTTCAACGTCCGGTTACACAACACAATGCCAACTTCTTTAATCAACGGGGCATTGACTGAGGGCCCTTAATCCAATCAGAATGGCTTTGGGAATACCAAGAAACTATTTCTTTACCCCTTGGTTACAGTAGGACCAAACCATGGTGATCTCTGGAGCCAAAACTCTTATAAAACATGTATTACTTTTATATATTAGAAGGTGTAACTTTTTGACTCCAGTGAAAAAAAAACATAGCTCTTGTTTGATCAGATAAAGAACACAGCAGGTCTGTACATGCAGCACAGTACATTTATGGAATACCAGAAAAATGTAAAGCAAGCTCACCACTGTTTTTAACTTTAGAAACCAAAATTACCTTTACTGTATGTTTGTATGTGTCATGGGATGGATTATGTGTAACCAAATAAAGAATATATGGAGGTGTGTATGGCCAGGATCGTTTTTTTTTTTTTTTTTTTTTTTTTTTTTTTGTCAATATGCAAATCTGATTGATTTCTTGTTGATGCTTAACTCACATAGAGAGGTTAAGACATAGACAGGGAATGAACTGAAGACACCTCGGGCTTAGCTGTAGCTAGGACTCCCTCTTAGTCATATATCGTGCAGGGATCTTAGAGGCTCCAAAGCTGGATGAGCCCCTGAGGAAAGAGGATCAGTGGATTGGATCTGATCCCGCCTTGATAAAATGTTGCTCAAAAGGCTGTATATTGCCATCCAATCATTTTGTGTGCAGCAAAAAATTAATATGAGTATAAATATACAAATTACTGCATTACTTCAAGTAGACTAACAGTATTTATAATATTGGACTTAAATTATTATTGATACACTTAATTCAGTATTTTTTATCTTAGTTTCAATTATATATTTGCTTGTAGGTATTAGTACGTGTATAGAAAACACATCATTTTAAAAGGAAATGTTAGCATGGTAACAGTAGCTTTAGGTGTAACCTGGTGGCCATGATATTCCCAGGGTTACCTTTAATGAATGGACCAATTTACTACAGTTAACTACCTGTTAGTCTAAATCACTAGGAATCACACTGTAATTTACTTCTCATTCCCGAGGTGTAGAAAGTTAAAATAAGATCGACAGAGCGGTAACATGGCAAAGTAATTGTCTTGCTCTAAGCCAAGGTCCATAATCTCCCCTAACCTCACGCAGTTTCCTTCTTTGCAGGCTGAATGCAAGGCAGTGTTCGATGTGTCCTTGGCCTGCAGGGCATGAGCAGCTAATCCCTGTTGCCTTTTATAAGGGTAGAAAGCTGTGTGGTGCACTGGCTTTATTATTCCTTCATCTTCTTCTATGAGCAAATGAAGCAATATGAAAATAAGATGTGATAAGTAGAGACAAGTGGTCATAATGTTAAGCTAATCCTTATTGTTTTTATAAGGGTATAAAGCTGTTCCTCTTCATTATTCCTTCTTATTTCTGTTGGAAGCAATACATGAAGCGCATATCTGGAGTCTATATTAACATAAGAAGTGCTAAGTCAAGATAAAAGCTGTGTTTGTATGAAATAAGCCTTAACACAGATGGTGGCAAATGTTTAAATTGAAGGCACTGACATGAACTGTGGGAATATTATGTTTATTTCTGTAGCTGTATAGGAAGAAACATTTGTGCCGTGCCGATGTGTCAGAAGAAGGTTTAGACTCAGCGGGGTTACAGCAGATAGCGGTGCAGTCAGAGAAACATGTCTTCAAAGTAGTCGTCGAACTCCTCCTCCCTGAACAGATGCAACAAACAAATACAGATATGTTACTTCCTGTCATACACGAGGAAGGTGCACACACACACTGTTAAATAGCCTGACTACTTCTGCCTCAGTTAAGTGCCAGTGATGTTACAGTCTATTTTTTGTGTGTTTGAAAGCGAAAAGCAAAAAATGATTTAACCAAGATCTTCCAGTACAGGTTTTAATTAGCCTACATCTATGAGGTAAATTTAACAGGAGAGGTGCAAGAATAAAAGCCATGCTATCACAAAATGTGTATAAAATGTGAACAAGCCTGGCCAGTACAGGCAGAGGCGGAAAGTAACTAGATACTTTTATTTGAGTATTTTCATTAAGCAAATGTGCTTAAAGATTATTCTTTCTAAAACATACTTTCATTTTATTTGAGTACAGTTAAAAAAATGTTTTAATTCTTTTTTCCCCTCAGTTGGGTTTTTTAGGAGTTTTTCCTTACCAAGAAGAAGGGTGTCCTGGGACTGTTTAGTTTAGTTATTGTTTATGTGTGATTGTGTGTTCATGTTTGATAGTATGTTTATGTGTGATTGTGTGTTTATGTGTGATTGTGTGTTTATGTGTGATTGTGTGTTTATGTGTGATTGTATGAATAATTAGTTGTAAGCTCTTTGAAGAAACTGTTGTTGTGATATTGGGCTATAGTAAAAAATGTAATTGAATTAAAATGTAATAATTCATGCCTTTAGAAAAAATAATAATAATTTTGGCCCGAGTAAAAAATCAGTAGTAAGAGTTGCAGTAGTATCAGTAGCAATAGTATTAGCAGTAGTAGCAACAGTAGTAGTAGTAGAAACAGTAGAAGCAGAATTAATAATAGTAGTAGTAGTATTTACTTGAGTAAATGTTTCAGTAAAAAAAAGTATTTTTGACCCCAGTAACAGTAACAGTTAAATGAATAGTTGTTGAGTGATTTTATGTACTTCTACTTGAGTAGTATCCTGTGAGTACACATTTCTACTTCTGCCTCTGAGTACAGTCTATCTAAGTGGTCTATAAATACAGTGTCATGAAAAGCGATTAGTTACTGTATGTGGGCTAAGTGCTAATGTGCTAATGACTGACTGGGATGGTTTTACAGCGGCTTACTTGGTGTGGTTTAATATGAACATTAGCTCTTAACCTTACCTTGACTTTTCCTCTACTGCAGGGGCAGGTCCTCTCCAGTGGTCTGCCTCTGATTGGCCCTCGGACTCCTCTCCAGCCTCTGAGTCTACAGGGGAAGTTAGACGGAGCAGTAAGTCAAAGTCCCTTGGGAAAAATTATATTGATGAATGAATGTCATAGGCAAGCTGTACTGTCTCAGGGCTAAAATCTGTTCAGTTGGTTTTGGCTGGCATTGTTATATTGAATCAGAGGATTTTTGGATGGCTCGCAAACTCTTGACAGGAGGGTAAACACACAAAGAAATGCTTGGCAGGTCATAAGTAGCCCACCAGCTTATTTTGCCCCAAGGGACCCTTACAGTTTAATCGGCCAGTGGCTAAATCAGATTTATGCTGTGCAATATATGTGTGTGAGCTATCACAAGCTCGACTTTGCAAGTATCCTGTTTTTGTTTGTGGTTCAAAAGCCAAAAAGAATCCTTGCAGAGATTAGGTGATGTATACTAGACCACTACATAAACAAGCAATAAACTGAACTTTAACACATAACAATAAATACATAGAACTTAGAGTACATTACTGATGCTACATATATATTCATATCGATAAATAAATTGTAGTCAATAAAAAGTTAATGTGATGTTTACTGGAATATTTTTGACACCAATATTAATATTATTTAAAAAATGACTAAAGAATGCAAAATATGAATAAAAAGCATTAAAGTGGCAAAATATATATATAAAAACTAAAATAATAAAAATGCTGGATCTGAAATTGTATTAAAAATTTACCCCCATAGACTCAAAACCCGGCTGCTCAGATAATTTACTTAATGTGTCTTTTATCTGTTTTTAATTGTCCTGAAATATATTTTTAGACCTGTGAACTTGAGTCTCCATAATGAACATAACAGACATAATGAGCAGCTGAGACTGTAACACAAAGAAGCTCAGTGTTTTAATTTCCCCAGAAATGTGACAGTTAAGGCGCTAGCCAGCTAATTTTCACCTAAAAATGGTTCAACTAGAATTATCATTCACACACTGCCTTTATAGGCCCTACATGCCTCAAAACGTTGCTTATTGATAATGTGGTCAGCCTAACTATTACTGAGTACTGAGAGAACCACTGCAGCTAGTACAAAGAGAAAAAAATAACATGACATGACAAATTGGCAATTCATAATATTTAATTTTTCAAAGTGGCAGGAAATTATTTTCTGTCATATCATCTCTAACATTCTCACACGCCATTGTTTTTTTCCCTAACAGCTGAAAAAAAAACACATTTGTATCAGAGCTGTACAATACTAGACAATTCTGCCTCCTAGAGTGAATCTTAGAGTGTTTATTCTGGATGCCCTTCCTGATGTAATCTCCATTTATCCAGGCTTGGGACTGGCACAAAGAGCACACTGGCTTTAAGTTATCATTTTTATTTGGTGGAATTATAATTTGAATTTTGGCATTTATTTTGACACTGAGATAAATTTTGTTTGTTGCGATACAGATATTGCATTTGCTGATGTTGCAATAACAATATACACAGGGTTCATACACTTTTTTACCAAGAATTTTCCATAACTTTTCCATGACTTTTACAAAACTTCTGACTACATTTCCAAGACCCAAATGACTGAAAGGACTTATAAATAGTATACAAAATGTCCAGTGTGGTGCATTAGAAACTTTTGATGCAATTTCATTTGTTAAAATTGGAAATTAGTTGTGGAAAAAAAAAAACAACACACATTTGGGACCCAAGAAATATATTATTCCACTAATTTTACTGACTTACACACCAGTGATCAAAAGATAATTATGCTTGGTAAACTGGTTCAAAAGGCATTTTTAAAAAGTAATTTAATTATAAAGTAATTATCTAGGCATGCTGGCGCAGGTTTAACTAGTAGTGGCCCAATGTTACTCAGCCTGTTTAAATTTCCCAAACTTTTCCAAAACTTTACACCAAAATGTAAATTTCCCAAACTTTTCCAATGCCTGGAAATTGCATTTTAAAATTCCATGACTTTTCCAGGTTTTCGATGACTTTATGAACCGTATTTGCGATTTATTGTGCAGCCCCACTTTGTAATACACTTTTGGATGAAGTTGTAACTCTGGACAGAAAAGTGTTTTTGTGCACAACCCCAGTGCCCCCACCCCACCCCCCCACCTCTCCACCCTCACGCAGGGGACATGAGGGCAAAGACATATTTCATTTCACACAGCGCAGTTATGGGTCAAATAACAGGCAAAGCACAGCGAAAGGGGAGGCTGAGTAGAAACAGACTTGCTGTCAATCTAATACTATTACCCACATGGTTTAGGGTCATGCTGTTTTTTCAGTGTTAAAAAGAAAAAAATACGTGGGAGTGTCTTGGAGCAGAGGCCTGGGGGAGTCGATGATAAACTGGCCAATGTGAGTGTTTTAAGGCAGAGGAGGTGCTTGCATATCTGAATGTGAAGGAGTTGTGAATGCTACCTTTGTCTGAGTCTGAAGATCCGCCTGTGCTGCTGGAAGAGGGTGAATGATCTGTGAAAAGGCAATGAAACGATGTCAGAAAAATAGTAAGTTATAGTAATAGTAAGAGCACAATATTAGAATATAATAAAAGAAGCAATAATATGAGAAATAGTTGGATAACCTTTCTGACAAAAATTCATTTAGTTCTATTTTATGAAGAGATACAGTGCTCTGTACAGGGTTATATTAAAACAAACACTAAGCTGAAACTAAACCAGGAATAAAACAGAGAAAACCAATACTAAGCCAGGACTAAACCAGGTGTAAACCAGGATAAACCATGACAAGTCCAAAACTACACCAGAACTAAACCAAGTCTAAACCAGGGTAAAGCCAGAACTAAACCAGAGTTAAACCAGGTTTAAAACAGAACTAAAAACAGGGAAAACCAAGACAAAGCCACCACTAAACCGAGACTATAAAAAAACTAAAACAAGTCTAAACCAGGATTAGACTTGGACTAAAACAGAGAAAACCGAAACTAAACCAGGAATAAACCAGGCCATGGCTACATTGCTGACTGAACAGAGATAAAACCAGGACCTTCTAAACTTTGGCCCTAACACAGTCAGATTTGAGACTTTATCTGGACAATTATTGTTGAGAGGCACTATGTAGATCTCTGTCAGATGGAAGACAGTAAAATGACTGCCAGTTTTATCGCAATATGGATATTGCGGTAGTTAATATTACAACAACAATACATTTGCAATCTATTTTACAGCTCTATTATGTCTCATGCTGAGAAATCATAATGCAAAATATCTGGATACAACCAGAGAAAAGATAGAGATGTGAGAAGAAAGAGAAATTACCTCGTCGCTTCTTGTGTTTGTGCTTCTTTGAATGTGAGGACGAATGCTTCCTCTTCTTTCTCTTCTTTGGTGGCGGCGGCGCCCGGTTCTCTTCCGAAACCCTTTTAGTCTTTGTCTTTGCTTTCACCTCTTTCCTCCTGAAAAACAGAATCAGCTATTCACCAAAGAGTATTCACAACATTGGACTGCTGATTACAGTATGGCTTCAAATACAACCTCGCGGCCAAAGGGCCCTTTCAGGTGTCTCAGTTTGAAGCTGTGAAAAGGTTAAGGCTTTCAATAACTCTTTTTAAAAAGTCAGCAAGAACTGTATAAAAGCTGCAGCAACTGTTCAAAGAGCTGCCATTATTTATTCAGAACAACATCTTTGTTCAGATCTCTATCTCTGCACAGGCTGCCTCTCCACAATGACTATTGCTCTCTGTGCCTTTTTTTTTTTCAATTAGGTGGGAATGCCTCAAAGTGGGAGTTGAACAGACTTACTTGTGATGGTAGTTGAGCTTGAAAGAACATTCAGGGCATAATCCTACAATCCACAAAGCACAAAACATGCAGTAGTTAATAAGAATACAGTTGTATGTTGTTGTAAAAAACAAACAAGCCTACATTAATAGAGAATTGCATCAGGAAGGGTCTTCAATGTAAAAAGTAGGCCAAATGAACATACAATTCACTGCATGCTAGCAGGCAAATGGTTTGCTGTGGTGACCGTTGGAGGGAAAGGTCGAATGGTATGAAGTTTTTTTAGTAGCTCTGAAATGTTACGGAGAACGGATCCTTGTGGAACACATCTACAGCGACCACTGGTATTTTTAAATATATATTTATGTTAAATACAGACCGAAGATACTTCATTTGCTAAAAGAAGGAATGATTAGTTTTAGTAGATTCTTTATCATTGCAGGATATACGAGTTTGTGGCTCAACGGAAAGAGCATTCTTTTTTTCTTTTTCTGTAAATCTGTATATCTATGTACTTTGAAACACATTTCTTTGCACATAGCATGTCTTAAAAACTTTAAGACTTTTGTGCAGTGCTGTAATTGAAATAAAACTCCACCAAAAGTTTCAAAAAACACAGCATTTTAAATTGCAGTAAATTAGGACCAACTTTATTTGATAAGAGAAGACAACCCTGCTGGATGTGACCTGTTGTGGAGCCTGTCCTTGGCTACCTTTCTGGATCCTTTATGATTGGTTGTACTGCCAATTACTGTAATTATTGTAACAGGATTTTCTGCCGTATGATACCTGAAGGAGGATTATTATGAGCTGGGTCTTAGACAGCGAGCCCCCATTAGGTCAGAGCCACACTGCCACACACTCGACACAGTTTACAATGAAGAGGAAAACACATGCACATAATGAGAAAGTGATGCAACAGTTGTATAATGGCGTACTGAGTTTGACCAGTGCGTTCCTCTTCTCTCCTTGCTCCACGTATGCAAAATTCACCTCCCAAGATTTCAGGCCTTCCTGCTTGTCACAACGTTTATGTCCACACTGGAATTGACCTGAAAGACCAGAAAGAAAATGCAGACAGAAGTACCTTAATTAAGTAGCACCAATGTTTTTTTAAGGAAGTAGAAGGAATAGGTAACTCTAAATTGCTCAATGTGAGTCTTAAAATGTCACTCCTACTCCTGTAAATGTAATACAGCACCCCGCTTTGTAAGGTTTTGTAACTCATTTTGTTAACTCATGTTCATAACTTGAACTAGTACCAAAGTGTTCCAGGTCTATCCAGTGGTTTTCGGTACAGAATAATCTCTGTTTTTACTGCAGCTGATCAAAAGCAGATCACAAGAATATTAGTTGCAAAATGCTGATCTGTTACTATAAACCTGCTTCTCCAGCCTTTTTAAAGACATTTTGCTGTCATCAAGTTGGAAGTGGTAAAATATCTTAATTTCAACACCTGATATGTTGTTTGGGTTCAACTGTGAATAAAACATGGTTTTATGAGATTTGCAAACCATTGCATTCTGCTTTTATTCAAATTTTACACAGTGTCCCAGCTTTTTATAATTGGGTTTGATGTACACTTACAGTACTATATAAAAAACTTGCTGGGTAGCTAACTCCACTCCAGCCTGGAAATGAATGCGTCACTACATTCACAGTCACAGTGCCATTTTTAAACTGTCTTTCCAACTCCTCCTCCTCTTTCCGCCCTCTTTGTTTCTTCTCACTTTCTCCGTCTTGGCCACTAGCCGCCTCAGGCCTCCCCACATCCCGCCTGTTATCTCCAGGAGGAGCTTAAGGTGGCACCAATCTGGTCCCGGGATTCCTCCAGATTTTCAAAGAGGGGGTAAGTGCGTCACTCAAATCCATTGTTGGCATGCGGTGAGGGGATTGCTTCTTACTCTGTCTGAGGAAAAAGTGATGCCTACCTTCACCTGTCCCAGGATCAGGAGTGTAAACAGTGAGAGGAGGGGACCAGGGCTAGACAAGCGCCTACTCACGTGCTGAATCTGGTTAAGCATCTATGACGTTAGCTAAGTTGGCACCAACTTTCAAGTTGTGAGAATAGACAGGGTACCTCCAAGGGTTTTCTAGGTGAAATTCAAAGACTTTTCAGGATCTATTTAATGCCACTCATGATTGAATTGTATGCCAAATTCCCATACAACAAAAAATACATGTTTTTCCTTTTTCTATTATTAGTTACCAGCCACAATGGATCACAAGCCAGTGTATTTGTGTCAGGCCCAAGACTGGATAAATGTAGAGGACCGTGATCAAATAAAACAAATCAAAACAAAAAAAATAAAAAACAAAACATAAAATATGACTTCAATTCAATTATCCATCTTCTCAACATGATACTGCAGAAAGCCTACATCTGACAGATTCCTCTCTAGTCTTTGGCCTCAGTGATGTTAATGGCAACTGCCCAATAACTGTTCCATGACATGCATGGTCTCCCTAAAGCACGCAAATAAAAACAACTAAGTATAGACAAGTGGTGGACAAAGTGTGCTAAACACCCCACTGTCATTGTGGCTACTAGTACTAATATTACTACTCTAACTAGGGACAAAAAAATACTTTAACATTTACAGTACAGACTGTAAAAACATAACATTTTTTCAGAAAAAAATTAGAGTAGAAGTCGAAAATGTATTCATAAATTAGATTTTCTTCAAAAAATGTACTTCAGCAAATTACTTGGAGTAAAAGTATCTCATTACTTTCCACCCTATCATAGAGTACACCTCACCTAACACATAGTTTACTTGGACTGCTCACTACTGCAGTAAGGATGCTCCACCAAGTATGATGATGATGATGATAATAGTTTTTAGGCAACTTCCTAAAAAGTGAAAAACATATACTGCCAAAACTGAGTTGTCAACTAAGTGACGTCTTTTGCAGTTTGTTGACAGGAGCTAAACACTGTGACACATCGGGTGAGGCTCACGTGCTAAAGTGAAAGGTTCTGACAGGAGGGCAGCTGACTAAAGGCATTAAGAGAGGAAACTCCTGTCGTCCTACGTCAATGGTTCCTAATGCCAGGAGCCCAGGATCCTGACATGCAGACAGATACGCTGTTGGACAGATGGCCACATGATTAACAGTGATGGATATATTCACAGGGCAGTGACCCAGAGCTAAGGCCCTTTTAGCATTTATTTACCTCTGGAAACAGTTCACAGAGGACATGCAAAGGAACCACCTAACGTTGTGTAAGATCTAAAAGATATTGGTCCCATTTTTTTTTTCATATTGATTTATGGCATCAATAATGACATACATTCATAGTTAAAAAGGCACTTATAATGAGTTAAATTAGGCAGTGATGTGTAAGGAGAAATGGCGACTCTTAAAGCTGCCCTTAGTAAATGAAAGTGAGAGTGAATGCTGTCTACCTGAGTTTGTCTCTGTGTCAGCCCTGCCGCTAACTCATCATTGTCTAGGATGCACTCTGCCTGAGGCCCATAGCAGCTGGGATAGCCTCCAGCCACCCACGACACCTAATGACAACATACAGTGGACAAACATACAGTAAATGAATCAATCTAGATCTATAGTATAATAGTTCTGCCCTATAGTAAATACTGGGATATTTTTATTGATGGCAAATTAGTTCAAATTACAGTTTAATAAATTTGGTTAATTATTGTTTGATTAATAGCTTGATGAAGTGGTTGTAGTTAGGGGAAATCAGCTGTGAGTGTAATAATACTAATTCTAATGATCATTTTGGGAATATTAACTTCATTAACTCATTCAGTTTCTTCTGCTTATTCCAAATCCAAATCACAAAGAATAAATAAATATTCCTTTATTTAGCTCTTCTAAGTCACCAGAACCAGTAAACCCAAATAAGAGCAGTACAATAAAATAACAATGAATAAGTAACAACAATGAAATAATAAAAACAAAACAATAAAAGACAACAGAGGACCACAATTCACGCTGATTAAAAGCCAGTCAGTGGGTCGCTGGAGACTTTCACAACAACTATGGGCCTTGGGCACAGTACAGCCTGACTGACAACCATTCATGCTCACATTTATTTACTTGGGGTAATTTACAGTCTCCAATTTTAATTTACCTATCCTGTCTTTGAACAATGGAGGAAGCTGGACCAAGAAAGAACCCACAACAACACAGGGAGGACATGCAGACTCTTCTCAGAGAGATATCTTATCCAGCCTGAGGATCGAACCCACAGCCTCCTTGCACCATAAGATTATGTCAATATGCCAATGTATGTCTTAAGAGTTACTGTATATTATTTCTGTCACAATCACCTCTTCCTTAAGCATATTATGTAAATAAAAGGAATAAATCGGCACACTCTTCTCTTGTGACCCACACAAGCCCTAAAAATAACACTTGTGTATCCTGCAGGTGGGCGTATGGCTGCTTTATATGAAGTTGACTCCAGGTTGTACACCTTTAATAAATCTTCCGCCTATGGGAAACTCCAAACAATCCGCGCTCAGTGGCCTCGGGCGTGAATCTCAAAATGCTGTCAAAGTAACAGTCAACAAGGTGAGTTTTGGACCACATTCAGTCTTTTTATACCTATACACACTTCTAGCCTGTCTTACCATGAGGTACAAACTTAACAAAACAACAAAATCTGACAGTAGCGTTCTTAACAGGACATCTCTTGAGTCTTTGTGTGCTAATGAGTTGCTACTGCTACTACTACTACTATTGCTTAATGTGTGTATGACAATGGACAAAAACCCAGCACTAGGAAATCCATTTGGAGTACAAAAGCTCACCTTTAAATCTGGTCTGTCACTTTCATTTTACAGAAAATACAGCACAATTAGGCGTGCCCTGATGTAAAACTGCTCAATTTAAGTACATAATGAACCAGAAATTCCTCACTAAATTTTCTCAAAATACAGACTTACATTTTTGTTTCATGGGGATAATAAACGTGGGTCAAACCTTTTGACAGTTTGAGTTGAAAACTTACATAAAACATTTTAACCTGACATGGCCGAACAGAAATAAGACTGAACTCAACCACCTTTGACCTCTCACCTCCTTCTGACAGCAAATGTAAATCTTTACTTAGAAAAATACAGAGCGCAATAACAAGACAAAATGGGGTCGGCTCTATGGAGAAAATGCCTCTTCTACTATTAAATATCCTGCTGTATCATTTAAAATGTGTTATCTTAAAGTGAATAAAATATACAATACATAGACTAGATGTGTAGTTTCCAGGCTCGATGACTTTATGATCAACTTAATGCCAAATTCATATCTACTTTTGCAAAAAAGAAAATAAAATGAAAATCAAAGCCGTATTTTTATATTATTAGTTATCAAGTACCCTCAGCTTTTCCCTTTTGGGGTCGCCACTGCAAATCATCTGCAACCTCGAATGAAGTGATTAAATAATGATTTAATTGGCATAGGGTTTACACTGATACAACTCTCTCACTTTATCCAGGTTTGGAACTGGCACAAAGAGCATACTGGCTTCTGAAAAATCCTCGGAACTTTTTTTTAGCTCAGTCGGTAGAAACGCTTGCTCATTAACACAAAGGTTGGTGGTTCAGGCCCCACAGCAATGCATACTGTCATTGTGTCCCTGGGCAGGATGCTTTACCCACCTTGCCTGTGTGAATGTGTCAGTGTGACTGCGTTTGGTGGGGGTGAGAGGGGCCCTAGGTGCAAAATGACAGCCACGCTTCAGAAGTAGTTCACCACCACTGAGTGTGACTGAGGAGAGAATAAATAATGCACCAAATTGTAAAGTGACTTAGAAAAGCGCTATATAAGACGAATGCATTATTATTATTAAAACCCGTAATGTGATAACAATACAGTGATATTGATATACTATTTTGCCACAGTACATTCATTTAAATGAGAAGGGAGACATATAATCCCCTGTATTTTCTAGTCAAAACTGTCAAAATAATTAACAAAGACTAATCCAGGGAAAAAACAAGGCCAAATAAGGTATAAATTAAGGAAGGTTCATTAGGTTCTGGTAGGAAAATGATTCAGACAGGGTAAATCTCTTTCAGATAAAGGACCTGGATACATTCAGTTCCTTGCAATATCGATATTGCGTTAGCTAATATTTCAATATAAAATCACAATATATTGCGCAGCCATAGTTTGTATGTACATTAAGAATATGGAAATGACTTGAATAGAGCATAACTGAAAAAGTTTTGTAGCAAATATTTCTTAATTAACATAATATTTGCAACTTGTCAAAAACTAGACTAAAAATATGCTGGAATAATGTAAGACTTGGATGAAAAAATAAATAATCTCTGCCTTTTTTTCTCTTTTAAAACCTTTGTTTTCATAAAACTTCTGTATGTACTGCACAAACATTTTCAATCCTCCAGTATTGTGCGGCCGTAGAAGGAAAGGTCAGTCCACTGTGTTATCCACCTGATTCGGCGAAGAGCGGTCAGCATTACCTAATACCAACATGACCTAAAGTGTGGAAAGTGCAGGCAATGATAAGAGCATCAAAAGCACTTTGCGAGCAGACGTGGCATTAATTTGAATTTTTTCAATAAAAGGTCAACGTTCAACCATGTGCTGAGTTGAGTTTGACCAGTGGACAAGAACTAACTTCCTATCAAAGAAATGTTCTTGACTGAAACACACAACATTCTTCTTTTAAAATGTACAGTACTGTGCAAATGTGTTAGTGAGGTTAACTAATAATGCTTTAATAAATACAGAATTTTATTTTTGCAGTTATATAGGACCAGTGCCTTGGCAGAGGTCTGCACTCTCTCAGTGCTTCTAGATTTTGATTTTTCTTCTTTTTTCTGTAATTTTGTGTACATTGATACTTCTTTCTTTGTTCATAGCCGTTCTTAAAAACCTGCCTAAGACCTTTTGCACAGTAATGCACATGTACTAAAATTAAAGTGTGTAATAAAGATACAATCTAAACACTTTTAACATCCAATTTGCAAAAATATCCTCCACTGGCTCTGGATTTAGATTAGTATTGATTTCAGCAAAAGAGTTAAGAGTTGCATGCTGTAAATAGTGCCTAAGAAGTATTTTCTTTGAGAATCATCAATGTGCAACGAATCACAGAAGTGACAGAGTAAATGAGGTGCCACTGACCTGATCTAATCCCACTTCCTGAAAGGTATAGCCACAGGGGTTGAACTGTCAGAGACCAGGATTACACACTCTTAATCTGGAACAATATATTGGCTTAGCTTGCCTGCTCAGACGTACTGTGAGTGTGTATGTGGCGGCACTGATGAGAGCTAATTTTCTAAATGTTCAGTGTAAGAGTGTGCAAATATTAACAAGCTGTCAAGTCTTGTTAACGCTGTTTTTCTAGGAAAACCTTTAAATAGACAGAGTAGGCACTTGTCACACTAATACTTACTGTAACAATTAAAATACAGTAATCATTTCAGCACTGTAACAACCAATGGTATTCCTTTGTGGGCAAAAACATAAAAGCCTAAATGTTAGCCTCAGAAAACCATTTATGTGAATGAACAGATCAATTTCTTACTGAGTGGCACAAATACTCCCCAAGGCTGGCGCGATAAGTAAACAAGAAAGAGAAAGGTCAAATATTTAAAAGGTTTTAGAGAATATTTATGCAAAGCCAATAAGTCAGAGTAAAGGAAGGTAGAAATAAAAAGAAAGGGCTTTACATCTTAAATACAACAAAAGCTTCTTGGAGAAGCGTCTTACTTAATACCAAATGTGTAATCTATGTATCTTTATCGCCACCCAGTGGACAAAGTTAAGAACTGTATATGACATATAGTATGATGAACTCACATTCACAGTACAGATATATCTCAATAACTTAGAAAAAATAAAGCATTTCAGTTGTTCAATTCAGTGAAAAATGTATATTATATAGATTCAGTACACACAGAGTAAAATATTTAAAGTATTTATTTATTTTAATTTTGATGATTTTTTTTAGTTAGTGAAAACCAAAATTCAGTATCTTATAAGAGTATTACATAATATTATAAATTCATCATAATCAACCCAATTAAAATAAATAAATCCTTGATATATTTCATTCTGTGTGTAATGAATCTATGTAATACTGTATATGCATTTCTTATTTTTAATTAAACTACTTTTTTTGACGCACTTGTACATAAAATGCAATGTCTACTTGACAGACTTCTATAATAATCACCAAAAATGGGTCTGTTGTAATTTATTGTTACAACACTGATATGTTAAGATACACAACTTCGCAATATTGAATAGAACCTTACCTTTACCAGAAATTACTTCATTTTCAGTTCGCCAGCGAAATCCAAACTGTTAAAACAAATTTTAACAAACCTTTTTTTATTATTTAAGTGAGATTACTATGGTTATACTGTCTGAATTAAAAATGAAGCAATTAAAATGTAAAGTAGCATGTACTTCTGGTTTATATAAAGCTGTCATAAAGACATCCCTTAAGATATATAACTATCAGTATGTTTATCCACTTACTGAGAACCATCTGTCAAAGTATAATTACATCACTGATCAAAAATAAGATAAGATCAGGAGGCTGATGTAATATATGAAACCGGTATGATGAATCACAGATGAAATTTATGTTGAAATTGATCAGAAATAGCATTAGATTGAATCATGCTCTAGGCAAACATGTGTTGGTTGAAAATGAGAAACAAATTTTCAGTGTGAAGACCACATCTGTCCACTATCAGTAGTCTGAAAAAGGTGTATTGCATTTGTCAGTGGGAGATTTTGTTATGAATATTTCCGTGATGTTTTGTGACAGCATGCATACTCACTTTGTTTTCTTTATATCTGCTGAGATCAGCTATACAGTATTCTTTAAACAGTTTGTCATAGTACTTCTTGGCTAATTCTTTCTCCCTGGAACAGCAAAAAAATACACTTGTGACAAACTTCAAGCAGAACAGGAATTATTACAAAATATAGACTTAAACAGATTATATATTTACCATGTCATGTCTTCCTCATCTTCCTCCCTCCAAAGAAAGCGGTGATTGTCACGTACCACATCATAGTCTGTTTTGTCTTTAGTCCTGAAAAAAATAAAATGTTCAACAATTTAAGCTGCACTGATATTGTATTATTATAATGTCTATATTTATGAAGCAACAGATGACTCTACATAATTAAGAGAGAGAACTTACGTAGAACGTTTCAAGTCAGCCATCTGTCCTCCATAATAAAGAATATAGTCACTGACAAACTTCTTATGTCGTTCAAACTATAATTCTGGTTAGGGTTCAAATCAACAATGATAAAAATAACTTAAACAAGCACACATTTTGTACCCAAATAACCTTGTAATAAATTACCATCTGTACTTTTTCCATGCTATATACAGTTATTTTTTAAAAAGGATACAGCGTTTAATGATATCAGGTGAGCTCTTCTGTTCCGAGCTTCTTCCCTGAAGACAGGAGCAATACATTTCATTTTAAGTGACACTGTCTCATTTTTGTTCGGCTGTAAATTCTGTGCAGCAAATATTAAGATGAAGTTTAATTGAATTTATTACTTTATTTTATGATTTTAATTTCATCCATTAAAATATTGATATATGTAATGAACAAAGACTCTAAAAGGAAACCAATTTCATTTTAAAAGATAAATGGCCTAATGAGAGCTAGTGGAAAAGATGCCACATTACTGAACTGAATTAGAACTTGCATATTGAGATTTGTACCTGTCAATCTCACTGGTGTGAAAACTCCGATGAGCCACCTGAGCATGTCGACCTCTTTCAAATGGTTTTTGTAGAATTTCTTCTTCACGTTTCCTACCACAAGACATACGAGGCATGAGGTACAAATGTGCACACATAGAGGATGGAGATCAGGAAATAGCAATTCTCTTTTTCTACCTTTTGAGTCTTTTCTCTGAGGATTCTCCATGGCCATCTTCATCACTGAAGTCTGAGTCATAGCCACCACTACCATGAACCTAATGGCACACATTTTGTGATTTGCAGATGTAAGTAAGAACAAATAGAAAGTAATACACCAAGCAGTGCCAGTAGTACTCAAAGTATATTGAGCCAAGAAGTCACAACAACTGGAGTATGTGCTTTCAAAAATACTTAAGTATTCAAAGTACTTAAAAAAACAACAACTTTTTTTGTTTTGTTTACAATGCAGTAAAAGAGTGCAGTCAAGAATTTTGGGTAAAATGTCTACTACATTCAAGTCACAAGCTTGCAGCAGCTCCAAAAATGAATAAAAATACATTTTACATAATTTTAGTGAGGAAATGTGGGGCTCAGCTTATAAAACCATAATAGATAAGATTGTTCTGCAGTAAAAATGACCCATACGTATTATAAATAAGGATGGGTATTATGATCATACTAATCAATTATTTTTAAACTGGTTTATTAAAGATTCGTGCAAATAATGTCCAAAGCAAAAGCTAAATCTGTTCCAGATTTTGTCCAGAGCTTCTTTCTAGTACCTGAGAGCAAATATGAGTAGTTTTATGTAGTAAATTATTATCTTTAGGATGGAAGACAGTTGTCTGTCGGTTTTAAGACAATTTCTCTGCAGTTAGTTTTTTTTTTTTTTTTTTTTTTTGAAATATAGTGGAGTAAAAAGTATTATTTTTACCTATTAGATGTAGTGGAGTAAAAGTGGTAAGTTACCCCTAAAATACCACTCAAGTAGCTAAAGTACAGATTCTCAAAAACTATACTTAAGTACAGTACTCAAGTAAATTCACATCGTTACTGTTCACCTCTAGAAATAAGTATTTTACTTTACTTTCTCCGCTTTAGAGATAGATAGTAGTTTAGACTTGAAGTTAATCTTATAGGCTATAGGTTTGGCATTTATAACGCAGTAGCTAATACGTTTTATGAGTGAAATGTTATGATTGTTTTGAAGTCGACTGAAGAAAACAGAACACCGGACCTAGGGTAACGCTTTTATTTTGCACGCTTAAATAATTTGTCGGATTTTATCATAGGTAAATTACACATTAGCATGCATGCTACAACAAAAGTGCATAGATAACTCGCAATGCGAACAATCCTTTGCGTTTTAGTGACTTATATAAACTCGGTTTTCGAAATAATACGCACCTTTACGAGATCTTCCATTGCGTTTGCTCTGAATTCAGCGAAAAGAGCTTACTAGCTGTAAATGTTTACATCTAGAGAACGTCCGCTGTTGATGAAGCGATCGACGTCGCGGATTGATGACGTACACCAACAACGACTAAACGCCGCTTTTAGAAACATTTTAGATTAATACGTAACGTAACTGTCTTGACTAACAGGTAACTTCTATTACTAGATGAATACATTACTTTGAGGCATATTTAAGTTAATTAATTTGCTTTGTGTTTTGTAAAGGACAAATTATTTCTTATAGTAGGTGTCATGAACTGTAAGTAAGGGGAGAATAATCATGGGAATGTTTCATTATAACTGAGTCACTGGGTTATTAGAGGTGGCAGGGCGGAAAGTTCACAGTCTAAAAACAGAAGACCACTGTTTCATCCGCGTCCTACTGACCACTCAACAATGCAGTCAATTGAAATCCAAAGAAAGACGGACGGAAGACACAAATAGGCTGCTATAAAGAGCTGCGGATTGCAAATGACCCGGACTTTGAGCTTTTGTCCTGAAAGGTAGCCATAAACACTTTTATTTTAGGTTTCTAATGCCCAGTGCTAAGCCAAAAAAGAGATATGGGCATTGTTGTGGAGTGCTTTTTTGAAATTAGGCTAGCAAGATTTTTGTTTTGTTTTTAGCTTACATTTCAACTTTGAACTTTAAACAAATTAGCAACAAGGTTAGTTTTCTGTGTTGCACTTACTTTATTTGATCGTTATTTTAAACATTTAAGTGGGTCTCACATTTTTCCTAGATTGTGTCATTATTATTTCAAAACCAGAGATAAAAAGGGCTTCATAAAAGACCGAGGCAGGTGCATTTGTTCACCCCTCATGAATAGCCGCTACTCATTAGCCATTCACAGCTCTCAAAAACGCATAAATAGGCTTATAGCAGACAGTGCGGATAAAAAAGCGCACCTACGAGAGTCTCTCCCCCCTTCCCCTACGTCTTTCGCCCTCCCTGTCTTTCTCTTTCTCTCCCTGGGGAATTTAGTGGGCTATGTTATAATGTCTGTCCCGCATTGGTAATCCTGCCCTTTGCAGAACGAATCCGCTGGACTGGTGCCTTCCTATTGAGACGCAAGACGCACATCCAAGCATCGCGCGGGGCTTATCATTAAAACAAAAAGAAGAGGGCAGAAAAGATTTTAGAAGAGGGATTCTTGTTGTAGAAGTTGCATGTGAAGGGTTTGTAGGCTGTATCCTAGCGGTTCTCGTGCGGGACAGAGTGGATAAAGGCTATGGGATACCCCGAGAAGAGATGGGGACAAGGATGGACGCTCCTGGTTTGGGTCGCTGCTCTGTGCTTGGTTGTAGCAGACGGACGGAGACTGAGGCAGCCGAGATGTCCCATTGGATGCACCTGCACTAAGGACAATGCACTGTGTGAGAATGTCCGATCTGTGCCACATACTTTCCCTACAGACGTCGTCTCCCTGTACGCGTAAAAATCCTACTTTACCTGTCCAAAATGTAAAAAATGTTTACTTTCTTGCATAATCGTGTTAATGTTTCTCCTACTAAATATTCTTCCTTACAGATCTTTTGTCAAGTCCGGATTCAATGAAATATCAGCTGGAAGCTTTGTCCACACACCTGCCCTGCAACTGCTGTGAGTACCATAAAACACTGATTTAAAAACACAAAGCATTTAAAATGTACTGCAGTGTATCTCTTTTATACATTTATTAAAGCAAGGAATGACAGCACAAAATAGCAGCAAGCTACTACAGCCCGTATTTAAGTTTCTGTGTATTTATATCTGTCTTTTGTTGGTGGTTCCCAGCAGCAAAACAATGAGGCAGGCTCTTCCCAAAGGGGTTGCATTGAGGCTGATTTAAAGAAGGATTCTCTCTAATGGTGTCAGTATTATGCAATAGAGCACATGGCTCCACACACTAACAGCAGGGAATGGTGAGAACGGGCCCTTTTAACAGTTTGCTAAATAGTAAACAAGTTCTTTTTGATATTGCTAGAGACTATGTCTGAGGGAATATTTTAGTTGCAGATATTTACATTATAAGGATACAGGGTTAGTAAAGAAGTTTGGGCAGAGTAAAATGTAAATAAAAACAGAATGACACAATTTGGAAATCACCTAAAAATATATCCTGTTTGTAATAGAAAATAAACATATCAGGTGCTGAAACTTAGATATTTTACTAGTTTGTGAAAAATAATGGCTCATTTTGAATTTCATGACAGCAACACATCTCTAAAAAAAAGTTGGATCAGCATTTTTAGTTTGTAACTGTTTTTCTTTGTATTACTACTAATAAAAACAGTTAAATCAGCATTTTGCAACTAGCTATTTGGCAACATTTTACTCAGATGATTGGGTTTAAAAGGAGAAGTGTGTTGCTGCCATTAATATCATTACTTTTAATAACAGGGTAAAATATCTCTCTCTAGTTTATCACCTCATATCTTTTTGATGTTGTGTGAATTTTTTAGTTTTGAGATTGCCAATCCATTTCATTCTGTTTTACATTTTACACAATGCCCCAACTTTTTGTATAAAAATACCCATAATTGCCCCTGCTTCTCTGTTTATTCGTCGTACATTACTGTGAGTGTTGCCAGGAACCATTTGTTATTGTAGGTCGCCAAATTAGCATCGAGGTCTGCTGTAACTGTGGCATCTAATCACACTCCGTTTCAGTTTGCTGCACATAATAGCTTTCTGTCACTAAGCATCAACACATCCCAACTAAATATTTTTCTTGCCGTCTGCGGCTCCATATGCTCCAAAAACACAAAATCAGTTTGAACAGGCATACACTGCAAAATGGGATGGTCACTAGACGAACAGCCCATGTGACCAATAGATATGACTATAAGTGAAGGGACTAAATGAGTGGCATTGCAGTAATATTTATGGCCAAGGTGACCCAGACAATCTTGAGCTAAGTGCTATTAAATCACGGTTGTGGACTACAGTAAAAGTACTGTCACTAAATTGGCAAATAGGTGGAGAATTGATTATTTCACTAATTGGACATCAAAGAATGAAAGAGAGAGTTGTGTGGGCGTGGGCATCCATGTTGTCCATTCATTTAATGAGTTGTAGGAGGGAGCTGCAATTTCCGCAACATTTCATTCATGATTTCACTCTATGCTGTGGGCAGAAATAGAACAAGTCATTGTCTGTTAGAGCTGACATATGTAAAGACAGGGTCACACACGCTGAGTGTTATTTTCTTCGAGCCTCTCCACAAGTATGCTGTGCCTAAGTTATAGAGTATTAATTCATTAATGTATCTTCTTCCACTTATTTTGGTTTGTGGTCAAGGGTGCTGGAGCCCACATTCAAAGGGGGAAATTTATGGTCACCAATTCTTGTAACACATGCATATCTTTGGATGGTGGGAGAAAGCCAGAGTATCTGAAGAAAACTAACTGTAATATGATCCGGCAGGAGTGCTAACCACTCTGCTACTGTGCATGGCTGTAGCATATTCATAATTTTTAATATAGACTTCTTCTTTGTAGGTTATTCACAGCAAACTCATTTGACATTATTGACGAAGATGCCTTCCTTGGTTTGCCGCACCTTGAGTATTTGTAAGTAGAGAAATATATAGACATTACTCTGTACTGAGGGATGAGAGCTAAAAGGGCAGAAATGACATGTTGGGCAAAATTGAGATTTGCATATGAAACTCTGAATGAGGTCATTATACTGCCAAATTCTTACATTAATAGTTCATATTTACATATACATTTTTTAATATTAGTATTTATTTGTTAAAAAAACAAACAGTTATCTCCATGAATGCATGTAAACTTTTTTATTGGAATAGGCACAAATGTGATTGTATGTTTCAATAATGGATAACAATCTGTTACATAGTAGATCTGGCATCTGTTTGTATGACAATGTTAACATTTAACAAATCTGATCATTATATAGCCTTTTTTAGTTTCTCCTGTTAGTAAAATGACCTTTTGGTTCTAAGCCCTCAATATAAGATGTAGAAACGTATGATTTTGCTTATTAATGGTCAGTACACCAAAAAAGCTATGGCTAGAAAACAGTTTTATGTTAATATTTATGTACTTGAAGTGATGTGTGCTTTGCAGGTTCATTGAAAACAACAGAATTGCATCCATATCTCCTTATGCTTTTCGGGGCTTAAAAACACTCATACATCTGTAAGTACTTTCAAGATTTATTTTACCTTCATTTCTTATTTAACATTTTAACAATGTCATTCTATTGAAGTACTACAGTATATCCCTGTAATGCTCTGTCCCTGTCAGAAGTGCTGCTGCCTGGGGTGACGTGCAGAGGTTGTTGGCTGGAGGTGGCTTTGGATCAGGTTTCTGAAGGGCAGATAACAGTCACTCCAAATGTTACAACTCAATGCCAACCTCTGGCCAACATTTTGCTGTGTTTTAAATAGATTCTAATATTTTTAAAAGTTAATCACAGTAAGCTTTCAACAAAGGTGCAAAGTAACTTTGAAAGAGGCTTTACGTATTATGAAAAAATCAATCTTTTTGACCTTTCTGCCATGTTATAGTGTTTTCTCATCAAACAAGCATCAACAGCCCCTCTAGATCCAGTCTGCTCTCATTTATTTATATATAAAAACAGTGTACAACTCTGTTTCCACTGATTCCTCACAGCTATTTTTCCTTTTGTAGAAAATTGGCATCATGCAATACGTTTAAGAAAGTATAAAGCTTTTTTCTGTTTCTGTTTAAAAGAGCCTAACAGAGCTGCACTCTGCTGCCCTCAGGTGATCTTTTCACCTGTTTCTTTATGGTAGTTCTAAAGTATTTATTGGAAACACTTTCTTTTAGTCACATAATGTTTAAAGGTTGTAAAACATCCAATGCTGTTCTAGAGGTGACCAAGATTGTTTTGAAAATATAAATAAAAGCATAATATATGCCCTATAAGTATTTTACTTTAGAACATTAAAAAAGACACTTTCTTTCCTAAAACATACTTTTACTTGAATGAAATCTGGAGTGAAATCTTTCACTTTTTTATTACTTTAAAAAAAAATCTTATTATCAGAAAAGTGAACAGCACTCTTGCCTCACAGCCAGAGTGTTGGTTTGCAGTAGCAGTTGTAGAAGTAGCAGTAGTAACAATAATAGTAGCATTAGTAATAGTAGTAGAGGTAGCAGTATCTATAGCAGCATTATTAGTAGTAGTAGCAGCCTATATGCTATGCAATAAAAAATACTTTCACTTTGTAATTAAGTAAGTATTATATTCAATATTTTATTTTACTTTTAGGCCTCTGTTTTTAAGAAGTTAAAGACAACACATCAGAGCTTCTACCCTCTTGTTATTACAGTGCAAAGTTCTGCAAAAGTAAAGATAGCTCCAAACGTGACTGACCTGACAGTACATCTAAATATAAGTGTGTTGTAAAACTAAACCAAGTGAACTATAATAAGCCCTCCCAAGTTTCACTGATTTAAAGCCATGTGCCTTACCACATGTGTTCAACTCTATGTCAGCTCACTCTAGTATTACACTATACCACATGAGAAAGAAGTACTCAAAATCTGCATTCAAGTAAAAGCACTACATCACAATATTATTAATCCAACAGGAGTAGCAAAATCGTCAATTAAGTAAAAGCAAGACAGTATTGAATGTAAAGTTTACTTAAGTAGTTTTCAGCAAGCACAGAAAAAATCTACTACTACTGTCCCAAACCTACCTCTAACCCAAAATACTCTGTCTGTTTGCAAGGCAAGTATGCTGCCCACTTTTGCGCTATACAAATTATTTAGAGAACACATAAAACAGATTCTCAGATCCCAACCATGTCATTTGATTAAACATAGCTAGACACTTCTAAATATATGCATTGGTGGTTGGCATTTTTGCTGCATCTTATATAAGAAATGCATTATTAACAAGTTGAGGCAAGGGTCCTACTGGAATCGTGTCCAGTCTGTTTTATCCCCGTGTGATTCGAGAGTGCGGTCTCCTCCAGATTCAATGCAAAATGGCCCCTCTCCAGAAAACCACTCTCCATTAAATAATGCAGCATTCATGAATTATGCTGTCATTTCTTATCATTTAGTTCTCACTTAGAAAAAATGCCAAGTTGGGACAGATGAGTCATTGGCATAGAAGCATTTTTTTGCTACTTTTATTGTTTTAGATAGAACCTGTTAGACCGTCCTTTCTTTATCCCAATGGCTGCATCACATATATTTTTATTCCCCTCTTGAAGCTACGTATTACTGTGATTTTGTCTTTGCTGATTAGGAGTCTGGCATACAACAACCTTGAGACGTTGCCTAAAGATGTGTTCAAAGGCATGGACGCGCTGACCAAAGTGTGAGTTTTCTATTATGTTACTTTTATGTGCTTTTATACAAGGCACATTCATAGCAAGTGAATGTTATTATATATCATATTTTTTTAAAATTGTTTGTTTGTTGTTGTTTGTTTCTCTGTTAGCAAAACAGCTCATAAAAGATGGTCAAATTTGGATTACATTTCTGAGAAAAGCTCAAAAAGGAAAGCATTATTTTTTGTGTGAATTTGTAGCAATGTCTGATTCCAACTTTACCTTTGTACTGATGCGAGATAGGGATATCCCATTTGGTAACAAAGATAGCAGATAATAACTCCAATCTCAAGGATTCAGTGAAAGAACAAATGATTACTTTTTGTGTGAATCCAGAACACTGTGTATATCCAGGCATTTTTAAATGGATAGTAATAATAATGCATCTTAATTAGCACTTTTCTAGACACTCTAAGCTTCACAATTAGGTACATTATTCATTCACTCCTCAGTCAGGTGGTCATAAGCTTACTTCTGTAGACATAGCTGCCCTGGGGCAGACTGGTGGAGACATGCCTGCCATTTTGCACCATCAGACATAGCCACAGACACAGCAGGCAAGGCAGGTAAAGTGTCTTTTTGCCAGGACAGAAAGGCAGTATGCAATGCTGGTAGTGGGAATTGATCCACCAACCTTCTGGTTTGTGGGCAAATGGCTCAGCCTACTGAGCTACTGCCAATTATTTACCACTGTGAGATAGGAATACTCCAGCTGTAACTAAGAACTCCACACAACCACAAGGTGTCAGTAAAGAACCAAATTATGACTTTTTATATGGCTCAATGTCTGGATCAAGTTTTTTTGTGGCTTCTTTACGATTGTAAAATTTAAAGGCCTCATGGCTCAATGCACAAAGCATTTACTCCTAAACTAGAAGATTCCTATTTTAATCCAGGTTTTATCTTTACTACTTTTGCATAGATTCTTTGAGTGTCTCTAGTGACTTGTGAGACACAGAAATCTATCTGCATTAGAGATTTATTTTCCCCCTTATAAATGAAGAGCAGGTGCGGCAGAAGGCCTGTGTAAATGCTAAGCTTGTCACTTGGAGAGTACAGAATATTTTTTTTCCCAGCTGAGAAATGCCGGCTGCACTGTGTAAATGTAGTGAGTACATACACTCAAGGTCAACAGCAATTGTGAGAGCACTTCAGAGTTGGGACTACTCAGGAGATAGGACACTTTTGTTGGTTTTTTTGGCCTAGAGCCAGAGTGCTGTCATGTTGCGGTGAGAGAGAGGACAGAACAATGCGTAATAACAAAATACTAATGGCTTAAAGTGCACATGTACCTCATATTGAATGTTAAAGAGGAAGCTTAAAACTGAAGAGTAGCATCTAAAAAGGCGAGGATGCATCTAAAATATGAATATTGTGAGGTCAAAAACAGAAAGTAAATATATATTTCAGTAGTTCAATTTAAAGTAAAACACATATAGAGATTTAGTACACAGAATGAAATATTTCAAGCATTTATTTATTTTAATTGTGGCTTACAGCTAATAAAAACCCAAAGTTCAATGACTCATAAAATTAGATTATTACTTAATACTACAAAAGCATCATAATCTTTGCCATTAAAATAAAAGAAATACTTTAAATGATTCACAGCATGTTTACTCTATCTATCTATTTTTCACTTTCAATAAAATACTGAAATAATTTCACTTCACAATATTCTATTTTATGCTCCTGTATTATTTGTTCAGGCATGTCCCTCATCCAGCCACAAGGGGTCACAAGCTGGTGTACTCCACTGGCTGGTACTGTTTGTGCCAGTCCCAACCCTGGATAAATGGAGAGGGGTGCATCAGGAAGGGCATTCTGTCTTAGAGTAAGTTAGGCCATGTACAAAAAATACATAAAACTGAATGAGATTGCGTTGTTCTCTAAATGTAGCGATTTGCGGGGAAACAATCTGGTTTGTGACTGTAAGCTCAAGTGGCTGGTGGAGTGGATGCACCACACTAATGCCACTCTGGACCAGATCTATTGCAGTGGCCCACCCACTCACCAGGGGAGGAAGATCAATGACCTGCTACCGCACTCCTTTGACTGCATAACAGCGGGTAACCTCTTCCTGCCTCTGTCATACGCACAACAACAGCTCTCTGTGACCCTATTTACTGCCTTTATACTATTCTGTTTGTCTCTTGTAATTCTCAGAGTTTGCTTCCTATCAGTCATTGAAGTTTGAATCTATTTCTGTGGAGGCCTTCACCTTTGGCATCGACCAGTTTGTTGTATTTGCCCAACCCTTCGCTGGGACATGCAGTTTTCTGGAATGGGATCATGTTGAGATGACTTTCCGAACTTTTGACACTATTGAAAGTAAGTACAACAGTTAAAAGCTTGGGATGACCAAAATATACTTATATTCTTACACGCCGCTTATTTTTCCAGGCACCTCCACTGTAGTTTGTAAGCCTATGGTCATTGACAACCACCTCTTTATCATTGTGGCCCAGTTGTTTGGGGGCTCACACATTTACAAGCGTGACATATCTGCCAATAAGTTCATCAAGATCCAGGACATTGACATCCTGAAGATCCGCAAACCCAATGACATTGAAACCTTTGTGATCGATGGAGAATCTTTCTTCATTATTGCTGACAGCTCCAAGGTGAGTTGCCTCCTATGTACAAATTATCATATTCATAAATATTCTGTACATACTATGCCTTTTTAAAGCAGTGGTTCCCAAATGCGTGCCATAGTATGATCAAATTAATTTTCAATGTCGTGTTTTCAGATGGCAAAAATATTTGTTAAAATGTATTTTGAAGTGGATACGTTTAAATTGTATATTTTGATGATGTCCAAACCTCAGATGAAGGGAAGGGGCATATATAAATGTGGTCAGGTACTGTTTTTAAAAGAAATATCCAAACAGAAAATTCACAAATATAATACTGATCATCTCTATGATTATCTCAGCTCTGTGTTTTTGTAACTACTTGCCCAACATGACATAAAAATTCAGCTTACACTAATATATATGTAATACTAATTGGTTCACTAGAAAAAAAGGCTAAATATTGATACACTTGCTAATGTTTTTTAATCAGGCGCTGAAATTTTACACACATAGCTGATTGGTTGTTAGTTGCCAAAATCATCTTGATTATTTATAATTTGCAATTTTTTTAACTTCTGTAAAATGTGGGTTGCCACAAAATAATCAGGGATTAAACTGGGTCCCACACTCAGGCTAGTTGAGAACCACAGTTTTCAGGTACCATTTTCACTGTCATGAATTTCTTAGCCCACCAATTTTACAACATTGTTTTGTGTCTTGCTCTTCCTTGGCAACTTGTTGTATCAATCTAAAATGTATGCTATTACAGGCTGGCTCTACAACTGTGTACAAATGGAACGGTAACGGCTTCTACTCACACCAATCTCTCCACCCGTGGTTCCGGGACACTGATGTGGAGTATGTGGAGATCTCTGGTAAACCTCACCTGATCCTGTCTAGCAGCTCCCAGAGGCCTGTGGTGTACCAGTGGAACAGGAGCATGAAGGTGTTCGAGCGCAGGACCGACATACCCGACATGGAGGACGTATTTTCTGTCAAGCACTTCCGGGTCAAAGGTAAGAGCTGCACTTCATGACAACAAAAGGGTTTGAAATAGACCAGTGGTTCTTAAATGGTCTGATTACAGGAATTTTTTTTTTCACTGACAGTTTTAGTGTCACTTATTTTTGTTAACACATTTTTCCCTACTTGTGTCTCCACAGCAAATGATAGCTTATGCATCCTAGTATGGAGCCATTCGCATATTCATTTGAAACAGATTTTTACAAATGTCCTTCCTGATGCAACACTTTTGTATTGTATTTATGCAGGCTTGGAAATGGCACAAAGAGTACAGTGGTGTGTGGCCCTCTTGTGGCTGGGTTTTCACAATTTACTGTTTATAATATATTAATAAAATATATATTTAGGCTTCAAATAAGTCAGCTATATTCAGCTGACTCTTTGGTCCTGGCCCACCAGTCAGGACCTAAGTGTCGGCTGCTGAATTACTGAAAGAGACTACTCAAGCTATTTTAATTACAGCTGTTACCATTGCTGACCCTCAAAGAGAAATCATTCATAAATATGACTAGAAATTCCCTTAACACTGATAACCTGTGTTTGCATTTTTAGGTTGAAAGCTTGGGATGGTCAGATAACCCGTTACACAACCCCATATTCTTCTCTGAATGCAAACAGTAAACAACTTGTTCAATCTTTTTCCTTTTAAGGTGAGTTGTTTATATGCCTGACAAGATTCATTGGGGACTCCAAGGTGATGCGCTGGGATGGTGCCATGTTCAAAGAGGTCCAGACGTTCCCCTCCCGTGGTTCCATGGTGTTTCAGCCCGTCTCCATCGGCAACTGGCAGTACGCCATTCTGGGCAGTGATTACTCTCTGACACAGGTCTACCAATGGGACACCAAGAGGGGCCACTTTGTCTCATCCCAGGAGCTGAATATCCAGGCGCCAAGAGGGTTTGCGCTGGTTTCTATTGACGACCGCGTGTTTCTGCTCGCATCCAGCTTTAAAGGAAAAACTCAAATATACGAGCACCTCATGATTGATCTCAGTAATTAAATCATAGAATTGGGACACATTACTTTTAAAATCTTTCTGTGGTTTCACTTCAGAATCCACCATTTTGCTTCCCTTTCATTCCTCTTATGATACTTTGGTTTAATGGTTGATTGAGCTGAGTCCACACTTTTAAAAGTAGCACTGCCGCAGGTAAAAAAAAAAAAAGCTACTTCCTGCTCATTCCTCCGCATATGTAACAAGACTACTCGTAGTGCTGGTTAGGTATTTTAAAAAAATAATTATGAATGACTCAAGTAGTTCAAGTGCAGTTTAAATTATATGGAGTTCAGAAACACACTTAAACACGTAAATTTACAGTTTTATAAAAATAAATAAATAAAATTCCAACTGTCACGTGGTTTAGAAGACTCTGTCCATGATACTGTAGGCCCCTTACAATAAAGATACCTCCTGATGAATAAGTTGCCAGAAGCGTCCCACTGTGCCCTCTCTCTTTCACTGTACTCTTGCCCCTTTTCTCCCTCATTGTTCAAACCATTGTTGTTTTTACCCTCCTAACCTAGTACCTATGTTTTCAATGTGTCCTTTTTGTGTGACTCACACAAAACATTTTTTACTAACACTTTTTTATTTTTTGCCAAATATAATGTTTTGTAAAGTAATTTATATTTATGATATTGCTGTTATGGTTTTAGGAGATGTAGAAAATAATAGCCACTAATTTAGAAATGGTAATTTCCTTTAAAATATTTTAAAGTTTTACATTTTTTCTAATAGCTATAGTTTGGCAATGATAACAGACGATAACCATAATATTGTCATAGTGAACGGTATTTTTTTGTAAAGTAGTAATAAAGAATGTGTTGATTAATGTGAATTTGCATTTGCTTTAATGGGGTCCAAGTACTAAGTGTAAATAAGAAATGCATAAGAAATCTGGAAGGGAGACTTCTGGGCGTCATGACCCAGTGTTTGCTGAATGTGGGCTGGAGTTCAAGTTACTGTTGTCAATAAAGGATAAGTTCCTCCATTGTTATGATAAAAGTTTGTTTAGGAACTAAAGATTTAAGTTTTAAATCAATGCTATGAATATACTATGCCTATAAGGATTTATTTTATTTGTATGTCAATAGAAGTGTTGGCTGCTTTTAATCACTGAAGATCAAAGAGTAGACTTTTTTATTTTAAAGGTGAGTAAGCCCAGCTGTGGTTGGTGTACAGCTCCACCACAGCCTCCCGCGGTGGGCGGGAACCTTGGGTACTGTTTTAGTTGTCCAGCAGAGTTACACCGGGTTCATTTCTGCCCCCCTGTGGGTAAAGTAACCAGTGCATGAGAGCTTGTATCCTGCCACCAAGGTTAGTCATTAACCTTGTCTTCTCAGCAACTCAGGGCGACAAAGGCAGACACAGTCTGTCCGCGGCATGCTGCCTCTCAGCTGTCACATCTTACCATGGGAGACTGTAACCATTGCGCACACGAGCGGGCTCTAACCATAGAGGACGGCTTTACTGTAGCCTTTCACAAAGTTGACAGCCATGTCACAACAACGACGGCGGCGGCGACTACGAATGTTGCGATGAAGAGACGGCTCAGAGGCTTCCCTTACAGAGTAACCACGGAGTGTGGAGCGACGGTGATGCTGCTGCCGAGGAGAAGGAGGAGACGACAAGTAACCACAGTTCACCGGAAGACGGCGAGAAGAAAACAGCTATGTCCGTCGGCGTTTTGCGTCAGAGACAAGACATCATCGTCATCATCATCATCATCATCAGCAGCAGCAGCACCTGAAGGTAGAGGGGCACACTTTAAGTAAAACTACGTTTAAGACAGTTCATGGATCATCCAGAACTTCTGACGGTCTTTCATTGTTTATTAAAAGCGACAGCGAGGAGACCCATGGCTTCCTACGCACGCTCACGTTATACAACGCTGTGTAACGTCATGCGGGCTATCGCTGTTAATGCTCTCATCACGTGGAGGCTGCTGACCTATTAGAAATGCACTCCAAGTTAAAGTCAAACAGCCTCATTGTTCGCGCCCAACGAAATATATGATTGTTATATATTTTACTGTAATTATGTTATGTTCTACAGTCATATTTAAGTTGGCCCCATGTACATGTAGGCTACATAAGCTATTTCATTTAACAACTCTTATATTACTAAAATGAAACTACCTGAGAAAATAGTCAGACACGGTGTATAGTGAGTGGTTTCCCATAGTGTCAGATATAGGCAGCCCCTGCTGTAAACCAGCTTTACTTTTACATCATCCTTAGAGAGGAAGGATGACTGTGCTCTTTTTCAGCACAGGGCCCACCTAGCACTCAGTACACAGCCTACTCCCAATGTTTAAACAAAGCCGAGGTTTTACTTAAGTATTGAATTACACACCTCAAAGGTAAACCTAAACAATGAAAGTGTATGAGCGAAGTAGCTAATTTGATTACACTGTAGGATAAAGCTAAAAAAAAAAAGAGTTTTTTTTAGGTAATTAACGATACACTTTTACAAATGCATGTGGACACAGTATAGATACATGCCACTGACTTGACATTACATTGTACTCATTTTAGTGTGTCAAAGTGCTCAAATCTTAGGACCAGGCAACGGGATACAATGGGGAACATTACAGATACTCTTGCTATGAAATTGGATCCCATTCAGAACATTATTGTGTTTTCCCATGGGTATAATTCATTTACTCCCAGAGAAAAGGCTCTTGCAACATAGAGTTCAATATCATTCTTTAATGTTTGCATACATACCTAGCTTCCTGTATCAACATCACTGCCAAAAAGATAGCCTAGGTCTATTTCATTAAATGGGTAAATACTGCACTGATAAACACTGAACTTTCCACTTGTTTGACTATTTCCCACAGACACAGAGAACCCTAAGAGATGTCCCGGTATTGGTTTGTTCTATGCGTTTCTGTCCACTGTGTTCTTCTCCATCATTGCTCTCCTGGTGAAAACCATCCAAGGACTTCATGCCATAGAGATCAGTGCCATGCGCTGCTTCTTCCAGATGCTGTTTGTTGCACCATTGCTTATTTATCACAAGTAAGCAAAACTTGAACATGTTATGTAGGCTATATAATCTTTCAGCCGTTTCACCAATCTCTATCTGTCCCACGGTCAGTTGTAGTTGTCAAAATATTGTAATGCTATTATTATAGTCTTTGGGATTGTTGATGTAAACTAAGTATGTGACGGAGGTGTTGGGAACAGTGTAACTGATGGATCTTCTTAAAAATGTCAAGCAATTTGGACTGGATAGTGTATATTATTATTGCAGTTGAAAAACATTTTACATACACAGCACACTCCCTGTTTTTGTGAAGTGTGAGAATTTCTGACCTGTAGCCAAAAACTCTAGCTACATTATGCGGGTCCTTTCCCCAGATAATTGGAGAGGATTGTGTCAGGAAGGGCATCCAGTGTAAAAAACACCACGAAAGAAAGTAATATTATAATATTATGGTAAACACTGTATTAAATATTATCTTGACAATCAAGCTTGCTTTAATTTTCATTTGTATGGTAACTAAGTAAATCATTAAATTGGTGAATAGTAATTCTTGTTATTACATTTGGATTTCAGTTTTATAGTCATCTGCAAAGTAAAAAGGAAATTGTTTTTGATAAAGTAAAAATCTAATTTCCCAAACTACAACTCTTTCTATCCATCCTGTCTTTCTGTCTGTCCATCCGTAATCCCTTTTTCTTCTTCCTTCATCTATTTTATATCAGTCACTCCATACATCATAGTCTCATTGGGTAAATCTCTCTCCTTCATTCTGTTTGTCTTCTGAGTTAGTTAAGTGTGTGCTCTCTTTGTCCTTCACTGTTCTCTGACTTGTCTTTTGTAAATAACAGGTTATTACTACATCTATCCATCAGTCTGTCATAATCATCTTTCCATCTAACTTTGTGTTTCCATTGGTCTTCTTCGTCTCTGTGCTCCTCCAGGACAGGTTTTCTTGGCCCTAGAGATAAACGCATCTATCTCTTTTTACGTGGCTTTATCGGGTCCAATGCCATGATCCTGCTCTTCTATGCCGTTCAGCAGATGCCTTTAGCAGATGCCACAGTCATCATGTTCAGGTGAGTTGTGTAAAGTGTCATTTTAATCTCACGCCTATTTCTATACTGTTGCATCTGTCATTTTTTGTGTCTTGGTCTTTATAGCAATCCAGTATTTACCTCAGTCCTGGCGTGGATATTTCTAAAGGAGAGATGCACTATCTGGGACTGTGTCTTCACTGTCTTCACCCTCACTGGGGTTGTTCTCATCGCCCGACCGCCCTTTCTATTCGGCAAGCACCTCAGTGGCATCGAGAGTGACTATAGCAACCACATCAAGGGAGCTATTGCTGCGTTTGCAGGTGACATGAACAATTAAGTATGTGCACATTATGTTTAAGGTTTATGGGAAAGTATTCACCTCCTTGTAATTTCCTTACTATAAGCTTTTAAATATTTAGTTATAGTTACTTCATTATTATAAAGAGACTTGAAGGTAAAAGTGCCAATAGTTGGGGTAGCCAAACTTCCTTAGAAATAATATTTTTCATAATTATTAATTATGTCATTGCAACAATTAAGTTCCTTTGTACAAAGCTATCAGTTTGGCTGCAATGTGAAATCACTAGAATCTCACATCTGCTTTAAACCTTAGATTCCTTCTCTTACATTTTGTTTACATATTCACAGGTGCAATTGGAGCTGCTTTTACAATTGTTGTTCTTCGAAAGATTGGGAAGAGCGTCCACTACTACCTCTCTGTCTGGTATTACGCTGTCATCGGGCTGATTGAGTGCATTATTACTGTTTCCTGTCCTTGGAGAATGGAAAATCCCTTCCTGTGGCCGTGATCGGTGGATGCTAATGTTGATTGCAGTGCTGGGGATTGCGGGTCAGTCCTTCCTCACAAAGGCACTGCAGACTGAGAAAGCTGGGCCTGTAGCTCTGATGAGAACTGCGGACGTGGTCCTGGCGTTTATCTTCCAGTTCATTTTCTTTAACCGGGCTCCGACCTGGTGGAGCCTCGGAGGAGCCCTGTGTGTGGTCGCGAGCACCAGTGGAATAGCACTTAGAAAGTGGTGCAACAGCTCACGCAAAAGCTGAATATTTATTCTTCTGACAATAACGTGTTGTTGGATGGTTCTTGGTTGTTGTATTTCATTGTTGCTTGAATAATTTTAAGTTCTTTGAAAAATGAATTTCAACTTTAGATTGACATGATATATGGCAGCACTTTAAAATAGCAGTATAATTTATTGTTCTGCATTTATTTTGTTTCCAAACTCCCATTCTGATGGGAGACAGCATAAGAAGCGTATCACACTTTGTTTTTATGCACACAAGTTGTGTTATTGTTAACAATAACAATAATATTTTATCAATTGTTGCTCTATTTTTACAATTAGCTCTATCATTACTATTACTTATTAAGACATCACATATCATTCATTCTTTAAAAAGTTACTAGTTATTATTTTACTATATGAGATTTAAATGTGCCCAAGGGAACTTTGCTGCTATAAGCAGCAGCTTTTACCGAACATTGTGCACTTCAGAAGTGTTTCATTGCCTTTGTTAAAACCTGTCACATGAAGATTATAACAAAGAACAAGTGTTAATGCTTTCGAGGCTAGAAGACGTGACCTCTGAACCAGATACTAGATATATACAATGGAAATACTTCTCTTATAATGTGTATAACATAATCCTCATCAGAGAGCTGTTTGCACTTTACTTTACTTTACATGCACAATTAGTGTCTGAGGACTTAAAGTGTCAGACCTGTGTCACTGCAATGAGGCCTGTATAGAGATAGCTGTATCCAGTGTATAAGTCAAGGGCCCAGAGATTAAAAAGATGGTGTAAAACACTGTCATTATAATGGTTTCTAACACTGGTGCAGCAAACTGTGTGCCTTTTACATGTGGGTGTGTTATGTGTGGCTTATACAGCAGTGGAGTTGTGAATGGAAAATCAATTACATATACTTGAGTATATTATCACTTTCATGATTTTTACATTTTGTAAAAATATAGTATACAAATATGTACAAATAGCAATAGTCTTAAGTTTTTCTGCAGATATCAAAGTGATATCTCTTGTACTAACAGCAGCACTGGTGTCTTGTGTTAGTTAGTGTGGATCAGACTAAATCCTGAAGCTCCCGGGGGATGGGAGCTTCATTACAGATTAGCAGCCTGTGTGAGCTATGTTCATGTTGTTTTAGATCTAGAGGAGTATTATAGTGATTAGAGAATATCCTACTGTCACAGCTGAAGTCACATGACTTCTTCTGTCCACTGATTGGTTTATTAAGATTCAATAGTAAAACAAGTTTGTGCTTTTGTTTTACCTTTTATGCATCACTGATTTTCTTTGGCTTATTTAAATCCATATCAGATGATTTTTTTCTTAATTTCATCGCTAAATTTGGATTATATGATTTATATTTGCTTTACTTTCATAAATGTGTAGAATTATATTTCTAAAGGGCAAGGCATCTGTAATTAAATAATACTGTGCCTCTTTTATGCATTTAAAACTGGTGTCCTATCTTCAAATTCCACAGTATATGATGAATTTAGTATATAGTATGCACAGTACCTTAGGCCAAGGTTGCTTTAGACCTTTAACACATTATTCAAATCTACTATGCAAATGTGTAGTTCTCCTGACTAATTTGTTTAGATTTTTACTTTTCTAAAATGTGCTGCATAATAAGCATTATCACTTAATTATTAGTGGTATATTCATCTGTTTCAAGACTAGTAAGCCTTAAATCTGCAGAAGCTGTTTTATACCTATACTTTGTTATTTATCAACATGTATAGTATATATTTCTGCATAGAGAGGGACATTATTTATACAATGATTCAATAAAATATCATCTATCCATTCATAAATATATTTTCTTGCCTTTTAAATGACCTGCTTACATCATTGTCTACAGCCAATAGTGTTGCATGCTATTCTTTGTTCACAGAAGCCTTTTACAAATCACTGAGTCAGGGAGCTCTTGCCTGGACAGCTCCGAATAGTACCTGCCCCGGAGGATTGTTGTCTATTGTAAACTCTCTCCATGTACATTGTGTGTTTACACGTTGTTTTTACTGCTATTGTTATGTCAGTACGCAGTGGAGGCATTGTGCATTCATTCACCAGAATATAACACATATTCAAGCATTAAGGCTAATTACATATGGCAGGTGATGTGTGCTGCCATTGGAAACTGGAAAAGGAAAAGTTAGGATTTTAAATTCTTCAGACAACCACTGAGGCTACAGCAGGCTTTGTTACAAATGGAAACCAACTATGTATTATTTGTACTCAAGTAATTTATTTAAAAAGTACATTTTATTCCAATAATGCACCTTCTGGATACTTTTTGAAGCATACTTTACTTTTACTTGAAAACTTAACGCCCCTGAATGTGTAAACTTTTTTATCTCAAAGACAAAGTGGGTAGTAGTAGTAGTGACAATAACATGAGAGTAGTAATTGAAGTAGTATTGGCAGTAGCAGTAATAGTAGAAGTACTGATAATAATAGTGGTTGTAGCTTAAATGAGTACTTCTCTATATGTACATTATTTATATTTATTTTACACTATATTCCACTTATATATCCTTTTGTGTAAAATATATAACACAGCTACAAACACAGACTTAGTAAGGCTTAAACAAACAATTGAATTTAACTCGGCGTGTAATGAGAAGTTTTAAACAGCAGAGGGCAGAATCCACAACAATAAATAGCTGGAATAACCTTAGGCAGCAGATATTGCACCCATTTACTACGACAAAACGACAGTGGTAACACGTACGATTTTTTCTTCTTTCTTTCTTTCTTTCTTTTAAAATTAATATCAGGCCTATTATTAATTGTATTTTTCCAATATTTTATTCAGTCTTATATATGGTACTAGTACTGCATTATCTCTACACACTTCCCAACCATTGTGACAGCGTTACTCAGTCAGCTTACCCATCACAAAAGAAATTCAGTACATTTACATTTTATGCAAATAAGTGATGCATTGCCCAAATATGCTTTTCACGGTGAACTCTGGGGGAGCTGGGGATTCCCATTTGAACCTGGGCCGGGCTGGGCGGAGGGTGAGTGGAGGAGTGAGGGGCTTGCACATTCCTGTCACATGCCATAAGCTTTCCCATCAGTGTGTAGCGGGAGATCGGGAAATGGAAAAGTAATCCCTAATTTTCCAACGTGAAATGAGTATAGGTTGTGAAGTGGAAAGCGGGCATCTCGTCTGCACGTGCATTTCGTCCCTCCAACTTCCATATGCAAATATAAAAAATAAAAAATAAAAAAAAGTTTAGTCAGGAAGGCATATAGGCTGTTTGCACTTTTTTTTTTTTTTTTTTTTTGCAGTGACATAATAAACTTAAAAAATGCATTACAGTGTATGAAAGGCTGTGTGGACCATAAGCTGTAACGTGCAAGAGAATGGCTTTTGGTGAGAAATCACTGGCTGGCATTCCGATGTGGTGACACACAAAGACCCGCAGCGTTTAACCGCAAAGTAAGTCGCCCAAACTCGCGGTTATTGTCCTCCTGTCCACACTTCACACTCCACAGGCTGCTGACGGAGAGGCGAAAAGTATGAAAGAAAGGAGGAGGCATTCAAGTACAATGGAAAATTTAATAATCAAGATTCACATAAAGCGCACTTAGGCTTGTACTTGTTAGTTACTTAAAAATAATAGTACGGTGTAAAAACAAAACAAACAAACAAACAACAAAAACAGTTTAGTTTTTTTTACTTTTTTCTCCACTTTTTTCTTTCCACAATTTAAGTAGTATGTTTTTTCTGTATATTTCATAATAAATAATAAGCTTAAAGAAATGTAAAATTTGGTTTTATGAATTTATCAAATATAAAAAAACATGTTTATCTATAGGCAGAATAAAGTGTATCTCTGTGCATGTAGTGTCACAGCTTTTAAAAACATGTAATATTTTTTAAATTACCAATATTTTTTCTTTAATCATGATGAATTACCATAAGTTGTGGACACTCAAGCAAAGAAGCATAAATTCAGGCCTAACTTTTGAAGTTAAAATATAGGCCTAAGTATGCATAAAATTCAACCAACCAAAGTGGCTAGTGGGAGTATTTGTGTTACTAGCCAAAATTCAGATTTACTTGCATTTGGCTGGTTGGATAGTTTTAATGTCAAGCTGGTAGGCCTACCACTTTGGAAAACACTCAAAATATCATCTTTATAAATTAAAAGCAGCATTAGTCATTAAGGACAAAAACAGGGACTAAACCAGGACTAAAAAAAATCTAACCAGTGTATAACCAGGACTAATCTAGGACTAAACAGGTTGTAGCCTGAAACAATCTAGGACTAAACCAGAACTAATCTAGGATTAAACCAGGTCTAAACCAGGACTAAACCAACACACTGCCAAGGCTAAAACAGGGTTAAACAGTGGTCTTACTCAGTGTTTACCAACCAGGGGTATGGGGGCCCCTAGGTGTATGGGAGCACTTTGCAGGTAGTAAATGTACTTAGTAGTATAAGATTATTATTTATTTTTATTTTTAAAATGTAATAGGAGTTTATATTGGTATTATATTATCTTAAGTTCAAGTTCCAAAGAAAATATGCAGAAGAAATTGTATTTACAATAAACTGAGTATACAATGTCTTTGTAATAATAAATGACTACTTTTTAAAGAAACTACAGCATGCGCGAGTGAGGTGGTTCTCTTGGTATGACTTTTGGTTAGGAACCACTGATCTAGAATCAGAATCAAAATAGTGTTTATTGCCAGTGAAAAGGTTCACATCACCCTCAATTTGCTTTGGCCATTTGGTGTAAATATAAAATAAGGTAAGTAACGTATAATAATCCTGTGTCTTTTATACTGTGTCTTTTATATTGTTTTGTTTTTATTTATTTCATTGGTTTTATATTTATTTATTGGTATTGCTTATTTGGTTTTACTGATTCTTATTATTTTTATGGGGACTAGTGGAGCTAATTAGAGTATTTTATTGATATTTATTGATATTAGAAATTTGCATGTTATAATAAAACCAGACACGACTTTCTGAATGTAATTTTTGTATTTTTAATGAAATAAAATGTTCTTTTTTAGCCCTCTGTCTACTGGACATAATCAACCCCAGCTGCGATGCTACATTTGAGAGTACTTTTATGATTTTTGGCAAAAAGTTGCTGTATTGATTATCCATATGAAAGTGTTGAATTGTATCAAATCATATCATTCCAAATTAGCCAATATTGTTTTTATGTCGTATCGAAAACAATTTTAATCGATACGTATCGTATTGCAAAAACATATCCTTACACCCCTAAAAATAATGTGTTTAAGTTAAGTATGTATATTCACAAAATATTAGCCTATAAAAGTTGTCTAAGTCTACGCACTTAAACAACACCAAAACAGGAAGAAAACTGGCTCTAAATTAAACTAAATCTGAAGTGCAAAACACGCCTGAATATCAGTGTTAGCAATACCACTATTTGAGTACCTTTAGTTTTCTTCTAAACAAAACCTCACGCTACCAGTCTAGAGACCCATTTTTCCGAGATTCACTTGAACGCCACACCGTAGAAAGACAGTGTTTCCCTCGCGCGGCTCTGTCCCTGCCTCTGTGAGTAGTAAACGCAGTCACTCAACGCAAACTTTTGCGGCTTGAGCCTTGAACTTGTCAGCGAATGGACTTTTGGTGGATGCTAAGTGTTTCGGAGGACACAGTTTGGTAAGTTTGTGGCCCACGTACGGTCAGACGTTCACGCAGGGTTGGTACTTCACGTGTTTTGAGAGTCGCGAGCTTGGAAAGTTGACCCGTGACATTTGTCCCACTGTAGTAGCGACGGTATTTTTAATCAGTGTCAATCACATTCACCTGCTCCTTTATGTACATTTAAGGGTTAGCATAGTTTTTTTTTTTTTTTTTTTTTTTCAAGCTTGTCGTTTTCTATTCATACATATATATATTTTCATTTTCACCAATAATATTTTAGTTACTATTGACAAGTTACGTATTATACCCAGTACAAGTTTCATGTCATGTTGTTTATGTAGTCAGAGGTCAGACAAACTGTGCTATAATTTCTTTTTAATGCGTTTAACATAGCATCCAGTTAGTCCTCCAAAATACTGCATTGCTTAGTAGACTGTTACTAGTTTGTTTTTGCATGCTGACACATAATTTGCAGTGAATATGCCTCCTGCCTCGAGATAAAGATGTGGAGTAGACAGGGATGTGCACAGTGGCTGGATTTGTTGGCACAAAAATGGCCAGCTTCTGTAATTATGCTTCCTAATTTCCCCCCAAAACCCTGCAGGGACTAACCAGTTGTACACCTCTGCAGCAGTATTTGTGTCTGAGTGACTGTGTGGAGGTGCAGTTTAGATTGTTACCTGCAACAAAACTGTGGTCATTGGGGCAGTGTAAAGCATAATTGGGTGGCTACAGGCATGGGGTTAATGGGAATATGCCTTCAAGGTAAAAGGAAGAGGTAAAGCGTCCTCTCCCTCACCTTAAGACATACAAGCCGGTTCAATGTTTGTAAACAATTCTGACCTAGATATATAGTGCTCACTGACATAAGCAAATGTAAATTCCAGGTGTGAATAACCTCTGCCATTTGTCATTTAGTTTGGCTTTATGTTTTGTGATTTACAGGCACTACAACATAAAATAAGTCCCCCCTGTGTAAACAAAGGGGCAAACATGTTAAATACAGACTATTTGTTATCCTACTCATTCATTTAGAGGGCTTGCTGAGTGGACTTGTGAAGACTGGCGGTCCATTTTTAATTGATCATGAATAACTTTTTTGTCATTTTTGTAAGCATTATTTTTATAGAGAGGCTTGCACACTGCTGTCCGGTGTATGAGCAATTAATGTTAAAATAGTTTGTCGCACATGTCTTTCTTGCAAGAGGGGTTTGATTCCCCCATGGGAGCCAGAAAGTCCACTCACAATATGTTCATGTCCCATCCCTGGATAAATGGACCTCAGCCACTTGAAAAGTTCCTTTCTTGCTTCTCACATATATGTACTGTCCTGCACAACAAGCATGATTGTCTTAACAAAAGACATTTGTGCTTCTGTTAATTTTTTGCAGGACCCATTCTGAAGGCTGATGAAATAATGTCTTTTAATTGATAACAAGGTTGACTAATAATTGCATACATCTGCAGTTCTTACTTTTAAAGACCTACAGTACATGATAGGCCCCCTACTGCCAAAAACACTTTAATTTGTTATGCTCATTCAGCAGCCCCTACTCATGACTCATCTTTTATAGAGTCATTGTTACATGCACACACACTATGCTAGTTGTATTATTGTCTGGAAATAGCTGTGTGAAATGTAGTCGCCCCTTGCTGTAGTTGTTGAGATGTAAACAGATCTGCCCTGCTTCACACATAGAGCGTCTTTCTGAGTTTCAGAGCTGTTTCCACTGGGGTCTCTGTCTTTGCCCTGCCTCTAATCAAAGCCATATGTTCTCCAGGTTCCTTGCATGAAAAGTCTGTTCTGTTTGCAGCCGTCATCCCAGCCGAGAGACAGAAACAGGAGAGACAGGACTCAAGGGTGGACTTTTCTTTTCTTTTAAAGCGTTTGTTTTTCAGTACTTAACTCACCTCATCATGCCTAAATCATTTTCATTCGGCACATGATAGCTTGTAAAGATTTTCAGGGTGTGTACCACTATTACATCACCTCCACAGATGAGCCAAACTGCCTTGATAAAGCAGATAATCATGCATGAGGGCTAGGAACTCAAACAGACTAGATTTCATACCAGTTTGGCTTCATTATGTGGCCATGACTAATGTTCTCTTCTCTTCAGGGGATCCACCAGAACCAGACTCATGACTCATTTACCTCAAACTCTTGAGTCGAAACCAGAACATAGGAATATTTTCTCTTTTTCTAATGTCTTCTTGAGTTCTTGTTGGCTGAGGATTGCCTCCATTCAGCTGATTTGCATTTAGTGAAATTTAACAGGCACAGGGAAAACTGTTTTGCATTGTCTCAAACTCACAATAGGGTGGCATGGGGCAGCATCTATGAGCATAACTCACTGCAGCAATTGAAGAATTATTACACCATTACAATACTTACATTCTTCTTTTCTTTTTGCTTTTGACTCCTTCCTCCAGGTGGACAGTAATGTGCATATTAATTTGGCATAGGTTTTGCGATCTTCTCCATCCAGGCTTGAGATTGGCACAAAAAGTGGCTGGATTATTGCACCATTACTTACATGAAATATTTATAATCACAAATTTCACGGTGCTCAGTGGTTAGACAAACATGACTTTACCATTCCTGTTCATAGCAAACCTTTTGCCTTTTCCTTCATTGTTCACTTCTTCTTGGAGCCTGTTGACATTAGTCAGCTCCTTTTCTCTCACTGCTTTAAGGCATTTGATTCTATTGTGGTCATGTGATATGTCTTTTCTACTCGCACCAAACAAAGGAGAGGGGGTGCTTTTCGTTTTTAACCTTACTTTGCTAGATTTAACTGCAGAAGTAAAGGTATTTAAGGAACTTTTTACTTGTATATATGTCACACTTGTCTATAAAGCCTCAGTTTAATTTAATTTTCATCCATTGGTTTTCTGACCATTGTTGTATTAAAGGAGAGTCCACGGTCATGACACTTGTTGGAGCTCTTCTCTGTAAGCCCTACCAGTTGTTTCTCTCTACAGCCTGTGTTTAATGTGAAAGAAATCTACAAGACAGCTCCAAAATTGGGTTAAGATTTTGGGGACCTAAAAGTTACTCAACTCATTCAGAACAAGGCCCCAGCAGTGAATAATGTATCACGCAAATTTCAATTGATCAGAGTTATAGTGGTCCACCTCAGTGACTATGGTTTTAGTTTTGTTCTGAAAAAGAGGCTGAATCCAATGCAGGCCCTGAGTCATCACAGATGAGTTGTGAAATAATCACTTTTGAATGGACATTAGAAAAAGACTTTCATGTGTGAGAGAAGGTCCCTTCAAAGGGATTTTAGTCATCATTACAAAAACTTCCCTGATGGATCATAAGATTTTTTGACAGATTTTTTTTTTTTTATCTAAGTGGAAATCTGTCTCTCTATTGTTAAAACACAACATGAAAACAGACACTAGACACTAGAAATGTACCTGAAAATCCAGTTTCACCTTTTGACAAGTATTCAACTTGAATAATATACTTTTGCATCTGTCAACATTATGAATCATTATTTGCGGCACCACATTTTTTGAACGCCATTCTTTTTCAATAGGAATCCTGACTCCAAAACCTTTACCAGGCTTGTGCTTTCTTAGTTTGTATTTTGGAAAGTACACTAAACAGCAAACTCTGCGGAATACAATGCTTTATTGACAACTTTTTGTTCCAGACCATTTTCTATTGAGCACAAGTGAAGTAGAAGAGATTGTGAGTTTTCTTGGTCAGCGCACTTGTTCACTTGTCTCTCTGTGACCTGGTTTCCCGTTTGTTTGTTTGTGTGTCTCTGTGTGTGTGTGTGTGTCTGTGTCTGTGTGTGTTGTCTATGTTATTGGCCCCGGGCTGAGATTGAGTCTGGAAGAACTGCTGCTGGTTTCCCGGACCAGGTCACAGTTCAGTTGATAACAAAAGCTACTTGAACCTAGTGTATTGGTGTAATTGGCTTTCAAGTAGCGCATGTAATCACTCTTGTTACTGGCTCCAAAGTAACACTGCTCTGTTTTGTTTCCTTATTAAAAGCCAGCATATACCATAATATCCAAACCTTATAATGAGGTTTAAAAATGCTCTTAGTGTTTTCATAAATAAAGAAGTTTATTGTTTACTTTTGTTATAAAAATATAAAAAAATGGGGCAAAGACAACATGAATAATTTTGGTGATGATCCAGATCACTTTTTAGATCCAGGAGTGACTCTGTGTCATTTTGAGATGGGACCATATATACTAACTTTACTCCCTAGACCAAAAGATTAGTTTTAGTAGATTGTAAGATTTAAGAGTTTTGTGGCTCAAAGAGCATTTATCTTTTGAATTAGAAGATCTTTGAGTTTGAGTCTATGTCTGGGCACTATATTTTTACCATTGCGAGTCTTAATGCCTTGCCAGAGGTCTATGCTTCTAGTTTTTTATTACTTATTTATTGTTTTTTTTTTTTTCAATTTTGTGTACTTTTTGTATGATACACCTTTACTTGTTCATAGCCTTTCTTATAAACCCAAGACTTTTGTACAGTACTGTAAAACATGGTGCTGTATGAGTAACCTTAAATGCTCTTGCTCCTGTGTAAGTGCAGATACAGAGACCAATTGCTAATTTGAGTGTGTTTATAAATAAGCTTGATGACTTATGCAGATGTCTATTATGCAAACAGCTTTAACTTTTAAAGCTACAGCTGCTGCTTTTAGAGGACAATCTGTTACTTTAATTATAAGTCATAATTATTACCAACTTCCTCACAACGAAACCAAACGTGCCCTGTAGCAAATAAAATATGTCATGTTATCTTTTCAAAATGCCCCACTTTTGTTACCAATCCCTTGTTGTCAGTTGGAGTGTAATAGCTGTGATCTCAGGTCTCACCACACCCAGGCTCACTGCACCTTGTACCTGGACTGCAGTGGATCGTAATACTACCTTATTTTCAAAGATTGTCATTGTTGGACTCTCTAATGTACTGTAGTGTTTAGCATAAAGAAGACCGTCAGAGTTTGATAGTATCTTTAGGTTTTTGGTCAGTAGTGTTAAGTTTTAATACACAATGTACCTTTTTGCCATCCTTGATAAATCTGGTTAAACCTGTCTGTTGACTTGGAAATATGCAAGATTAATCAGAGCACATGTATCATTAGAACATGAGACTCCAAGTGTGCCATTATTTAATACTGTCTATAATGTTTCATTGTGGTACTTTTACAGTAGGTGGTTAAAGTGAAAACACCAGTTCTTATCACTAAACATTTGACCTGAATTTCCTCAGGTGGCTACTTCCATGTGTTGCATTTTATAGACTTTTATTATGCAACCACAGACTCTCTTTACCTGGGTTACTGCGGCTGGGTTACATCTCAAATCCTATAATTTGACTAACTGTACTTGCTGGGTGTGTTGTGTGGGATTTAGCAGTGTATATTGACTGTGCAGTATTTTGCAAAGCTATTAAAGGTACGCACATTCCATTAGTACTAGCAAAGCATTGTTGGCAGCTGTTAAATGCTTTCATTCACTACCAGCCTCCTGTCCTGGTTACACTGAACTCTGGGCTGCGTTCACATCCCAAATGGAGCTGACACATTTTGGCACAGAGTTAAATGTCCTGTGGGCACTTGGGGTTTTGGTCATTTCTTTTTATTTATTGCTGACCACTACAATGATTATATAGCCACATAATTAGTAAACACATAGACTGCTGTGGTTTGTGTGTTTTATGATTGTATTTCACACTTATGAGCACCATGACCACTCGCCTTCCCCTCAACCTCTAGGCCAAAGTTATGTAAGCAGAAGAAGTGAAATTCAAGCTGTATTTTTCTTTACCATTCTCATAGTGACTAAAACCTCAAGCTCAGTTGGAGATGCAGTCTTGTAAGCTTCACTCTAAAGGCTGCAGTAAGTGTTCTTGCTCAGGCAATGTTTTGTTTTTGTAAAATGTCAAACTGACACACAGATGTTTTGGATTATAATAAGGATTTGATAGTAATAGTAGGCAGTAATTATTTGCCCACGCCACTGAGGTAAGTCTCTTTCCTTGTCTCTGTCCACTCTTCCTGCTTCAGATCGCTAGTTTCTGTTGTTTCAGTTGTGATAATCACAATGGCTCAGTTCTGTGCAGTGATTTGGGTGAATAGTTGAAGATAGCTGAAGAATGTGATGTGAGCTAAGAAGAGGCACAGGAAAACATAACCCACACAGTGTGTATTTTTAAATGTATTGCTTTATAAAATATATACTTAAAACTTGTACTTGTTTGTTTATTGTTCTTTGAAGGGCCATCATGTGGACCTGAGAAACTGAGGAGGACCAGTCACAACGGAACTATCAAAGAAATTCCTCAGTTCTCCAGGGTCTCCTCTGGCAGTAGCTCTATTTGCTGGTTTGTACAGCTTCACAAGCTTCTGTTTCTACTCAACAAACCCACATGTAGAAATGCAGTCACTAAAGCCATAACAAGTTTCTACTCCATGTTCATTATGTTGAACTGAATTATCAAAGCCCGAATGGCCTCTGAAAAGACTCAGACAGGGTTAGATGGTGTGGCTGTGGCTCAACGTGCATCACCTTCTTCAAGTGGGAGCAAAAATGGCAGCTCCCAAGAGTTTCGTCAGTATTCGGATCAGTGTCGGTCCAGACAGCACTGTGGCCCGTCCCTGCTCCTGTACAGGAAGTTGTCATCGGACAGTGTAAAAGAGACACTCGTGGATGGGAACGATTTATACTCAGGAGATTTAAGCTCTACCCCAGGCTCAAAGGAGGGACTGGATCCAGATGAAGTTCATGGCCAGGGAAATGAAGGAATTGGGGCAACACTTTCTCTAATATCTGTGAAATCTTCAGAAGGATGTCCCTGCCAGTTGGACACATCCGGAGAGGGTCTGAGTAGAAGCAGACACATAGCTGGCAGAGAAGACTGTTTTTGCACTTTGTCTAGTGTCTACACAAGTCCCACATCCAGTCCATGCCCCAGCCCCAAACCACGCCGCCTCCGCCGCTGCAGCCTGCCTGTGTCTGTGCTGACTCTCAACAAGGTAACCCACATGCTCAAGTTTCATACTTATCCCTATAACCTGTTTCATTCTTGAAATCTCTGACCCCATGGTTTTTCATGTTTTAGACCTCACTATGCATGACTTGGTCCAGTCCATCCAGCGAACCCGGCTCCCTGGACTCCTCTCGTGCTGGTTCCCCTGACCCCACCCGTTGCCATCTTTATCCAGGACACCTTAAGCGGCAGCGCGTCATAACAGGCTACTCCAGTTTAGAGAGGCTCAACAGACGTCCCAGGGCTAACAAGTGCGCTCTGGACAAACTGTTCCTCCCGCCATCTGCTTTTGAGAATGTGGCAGTCCCGGGGCAAGTGACTGGGAGCAGCAGCAGCAGTGAGAGCAGCACTGAGGAGGCAGAGGTGGATGCTGTGTTAGACAGCACAGACCTCGGGAGGAACCGTAAGGAGCGCTCCACTGTTCTTGTGAGGCGCTTCTACAAAAATAATCGAAAGGTACAAATCAGTACAATTATGCATTTTGTCTTCCTACATCATGTTTTCAGTAAATGGTTTAATTTTCTCTCAGGTGAAGAAATCAGTCTGCACAGGAACCAGAGCTATTGTTAGGACACTACCATCAGGACATATCTCAGAGGAGAACTGGCAGAAGGTCATGTGTTACCAGAACTGGAGACCAACAAAAGACCAAGTGTGGCCACTATTAACCTGCACTGCACCAGAAGACTTTGGAGTCTGCCGAGACATGCTGAGATTAGTTGTTAATCTGCAACAGGTAAGAGTGAAAGCAATGTCTGTAAATGCTAATGAGATTTAGGCATAAAACTTTTTGCAGCATTTGGTATACTGCTATTCCCACAAAATAACAGTGCAGAATAATCAAAAATATTAAACAGTGAGTGGCATCCAAATGCATTCAGTTCAGTTTTTCCAGTATCACATTGCTGACATTACATTTTTCCAGTGTTTTGATCCACTGGTGAATGATAAGGCACTAGTTTTATGTGTCTGCTAGATTTACTTGTCGCCTCAATAAGTTAAAGTACAGTTTTATGACTTGATTGAATGTTTTGCCTTTTTATGCAGGAAAGTTATGTCAGCAATATGCCAATGGACCAACACACATACCCAAAACGCACACACAGGCTCTTTGTTCAGGGCAGGCTCTTGCAGCGGAAAAATGATTTATTCTGTGTTGGTGCTGCTCCCTATATTACTGACAGACTGAGACTGAGGCGAGTGTGAGAGAGTGTGTGCACTGTTGGCATCTGCATTAAAGTTAGAGCTATGGAAACTGTGGAGAGAGAAGTGAGGGACAATTCTTTTATGATCCAGTTTCCATAAAAATGCCTGAATATTGAGCAGCAACCATAATTCAAAGTGCAAACTGAGTTGGAGGCACCTTCATCCTTTGAACAACTGAAAACGTTTAAACCTAGTAGTAGTAGTCTGTCATTTTAAAACAATGCCTAGTTTGAAAGATCTTAACTGTGTGATGGGAGTTTTTGCCTCACTACTTTTGGGCTTAGTACCAAAGAATAGTCTTTAATATTATGTATGGATACAATGAAGTCATTATGCATTTCCATATGTTGTAACAGCCAGGCTGTGTCTGAAGCCTCTCACATATGGAGAGCTCGTGTACTGACACTACACAACAGACACACTGGTGTGTAATGGTACTGAGTGGCTTCTGACTTTGCCAAAGTGTTTTTATGAGTCCTTTGTGGTTGTAGAAATACGCTCTGGGTGAAGTCCAGGGCTGTTTTAATAATGAGCCTATTCAAAATGCTGGAGCTGCCAGGAGTTCCTCGTCCAAACACCATCCAAGAGTTCACCTCAGAAACTTTGGAAACACTGAGAACTTTGAACGGAGCAGTCCCTGGGATTACACAACACTTCAAATGGCTGCAGTAACATCCTGAAACGGTCTGATTTCTATAGATTTAGCTTCATCCTGCACTGCAGCAGAGGGACTTGAAATGTTACTGTGAAATTACCACTGCAGACAAAACTTGCCCTTTGACCTATGCAGTAGCCCACACAAATTATAATAAGTGTTTCTGCTGTGTGCTTTTGAAAGCACAAGCATAACCTATGTTGTACCCAGAAAGTGTGGCATAAGCCATACTTCAGTAATTATGCTGAGGAGTTTTCTGAAGGTATACCATGGCCCTCTGTGTTTATTGCTACAAGTAATGAAGCGAGCCAAAGAACACAGGATTATGTGCAGGAGGGACTAGAGCAGGGAGCTGGGCGGGAGGGCTGCATGTAAAAGACAGGAGGCGGAAAGAGTCAACTTTAACAATGGAACAGAAACAATTTGTATAGGTATTATTGATACTCCCTATATTAGTTAACATTACAACATTATGTAAAGTGTAGACTTCTTTATATTCTCCCATTGCTCTGGGAGACTTCAGGCGTAGAAGTGTTGCTTTACACCTGGCAAAGGAATCACGTTGTTTCTGAACCAGATGCGTTTTACTGCCTTTGTTGAGACCAATTAGGGCCCAGGGGCCACTGATGCGTCTCCAGTGGTGTCTGGTGCTGAGTGACCAGACACACAGGCGTCCGCATACATGTATGAACACAAACTCTGAGACAAGATGTGTGAAAGTCTGTTTGTAATAGAAAAAGACAAAAGAGTCTATACACCAAGCATAAAGTTTCTAGTATAAATTCAATCTCAAGCAAAATGCACACGCCTACACATTCCCTGTTTGGAATAAATGTTGAACCAAATAAAAATACAGCTTAAAATGTGTGGCAGTTCTTGATAAATGTGAATGTTGTTTGCACAGCTACTGCCCTTTGAAGCCTTTGCTTGTTTAACAAACTGACTTGGATAAAGATGAAGTTATTTGTTTGCCTGTAATTATACCAACAAACACAAGCACGTCTTAGTTGCAGTCTGTCTCTCTTTAAACATAGCTTTAAAGATAAAACACCAGCAAATATCCTGTTCCTAAACTGGATAATTTATTTCAGCAATGACCGAGTTATTATAGTTTACTTAGTTAAATTAAAAGACTGACATGAGCGCTTTATTGTGCTCATAATGTTTATGTCTGTGTGATGCAGTTTTTTTTATTATATTCAGGCTAGTTGATAAGGACAGGTGTGTGGGGCCATTTTAAGTACCTAAAAATATATTTTTTTCTGTGTAAAGTGATGGGTTTGGACTAAAGTTTGGAGGCTGTTTGGCGCTGAACATTTTTACTGTAATATGCAAACTCTGAATGAAATGAAATTTGATTGCAGATTAGTTGTGTTATTGTTGTGTAATTGTACAGAATGTAATGTACCACAACAAGGATTTCCTCTATGGACACTCTCTGCACATTGTTATCAAAACGTGTGATGACCATGATCCACCTAAATATCTTACTTTATATTTCCATGAGGGGTTATGTTTTCATGGTGGTACAATGTTAACAAACGAGTCCATATAACCAACCTGAAAATGTGTCTTAGTAATAGACTCAGCGCATCAGGCTTTAAACAGCAGAGGCCAATAGAGCCCCAACAGCAGCACACATAAACAGGCTTACTCTCCATCTATGCCACAGTCATTTAACCTTGTCTGGCTCTGTAATTGTCTTTCTGTGTGAGCTCTAGCTCTACAAAGGAATGTGCAGAGCAGGCCACTTTGTCCACAGCTGGGCACCGAGGCTTAGCCAGAGATCAGCGTGAGTGAGACCTAGGCTTGTTAAGTAACTTGTGTGCGGCACTGAAAAGGCTTGGACAATAAATATTTGGCATGCCTTTGGAACGACTACTTGTGTCTTGTACAAAGTGAGCCATCGTTCTTGACTTTAGTAAAGACTGAGCAGGTTCACCTCAGTCTGTTACACACATGGCAGCGGCAGTACTCGTTTCATTTTTGCTGTTTGGTTTTGAAAAGTGACAGAAGAGTGTCAAAACTCTTTCTGCACGCCTTCACCTCACGGGGACACTGTGATGTTTTTTATCTGCTGGCTCAAGCCTCTCACATCTTAGTGACAGTGTGGGAAAACTGTTTTCCAAACTGGAAATGAGTCCCAACAGAGAGTTAGCTGTGGGTCAGAGACGGCACACACAGCTCTGACCTTGAGAGGACGGCAGCAGAGAAACATCAACTTTAAATAGATCTAATGGAAAGTTAAAGAAATGCAAAAGAATTAAAACAAACACATCTTCAACATGTAATTTATTTGGCTTCTCCCGATTTTATCTATTACACAAGACATCCCCTGTTGTAAGTCATCAGTGAGTATTTATAGCACTACACTTCATGGCATCTGGTTTGGTTACACTTTGTACATTTTTCAAATATAAAAGCATAATGGTAAGTCTGCAACTTTAATATAGAAAAAAACATTCAGACCAACAATGTCTTGACCCATCTGAAACACAATTGATGTTAAAATAGCCGCTCCCTTCCCTTCCTAACACTTTCACAGATTTAGCTAAAAATAAAATTCTGATCCTGTGCATGATGTATTGTTTAAGATTTAGACTTGTAGTTTCATTTTAAGCATTTTGATTTATGGGGAAAAGGTCAATCCATGTTCAAAACATTTATTGTATGAGATTTCATGCTGACAGTGGTAGCACCATATGGTCCTTTGGTGCCATCTTCTGGGCAAAATAGTAGCTCTGGATGAATTTTGATCTTAAATATTGAACAGTAACTTGTAACAGTTTACCAGCACTGTTCATGTTGCCATGAAGATTGTAATGAACTTTTACCATAGTCTATAGCACATTTTACATAGAAAATGTTTGGCTACAGTTCTAAGAAAGGATGATTTCAAACTAATGTGATGGTGGGAAGACCTTTTGAGTCATTCTCTCCGAACACAGAAAAACTATTATCATTTGGATTTAGTAATAATTACACCCATTGATCCTTGCTGTTTGTGCCATTGTGGTCCATCTTTTTTGTTGTCCACTAGAGGTCAGTATGTTTTAAGAATATGAATATAGTGGACACAGATGAGCCTGGTAGTCATGAACAGTTTGTGCGCAATGTCGCCATTTGTATTGATTTTCATATTGATTTGTTCTTTTGTAAATGATATTAATGCAACATATTTAGCATAAAACATGGGGCTGACCGTGATTGCCGTCCAGTCTTCAGCTGCGTATTCATCAAAGAAATGCAAAGCACAGACTGAGTGTAGGCAGCTGTTTGCTTTGTGTTGAGCCACTTTGATGTCAACTCGCCACGAGCCACTTTTGTTTCTGCTCTCGATTACACACTTTCAATAGGACCTACTGTATTCATTTAGTGCTGTTTGTGTCAGGTTACATTGCAATTATTGACTCAATGACAAATGAACCTTTGACTTTAACAAAATATCACACCTGAATGCTCTAACTAGTTGTTTTTTTCCATTTCAGTTAAGTTTCATTTTGCCAGAGTCTACTTTAGGAAAAAAAACATTGTAACACATTGATTGTAATTAAGGACTGGCTTGGTAATAATCAGAGGATCTCAGTCTAGAGCCAGGATTAAGTGGCCGAGTGTCTCTAAGTGGCCCCACAGCGTCACTTAATGATCAGTGATTATTTCATCTCAAATGTAAGTTGTGGAGTGAGAATAATTAAATCTAACCCATGAGACAATGATACATGTTAGTACAACTTGTGCTTCATTCTCCTTTATTGTCATGATTGGTACAAAGACATCTAATCACAGTCAAGCTATTGAATTTGAGTTCACCAGAAACAGTTATAACAATTTATTTTATCCAAATGATGTAAATCTCGTAAAAACACATATTTTGGCATTGTAAAGTTTTCATTTCAAAAGTTACGCTTTTTGTGGAGATTCTTCTTCTTTCTTTTGAGCCTTTATCATCCAGGGTCTTCACAGCAAATTTTCTTTTTATAGTGTGCAGTCATCTACACATTTGATTTAGTCTAGGTTTTATGCCAGATGCCCTTCCTGAGCAACCCTCACTTGGCTTCGGCTCATAAAGTACACTGGATTTAGTGATTCTTTGTGGCTGGATTGTTTTTGTGGAGAATAATGAAGCATAACCCTCTGAATGTGACTAAGTCTTCAGTGTTTTGACTCATGGTGAAACCTTAATGGGAAAATGGCTGAACTGGGGGCTTGACTTTAGATGTTGTGTAGCACAGTCAGCACTATGTTTTCCTGTGGCAAGGCCTCTAGAGAAGGATCGATTGAAACCTTGTGTCTCCTGAGTGGTCTTAAATTTGGAGTGTTCACAGATAAAATCTCACCTCTATCTGCTGCTGTGAGGCTACTTGCCACATAACCTAATATGGGGGTACCCGAACACTAGAGCCAAAGATCTGAGCGTTTCTCCATCTTCCTCCTCTCCAGCCTTTATCTCTGTGCTCTGGGCTAATTTCTCTGATGTCCAGAGCTCCCTCGCCGCCTCTCTTCCTCTGAGCTGCTCTCTCGGGCTCCTTCGCTCAAGCCCCACTCACTTCTGCAAATATACACACTCGAAGAGGCTTTGAGAGGCTGGACTTTACCCACTTTCCTGCTATTACAGAACTTGTACTCTTCTACAGTAAGTAAACTTTCTATTTTAAATTTAAGCATATTTGGAAAAACTGTATTTTGTTGTTGAGACGTTTTCTAAGGGGCTGCTAGATTTAGTGATCTTTTGCATTTGGTAGGCACTCTATGGTCATTTTGAGTTTATTATCCTGCTTGATACAGGCTTTCACTTTGTCCAGTTAAGGGTTAAAGCCATGTAAGACTCAAATTCTTAGTTATTCAGATGAGCTAGAAGCTAGTAGAAGTTGTTTTCTTGTTGAAACAGTGTTGTCTCTGTGTAAAAGGTAGAGGAGTGGGGAACATTCATCAGTGTTATCTGCGTCTGTCGGAGTTAGGCTGCAGTGTAATGTGTAGTATGACATCATGAGAACTGTAAGTGGGGAGAGTGAAGTGTGGAGGGACTGCACTAATGGTTTCCAGCTTGTTTTGCTCTCATTAAGAGCTCTTATTACCCTTTCTGACTTTCTCATATTTTTGCAATCACACTATGTAACCTCATATGACCTCCATTATACCCACAGTGATGCATGAAGTTTTGGTTGTGCATGAATTCAAACTCCTAACCTGTCACCTAGTGCTTCCTTTTACTAGCTGTACTGAAGTCCCTTGGAGAAAGTTTTAAAGCAATGGCGTCAGCTTGTTAGAGGTGCCAGGCAGTGCGCTGGGGGTGGGCCCGGCTCCTGGTTCCTTGGTGAAACAGCTCAGTGTGAAATTTAACAGGAGATTATGATTGAAGTTACCCCTGGCGTGCTTCTATTTCCTCTGTAGTGGTCCCCTGCGTGTTCTCTCCTCACCTCCACATGTTTTTTCTTCTCTTCCTGTGTTTACTTACATCCAGAATCCGACTCATTTGTTTCTTCCAATAAATGTATGTTCATCTTCTGCTTACGTTTCACACGTGTTCCTGCTGTGAGAGCTGTCACCCAATGTATCTCTTTCTCCCAGTTTTTCTACATTTATTTATTGAAATACTGAAATACTGTGTCTCTACTGTATTATCTTTATTTTCTTTAGCACTGTCTTTACCAGTCTTAACTAACTTGAAAAAATTTTTTTGTTTGTGCTCAAATGTAACTTGGGTGTAGAGGAAGGTGTTGTCCCACCTTTGGAAACTACAGTTCTTCTTGAGCAAACACTACGTCTGACCTCACACTACAATACATATAATACTCAGTATTGCACGAGTCAAACTTTAGAAATGCCAGCATCATAATCCACTCTCAAAGCCCAGTCCAAGAATGAGGATTATTGTGTACAACAACACCCCACTGTTGGCAACATGGCATTTTTGCATTTTCAGGTATTTATCAGTGCTTCTTCTCAATGGCCCATTCTTGTAAATATCGTGCTGGATGTATGTTGACACTGTGCACACCCTTCTTGTCTCTATCGCTTTCCTTCCCTGCTTTAAAATTATTGTAGGAGAATTGAGCCAAGCTATATTTTGCAACTACATGTTTCCATAGATATCAATTTTGGCTTTCTCAAGATGGTGAGTCTCAGTAAAGAAAATAGACTTCTGACTCCCCGGGCTGCCAAGGCCACATTAAAGGTTCTACACACAGCCCATAAGCTCACCATAGAGAGTACATACTGTAGAAGTAGATAATCGCTTAGACTGGACACATCTACACACAACTGTGAGTGTATGCACACAGCACCAAGGCAGCAGTGAAACAGTCCAGGCTTGAGCTTCGATAAGCAAACATTAGCCTGTGAGGACAGAGACAGCAGAAAAGGTAAGATCTAAACTAAAGAGAGGTCCACTTGCACGGGACTAGGAATGAAGTTTTCTATGAAGGATTTTAGCATGGGCAGCACTCATACTTGTTAAATCTTTTGAGCTATGGTTGTTTTATGCCATTAACGATCTTTCTCCAGGTCAGGCTAGAGTTTGGCTGCTGAGATGCCAGAGCTGCTGAACATACCTGGCTCTGCAAATGCATTCAAATACACTAAGTACAGATGATTTATACTTGTCTGATTTAGTGGGCATGGTACACATTTTAACTATGTTTATGGACAGTCTCTACTAAACAAACAGCTTCCAAGTTTGAAAGACACTGAACTTGGTACATAGCTTTATTTTGCAGTATTTAGTGAATTTGAAAGTGTTGTGTTATGATTGTTGGCTTCTGATGTTGACAGTTTAGACAGTTGTGACTTTTACTTCAACTAAGATTTTAGCTTGAATCTGTCACGTGATCTCTAACCAAAACAGTCGCTGCACCACCAACTGTCTCGACGCAGCTTGCTCAGTGAAAGAGGGGTCAAAACTGACGTTTGCTGGTGACCCTGAGCTCAGCCCCAGACCAGAATAACATAGTTCTTTTAACATTAACCTCGTATAACCTTGACCTGCCGTGAGCCTGCTAAAAGTGGATTTCACTCTCCAAAATGTCAGGACCTTTCTGTTCCCTCATGTTGCAGTACCAATACATAGTACCATTATTGTTATGAGCGTGATAGAAGTCAATGAAAGTGCATGGAGACGGTGAGAATACAGAAGTATGTTCTGCTCTGTGGTGGGTCAGCTGCATCAAAGACACAGGGTTGGGAAGTGCGTTTGAAGAACACTGCTACAGTATATGTTCAGCTCATAAAGTATGTCTCTGGTATGATATGCATAAAGCCATAGACCTGACTCATAGCTGTGTTTGCATATCTCGGTTACAGCCCATGTGTCCGAACTGCGCATACCAGCTCAAAGTTCAGGAGATGTGTGCGGTGCCTCTCGGTGCTAAGCCTTTCCCAGAATGACTGTTGCCAGGCAGAGAAATTACCCAACAGGTCACTAATGGGCTTCACTGACAAACATATTCATAATCACTCAGAGCTCCTGTACATAAGGCCAGTCTAAACAAATGCAAGTCTTAGTTTCAATAAATAATCTTATATGGCACGAGAATTAGCGTGCCTGCTCTCTCCTGCCTGTATGGTAAGTCTATGAGCAAATCAATAGAGGAAATTACTTAGTACATCAGCATTCTTTTTGCACTTGTTTCACCATACTAGTAATATTGTGTGGAAGTAACAATATTTTACACAAGTACAGATTTGAAGTACTTCTTTCTGAATATGCGGCTTATTTAACATCAATTAATGCTAAAATTATTGTACACAGACATATTGTACACAGGCTATATTTAACCTTGACTGTTAAGTCAAGGTTTATTTTTCAAGAGATGATTCATAAAAACTAGTTGGTTTAGGTATTTTTTATTTTTGGTGCCCCTCTCTGGCGATGGTGATATATAAACAGAATTTCACGGCTGTTCAGTTGACAACTATTATACAACATTCTTTAATAAATCAACATGAACTGCTCCAGAGTTCCCCAATTTAAAAAAAAAAATGTAAAAAAAAAACATTACATTGGCATCATACAGTCAGATTTTTCTGGCATTTTATGTTACTTTATTTCAAAAGCAGTTAATTGAATCTGTACTTTTTATTTTTGTCATCCTCTCAAAAAAAAATGTAACATGATCACTTGTCAAGAACTTCATTGGTGGCAGCAGACTTGCATTGTTGTAGGTCCTCATTCTGGCTAATTGGAAGAGCTGTTACTGTAACTACAAGAGCAACAGGCTGGTGTCAAATGACATATTATACTTTGTGTAACCAGTTTACCATACATGACATTAAAAAAAGTGTGCTTGCCTTTTTAAAATATTAAACAATATTTATTCTACATCTAAATATGTATTTCAGATAAAGTCGATTTGTAAGTAAAAGTTCCCTCTGATTGTGTGTGAGTAGACAGCTGCTCTGTGTCCATCAAAAGCAGGGCCACATTCCCCACGCTGTCCCTTTTGTAGTCTCTATTACACACAGCTTTTTTGGATTCATAAGTTGCCCTCTTCACCTCGTCGTGTGTACTTGTTTGACAGAAAAACCTCCTGGCCTCTGTCATGTCTTATGCATTAGTGATAGTTTTGTTTTGGGGTGCTTTAAGTCTGGAGATGGGTAACCAGCAGTCTTTTTACCTAAATTCAGTGAAATGTTTTGGAATAGTGCTAACAGTGATGTGTCTACTGATCAGTGAATCAAGTCAATGCACTAATCAAAACACTGGATAAGAATATTACATTATTAGATGACCATGTGTTTTGCATTTATTTTAGTTTATTTAATGAATTCTTACTGACGCTATTGTCATTTTGGCTAGTAGTAATAGTATCAGTAGTAGTAGTAAATTTGATTCTTATTTATTACTTAATACTTACTTTATAAGATTAATATACTATAATAAAAAACAACACAAAACAACTTTTATTTGAGAAATAGTCTTGGTTGTATGTGTTTAATGTTTATTTTGAGCCTTACTTTTTCTCATCTAATTGTGCAGCCTGGTATGTCCACTCTCCCTTGGGAAGATCCAGATCTGACAACAGTTAGGCTACACCCCATGCAGGAAACCCATCCCACTGACGCCAAAATCCATTTCATGTACTATAGTATACATACTGTATGCCACCCATTTCCAGCTAGCACTCTTTTTTTTAACAGGAAACATAAATTAGACTGATGTGTCACCAGTCACCTTCCAGTCAGTGCTAATTGTTACTACCGGTGATCATTTATCCAATGGTTTTCATTTAGTTCAATAGCGTCATTTACGATCCACAGACCTTACTGCCTATAAACGTTGCAGTAATGGCTCTAGATTTTTTTTAAGAAGCGCTAGAACTGAAGACGGGGATTTTAAGGTCCAAACCTGTACTTGAATAATTTGCTTTTTGACAATTTCTTCTTTTTTCAATCCCATTTGTTGCTTCTGCGGGTAATTTATTATTTTCATTCTAGAAAGCTGTGAACATTGATGCTTCTTACAACAGCCATAATAGAAAATGACAACACTGACCTTTAATTCAAATATTACATAACAGTCAAGTCATTAATTTTTCAAGGAAGTCTTTACTATTGAGTTGAATGTTAACTGGTGCCAAACTAACTGATGTATTTGTTGTCAAAGGTGTCAAATCATGTCCTGGTCAGAGAGGAACCTCACCTGACTCATCCTGCCCAAAAGCTGCTGCTGTGGTTGCCTGGACATGTGTGCCTCAGGGATACTAGCACTGCTCTTCACACTGATGCTCTTTGTTCACTTACACAGTCTCTGAGCTCCTGGCCTTATCATCTGAACAGGTTTGAACCATACGCTGCATATCCACTTAGTATACCATCACTTTATCCACTTATTTCACTACAACAGACTTGTTACATTTTTTTATTAATTATTCTCTCCAGGTCATACC